>VDFB02000017.1:215827150-215969817 GCA_007258455.2 Sequoia sempervirens
ATCACCAGGTTCAACTTCACTTATCTCAATAGGTTTGTGCATGTCTTCATCAACTTTCACATTAGCACTTTAAATGATCTTCCTCAATCTTTTATTGAAGCGTATATATGCCTTGCTAGTAATAGATTACCTAATAAAAATCCCTTCATCACATCTAGCATCAAACTTTCTAAGATTTTCATCATCACTTTTAATGTAACATTTGCTTCCAAATACCTTAAAGTACTTCATAGTAGGATTCTTACTAGTACATAACTCAAAAGGAGTCTTTTTGTTGTTGCCTCTAATTTGAAATCTATTAAGAACATAAATAGTAGTGTGTATTGTCCCTCTCCAGCAGACATCTGGTACATTTGACTCTTTCATCATGGTTCTTGCAGCTTCCTGTATCATCCGGTTTTTCCTCTCAACTACCCAATTTTGTTGAGGGGTTCTCAAAGCAAAGAATTATCTTTTTATGCCATGCTCTTCACATAATGTATTAAATTCACTAGAAATGAATTCTCCACCTCTATTAGATCTCAAACATTGGATTCTCAATTTTAATTCATTTTCCACTCTTGCTTAAACACTTTTAACCTATCCAGATCTTGAGTCTTTTCTCTAAAAAAGAAACCCATGTCATTCGAGAATAATCATCAATAAGGAGCATGAAATACCTATTACCATTCTGGCTTCCTATTCTAGTCAGACCATAGAGGTTAGTATGAATTAACTCTAGCATTCTAGTAGTACATTTCTCTTTTCCCTTAAAGCTAGTTCTTGTATGTTTCCCCAACTAACAACTTATGCACATAGTATTAATAGGCTTTTCAATTTTAGGAAGACCTTAAACTACATCTCTTGAATTGATCCTGAATAGATTATCAAAGTTTACATGTCCCATTCTCTAGTGCCACAACCAACTTTCATTGACTTGAGATACAAGGTACTGACCATCAACACTCTTAAGCTGATAGATGTTTCCATGAGTTCTCCTTCCAGCATCAACCATATCTTTGGATCCTTTTTTGATTTCATGGGTATTATTCTAAAAAAAAAGCTTAAAATGATTGCTACACATCTAACCAACACGCAAAAGGTTAATACTCAATCCCTTTACATAATATACATTATCAGTGCTATGAATTCCATCAAAGCTAATAGAACCTTTTCCAACAATCTTCCCTCTTGAATCATCACCAAACATAACAAAAACACCATCATACTTTTCAAATTTAGTGAGCTTACTTTAATCTCCAATCATGTGATTAGAGAATCCATTATCAATCACCCATTAGTCTTCATCATGTTTGGAATGAAAGGCGGTGACTAAAGTACCTTCCATCTCATTCTTTTTTTTCTCTAGAGCATTCTCTCTTGCGCATTTTCTAGGTTTAGTAGATATAGATTTACTCTCTAAAGCTAAAAAGAAACATTCACTATCATCACCCCCATAATCAGATTCATCATCAGAGATTCTTGATTCTTCTTTAAAATAATACATGTTATATTTCTTATCCTTTCTATCCTTATCTTTGTGATCCTTGTTCTTCTTATCTACAGCTCTATTTGGACATCTTGAAGCATAATGACCAATATTACCACAACTAAAAAATTTAAAGGGAAACATAACTTTATACTTACCAGTCCCTTTCTTCAACTTCCTGGTGAAAGTCGCTTCTAGTTCATCAGAACCATCACTAGCTAGATCATCTTCAATCTTCATTGCCTTAAATGTGGTTTCTATCTTTTCCTCCTTCTTTCCAAACTTTCTCACCTCAAATGTAGTCAAGGTGCCAAATAGCTCTTCTTTAGTCTACTTCTTAGGATCATAAATTTCTTTATTAATTGAAATCTTATCACTATAACACTTCAAAAGGGTTATTACGATCTTCTCAATTATATCTTCATCGGTCAGTTTACCTCCTTGATTCCTAACATCATTCCCTGCAAGTTCAACCCTCTAGAAATAGCTTGCCAAATATTCAACTTCTTCCATTTTCATATTCTCATATCTGTGCTTTGTCATCAACTTCTTTTTCAATTTCACTTTTTCATTTCCTTCATAAATATCTTCCAACTTTTTCCAAAATTCATAAGCGGCATCCAAAGAAAGAACCTTAGTTCGCTCAGTTTTAGATAGACCACTAAAAACAACATATCTTGCCTTCCCATTCTCCTCATAACTAGAAAACTCATATGCATTAGTAGGACCACTCTTCAGAGGAACATACTTCATCTCAACAACCTTCCAGGTCTTGTAACCAAGAGAGATAATATATCCTCTCATCTGCACTTTTCGGTCACTATAATAAGATCCATCGAATATAGGGATTGCTAACTTAAGTGTCATCGGATCTTCCTTAAGCAATTAAGCTCTACAGCAAGGAACCAATGCTCTCATACCAATTGTTAAAAATTCTCAAGAAAACTAAGAGGGGGGGTGAATTAGTTGTCACCAAATTTATCCTCAAAACTTCAACACTTATTAACTTTACAACCACACTATTCTATTATTAATTATGAACATGAAATGTAGATAGCAGAAAGTAAAATCAACATAATTAACTCCAAATTTTATGTGTAAAACCCAGTGAGGGAAAAAAACCATGATGAGTATTAACTCGCAATATAATGAGAGAAAAATTGATTACAAAGGCTCACCACCAAGGGCTCACTGCCCAGAAGAGGACTCACTGTCCAAATACAAAGGGTCACTGCCTACAAGAAGGACTCACTATCCAACAAGGAGGCACACTGCCTACTAATAGAAAATAAAACAAAATATCCACCTATTGGAACCTTCAAATTTTCAAATTTGAAGTGCCCATATTGAAAAAATTGTCTTTGCACACTTAGAAGTGCACGTACAAAATCTGCCTAAGTGACCTATTTTGGAGGGTTACAATTTAGAGCTAGCTAATTTTCATGCCAAATGGATTGTTTCTCTCCATTATCCTTACATAAATGTACTCCTTGGTCTGATTTCAAAGCCCCATGATCACATTTGCTATTTTTACTAGGTCAAAAGAAAATGCAATTTTCTCTGTTTAACATCTGCATTTCTGACAAAGTTTCAAAGCACGGTCAAATTTGAACCTTAATATCTCATGAAGAGTAATGATTAAAGAAAATCCCTTTTGCACACATACTCAGTGTACCAAGGTGAGCTTATTTTTCCAGTGGGTTCCCCCCAGAAGTTGTTTTGATATTTTTCAAAGTGGTAACTTTGAGAGCCCTAATTGGTGTTAAACACATGCAGTTTTAGAAATGCCTGAGTGAGCAAATTTGTCGATTATTATATTTCACCTCAGAAATAATTTTCCATACCATTTGTTGCATTACATTTTTGGGTCAAGTGTCTACATGTCTACTCAATTTTAGGCTCCCAAGATAAGTTTTGGTGGGTTATTTAATCATCTTCTAACTACAACATGGTTAAAAATGGTGTCTCGAAAAGCTTCAAATTCTAAGGATAATCCATTTCTTATTTTGGTATAAAACCTCTATAGGTCCATTGTCATCAATATTGGAGGTCATTTGATACATTATTTTAATGTACTTCTGTTGTGGTGAACATGTCTTAGGGGCCAGTTTACAAAGGAGATACCTGAATTTTAAGGGTTGGGAAAATTTTGAGGAAATGGGTTTTCTCTAAATAATTGATTATGGCCACATGTAAAATATCTTTACTCTAGGGGTCACAGTTTATGTGAAGTGAAATTTCTCCATTTGGGTCATAGGCGTAATTAAAATTTACCTAGGTGTAATTAAAATTTGCCCATTTTCTAATATTTTCAAATGTTAATATTTAGAATATTTTAAATATTGTGAAAATGCGAAAAATGCATTTAGGGAAAACATAAAGTGCATTTCAAATGTTTTGGAGGACAAGCAAGTTTAATTCTTTCTTCTGATTGGTCCAAAGGCAGCTTTCACAACTTTCATAGTTGCACAGAAATTTCATCGCCCATCACCAATTCTGAATGAAATTGGAAGAAAAAATCAAAGATGCAATGTTTTCCAATGATGAGTCTTCATTTGGCTGGACTAAATTAAATTTTTTAGCATAGGACAGGTTTTAAATAAATTTTCAAAGTTCTCCGGAAGGCATCACCCATCACATTTTGAGTCTAGAATCCACAAACAAATTAGCGATGAGTGATGGTTGCTTTGTCAATTTCCCATCACTAATATATGTCACCTCTTCCACAATGAAACCATGATGAACAATGTTTCAACTCCCATTGCTAATTTCTCATTATTTTCTCTGTTGCATCTGCAATGGAGTGATGGCTTCGCTCATTGCTCATCTCAAGCTTCTTCTTTGTTATAAATCCGTGATATGTGATGGTGCACTCCCTAACTTCGTTGATCACTAATTTTTAGTGATATTCCCTCCTCAAATTCACGATGTGTGATAGTGGTAGTTGGGGAAAAGTTCTAAGTGAGCTCAATGAATTTTTGAAGGCAGAGAAGCTTTAAAATATAAGGTGCTACTTTGATTGTAAAGGGTATGTGTAGTATCATCATGGAAAAAATAGGCCCTTAAGTGGCGAAAAATTCAGAAAAATCAAAGTTAAGCAACTTGACGTAAAAATTTGAATAAGTTATCTATATTATTTCAAAAATATGTAAGAATAGAATCTGTAGCAAATTGAATGTAGTTTCTAAACTACTAGGTTTTTTTTTTTTAAATCTATTTGGT
Source organism: Sequoia sempervirens (assembly GCA_007258455.2). Classification (NCBI taxonomy): domain Eukaryota; kingdom Viridiplantae; phylum Streptophyta; class Pinopsida; order Cupressales; family Cupressaceae; genus Sequoia; species Sequoia sempervirens. Next base: position 215,831,841 of record VDFB02000017.1, read on the forward strand.
GAAAATTTGAAATTTCAATGCGGTAGTACTTAAATTCAAATAGAAAATGGATAATAATTATTAATTAAATTCAAAGTAAAACATAATTTATATTGGTGGGAAGCTAAGAATCTCTTTTAAAAACCCTTTTTTTTCCATCATTTTTTGGTAAAAAGAAGTCGTCAGCCACATACCCTACACATATCCATCATATCACAACTTTTTGGCCCATCATGATCCTACACATACCCTAAATTTCTATTCACCCGAGAATTATTTTTTAGAAAATATTTTCAGAAGAACTTGGCTGCATTATCCTCACCATTGTATTTTCATTTTTCTTGTTCTATTTGCGATGTGCAATGGTCTCCCAAAAAAATTTTGTGAAAAGAAAATATGGGGCCATAAAACATCAAATATTATTATTATTTGATGATGGTAGAAATAAATCAAAGGTGAAAGGCATGGGTAAATAAGAGTCTTTTGTAGCTGATAGAAAAAGAATTAAAACTTTCTTTGCTGAAAGTAAAAATGTAAATGCACAGTTGGGATTTATAGGCATAAATACATGGAGTTACTATTTTTATTTCCCCAAATAAAAATTAAAGCCCCCATGGGTAAATGAATTTAATTTTTAAATGCTAGGCATTTTAAAAATTTTGAACTCACAGGTAAATGGGTTTCCACAACCATTTTAATTTTTAAGAGTGTTGAAAATTAAAATAAAGATGAAGGGGAGATTTTCATTTTTACAGTGAAGGGTTTTACAAGCTAGCAGAATATTCTCTATAGCAGGGCATTTCTTCACAGAGGGTAAAGAGCAGACAAAGAGAATGATGAGTTTTCACAAAGGGGAATATTTTTTGTTGTAGGGCAGTGGAGTGAGGAGCAAGAAAATAAAGAGCAGGTTGAAGATTCTTCAACAAGCAAATACAGTTGAAGATCAATGAACCTAAATGTGCCAAGTGTCTTGTTCAGATGAAAATTTAGGGATTTTGTGTTTCCTTAAATGTTGTCTTTCTGCCTCATTATGAGAAAAGGTTGTTTTGTAATTAATCATATAAAACATTTTGATGAGAATATAGATAATTTTAGAGTCAGGTTTTTAGGGTTTGAGTCTATCAATACTTATGTAATTTTGATTACAATACTAGAAAAATAATGATGAATGTTTCAATTTTGATACTATTTTACTCTCCTCATTACTAGTTTTATAGATTATGAATAATACAATCAAGGTTGTCTTATTTATCTCTATTAATTTTAGATGGATGTGTGGATCTATTCTTGTTTATTAATTCAAATAATTAATGTAGGTACTTGAATATGGTTGTAATTTTGTATTGAACTAAGTGCTAGGATGCTAGTAAAAAGTAAAGATTAAGACGTAATGCTGAAATGTTGTTATGCAACATTTCAAAGCTTCATATACTATCAGGTGTGAAATTTTTTATCAGATTATGTATGTGTTTGTGTTGACTTCATTCCAAGGATGAGGAACTGATGTAAGTGTGTTATTCATGTTACATTTGGTGGTTAATGTAACAATTAATCATATTTTAAATCAAATTTACTTATTAGTCTTGTTGTGGGTGTGTGTGGAATTCAAAGAATCATATCTCTCATGTTTAATGTGTATACTACAATGAAGGTCAGCCATACCTTCGAGGTATTGTGTATGTTAAGCATATAGAGGAGATTCATTTGTTCACTATGTTTGATACTTTGGCACACAAGTATCTAAAAGCACACTATTTGGATCACCCTCCTAGGTTTAATAGAGCCTGAAGTGTAGTGGAGAAAGGGGTATTTTATTCACTCTCCCATTCATTGGCCATATCAACCCATTAAGTCTAAATATGTGAGAGTGGTTAATCTTTAGGAATCATTTCATCTGTTGATTTGGGAACCAACAAATTGGCGACTCTACTAGGGAGAATTCCAAAAATATTTCATTTTAGACCATTCAGTCAAAGAGTCATTTAATTTTCAAAAATTATCCAAGGACCTGCATACTTGAAGGAGATTGCTACAACATTTCTTGTGTATTTTTTAAGTTTGGTGCTCTACTAGTGGAGAGAACTCAAAAATACATAGATCTTGGAAGAAGCGTTCTGCTACTTGAAGATTTTTTCCTCTTTCAAAGAGGGGTGACTCTACATAAGTTTCTACATCATCAAAAGAGTTTTTTTGTAGTTATTGGGTATTTTTGTGTTATAATATTCTACCGGATGGAAGATTGTCAAATAGTAGAGGAAGATGTTGTCATGAAGTCTTTTTGTAAGAACTTTAGAAGATAATTTCGAATATTGGTTCTTTAGTTTACCAATGCATTCCATAGATTCATGGCATTAGCTCATAATGCATTTCATTGGTTATTTTGAAGAAGAGTCAATAAATAATGACTGCTTGACTGAAGAAAGAAGTCTGCATACCCAAGAAGAATATGAAGAGAAAACTGAAAATGAGGTTGAATCCAAATCATACATTGATGCATTGTGTGACACAGAAAGGTTTGAGGATGAATCCGTCTATGATTTTCATGATAGATTCATGAAATTTCTGCTTGGTATACAAGAATCAAAAGGACCTGATGAGTTATTTTGCAATGATTTATTCTATGAGAATTGTGAGATAAGTTTGAGTACTATGCTAGCTCACTTGAAGCCCCATGTTCTTAAATGTTTATATCAATGGCTATCAATAATTGAAGAAATGATAGAGAAGTATGGAACTAATCTCCTTAATAACTTATGTGATGGTACTTTTTCAAGACTTAGTCACATAGATCTAGATGGTATAGTGGAAAAAAATAATAATGCATCATTAGGTGGTGAGGAATGTGTTTTTGAACAAACCACACAAGAAATAAACCCACATGAATATTGCAGGCATAATGGTCATGAAAAGATAAATGAAACATATGAAGTTTCTTCTATTTGCTCTAAAAATACAGAAATAGAGAGAAGATTTTCTGTACCAAATGAAGGTTGCAATGATGCAGATGGTACTGAAAGTATTTTCTCTTCTATGGACTTTGAATATATAGTTGAAGATGACGCTCATTTTGAAGTTTCGTGTCTTCATGATGTGAATAGTGGTGTTATAGATGGAAGTTTGCAACCAGCTGATGAAAAGTATTCTTGTCTAGGTGATCACGATGACTTCAATTCTATTTGCATCACTAGTAACTATGATTTCTCTCATGGGGAAGAGGTAGAATTAATCTCTTCAAATGGAAAGTGCTCCAACAAGGAAAATGATGCTAACATTTCTGAAGGCTCACAAGAACATGATGAGGTATATGAATTGAATATCTTGTTTGAAGAAGACATGTGTGATCAGCAATGCAATGGTACATTTGGTCATGGCAATTCCATAAGTGTAGCATTGATGAGAGCATTCATAATGATGAGAGAAAGGAGCCTTCTGATTTGGAGAGTACTTTTGAGAATGACAATATATCAGATGAAAGTGACAGAGTATGCAATGATTTTTAGTTAGAGCAATAATGTGTGAGAAGTTGCAGTGAAGAGATAAATGATAGTTTTCAATTTGATAGTGAAGAATATAGCCTTGTTGATTGTAGCAATAGTATCAACAAAGAAGGAGATATGTATGCAAGTGACTCATTGAATGGATAAGGTAAAGTGGTTGGTTATGAGGAGCATGCATATGTTGATAATGATAAACATGGAACTCCTATTTTATTTGATGATTTTCCTTCTACTTCTTTTTTTGATTTTGAAGTTATCACTGAGTATCTACATCATGATAGCATTGATATAGTTGTACATGAAAGTGAAAATGTAGAAATAAACATTGATACAACTAATGAACCTCATTATGATGAGTTTGCACTTGAAGAACATGATTGTGTCAATCACATGGATACATATGCAAACCTCTTTTCTAGATCTACAAGTGATAATTTTCCTCATGAGCATTATACTTCATATTTTCATGTAGATACAATAGGAGGTAATACTGAGTATGATACTCCTAGCAACAGTGTTTGCATTTGGAATGCTCACTATCAAGAATCTATTGCAAAGGTAAATTCTGAGTCATGAAGGTTTGCATAGTAGGTTTACTTCTATGACAATATGAAAGATGTTGATAACCTTGTTTTTGAACCTGAGTTGGAAGACATTGCTTGTATATGGGATGCTGACATTTCCTCTGAATGTTGTGATTTGAGTGCGGACAATGGACATGTGAATGCTGATAAGCCTTATTTTTTGAACCTTGAGGCATGTCTTAATGTGATGAGGCAATTTTGTTGGGATGATGATACACTTGAAAGTGATAAAAACCATTTTAAGGAGTTTCAAATGTGTGAGCACTCTTTGCTTGACACATAGAAGGATTGCACACTATTTCTTAAGGATGATGTCTTCTCTAAGCCCGATCATTATGAGGGAATCAATAAATGTGATAAGGTTGTGTCTTCACATATTCTTTATCATCATCCTATGTCATTTTCCACAAGATCTAAAAACAAAATGAGTGAAAGTGATGCAGCCTATGTCATTTCATTGCCACGTGATAGTAAAGTCAAATTCAAAGGCAACCTGACCCATGTTTTTGCAAGAATGAAGTCACTCTTGTTGAAGTGGTGTGACAGAGGAAGATATGGATTAAAGAGGATCAACCTTTTTAATATATTGGTATTTGATAGAGGTAAGAGTTGAATTCCCTTTTTCATTTGGTGGCCTGGAGGAATCAAGTGAAGTTAAAGGTTTTAATAAAGATGGGTATGTGTAGGATCATAATGGAAAAAACAAACCCTTAAGTCACAAAAAAATAAGAAAAATCAGAGTTAGGCAACTTGACGTAAAAAATTCAATAAGTTATCTATATTATTTCAAAAATATGTAAGAATAGAATCTGTAGCAAATTGAATGTAGTTTCTAAACTACTAGGTCTTTTAAAAAAAAAAAAATCTATTTGGTGAAAATTTGAATTTTCAGTGCAGTAGTACTTAAATTTCAGGGAAACAATAAGAAGTGGGTGTTTGTCTAACCACCCTAACCACAATTAAATAATAAGATTTTTTATAAGATTTTAGATATAATTAGAGGACTCATGTTCCAATGTGATGCATATTTTTTTGTAATTTTGTCCAACTAAATAATTAATTATGATTTTTTTATTACAATTTTTTAAAAATATAAAAACTTGTATATCTGACCACCTTAACTTGGTCAAAACTTCATGAAATTCATTTGTTCTTTTTTTAATCCTATAGTATGTCGAGCATAGAATGTGGTGCATGCTTTGGATTCAAAAAATGTGATACCATTTGAAAGCTATATATGTTTTTCAATTAGCCTATCAATCAAGACTTTAGTCATAATAAAAATAGAAAATAAATAATAATTACTTATTAAATTCAAAGTAAAGCATAATTTATATTGGTGGAAAGTTGATAATATCCTTTAAAAACCATTTTTGTTTCATAAATTTTGGGTAAAAAAAAAGTTGCTAGCCACATACCCATCATATTGCCACTTTTTGGCCCATCATGATCCTGCACATACCCAGACTCTATCACCCAATGTTTCTGGCACTCGGTTTGCTCTCCCAGAGATATGAATTCTTGCTATGCCTGTAGGGGGAATACATCCCCAGAAAGAGCCACTATTGGCACCTTCAAATTTCCAAATATTAAGTTCCCATATTGAAAAATTTGTCTTTGCACACTCAGAAGTGCACCTGTAAAATTTGCCTAAGCGACCTATTTTTGATGGTCACAATTCAGAGCCAGTTGTTTTCATTCCAAATGGATTCTTGTTCTTCATTATCCTTACATTAATGTACTCCTTGGTTTGATTTCAAAGCTCCATTATCAGATTTTCTATTTTTACTAGGTCAAAATGAAATGTAGTTTGCTCTGTTTTACATTTGCATTTCTGACAAAGTTTCAAAGTGGTCAACTGTGATCCCTAATATCTCATGAAGAGTAATGATTAAATAAAATCCATTTTGCACACATACTCAGTGTACCTAGATGAGCTTATGTTTCCAATGGATTCCCCCTAGAAGTTGTTTTGATATTTTTCAAAGTGGTGACTTTGAGAGTCCTGATTGGTGTTAAACATGTGTAGTTGCATAAATGTCTGAGTGAACAATTTTTTCAATTAATATATTTCACCTCAAGAAGAATTTTTCCATGTTGTTTGTTGCATTTATTTTTTGGATAAAGTGTGTACATTCCTACTCAGTTTTAGGCTCCCAAGATAAGTTCTGGTGGGTTATTTAATCATCTTTTGACTGCCACATGGCCGAAAATTATGCCCTGAAAAGTTTCAAATTTTCAAATTCTAAGGAAAACCCATTTTGTATTTTGGTATAAACCCTCTACAACTCCATTCTCATTAAGATCATAGGTCATTTGATACATTATTTTAATGTACTTCTATTGCGGTGAACATGTCCCAAGGGCCAGTTTACAAAGGAGGTTCCTAAATTTTAAGGGCTGGGAAAATTTTGAGGAAATGTGTTTTCTCTAAATAATTTATTATGTCTTCATGACAAAAATCTCAGCTACAGGGGTCACCGTTTGTGTGCAGTGAAATTTCTTCGTTTGGGCCACAAGCGTAATTAAAATTTGTCCATTTTCTAATATTTTCAAATGTTAATATTTAGAATATTTAGAATATTTTAAATATTGTGAAAATGTGAAAAATACATTTAGGGAAAACATAAAGTGCATTTCAAATGTTTTGGAGGACAAGCAAGTTTAATTCTTGCTTTTGATTGGTCCAAAGGCGACTTTTAAGACTTCCACAGTTGCACAACAATTTCATCGCCCATTACCAATTCTGAATGAAATTGGAGGAAGAAATTAGAGATGCAATTTTTTCTAGTGATGAGTCTTAATTTGGGTGGACTAAATTAAAAATTTGAGCAGAGCACAAATTTTAAATAAAATTTTGAACTTCTCCGACAGGCATCGCCCATTGCGTTTCGAGTCTAGAATGCATAAAAAAATTAGCCATGAGCGATGGTTGCTCTATCCATCGCCCATTGCTAATATATGTCACCTCTTCCACAATGAATATGCGATGCATGATGTTTCATCTCCCATCGCTAATTTCTCATTATTTTCTCTACAGCATTTGCGATGGAGCGATGACTATGCTCATTGCTCATGTCAATCTTCTTTGTGATAAATCCGCGACATGTGATGGTGCACTCCCTGACTTTGCTCATTGCTATTTTTTTATGATCTTCCCTTCTCAAATTCATGATGTGCGATGGTGCACTCCCTGACTTCACTCATCGCTATTTTTTTATGATCTTCCCTCCTCAAATTCGCGATGTACGATAGTGGCAGCTGGGGAAAAGTTCTATGTTGGACTGATGAATTTTTTAAGGAAAAGAAGCTTTAAATTATAAGGTGCTACTTTGATGGTAAGTTTTTATTTACTCAAAAAGTGAATTTTAGAAAATATTTTCATGAGAACTTGGATGCATTATGCTCACCATTATATTGTCATTTTTTTCCTTCTATTTGTGATGTGTGATGGTCTCTCGAGAATTGTTCATGCAAAGAAAATATGGGGCCATAAAACATCAAATATTATTATTATTAGATGATGGTAGAAATAAATCAAAGGTAAAAGGCACATGTAAACAAGAGTCTTCTACAGCCGATAGAAAAAGAATTAAAAATTTCTTTGCTGAAAGTAGAAATGTAAATGCACAGTTGAGATTTATAGGTAGAAATAGATGGGGCTAATATTTTTGTTTCCCTGAATAAAAATTAAAGCCACCATGGGTAAATGAATTTAATTTTTAAAATGCTAGGCATTTTAAAATTTGTGAACTCACAGGTAAATAGCTTTCCCCAGCCATTTTAATTTTTAAGAGTACTAAAAATTAAAATAAAGATGAAGGAGCGATTTTCATTTTTACAGTGAAGGGTTTTTACAAGCTAGTAGAATATTCTCTATAGTAGGGAATTTCTTCAATGAGAGTAAAGAGTAGACAAAGAGAATGATGAGTCTTCACAAAGGGGAATATTTTTTTGTTGTAGGGTAGTAGAGTGAGGAGCAAGAAAATAGAGAGTAGGTTGAAGATTCTTCAACAAGAAAAGACAGTTAAAGATCAATGAACCTAAATGTGCCAAGTGTCTTCTTCAGATGAACATTTAGGGTTTTTTTGTTTCCTTAAACATTGTTTTTCTTCCTCATTATGAGAAAAGGTAGTTTTGTAATTAATCATAGAGAACATTTTGAGGAGAATACAAAGCATTTTAGAGTCAAGTTTTAGGGTCTGAGTTTGTCAATACTTATGTAATTTTGATTATGACACTAGAAAAATAATGCTCAATGTTTCAAGTTTGGTACTATTTTACTCTCCTCTGTACTAGTTTTACAAATTATGAATAATAAAATCAAGGTTGTCTTATTTTTCTCTATCAATTTTAGATGGATGTGTGGCTTTATTCTTGTTTATTAATTCAAATAATTAATGTAGGTACTTGAATATCACTATAAATTTGTATTGAACTAAGTGCTAGGATGCTAGTAAGAAATAAAGGTTAAGACATAATGTTGAAGTTTTATAATGCAACATTTCAAATTTGCATATACTATCAGGTGTGAAAATTGTTATGAAATTATGTATGTGTTTGAGTTGACTCTATTCCAAGGATGAGGCATTGATCTAAGTGTGCTATTCATGTTACATTTGGTGGTTAATGTAACAGTTAATCATCTTTTAACTCAAATTTACTTATCAGTCTTGTTGTGGGCATGTGTGGAATTCAAAGAACTATATATCTCATGTTTAATGTGTAACTGCAATGAAGGTTAGCCATACCTTCGGGGTATTGTGTATGTTCAGCATATAAAGGAGATTCATATTTTCACTATGTGTTTGATACATTGGCACACAAGTATCTGAAAGCACACTGTTGGGATCACCCTCCCAGGTTAAATAGAGGCTGAAGTGCAAGGGAGAAAGGGGTAATTTATTCACTCTCCCGTTGGTTGTCCATATCAACCTGTTGAGTCTGAATATGATAGAGTGGCTACTCTTTAGGACTCATTGCATCTATTTATTTGGGAACCAACACAACCACAAAATTAACACACATCCACAACCTTGATTAGAAGATTGCAGAAACCTTTAGCTCACTATCTTCAAGAATCTAACACAATTAAGTATTGTTGCCTCAACTCACTTTCACACACTTCTTTTTTGAATTGTTGCTTACTTTGTTACTTTTCATGCTCATCCAATTATTAAAAATTCAACTTGCATTTATACCATCTTCAACCTTACAAACTTTCTCAAAGGTCGGCCACATACACCTCATTTTAAAAATTCAAATTAGGTCGATAACTCAACATTCCCACAATGGAAAGGAATGAGATTTTACCAGTAAAGGTACTTAACCAAGACCAAAAATAATATCTCAAATCAACCACACACTTCCTTAATTAAATTTAATTCTTCAAATAAATTGTAAGTACTAGGTTAGCCAAACCTAATGAAAACACAAATGAACATTGGCGTACATGCTTCCCAACAAGAAGATAGCACACAAACAATGCAAAATGCTTCATTATTCACGAGACCACATCGTAGGTTTCTTCAAATACATCCATAGCAAGTGCAACAGTCTTCTAACACTGAACTCCTTCCATCTGTCCATCCAGACTGTGAAAACACATACAACAACTCTGAAAATTGACTTCTAGATCGCCAAACCACACACATATTTGCCAGAACCTAGAGAACACTATTATATAAGACACATTCTAGATCTACAAGATTTGAAATAGAACAATGGAGGATTGCAGAGCAGAAAAATTTCTCCTAGTCACATAAAGCTAACTCTACGAGAATGGTTCACACACCAGTGAACACAAATTTCACACTTCATCAGATTAGAAGCTACAAATCAGTAGATATCACCATCAGATCATAAAAAAAACCTTTAGATCTGCACAAGCATAAGATCAACATAGGAGAAACGTGGAGCACATATCGGAGCACATTTTGAACACATTCATAACTAACTTCTTCTCATTATTAATTTTCTCAAAAGCACTTGGAAACACATCAATTTAGCACATCTGCAACATCAGAGGGATAACTCCATGTACTCACAACATCTCAATATTATCTCAAATATACATGCATAATCTACAATATACTAAATTTTGCTGACATCAATGACAACATTAATGACAACACCACCAAATATGCTCATACTTGCAACAATACTATGTGGGTAAACCCACAAAAGTGGTTTACAATTCTAGTCAAGAAGGAAAACTCAAAAAATGACCCCAATGCAAAAAAAATATTTTGGGGATTCATATGAACGTATAGGTTCAAGCGAACCCATGAGGGGTTCGCTTGAACTAGGGTTCGAGTGAACCCATTTGAATCTTGGCTGCCAAAAAAACCAAAAAAAAAAGAATTAGGAAGGGTGGTTTGCTCAAACCGGGGTTCCAGCGAACCCTTAGTGGTTCATATGAACCCCCCTTATCCCTCATTTTGCCCTTGAAACACAAAAAAAAACCTAATTTTTTTTAGTTTGGAGCTCAATTTGAACATGAAAATGGCGAAAACTTCACAAACGTAGTTAGAATTAGGTAGTCCTCAGAATGAGCTATCCAACGAATATAATTTTAATATGTTTTGGTTTTATTATGTATTTTTTTTAGTTTTATTAAACATAGGTTTTTCAATGAAAATGAAGGTCTTTGTTTTGCACATGTGGAAAAATAGCAGATTATAAAAAAAAATTGAAAAATATGAGTGCACTAGATATTGAAGTCCTTGATCCAACAAAAAGAATGAATTTTGATATATACATAAAAAATTATGTGTTATATGGTCACACTATGTCTAAATTGTAATTGGTTTGACATTGAAACTTGATTAAAGAAAAAATATTCAATAAAAAACTATCTAACCAAGTCGAAGCACTAGATATCAGAGTTACAAATCTAAATTCGAAAGAATTAGAATTCTATCCTTCATGGAAAAAGAGTTATGCATTATATGGTGTGTGTCACTTTTCAAAAATGTTTTCTGAAAAAAACTAGTTTGCGAGGAGATGGAAAAAAAAGTTCAATCTGATTCTAAAAATTTTGAAAAAAAATATTTTTAGAATCCATAGAAAAAATGTGATGAAACGTAGTTTGCATCATCTTCAAATAACTCATGGTTTAGCACTATATGTGCCCGAAAGTGAATATTTAGTTAAAAAAATTATTTTAGTGTCCAATTTGGCCAAAAATTGTAAACCACTATTTTGGAATCACCCATGCAACAACTTGAAAGATGAAATGTTGTAAATGCAAATTCAGAATTGAGCAATGAATGAAATGGACATTTAAGCTAGATTTAGTGAAATGCATGTAACAGAAAGTCAACCCAATGAAACAACTAACTAATGGAAGCAAACAGAAATACAAAAACAAGGTTTTTAATGCTATAAATGGTAGCTTCAGATGTACACTAGAACTGATTTACTGAAGGTGGTGAATGAGTCCTAGTAGGGTTTTTTTTTCAAAATTTTCAAAAATTTTCAATTGATTTTTATGATTTTTGGTTTTTATAATATATATACTAAATGCACCTGTAGTTTTCATATGCTTTTCAATGATTTGAGATGCAAAAAATGTAACCCATATGCAATTTCACTAATGCAAAATTTAGAAACCCTAGATTCCAATTAACTAATGCAAATTCAATTCAAGCTAGATCTAGGATGATAATGGACTCCAAATCAGAAAATAAGGTATTCTAAATGCAGGTTCACCAAAATGGAACCTATGAAAATGGGGGTAAACTATCACACCCACTTTCAAGAAATTCCATTCAAGGAAAACCCTAGAGATCTCAATGCAAAAGAGAAAGAGATATTGCAATAGGGTTGTCCTAGGGGCTGAAAGGAGACTAATAAGGGGTTCTCCACAAAGTTAAGACTTGGAAAAGAAAATGAAATGCAAGATGCAACAATAAACCATAATTCAATGAAATAACCTATTAAATGATATAGAAATGCAAATAGAACAAAATACAAAAGCAATAAGATGTATGGTGTGCACTTAGAAATCTGAAAACAACTGATTGAAGCTCTGAAATGCTAGAAATTCTAACTTTTTGACCTAGTGGGACTAATTCGCTATTCTGGGAAAATCAATCCTAGTTCTAGATTTTTGCATAGGAGTAGGTTTTAGACAAAAGGGTATCTTAACCTATTAAATTTTTTGCAAAAAACCTATAGTGGGACTCATTCACCACTTGTGGTGAATGAGTCCAGTTTGGATTTTCTAGAACATCAAAGTTTGAATCTGCTCTTCTCAATTTGATCAATCTACTTCTCCAGGTTTTTTGATCCAAAACCATGATTTTGAGGTTGTAGGTGACTTTTTGGTGGGGATTATGACCTTACAAATGGGGAGACAAATCCAACAACTTTATCCAAGCTTGTAACCTAATCTTCAATGATCTTCAAGTCTTCAAAGCACCTAGATCTACAATCACACATGTAAAGAGGAGAAAAACTTGTTGATTGTTAGTGAATAGGGGTTTGCCTTGGTCAAACCCCTTTTAGGTAATTAAACCAAATGATGAAACATAGGATATGAAACATGAACAATGATACCTTGAATGATGTCTTATGAATTTGAAACTCAACATGAAATAGCCAAGAAGGATGTAGATCTTGATCTTGACAATAGGTGTAGAATAATACTTGATCTTCTATCTTCAATGCTACATCACAACACTAGCTCAATAACATGCTTGATGCTTGATATGCTTGACATGATGATGGATCTTAAATTTCTGCAATAATTGATGAAGAAGTTTTCCCTTGAATGCTTTAAAAATGATCTTGAATGCTCTCTTAATGCTCTTGTGAAGTCTTGGAATGCTCGACCCTTGAGTGCTTGACTTGATAACATGAATACTTGATCAAATAATTATTTTGAGAGCTTTTTTCCATCTAATATCCCATTAATTGGATCCCACATGCCGACATTCATGAAATTTAAACTTAAAACACAAATTTTCCCACTCAAACTTTGAAAATAGGCCAAATGTGACTCATTCACCAAGTTGGGCGAATGGGTCCCACCTAGAAGGGACTCGTTTTCCCAAAGTGGCGAATGGGTCCCACAGGGCCTATTTTAATTGTAAAAGTGTCAAGGAGTGTGTAAATTAAGCTTATTTGTTGATATTGCTAGGTTTTTTATTAAAATATTTCTTGGGATGCACAACATGGGGTCATAGGGGCCTATTAATGATGATATAAAGGTCATAGATACAAGAGGGCCCAAAATACAATGTGAAAGTGTAAATAAATTCACTTTACATTATTAAATTAAGGAAAAAATAGGTCTATTTAGCTAAAAGGAGCCCTAAATCCAATGTGAATGTGTAGAACACATTACAACACTAGATTAGATCCACTTAATTTACAAGCCTCCTAAATTTAATGTGAAGGTATCAATAAATATACTTTACAACATTAAATTGGGGAAAAGTTAAGTTTATTTAGCTTTAAAAGGGCCCAAAACCTAATGTTGATGCGTAAAATACATCACAACACTAGATCAAGGCGACACTAAGTCCAATTGATCATTAATTATTCGCAAATAAAGCAAGGAAAAGGCGTACTTTTTCTATTGTCACAAGTTCCATCTCCCAAAAGATAAAAAAATAATTTTCTTCATTTCACTTCCTTCTTGGTCAAAATGAGAATCAAGTTTCTTCTTTTTATTTTCTTCTTTACAGTCCTTTTGAACATGTCCAAGCTCACTGCGGTTCCAAAAAATAACTATGGACTTTCCAAGAGACTTGGATGTCCCCTTGGGCTTGAATTTTTCATGCTTATCATTCTTCTTTCCTTTCTCCTTGGGTATTCCACAAACATTTAAGAATTCCTTGGCATTGATGGACACCTTCCTGCTCATCACTTTTGAAAGAAAAGAACCCACCACATCTTTGGTCTTTAAAATTACAAAAGTACTCCCAATAGCCACAACAACAGAATCACATGAATCAAACAAAGAACAAAGAAAGGTCTGACAGGTCTGTTCCTCATCCATTTTAATGCCAACTGGTGCCCATTGAGCCACCAACATATTAATTTCTTCTAGATGGTCTATGATTTGTTCGCCCTCTTCCATTCTTCAGGAATACAACTTCTTCCTCAGGAAAATATTGTTCACTAAAAATTTTTCCCGATACATCTCACCAAGCTTCTTCCATAGTTTATATGCAAAGGTCTCCTCATGGACATTGATAAAAATAGAGTCTTCCAAATACAATCTGACTAGACCCTTGGCATTATGCTTCATAACATTCTCAAGGGTTTGCAGCCTGAGTAGGATCTGTAGGCCTTGAAATATTCTCATGAATAACATCCCATAGATCTCAATCTATCAATGGATCCTCCATCTTTATCTTCCACATCTCAAAATTATTTCCAAAAAAATTCTCCACTTCTATTCTCCTTGATGAACTTTCCATCTAAAAATTCTTGCAACAAGACCACAAAGTATCTTTTCCACAAGCTCCCTCTCAAATCTAGATTAGTTCGAAAAACCCAACAACCCACAACTGAAACCAAAGGTGATTAGGCTCTGATACCACTTGTAAGAAAGCTATGGTAGTAGAACAAATTCCAACACTAATCTTGAGAGGAAAAAAATGCAAAACTTTATAGATCTTTAATAGTTACAGAAACTTAGTCAGAAATAATATAAATATCGTGCATAGCATGACAAAATGATTTACATAGGGAAAAACCTTTCGAGAGAAAAACCAGACACTCCAAAAGCAGCCCAATATATTATTCAAAAATTACAAAGATTACAATATACTTGCAAAGCAATATTTTCATACGAGTATCACCACTAGAGATCAAGAGACAACAAGACCATTATCAAACTCTAAGAATACACTACCATCTACAATCGTAGTACAAAACCCTCATAAAATAGGGTTATAGTCTAGGGAAAGACAAGCCAATGAAATATCTTCCATTAGATCTAAAACCTAATAACGAATGGTCCAAATTTACAATATATATCATTATTTAGTGTATGTCAACTATTTTAGTAGTTTCACACACAATCACACACACACACACACATATATATATATTCACATATATATATCTAAACACAAGGAAATAGGGTTCCACTTTTAGGAGATGAAACTAAGGGACCTATTTCACTCTAGTTGATTAAAGGAAACCGAGATCCCTCAACCAATTGGCTTGTTTGAGGAATATAATAGTGTTAGTATGGTTTCCTTAGGTGTGATTAAATACAAGAGGATGTTCACCACTAAGAAAAGGATTAGAAAGAAAGAAATGTAAATGATGTGCAAATCTAACAAATGCAACCTAAAATATGAAACTTCAAATTAAAATAATAAATTGAGAATGAAGAGAGATTCCCTTCGAAAATTCAAGAAGCATTAAAAAAGGCCTACAATCTTGAAATTATGACTTTTGAAGCACATTGGGACTCATACACTAGTTGAGGAAATTTAGTCCCAATTTAGTGTTTCAGGCTAAATCTAAAATCTACAAATGGTAAACCAGGATCTACCAAAAATGTCTAAAATGTGGTATACTAGGATTCATATGCCCAAGGTTGTGATTTATTCCAAGTATCAGGGTTGATCTAAAACTGTGATTTCCTCTAGTAAACTTCTATAACTTCTCTCCCTTTCGATCTCTAGGTCTAAAACTTCAAATTCTGACCTGTAGGTAACTTTCAATAATCTTGAAAGAAAGGTGACAACTTTGACAACTTTGCAACTTTGACAACTTTGCAACTTTGACAAATTTTTCCAATCTTGCTCTTGAATGGATCTTCAACCTAAATTTAGAAATCACACACAAAGAGAGGGAAAAATATTGTTTTGTTTGTGGATAGTTGTTTTCCTTGGTCACTCCACTTTTATAATCAAACCTTGAAATGAATAGAAATAGAATGAAGGAATGATGAATGAACAAATAATCTATGTTCTAGCTCACCAAACCCTTGGAACAAAGGATACAATCTTGTATGAAATGGATAGCATGAATGTAGATATTTACTTGAATGCTTGCTTGAATAATGAAAACCTACATCACAAATGTTAGCTCAAAAAAAAACATGATGCATTATGACTTTGACATGATGCTTGATTCTTGAATATAGCTCCAAAATACTTGATAATCAGCTCTTGATTGCTCTTGATCTCATACACTTGCTAGGATACTTTCCCATAAATTTTTCTAGATGACTTGTAAGCTTGCTAGGGGGAAATATGTGAAATAACCTTGTATTTACACTTGTTTATGCAAAATTTCCTAAAATTACAACACTACAAGTTGACATAATATCTAAGAGAATAAAATATTGCCAAGAATTTGAATTTAAAATAGGTCCAAGTTAAAGTGGGACTCATACACCAGTTGGGGTATATGATTCCTAGTAGCCTAGGCTTGGGAAATAAATTTCAAGAAATATTAAGTTCTATGCCAAATTTAGGATCAAGCCTCAAGAATTAGGTGGGACCCATATGCCCAAGGTGGCATATGATTCCCAAATCAGTAAATTTGGGGAACACAAACCAAAAAAATAAATTATGATTGGTAATTTGATAAGTGTGAGGATTATCCTCAAAAATATGTATTTAATAAGGCTTTTGGATGCAAACTAGGACCAAATAAGGTATAAAGAAGCCTAATTAATTAATAAATCCCTATATTAGTGTGAAATTGTAAATATACACTTTACAACAATCTATATAAGGAACATTCAAGTCCATTTAGCTTAAAATGGCCCTAAAATTAATGTGAATGTGTAAAACACATTCCAACACTAAATCAAAGCAACATCAGAGCTCATTTTAATATTAATTATTCCCAAATTATGTGTAAAAAGGGGATACTTTTTCCTACACTACATTTATCCCCCACTTTAGTGTGAGGAGGAACTTGCTTCAAACTCAAACTAGAGTACACATTCAAGAGTGGTCCAAGTGTACCAATGTGGATGATATATGATGACTAAGATCAAGGAGGGTAATCAAGCCCCCAGGATCCAAGATCCTATGTCAAACCAAAATAAGCATAAAGGGACACACCCAAGGTGTATGATATGCAACAAAACAATATACACAAACATGAAATATCAAAGAAATAACGAAGAAAGAAAAATAAATAAAATTAAAAGGGTTGGATCAATCCTCAATTGTTTGTCCAAGGTGATGTAGATTAGATCTAAGATGTTTGTCCAAAATGCACACTCACTCCGAGGCAATGCAAATTCAAGTTGTCTACTAGGTGAGTATACAAAAAGGGTGACTTAGTTACAAAGTCATGCCTCCATATTAGCTTCTCACTACATAATGAGAAAGCCATGCCCACATTCAGGCTTCTCATCATACTAACCATACAAAAGCTATCCCTTTGATAACTTCAATAGGGTTCTACAAAACATGAATGATAGGATTCATGAGGAAAGAAAAAATTCATATGCTTGACACCCATGAACAAATAGGATGGCTCCATAGGCAAGCAAAGTTTGTTAATGCAAGATAATATGAAGGTATTTTAAGATATGTTCAAAGGGGTTTTTCTTAGTTCATGCAAGGTCTCTTCTTAGGGAATGTTGGTTGTTTTTCCAGTACACCCATAGGACTATCTAAAGAGTAGCCGACTCCTATACTTGAGAATCCCCAAGATGAATGGCCAACTTAACAAGTAAAGGCTTTAAGGGGATTTACTCCTTCACTTCAAGCTATGTGGGACCTAGGAGGGTGTTCCTAATTGTGTTCATCTTGACCTAGTAAATAATACATCAACTCATAGATTGGTTCTTATGAAGCGTAATAAACATAATCTACTAAAATATTGGCTAATCTTTGAGCAAGTAATTGTTTATTCACTAGGAACAAGAAAGTATTTCTAGTACATGTCTCATGGTTAACAAAAAAATAAATGAATTATGCTATGATCTTCCACGATCAGGTACACTATTATTATATTTCAAATTTGAATACCTATAGCAAATAAACTAGTGTTTCATTGATTGGGCAATGGAGTCACACATATGATAATTAGTAATACAAAAATTCTTTAACTCTAACAATAATGGACTATTTTCAAAATGCCTTACATTATGAAAAATTGCTACTTCTAATACATGACTTCTTATCAGATCCTTTGTTAATTATCAAAAATTCATGACATTAATCAAGCATTTAATTGATTCTTTGAATCAAGGAAGAAACAAGAACATACATTCAAATAAGAATTTGATGATGAAAAAAGATATCTTTGATATTTCATTCATAATTTGTAGAAATTCACAGAAGGAGAGTAAGTTTATTAGACATAATATTTGTTTTGATATCAGTAATTTCTATAAAAGTGCTTTAAGATTAACATATACATGACTCAAAACAAAGAAAATTCAGTTTTTCTATTCATTGGTGTCTTTCTTTCACCTAACTTCTACCCTGAACGTATGCAGGACTCAAAATTTTAGAACCAGAACCCCTTTGCAAATGAGCTATGAAATCCCTTTTACAATACAAGGGAACAACAAGCATCTAGCTCAAATGCAATTACATTTCAAATGTTTCATTTTAGAATCAATTTGAATTTCATTTCAAAATTCTCCACATGGTGATCTGTAACATTTTTTGAAAATGGGGATGAAAAAATAATAACCACAATCAAAAGGGAAATATAAATACCTCCAAAATTTCCCTTTAACCACCAGCTAGGCCACACATCCCATGTCCACATCACTTTGAAAGTCCATAGTTAGCATACAAACCCAAAAGACCAGCATCATGCATGATGAACAAAAGCAACCACCACAACAACCTTATCAATGAACACAAAATTTGAAAACCCACACACCAACCTTCTCAACCAAAAGAATGATCAACACCAAAACCCAGCCCGTGGTACATGCCTCCACTTCGCATGCTTGTATGAGGAGAAGGGGAAGAAACTTCCACTCCCTCCTCATCTTTATCTTTTCCTAGCACAGAGCCATCACACCCACTTAGAGTTTTGACAAATATTGGGGGTACCGATAAAACCTCCATTCCTAGGACTACAACTTGATTCAACATCATAAGATATTGTTGGTAATCTGACTCTATCTCCATTGCACTTTCTGAAGGGCTATCTGTGATAGCAATTGGCGAGCTCTCTGAAGGGCTATCTGTGATAGCAATTGGCGAGCTCTATCTTCCATAAGAGTTGTTTCCATACCTTATCTTCCTACGTACTACTAGTGCAAACGATGCAGGCTCCTTACCTTTTTCTTCTGCCTTTTTTGTAGCAATACCTTGATGTCTTAACCTTCTACTACATCTAGTGGGAGCACATGAAGGCTTCTCAATAGGGGCCTTCTCCTCTACAAATGGAGCATGTTCAAGTAATTTTTTCCCCTATACAGAAACATCACCCTAAGGCCTCTTTTCATTAAACCTCAACAACCTCCTTACTAGTACTACAAAATTGATTGGCTTACTCACTCTCGTTGCCTCGTAGCTTCTCAAGCTCACAATTCAACACCTTTTGCTCTGCACAAATTTAGAAAGATGCTAACTACTGAATGCAATGGTGAGATTGGAAATAACTCCATTTGTATTTATCGAGTAATTCTAAGGGTATTTTCTTATAAATTTTAACATAACATGCTTGAGGAAGCAATTTATTGCTAGTGTTAGTTTCTTCACCATTAACCACCCAAGTACTCAGATATTTGCATATCATTCCTCATAATTGTTGGAAATTAATTTTTGCATGCACAAGGACTCAATTTGATCATTCCTGAAGAGAGCACACCATTAATGCTCATTGGTTGCAAAGAAAAATGGCTAATACATGCATGCTTTTTATTTTGAATATTGGTCGTCAATGTAGGACTGAGATGGAAGATCGAGCAGCCAAGATGCAATCAAATCAGGTTTAAAAACACCATACCACAACTAGTCATCCTATGGCCAATGAGAAAATGATGGCTAGGAGCCACATCACTTATTCCACGGGCTCAGCCAAACTCTGAATGGTGGTCAAGAAACTCTGCGTGTCACTCCTTCGCATACCTCACAAGTTGTATTGTAGGCATTAATCAAGTAGAACAAGGTATGCGATGAATGGCTTGGATAAAGTCTTAATCCAGCATCATAGACATTGATCTTCCCTTTATCAGGCTACAAAAAATTGTACAAAGGTTGGTCCCCAAATGACAAGGGCACGCGTCATGATATCATGGACCTCGCATGCTTAATAGCAGCTATCCATAAATGTCTATGTGGTGTGCAATGGGTAGTGGAGATTAAATCTTCAAATCTGATGGGCCACATTCCTGCACATGCCAAATGTTAAATTAAAAGGAGGGGCCATGACTAGGTCGATAGGAATAAAATGATTGAGGACAATGACTTAAGTCCCTTAGAAATATTTTTCCTTACTTTAGAAAAATTGGCTTGGGATACCACACGGGGTGACCATTTATCCTAACTGAAGAGGTCGATTAATGAATGCATCTGAAGGCTTAAGTGATGAATTACTCAACCAACAACAAGCAAGAACAAGTAACCACACAATTATAACCCTAAAGGGTTTTAGGATAGAGTGTCGACAGTGTCAAGGCTTACAAACCAAAACCCTTAGCCCACTGCTAGATACAAAGATTAAAAATGATGGTTCAAGTCATGATTTTCTCATAATTTTGCAAACAATTTGGGAGCTCCATCAGGGAACATCATGCTTAATGTCTCCAAGAGAGGACAAGTCAAGGGAATATAATGCTCTCAGAGGATATAAAGCCCAATGATATCACCAAGAAAATGACACATTGTAAGAATAAAGAAAACTACACAATAAAATATGAGTATTGATGTATGCCCTCATATTAAAGTGGTTGCTAGCACCATTGCTACGAGAAATTTCTTTAAAGTAGAAGAATACATGAGATACTATTCAAAAATCCCTATGCCAAGTCATATGTTTTGGAATGAAACTACATCATGGATAAGGGGTTGCCCCCAAAATGTAACCAAAGATAACTTAGTACATCACATGCAAGCAAACTTAAGGAATGTCATCCACATCCAAGCTTTCTCTTATATATACATGGAAGGGAGTCAACTATCCAAAAGAGAAAATGACAAGTGCCATATGAGGACAAGGCTACCTAACTCCTTTCCCCCACTTAGTGTGAGACAAGGATGAGCTGAGATGATTGTTGAGAAACATAAAAATCAGTATCAACAAGAGGAACTAGGTTCTTCAACATAAGAAAAAGCACCACAATCCTTAATATGTTGGATTTTATTACTCAAATCCTTACATTCATAAGTAGAATGACCATGAAATATATGATATGCACACAATGAATTCTTGTAGTAAAATTTCTCTCATGTTCTTGGAGGGAGAGATATCAGATGATCTTGAAGGAGTCTTGACAAGATACTCTCTTGATCAATAGTAGAAAATGTGCCCTTATATTGTGACAAAAATTTCTCTTTCTTAGTACAAGATGTCATACTTACACAAGGCTCTTTATATTGTGATATTTTATTGTCTCCTTGAGAGGAGGGTGTAAAATCTATCAAACTCCAATCATTAGTATTTTGTGTGATGACAATGATATTAAGTGAGGATTTATTTTATTTTATTTTTCTTTCA
Source organism: Sequoia sempervirens (assembly GCA_007258455.2). Taxonomy (NCBI): domain Eukaryota; kingdom Viridiplantae; phylum Streptophyta; class Pinopsida; order Cupressales; family Cupressaceae; genus Sequoia; species Sequoia sempervirens. The sequence continues at coordinate 215,853,523 of VDFB02000017.1, forward strand.
GAGGACAATACCCAAGACCACTAGTTTCTTTTAGTTTAGGATTTAGTAATGTTAAACTTGACTTTGAAGAATCTTTTGAAAGAGTGTTGGTATTGAGTGATGGTTTGTTTATTTCTTTTGAGGGACAATAACCAAGACCATTAGTTGTTTCTAGCATGTTAGGCTCTATCGGGACACATATACCTTGTTCTATAGAGCCACATCCTTTTCCACTATATATAATTTGTTTCATAAGTTCATAAACTTTTCCATAAATATTTTTCATTTCTTTTAGATTCGGTTTTTTTTCATAATCAATTTCATCAAATTTTCTTGTGTTATTTTCTTCTTCTAAAGTGGTTGACGTGGATGCTTTCGAATCTTGTGTTGAAATTACTACTCTCTCTTTTCCCTTTTCAGACTCTTTTGTTATGATCTTGTATTCGCCCATGAATATTGGTGTCAAATCCAAGGAACCCCAATCATCTTCTAATATCTTTGTGACTTCCTCAATATGATTTGGTTTTTCTTCATCTTATATGGGTTCCACTTGTGTGGTTGGTGTCAATGTCTTCAAAGGATTTCCCTTATGTTTCTCAATGTTCAAACAACTTTTTAGTTCATGGTCAGCTTTGATTATATACACTTTGTTGTTGTAGACATACTTCATTTTATGATGAAGGGTAGAAGGCACCACATGCATTTCATGAACCTATGGTTTGTCTAAAAGAAGATTATATGATAGATCATGAGGCATAACATGGATAGGATTTTGTAATGTGGCCTTTCCAACTATAATAGGAAAAGTGATCACACCAAGTGATAGCTTTCCTACATTGTCAAACCCTTGAATTGATAAGTAGTCAGGTTCAATTCTTGATTTATCCATGCAAAGTCTATACAAAAGGGTTACACTACACACATTAATAGCTTAGCCATTGTCGAAAAGGTATTTCTTTTTCCCTGTTCGATTATATATAGGTATTATCATGAAAGCTTCATTTTGTTTTTGTACCTCTAACAGAGGAAATTCATCTTGATGGAAAGTAATATCTAAGTTGTTCAGTGTTATAGCTTGAATTTTGGATGCTACTTCATTTTATTGTACATTACGAGGGGTAGGAACTTGTTGTAATGCACTATAAATCATGTTACGATAATGAGGGGAAGCTTGAATAAGGTCCAATAATGATATCTTAGTAGGAGTATTCTTAAGTTGTTCAACAAGATTATACTCATTTTCATTATGTAAAGGAAAATGAGGGGGACTAGGAAAGACAGGGTTAGGAAATCGGGGGGATGTTTAAGGTGTTTATCTTGGTTGTTGATTGTTTATAGTGTTATATGTATGAGCAACAGTGTTATAATTTGTTTTTTGTGAAACATTGTTCTTAGGTGGTTCAAGGATAAGGAAGGGTTTGTTTTGAGTTTGAGGTTAGTGTGAAGGTGGGTAAAGGATGAGTTGAGGTTGAAGAACATTAACTCCTCTTAGTGAATGAGAGTCTTATGTCACTTGATCATCTTCATCTAAGGAAGCCTGATTACTATTTTTTGAAAGAGATGTGTCAATATTCTCATTTTCTTCCACCATGATATCTTCCCTAGTAGGAGAGTTCTTAGGAGAACTAAAAAATAAATGTTCATGCCATTGAAAGGTTGGTTCTTCTAAAATGACTTCATTACAAGTAAGAAAGTTACCAATGATGGCATTGTCTTGTTAAATAATATTTTTACTAGGATTAATAGGACTCTCATAACTTTCATTTGTTTTATCTTCTAAAACCAAAATATTTTTTTCACAAATAGGAGGGATATTAGTGGAAGAAGAAGTATGATTATCATGGTTATCTATGATTACATTTCTTTCTCTCATAATTTCTTCCAAAATAGGAGAGGTAGGGGAAGAAAAATAAATAGCTCATAGATCTTAAAGATTTGATCATCTAATACAAACATATTCTCTTCGAAAATAATCACATCCTCTTTCACTAAAAAATTCTCACAAGATGTTGGGAGATGAATGTAGACTAGTTGAATTGGTATTTAGGTAGGTTTCAATGGTCTCTTCTTGTTGTGCTATGAGATCTTCATGATTACCTATGGTTGTGTCCTCTTGTTCATCAATGTCTTGCACAATAAGAGAGGTAGGAGGAGTGAAACAACTAGGATTCTCAAAAATATAATTGCTTGGTTATTCTAACACCAAAATATCTTCTTCACAAATAGTAGAGATATTGGGAGAAGAACGAATATAATTCTTATGATTACCCAAAATTGTATTCTCTTCAGTAGACTAATCTCACTCATAGGAGGGATACTAGGAGAGGGATCAATATTGAAAAAAAAGAGAGAGGAGAGGAATTCATATTAATATGCACAAAACAAGAATTTCTTACAATAATCAACAAGATATGAAAATAGAACATGAAGTATGATAACCACAAATTTTTGCATTGAAAACATGATGTAATAATTGTCCAAGAAATTTGAAATGTGACAATGATAGAGCAAACATATAAAATGACAATGTAATTTTTAGATTTAGAACATGATAATCGAATGATTATGCTATGTAACAATCTGAAATTGAAATGTTGTAAAGGGTATGTGTAGGATTGTCATGGAAAAAACAAGCCCTTAAGTGGCAAAAAATTTAGAAAAATTAGAGTTAGGCAACTTGACATAAAAACTTGAATAATTTATCTATATTATTTCAAAAATATGTAAGAATAAAATTTGTATCAAATTGAATGTAGTTTCTAAACTACTAGGTTTATTTAAAAAAAAAATCTATTTGGTGAAAATTTGAAATTTCAATGCGGTAGTACTTAAATTTCAAAGAAAAAATAAGAATTAGGTGTTTGTCTGACCACCCTAACCACAATAAAATGATAATATTTTTTATAAGATTTTAGATATAAGTAGAGGACTCATGTCCCAATGTGTTGCATATTGTTTGTAATTTTTTTCCAAGTAAATAATTAATTATGAATTTTTTATTACAAATTTTAAAAAATATAAAAAACTTGTATGTCTTACCACCTTAACTTGGTCAAAACTTCATGAAATTCTCTTCTTTTTTTAATCCTATAGTATGTGAAGCATATAATGTGACACATGTTTCAGATTCAAAAAATGTGATACCATTTGAAAGTTATATGTATGTTTTTCAATCGGCCTATCAATCAAGAATTTAGTTGTAATTCAAATAGAAAAATGAATAATAATTATTTACTAAATTCAAAGTAAAGCATAATTTATATTGGTGGAAAGATGAGATTATCCTTAAAATTGCATTTCATTTCATCAATTTTGGATAAAAAAAGTTGTCAACCACATACCCTACACATACCCATCATATCACAACTTTTTGGACCATCATGATCCTGCACATACCCTAAATGTCATTTTGAAATTAATAAATGCAATAAATGAACCAAATTAATCTAGATCTAATAAAATGGGGTGCTGGTCAGAGCCCAGTTGGTTAAGGTGTTCCTTTTCATAGTGCGCCCACCATGGGTTTGACTCTCCGGTGCTCCCATGGTACTAGTTGGTGTGTCCCGCCGGCACTACCAGCCACGGTAAAAAGTTTACCAGTGGTGGGGGGTTATATGGGGGTCCGTGCTGCACCCAATTCCCCTTGTTAAAAATAAAAAATAAGAAAATCTAGATCTAATAAAATGAGTCAAACAAAATATCAACAAATTGAAACAGTTATCCAATAGCAAAAAACAAAAACACAAAAAAGATGTTTTTAATGTTGTAAAAGACAATTTTAGGTCTTCGTCCGGGACTAAATCACCTAGATGGGAAAATGAGTCCCATTTAGGGTTTCTTGAAGGTTCAAATAGTTAAAAATAAACATAATATAATTCACAAAAATCAAGGAAAAACACCTATACAGGGACTAAATCACCCAGATGGGAAAATGAGTCCAAATTAGGGTTTTGAAGCTGATTTTGATAGATTTTTAGGTTTTTCTAATGATTTTGAGATTTAGGTCTACTACAAGAGGTTTTAGTTTCAATTTTCTACAAATGCAATGTCAAGCACAGTTTGAAATTGTGAAAAAATAATGACCTAAAGACCTAGTTTGATATGTAGTTTTATCTTTCAATGTTGAAATGTGTGTTAATATGATGTATATGATATGCAATATGAGTGATTTTTTTAATATTTTCATATTTAAATAATGCAAACAATGCAATCCCAAAACCCTAGATCAGAAGGTTGTGTATTCAATTCATGTCAAGCTCACCAAAATGAACACAGTGAAATAGGGTTCCACCTTTAGGAGATGGAAATAAATGACCTATTTCACTCTAGTTCATTAGAGGAAACCAAGATCCCTCAAAGAATTGAATTGATTAAGGAATGGACTAGTGTTAGGATGGTTTCCTTAGGTGTGATTAAAGAAAATAGGGGGTTCACCACTAAGAAAAGGCTTAGAAAAAAAGAAATGTAAATGATATAAAAATCTAACAATACAACATAGAATATCAAATTTTAAATTAGAATAATAAACTGAGAATGAATAGAGGTACATGTAGAAAACTAAAGAAGCATTAAACAAGGTCTAAAATCCCAAAATTATGAATTTTGAAGCACACTAGGACTCATACACTAGTTTAGGAAATTTATTCCTAGTTTAGGGTTTTAGGCTGAATCCAAAATTTGTAATTGGTAAATCAGGATCTATAGAAAATATTTGAAAAGTTGTATACTAGGACTCATATGCCCAAGGTATCAATTTAGTCTCAATATTAGGGTTGATCTAAAACTCTGATATCCTCTAGTGATCTTTTTTAGCTTCTCTCCCTTCTAATCTCTGAGTCTAGAACTTTGAATTTTGAACTATACGTGACTTTATGTAATCTTGCAAGAAAGGTGACATCGTTGACAACTTTGACAACTTTCTCCAATCTTTCTCTTTAATGGATCTTCAACCTAAATCTTCAAATCACACATTGAAGAGAGGGAAAAATGTTTTATGTTAGTGGATAGGGGTTTTCCTTGGACAAACATCATTTTGATAATCAAATCTTGAAATGAATAGAAATAGAATGAAGGAATGAGGAATGAACAAATAAGCTATGTTTCCACTCACCAAATCATTGGAACAAAGGCTACAATCTTGTATGAAATGGCTATCATAAATGTAGATCTCGACTCTTGATTATATGTTATGAATCTTGACTTGAATGCTTGCTTGAATCATGAAAACCTACATGACAAATGTTAGCTCAAAAAGAAACATGATGCATGCATGATGACTTTGACATGATCCTTTATTCTTAAATATAGCTCCAAAATACTTGATAATAAACTCTTGAATTCTCTTGATCTCATAAAATTGCTAGGATACTTTCTCACTAAAGTTTCTAGATGATTTGTAAGATTGCTAGGATAAAATATGTGAAATAACCTTGTATTTATAGTTCTTTATGCCAAATTTTGTAAAATTACAACACTACAAGCTGACATCAAATCTAGAAGAATAAAATCTTGACAATAATTTGAATTTAAAATCTATAGGTCCAAGTTAAAGTAGGACTCATACACCAGTTAAGGTGTATGAGTCCCAGTAGTGTAGGCTTGGGAGAAATTTTTTAATAAATGTCAGGATTATCCTCAAAAAGATGTAGTAAATATGGCTTCTGGATGCAAAATAGGACTAAATACAACATAAAGGAGCCCACTTAATTAATGAATCCATAGATTATTGTGAAAGTGTAAAGATACAATTTACAACACCCTAAATAAAGCACAATCAAGTCCATTTAGTTTAAAAGGTCCCTAAACTTAATGTGAATTTGTAAAATACCTTACAACACTAAATCAAGGCAACATTAGGCTCATTTTAATATTAATTATTCCCAAATTAAGTGTGACAAAGGGATAATTTTTCCTATCAACAATAACCTTTATATAATTGCAAGGATGAGACACATTTTCCCAACATCTCATTCTTTCAAGTACACATTTTCTCTTATCACCAATGATCTATTATTCAGAATGATTCTTCTACACATACTTAGGAGTTTTAAGAATCTTTTCTGGAGCTTCTTCTTCTTCAAACTATACTTCTTTTTCCTTAGATTTTCTTCTTCTCTACATGAAGAATCATCTCTTTGATATCCATCTATCACCATTGAGTTCTTCTATAGGTCTTCAATAACCTTGATGCTTGCACTTTCAACAATCTTTCTTAGCCTCTTATTGTGGCATCAGTAAGCTTTTCTCTTAATAGAATATCTAAGAAAGATACCTCCATTAGATCTTGCATCAAAATTTTCTAAGTTTTCTTCATCTCTTCTAATGTAGCACTTGCTTCCAAACTTGAAGTATTTGATATTGGGAATCCTTCCATTCAATAGTTTATAGGGAGTCTTTGTGTTGTTTGCTATTTTTTGCACTCCATTAAGTATTTAAACAATAGTATCAATTGCTTCTATCCAATAGACTTATGATAGATTTTCTTCTTTCATCACTATCCTTGCAGCCTCTTGAACAATCCTATTCTTTCTTTCAATCACTCCATTCTGTTAACGAGTTTGAGGGGTAGATAAATACCTCTCTTTTTCATGACTCACAAAATATATTGAACTCATTGGAGTTGAACTCTCCACTTCTATTAGACCTAAAACATCTTTCATTTTTAACGATGACATGTATTAAATGCTCTAAACTTATTTAGAGCTTTTGATTTTTCTTTGAAAAAAGTAACCCATGTCATTCTAGAATAATCATCAATCAATAGCATGAAATACCTATCACCTTGAAGAATTATTACTCTAGTAGGACCACAAACATTTGTATGCACCAATTCGAACAATCTAGTAGAAGATTATTCTTTGACTTTGAAATATGTTCTTTACTTTCCAACTTGGCATTCCTTGTAGACAACATTGATAGGAAAGTTGTAATATTTTGCAAATATCTCACAAATTGAACTAGACTTATTCTCAATAGGCTGCCAAAATTGATGTGACACATTATTCTATGCCATATCCAACTCTCATTGATGTGAGTCATGAAATAATAATCGTCAACACCTTTGAGCTAATAGAAATTTCCATCTATCCTTCTTCCTATAGTAATGATAATTTTGGAGCCTTTTCTTATATCACAACCATCATCATCAAACATAATATTGTATCCTTTTCTACACATTTTTCCAACACTCAAGATATTATATCGTAAATCGTTAACAAAGAGAACATCATTAGTGTTATTCTTTCTATCAAAAGTGATTGAACCTTTTCCACATATCTCAATAGATGTATCATCACCAAAGCTAACAAGTCCTCCTTCATATATTTCAAGTTTAAAATACTTACTCTTGTCACCGGTCATATGATTAGAGCATCCACTATCAATGATGTAGTATTTCTTCTCCTATATACCATGAAAATAAGACACTAAACTGTCTTCAACATTAGCCCTTGCTTCGAGAGCCCTTTCCTTCACACATCTCTTATATTTAGAAAAATTAGTTTCATATTTTAAAGCCATGAAAAACCATTGAACATCCTCATCATCCTCACAATCAAATTCATCATTAGATATCCATGCATCTTCTCTAACATAATAACTTTTCTTAATCATCTTACCTTTGTTCTTCCTATTTTTGTTATTCAAAGCTCTATTTGGACATCTTCAAGCATAATGACCTATCTTTCCAAAAATGAAACATTTGAAAGGAAACTTACCTTTGTACTTTCCAATACCCTTTTACATTCTTCTTACAAAGTTATATTCCACATCAAGGTATGTGCAGGATCATCATGGAAAAAATAGGCCCTTAAGTGGCAAAAAAATTAGAAAAATCAAAGTTAGGGAACTTGATGTAAACATTTGAATAAGTTATCTATATTATTTCAAAAATATGTAAAAATAGAATCTGCAAAAAATTGAATGTAGTTTCTCAACTACTAGGTTTGTTTAAAAAAAAAAAATATATTTGGTGAAATTTTGAAATTTCAATGCAGTAGTACTTAAATTTTAGGGAAAAAAAGAAGTAGGTGTCTTTCTAACCACCCTAATCACAATAAAATGATAATATTTTTTATAAGATTTTAGATATAAGTAGAGGACTCATGTCCCAATGTGATGCATATTTTTTTGTAATTTTTTCCAAGTAAATAATTTATTATGAATTTTTATTAAAACTTTTAAAAAATATAAAAAACTCGTATGTCTAACCACCTTAACTTGGTAAAAATTCATGAAATTCATTTTTTCTTTTTTTAATATTCTATTATGTGAAGCATAAAATGTGACACATATTTTGGATTCAAAAAATGTGATATCATTTGAAAGCTATAGATGTTTTTCGATCAGTATATCAATTAGGACTTTATTCATAATTTGAATAGAAAATGAATAATAATTACTTATTAAATTCAAAGTAAAGAATAATTTATATTGGTGGAATGCTGAGAATCTCATTTAAAAACCCTTTTCATTTCATCAATTTTGGGTAAAAAAAAGGTCATCAGCCACATACCCATCATATTGCCACTTTTTGTCCCATCATGATCTTGCACATACCCATCATCAAGATCATATTATTTTGATTCCACAGACTTCTCTAATTTTTCATCCTTAAGATTAGTCTCAACTTTTGTATTACTTGTACCAGATTCTCTCATATCGAAAGAAGTTAAAGAACCATACAAATCATCTCTGGTATATCCGTTCAATTTTTTTAATTCCTCAATAGTAGAAACTTTATAAATATAAGATTTGGAAAGAGTCTTGAGTACCTTTTTTAGTACTTCTTCTCCATTTAGTTCTCCACCAAGAACTTTGATGTCATTGACAACATCATTCACCTTCTACAAGTATCTTGCAATTTTTTCATCTTTAGGAATTCACAAGGTGTCAAACATGATCTTCAAATTCTACATCTTAGCTTGCTTGAACTTATCATCTCCTTTGTAAATTATTTCTAATGTTACCCAAATTTCTCTAGCAAATTTCAAATTCATAAATTTTAGTAATTTAGAATTAGCAAGACCACTTAAGAGAGCACACCTTACTTTACCATTTTTTCCATAGGCCTTGATATCATCTTAAGTTTTTGGACCATTTATAGGTATAGTATATCTAGCCTCAACAAACTGTTGGATGTTGTGGATGTACTACTGATATGTGGTTTTCATTGATGTCAACACTATTAGCATCAATGTATTGAAAGTTGTATATGTCGAGGATATTGAGAAAATTTTTAAAAGAAGAGTTGCAGGATCTCAGTGATTCAGTGAAGATCATGAAGGTGTCTTGTTTTGTACATAGAATATCAAATGTTATGGATTACAACATTTTCTAGTGAGGGTATCTAGTTCATCTACCAGAAGTTTCAAAGGTCCACATGAATATTTGATTGTGCTATGAACAATTGTGTTTTGACAGTATTTTTGTGGTCTTTGTTAGTTTTCCTGAGTGAAGCTTATGTGTTTCTAGTGATTTATGTTGTTGTGGATGTCTCTCTATTGTTTCTTGGTGCTCATGGATGTTTCTAGATTGTGCTCTAAGTCAAATATTTTTCTATGTGTGTTCAATTTTTCATGTTCTTGGTTGACATGATGGTGGTAGTGTATTGTGGATTTTTTAGGTGAAATCAATTAAAGTATTTTTGTGTTGGAGTTGTTAGTTTGGGTCTCCACTATTTGTGGCTGACCTTGGTGGAATTGCATTGCAAATTTATTTGTGAATTTGGGCCGACATTGAAAATATTAGTAATCAAGATTTCTTGATAAAACTGTGCAATTTTTCTTCATCAATGTTTCAGATAATACTCCACGATCGATCATTAGGATGATTAGAAGATAGAGAGAGACATTCTAATCATGTCTCTCTCTATCTGCTAATCATCCTAATGATGGATCATGGAGTATGATCTGAAACGTTGATGAAGAAAAATTGCACACATTTTTATCCAAAAATCTTGATTACTAATGATCATGGACTGTGGAAACATAATGTTATTAATTGAAAATATGTTTTATATTTTTGGCTGACAAGGTTGTGGATATATAAGAGCGATTGTTTCATCAGTGTAATGTGTGTTTGTGTAATCAGTGTTCTCCTATGTGTGTATATGTGAATATCATTCAATTGCAGAGACTATGAAGAATATTGAGCGAAGTGTGAAGAATTTTGAGTTAAGAGTGAAGAAGGTTTTTCTGTGCTTAACTAGAACTATAATTAGGCTTGTGTAGAAGTTATTTCCTCAGTTCACAATTTGGATAGTTTTAAGATTCCAAACCTTTCTTTGGACAGTGAGTCCTCTTTTGTATTTGAGCAGTGATCTCTAGGCAGTGTACCTAAATGCATGTGCATTCCCATTATTCATATACTTTTAACATGATATAATATTGTGGACTAACCTCCACTATGGTTTTTCTCCTAATAGGGTTTCCATGTAAAAATCTTGGTGTTCTCTATTTTTTTGATGTGTTAATTGTTCATAGTTTATTATTCATTCATCATATTTGAGATTAATTTAAGTAGTGATTGAAAATTTTAAATATTTTGTGACAACTAATTCACCCCCCCTCTCAGTTGTCTTTCCTTCATTTTTTCCAAAAATTGATAGTAGAGTTGGTTCCTTTGGAGAATTTTATAAGCTTGATGTGATTCAAGATGGCATCATACAAGAAGGACAATCCTAGATTTGATGGAACAAACTACTCATTGTGGAAAGCTAGAATGGAGTGTCATTTGAAGTGTATTGGTGAACCTTTCTAGAAAATTACAAAGAATATATATGTTATTCTTGTGAGTGGTCCTTCCACTATTTATGAGGTTAAAGATGTTGAGAATAATGTCTGGGCTATGGAAGCTTTGTTGAGTGCTCTAAAAAATTTGGAAATGACAAATGTTTTAGGTCTGAAGACAACTCATGAGATGTGGACGAAGCTGGAAACTTTGTATGAAGGAGATGCTCATGTGAAGATGGCTAAGCTACAGAGTTTGAAAGGAAAGTATTAAAATTTCAAGATGGGTGAAGATGAAAATATTTCTTCTTTTATGCAAAGAGTAAATGAACTAGTGGTGGGTATTAGATGTGCTGGTGGAATTCTAGATAATAGAGAAATTGTGGCTACGGTGCTCAAATCATTGCCTCCCTCCTACAAAAATAAAAGGATCATGCTATTGAAGAAACCAAATCATTGAAAAATGACAAGGGATACATTGATTGGTAAACTTGTTGCCTTTGAATTGAGCGAATTTGGTGATTATGTTCGTAAGACTGAAACTACATTTAAGGCTATTGTATCTAGAAGAAACAAGCAAATATATAATTTGATATAGTTCTAGAAAGACATTCAAGTATGAGGGAGAAATGAAACATTTTTAAGATGATGAAAGATAAGTAGAAGAGTTGGAAGCATTGATTGTGAAGAAAGAAGGTAGAGGACAAGGTAAGTATAAAGGAAAGTTTCCTATCAAATGTTTTTCTTATAGTAAAATAGGCCATTTTGCATCAAGGTATCCTGAAAGAGTTCCTAGATCTAAGCCTTACAAACCTAGATTTCAACATAAATTCTATTTTGTTGAAGGAGTGACTGATGATGAGTCTGATAAAGATAATGGAAATGAAGATGATTGGGTTTTCATTACTATCAAGGAAAATAGTCTTGTGGCCAGTCAATCTGCTAAAGTTGAGAAAGCTCTTGCAGCCCAAATTGAAGAAAAGGATGAGTGGGTCATTGACAATGGATGCTCACATCATATGACTGGTGACAAAATAAAATTTGTAAGTCTAAAGAAGTATGATGGTGGGTTTGTGAGATTTGGTGATAACAATGCTTATGTGATTCGTGGTAGCTCGGTTCTATTTTTCTTGGTGGTAAGCCTAACATTGGTGATGTTCTTTATGTTGAATGATTGAAACACAATCTATTGAATGTTGGACAGATGGTGGAAAAGGTTATGATCTTCAAGTCAAAGATGGAAGATGCATGATATTTGGAAGATTTATAAATGTAATTGCTTTAGGTAAATAGACAAAAGGTAATATTTTTCACCTGAATGCTACTAGTGAAAGTTGTTTAATTGTTCAAATAGATGAAAGCTGGTTATGGCATAAAAAGTTGTGTCATGTAAATTTTGATAACATTGTCAAAATAAGTTCCACTCAAGCAGTAAGAGATCTACCTAAGCTAGTGAAGCCTTCTAGCACAATTTGCAAGGAGTTTCAGATGGGAAAACAAACTAGAAGTTATTTTTGAAGAAAACAACATAATTCAAATGGATTACTAGAGTTGATACATACTGATCTATGTGGTCCTTCTAGAGTTAGAAGTATCCATGGTGAAGGGTACTTTAAGATGATCATTGATGATTACTCTAGAACGATATGGGTTGCTTTCTTAAGAGAAAAATGTGAAGCATTAGAGAAGTTCAAAAGTTTCAAAATTATGGAAGAGAATAAGAAAGGTCTAAAAATAAAATTCTTAAGGTTAGACAGAGGTTGTGAGTTCACCTCCAGGGAGTTTAATTCCTACTATGAAGAGCATGGAATCAAAATAAAGTTATCTACTCCCCAAACCCCACAACATAATGGTGTTGTAGAGAGGAAGAACATAACAGTCTTGGATGCTGTTAGAATAATGATGATTGAAGGAAATGTGCCTCACATCTATTGGAGTGAATCTATAATCACTACTATGTACACTTTGAACTAGGTAAATGTAAATAGTAATTCTAGTAAGACTCCTTTCGAACTATGGTTTGGTTATAAGCCTACTGTTAGGTACTTCAAGATCTTTGGAAGAAATTGCTACATCAAGAGAGATGATGATATAGGAAAGTTTGATGCAAGAAACAATGAAGGAATATTTCTAGGTTATTCTACTAAAATAAAGGCATACTAATGCTATAACAGAAGAGTGAGAAAAATGGTTGAGAGTGCAAATGGCAGAGTTAATGAAGATTCTGCTAAATCATCTAAGTATTGTGGATATGATTTAGATGAAGACAATACAAATAAAGGGAATAATGTTCAGACTCAAAATCAACATCAAATTGTTCCATATGTTCTATTTGTTCTGGTAAACCAAGGTAGTCAAGAAGCAGAGACAAGTGAAAGTGTAGAAGAAAGATTAGAAGAATCAAAAGTTCAGGAGAATCCTAAAACTCTGAGGTATGTAAAGAAAAATCATTCTGAAAAAAAAAATATAGGAGACAAGAATAAAGGTGTGCAAACTAGAAGCAAGATTACAGAAGAGTATTGCCTAATATCCAAGATTGAACCTAAAGATGTTAATGAAGCTTGCAATGATGAACACTAGATGGAAGCTATGAAGGAAAAATTAATGCAGATTGAAAAGAATAATACATGGATACTTGTTCCTAGACCTAAGGATAAAAATGGGATTGGCACTAAATGGGTCTTTTAGAATAAGTTGAATGAGCAAGGTGAAGTGGTCCAAAATAAAGAAAGATTGATATGCAAAGGGTATTCTCAGACGGAAGGTATTGATTTTGAAGAAACCTTTGCCCCTATTTCCAAAATTGAAGTTGTAAGGCTATTTCTTGCTTATGTTACATATAAGAACTATAAGGTCTATCAAATGGATGTGAACTCAACATTTTTGAATGGTGAGCTAGAAGAAGAAGTTTATATTGAATAGCCAGATGGATTTCAGCTGACTAATGAGGAAGAATGTTTTTCAATTGAAGAAATCTCTATATGGACTCAAGCAAGCCCCCAAAGCTCGACATACTAGACTAGATAAATATTTACTGAAGCTTGGATTCAATAAAGGTACTACTGAAAGCAACTTGTATTTCAAACTGGATCATGACAAAGAGTTAATTATTGAAGTCCTTTTTGATGAAATTATTTTTATATGAGATGATAATCTATGTATGAAGTTTGCTGATGAAATGAAAAATGAATTTAAGATAAGAATGATTGGTGAGATGAAGTTATTTATGGGATTGCAAGTTACTCAATTAGACAAGGGGATCTTCATATCTCACTCCAAATATGTGAGAGAGCTCTTTTGAAGAAGTTTGGCATGGATGATTCAAAACCTATTGGTACTCCCATGGTAACCGGATGTAAGTTAACACAAAATGATGATTCTCCCAAACCAAATCAAATAAGGTACAAATAAATGATTGGTGGATTTCTCTACTTAACTCAGACTATACCAGACATTATGAATGTTGTGTGTATGGTTTCTAGATTTCAAGTTGATCCAAAAGAGTCTCATGTGATTGCTATAAAGAGAATTTTTAGATATTTGAAAGGAACAATTTATTTTGGACTTTGGTGTCCTAAGGATGATGATATTACTTTGAATGCATAAATAGATAGGGATTGGGCAGGAGATGTTGATGCCAAGAATAGTACTAGTGGTGGTGCTTTCTTCCTAATGAAGAAGCTAGTGTTTTGGTTGAGAAAAATGTAGAACTTGATTTCTCTATTTACTGCTAAGCCAAAGTATATTGTTGCTGCAAATAACTATACTCAAGTGATGTGGATGAAACAGATGTTGAAAGATATCAAAGTAGTATATGATGAACCCATTGCCATATAATATGATAACTCAAGTGCTATTAAAATTTCAAAGAATCTAGTACTACATTCTAAGACCAAGCATATATTAATCAAGTTCCACTTTCTGAGGGAGAAAGTGAGTGAGAAAGAAGTTAGATTGGAGTATGTGCCTACCAAAGAGTAGATTGTAGATATTTTTACCAATCCATTTCCGAAGGATACTTTTGAGTATCTCAGAGGGATGCTAGGGGTGATTACCCCTCCTGATATAAACTAGGATACATTAATTTGAATCAATCTGTACATTTCATGATCATATTCTAATCAGGATTGATGTTTTCATGGTTGCTACTTAGGGGGAGTAATTAGATGTGTAGATATGTGGTTCAGAGCTTGTATGCATGGGAAGATAATGCTTATATTTTCCATTGATGTCAAAGGGGGAGAAGAATCATGTAAAAAAATGGTGATTATCTAGGGAGAAAATCCTTGTGGGGAGAAGAGACTTAGAGTTGAGGATAAGAGTCAGAATCTAAGGAGTAAGTGATGATTAAGAGTTGGGTTGATGGTATTTTTCACATCATGTGTTTCCATCAATGCCAAAGGGGGAGATTGTTGGATGTTGTGGATGTGTTGTTGATATGTGGTTGTCATTGATGTCAACACTATTAGCATTAATGTATTGAAAGTTGTATATGTTGAGGATATTGAGAAAATTGTTAAATGAAGAGTTGTAGGTTCTCAGTGGTTCAGTAAAGGTCATGAAGGTGTCTTGTTTTGTACGTCGAAGATCCATTGTTGTGGATTAAAGGTTTTTCTAGTGAGGGTATCTAGTTCATCTACCAGAAGTTTTAGAAGTCCATGTGAATATTTGATTGTGCTATGAATAGTTGTTTTCTAACAGTATTTATGTGGTCTTTGTTAGTGTTCTGAGTGAAGCTTATGTGTTTCTAGTAATTTTTATTGATGTGGATGTCTCTTTATTTTTTCTTTGTGCTCTATCTTTGTGGTACGTCCACATTGACTGGTGTGCTTGTAGTCAAAGATTATTCTCTGTGTGTTCGATATTTCATGTTCTTGGCCGACATGATGGCAATAGCATGTTGTGGATCTTCAAGGTGAAATCAATTAAAGTATTTTTGTGTTGGAATTTTTAATTTTGGTCTCCACTATTTTATTTCCAACCTTGGTGGATTCGCATTGCAAATTTATTTGTGAATTTGGGCCAACATTGAAAATATGTTTTATATTTCTAGCCGACAAGGTTGTGGATGTAATATCTTGTTGTGGATATATAAGAGTGATTGTTTCATCAGTGTAATGTTTGGTTGTGTACTCAGTGTGCTTCTATGTGTGTATATGTGAATATCATTCGATTGCAGAGCAAAGTATGAAGAAGGTTTTTTTGTGCTTAATTGGAACTGTAATCAGGCTTGTGTAGAAGCTATTTCGTTAGTTCATAATTTGGATGGTTTTAATCCAAACCTTTCTTTGGACAGTGAGTCCTCTTTTGTATTTGAGCAGTGAACTCTAGGTAGTGCACCTAAATGCATGTTCATTCCTATTATTCATATACTTTTAACACGGTATAATATTGTGGACTAACCTCCACCGTGTTTTTTCCCCTAACAGGTTTTCCATGTAAAAATCTTGGTGTTCTCTATCTTTCTGATATGTTAATTATTCATTCATCAGATCTGAGATTAAGTTAAGTAAAGAATGAAAAGTTTAAATATTTTGTGACAATTGATTCACCTCCCCTCTCAATTGTCTATCCTTGTTTTTCCAACACAAACTTCCAAATTTCAAATCCAAGAGAAAACAAAAAACCTCCCATCCTTGTTTTCCTGAATGCATAATCTAATCCATAAAACAAAGGAACATCTTTCTCGTGTCTTTAATACCAATTGTTGAATGCAAAAGACAACTAAGAGGGGGTTAATTAGTTATACCTTAAAACTTCAAAACCCTTACAAACATTCAGATCCACATTAATTCAATTAACCCTTAATCTATTAAAATTATTTATTTGTGGGTTTGACAATGTTAATAGGAAATCATTAGGAATGATCACATTACTTATTGAGGTCAGACCAGAGTTTTGCTACCCCTATCCATATAATGTGAGGACCTCTTGCATACAACCTTCTCCTAGGGAGACCATTGATTCATGCTATGAAAGGAGTCACATCTACTCTTCACTATGAGATAAAATTTGAATAAAACAATAAGAAATACACAATTGAAGCAAATGAACTAAGTTATAAATCACAAGTTAAAATTGATCGTAACACTTCCAACTCCCCTAATAATTTTATTCCAACTTCCAAAGTAGAACCTATAGAAGTTGATGTTAATACTAATCATCTTTCACCTACAAAAAAACTCTTTAGTGATGATTGGGTTTTGTTATTATTTATTCTTTGTTTCAATGAAGAGTCCAAAATCTCACGCTTAAAGTCTAAAGATTCATTTACAAATGATTCATTTTCAGACCCATTTTTTCATGGAATTGGGGTTTATTAGATTTTACACCCTCCTTTATGGGAGAGTACCAAATCTCACAATATACACCTACAACCTCTTTTGTTTCATTTTCTAAACATTTTTATACATCAATAACATCACCCCATGGTGATGATGGGGGATTTTTAAATCTTATCCCTCATGAGAGGATGATGTTTAACTTTAATAAAATTTAAAATGATTTTTGTTTTGGTGAAGAAGCCAATCCTTCTCAAAGCATAAAACCTCTTCATTTGAGTTGGAAGAATGTTATGGTCTTGGATACAAACTCCTTTCTAAACATGGGTATAATGAAAACATGGAAAAAAATGATAGAGAACAAGTGAAGTATATACTATACTCTTTCAAGAGAGATCTAGGTTTACCACCTTTATCTCCATCTTCATCTAAGGCCTTATCATCGACTAAGTGTATGATATCTTGTGCTAAGGAAGAATTATCTCCTACTGTTGATCATTAGAGTATCTTGTCTAGGCTTCTCAAAGACCACTTGATTGTTCTTCCTCCAAAACATGAAAGGGATTTTACAACAAGAGTTCATTTTGTTCATATCATATAGCTCGTAGTCATTCTACTAATGAATGTAAGGATTTAAGTAATAAAAATTCAAATATTAAGGATTGTGGTGCTCTTCCTTGTGTTGAGAACCTATTTCCTCTAATTGATATTGATTTTCATCCTATCATATTGATCATCACTATGTATCTTTATGTGTTTTTCTCATCACCATTCATGGTGGTACAATGTTAGGTGCAACCATATTTCTCTTGGCAGCAATATGATAGTTCTTAGTGGTTGTATTTGTCTCTATTATTGGGGGGAAAGATTACTTTGGGAGGTGTGCATTCTTTGCAAGGATACTCTCTTTCTCTCTTTCTACTTAAAATACCAACATATAAATTTTGTTGACATTTTAAGTGGGGGAATATTGTCCCCCATTTATTGTTTGCATGTTCCTTTCTTAGTGATGATTGCATATATCTCCTAGCAAGTGTGACCTATGCATTAGCATTATTTTATTGACATTAGAAGTATTTCATTTTGGTATTAGAATTTTGACATTTCTTGTTTAGAAAATCATATCGATCATCTTGTGGTTAGTACAATGAGAGCTTATAGACTTGGTGAAACTTTCTAATTGCACTGTGAGCTCGCCTAGACAGAGTCACGACTTTCTCACTTAGCCACTAGCCCAAGTGTGAGTGTATTATTCTAAAGGCCGCCTACCATAACACAATTTTTTTTCTTATGGGGCCTTGGAAATTTTTCCAAAGGCCACCTAGCATAACACAATTTTATTTCCTATGAAGCCTTGTTGTTTTCCCAAAGGCCACCTAGCTGTACCATAGAAAAATGGAAACTTGCTTGATTTGGAAACAATTGATGATAAATTGGACTTAAGGAGGCCTTGATTTAGTTTTGCAAGGTGTTTTATACATCCACACTAGGTCTTGTACCCTTGCAAAATGAATAAAAAGAATTTAACGATGTTTTGTAAAAGGTGTTTTAAAGTATTGTGAAAGACTTTCACACTTTTCTAGACTTAATGAACCCATTTCCCCTTAATTCAACATTATAAAATGTATTTAATTGAATTATCACATCAATCTAGAAGGATTGTAAAATAAACCTAACTTTAACCTAGTGTTGTAATGTGTTTTACACATTCACATTGGTTCTTGTGTCTTTCTAGGCTATGTGGACCTCATTTAGTATTGTAAAGTGTATTTAATCACACTTTCACATTAAATTTTGTGAACCAATCACTAATTTACTTTCACATCATCATTAATAGGCCCCTAGTACCTCATATTGTGCATCCTAAGGCAATATTTGATCAAATACCCAACAAAGTCACCATATAAACCTTATTTCCTTATTTCCTAGCATTTTAGCTCACAAATGGGCCCCACTGGGACTAAGTTTCCACTTGTGGAAAGTGATTCCCTTCCACATGGGACTGATTCACCCAAGGTGGTGAATGAGTCCCATTTGGGTCAATTTTGAATTTTGAGTAGGAAATTTTTGAATTTAAGTTTATTATTCTTTCATGTTTTCCTTAGGGATCCAATTTATGGGTAAATTAGGTAAATTTCCTATCAAATCCAATCTCTAAACCCTAAATCATAACTATTCTTCATTATTCATCCATCATTCTTCCATCTAAAGTCAAGCAAGTTAGGGTTTCATCATTTCAAGTCATTAAGATAGTAATTTTCAGACATTCAAGGGGAGATTCTTCATTTTTATTGCAGACATCTAAGATCAAACATCATGGAAAGGTAATAACTCAATTATTACATTCTTTATTACATTTTTTTCTCATTTTGGTTTGATTACCTAAAAGAGGTTTGACTTAGGCAAACCCCCATGCCCTAACATTCAACATTTCTCCTTCTTGTCTTGTGTGTTTGCAAATTTAAGCATCTTGAAAACTTGGAAAGAATTGAATATAAATTTGCAAATTTTTTGAAGACAACTTCCTATTGACCAAGGGAAAATATCAACAAAAAGTCATTTTCAGGTTTGGAAATTAAACTTTCGAAGGCGGACACCTATTAGGAGCCAAAGAGCAAATCAGAGACTATAGTTTCCACTTTTGGATTTTTAGAAATTAAAAATTGGACTGATTCACCATGGATGGTTAATGAGTCCCATTGCTAGGCCTAATTTTTGTTTTCTACAGTTTTGGATACCCATTTGTCTGAAATGGGCTCCAGATCAATTTTCCATAACTAGGACTAATTCACCCAAAATGGTTAATGAGTCCTACTAGGCCTAAAAATTAGTATCAGTAGCATTCTAGAAGTCATTTCCTATCTCCATCCATATCTCAAGTGCACACTTTCAATTTCATCCATTTCTGTTAAGTTTTGTTCACATTTCTAGGTGTTTTTGCATTACACAATGTGTTTTCAAATAAGGTGCATTTCTTTAGATTTCATTTAATAATCAATATATTTTACTAGTTTTTTTCATCTATATCATTACATTTAGACATAATTTCATCATACTTACATTAGATTGAGTGAACCACCTAGATTTTGGGTGTGGGATCTATCTCTTTCTGTTAGGTGAAAAACACTAATTGAGTAAAAGAGACATAATATTTCACACTTATTAAAATATTTGGTTCATTTTGGTGAAATTTCTTTTAGAATACTTTTATTTTCTGATTTAGTGTCCTTAATCATAAATCTAGCTTGCGTTGACCTTGAATTAGGGTTTGCATGGATTAATTTGCATGCTAGGTTTCAAATTTTGCATTCATACAAAGTGCATTTAGGTTGCATTATTGGCATCTAAATTCATTTAAATTTTTTGAAATTCTTCATTTTTAACTTATATCTGCATCATAGCACTCAAAACACATCAAAATCACTCAAAATTTTCTAAAAATTCTAAAAAAAGTTCATACTGGGACTCATTCGCCACCCTGGGCGAATTAGTCCCTTTTTATCCCTAAAACTACCTTTTACAGAGTTGAAAACCCTATTTTTATGCTTTTGTTTATTGCCATCAATTATTTTCATCAGTTGGCTAACTTTCTGTATCATGTATTTCATTCTATCTAACCTAAATTAGCTCATTTCATGCATTGCTTAATTTCAAACTTGCATTCCCACATTGTCGCATAGCATCATAAATCAATTATCTTAAAATTGCATTTCATTTCAGCCTTTTACATTGCATTTTGAGTTTGCATAGATTATTATTTCAAAATGTTAGTATCTATCCTTTCTAAGTTTTCAATGAAAAATTTAGTTCACAAGCATTCTAGTCATTCATTCAATGCATTCCCTAGTTATGATAGTCTCTTAGCAAAAGAGAATGAACATGTTAATGCTTGTCTTCAACTTACACTCCCTCCTATCTCTCCCATTTGTGAGGATGATGTGTTAGAAGGGAATACAAACATAGATAAACATGATGATCATAATTGTACTTCTCCCAATACCTCTACTTTTAGTGATGAAGGTATCTTGGTGGAAGAAGGTACAATCGTCGAGCATCATGAAGGTCATGTTTTTCCTTATCCTCATTCCCCTTGGGAATATAGTATAACAAAACAAGATGAGTTCATTGCCACTACTTGACCTAGTCCCCCTTCATCTCCCAACACCTCCCCTATTTGTGACAATATTTTTGTGAATGATCATGACAAACACATTTGTGAGAAGGATGTGTCTGTATCAAGAAACCCAATTATTGAGAGTTATAGCATTATCTCTCTCCTTCCTAATGTTCCTAACAATTAGAAGGGTCTATTCAAACAAGAAGATCCAATCATTGACACACATGAAAATCCTAGTTGTCCTCCCCTTGATGTCTCCCCTCTATGTGATGAAGCTTCTTTACAACATCTCACCATGAAATGTGATGCATCTCTTGATTGCCACTTTCCTAAAAGCTCTCCTACTAGGGTAGATGTTATGCAATAAGACAATGATATTATGGAAAAAAATCAAATTTTCCCCTCTCCTAATATCTCTCCTATTAGTGAAGAAGATATTATGGTGTTACATGATCCAATTGATGAGAATCGTGAGAATCTTATGCGGGAAAACATCATAGAACAATAAAATTCAACCATGAATAGCTCCCTTACTTATGATGATGAAATTTTGGAAGAACCAATCCTTGAATATCAAGACCATTTGGATTATTCTTCTCCTAAAAACTCTCTTCCCAGGAAGACTATTCTAATGAAAGAAAATAATGAGTCTTCCTTAGATGATAACAAACACGTGATTCTATATTTCCCTTTATTAGGGGTACATAAACCAAGACCACTGAGGTTATGGATGTTCAAGTGTCCATTAATCCCCTTCAATCAATGAACCGCATACATACCCCATGGAACATCCTAAGAATCCTCTAATTCTTTACCCACCATCACACAAGCAACAAACTCAACACCAACCTGAACTCATCCTTTACCCACCTAAGAATAATGTTTCATACCAACCAAGTTACAATGGCATTGCTCACATACATAACAAAATATATACAATTAAAGCCAATCAAGTAGAAACATTATTTCCTTATCAAAATAAATAACATTAGTTGCTACTTCTTTCCATGTAATAGTTGTATGATAATTGTGTACTCACTATTGCATGTTTTTCATCCATCGCAAGGGGCAACATACCATCATCCATTCCAGGCTCACCCCTGTCCTACACTAAGTGGGGGAAAAAGGTTAGAAATTTGTATCCCCATATGTCACTTGTCTCTTTTGGCTAATCGTTAACTTTTCATGAATGTATAAAATCAAGCTTGGGATGTGGATGACATTTCTTAAAGATTGACTCGCATTTGACATAATCAGTTTCTTCTAATTTAAAGAAATTACTCACAATAATGGTGTTAGAAACTGCTTTAAAGTGGGGGCATACTTAGACAACATCTTTGTGCAAATTTCATGGTGTGATTTATTGTTTTCTTGTGGCGTGTCCTCTCCTTGGTGGTGTCATTAGGTTTGATGCCTTCCAAGAGTGTAAGATCAGCTGAAGTGGCCTGATGTGAATGAGGCATCCCATGGATAGTGATTTGACACCCTAACTTGTCCTCTCTTGGAGACATTAGGCACAATTCTCCCTAAGAAGAAGACCTTGCATGAACAAAGCAAAATTCCCTTTAGAAAAATTATTTGCATATTCAAAAACATTTACAAAAAGCATTTTCATTGTGGTGCCTTATCAATGTTATCATGAGCATAAATTTGGTATCATTTGTATAATGGGAATCCAAAACACCAGAATGACTTTCTAATTATGTGGTGGGAAGCCGAAACACTAGCATTACTTTCTCACTAAACCAATTCTTTACGATTACTCACCCTATAGATGACTTGATTTTCTCTCACCACAGACTAAGTGCATATTTTTCACCCCATTTTCCTTTCTTACCATTGTATGATTATGTATCTTGTTGGTTTGACTTAGGATCTTAGATCCTATGGGATTCACTGCCTTCTTGATCTTTGTCATCCTTTTTCATCTGCATCTGTACACTTAGATCTCTCTTAAGAATGTCTACTTTAGTGTGAGCTTCAAGCAAGTTCATCCTCTCACTAAAGTGGGGGCTAAATGTACCATAGAAAAAAGGAAACTTGCTTGATTTGGGAATAATTGATGATCAATTACACTTAAGGAGGCCTTTATTTAGTGTTGTGAGGTGTTTTACACATCCACACTAGGTCTTGGAGCCATGCAAACTGAATAAAAAGCATTTAATGATGTCTTGTAAAGGTGAACATGTAAAGTGTTGTGAAATACTTTCACACTTTTCTAGACTTAATGAACCCATCTCCCCTTAATTCAACATTATAAAATATTTTTAGTTGCATTATCACATCAATCTAGAAGGCTTGCAAAATAAACCTAACTTTAACCTAGTGTTGTAATGTGTTTACACATTCACACTAGTTCTTGTGCCTTTCTTGGCTGTGTGGACCTCATTTTGTGTTGTAAACTATATTTAATTACACTTTCACATTGAATTTTGTGTCCCAAGCCCTAATTTACATTCACATCATTATTAATAGGCCCCTATTACCTAATATTATGCATCACGAGTCAATATTTGATGAAATACTTGACAAAGTCACCATATAAACCTTATTTCCTTAATTCCTAGCATTCTAGCTCACAAATGGGCCCCACTGGGACTAATTCACCACCTATGGTAAATATGTCCCTTCCAAGTGGGATTGATTCACCCAAGGTGGTGAATGAGTCCCATTTGGGTCAATTTTGACTTTTGAGCAAGAAATTTTAGGATTTAAGTTTATTATTCTTTCATGTTGGCCTTATGGATCCAATTTATGAATAAATTAGGTAAATTTCCTATCAAATCAAGTCTATAAACCTTAAATTATAACCATCCTTCATTATTCATCCACCATTCTTCCATCTCAAGTCAAGCAAGTTAGGGATTCATCATTTCAAGTCATTAAGACAGCAAGTTTTAGACATTCAAGAGAAGATTCTTCATGTTTTGTTGCTGTAACGCCCGTCATGCAAACCCAAAGAACACAGACAAAGCAAATAATTTTTTTTTTTAAACATTACAATTGAACATACAAGAACATTAACCATAAACATATAACGCATTAAATTACACTATTACACTTAGTTCTCTGGGGCACGCGAGGTTACTTCATAAACCACTAACAACGAAAACAAGGGTAACTACAACACAATTCACCACTTATAGCTATATTCAATGATCACACAAGTTACAAGAAAAGATAGAAGTGATTAACTAACTTTGGCAATAGAGTCTACTTACTCAAGCTAGCTTAACATACCTCTTACATTCTACTTTTCGACAAGCCCTTGCTCCCAATGCCTATACCTGCAAGGTCTACATGACTTGGCACACACATCAGATCAAAGATAGTTAGCACATGATCACTAAGAGAAGTTATATAAACCAATGGTAGTTTTTACGTTACTGGAAATAAATGACAAGACTCAAACAAGACTCAGAAGAACAGTCCTAGGGACCCGACCTAATGCCTCGGGAGCTCATCACTCGATGGCCTTGCCTACGTATATAATTTGCAGAGGCACCATAGTTCGACAACTTGAGCTGCTCCAACTCATTGACTGACCAACCAAGGGTTCATTCAGAAGTCTTTCAAGGAGGAATCTATTCCAACACAGAAGTAACACAACACCACCAATACACGCGAAACTCAAACCTCTATTCATAAGCATTATGTGACCCATTCAAAAATTACAAACTAGAAGAGTGGGTATGCAACCCTTTCTAGGGTCCATCACCCCAGACAGTTTCTTAGGCGGCTGCCACCCACTTAGGTGAAGCCGAAGACTGAAGAACTAGGAAGCATAATCTTGCAAAAATAAAATAAAAATAGCCTACTCAGATATTTATTCATCCATGTAAAAGAAAGGTCACAAGGCATAACAACAGTAGCCATTAACGACTTGCTTTCACAATTGGAAGACCAAACCACTCGACAATCAAGTCAATCATACTCACAAGAGTTTTAAAAGTAACTATCCCTATCAAGGACTTATGAATCAATGGTAAAAAGAATGCAAGGAAGAATAATCATTCAAGAAATTGTCTAAATTCATTTACTTGCATTGGCCTTCTCATTTATCTAAATGTAAGTTGATCAAAATCAATCATTCAATTGTCTGGGTAAGTATGAATACAATCCAAGAATTAGTCATGATGAGAATGGAGGGGTACTACGACTTGAATGACCAAATCTATAATATATACCCTATGACATTGATGACCACATTTCTATAATCTTAACAAAGCCTTTATACTTCCCTCGAATCTAATTACTCAATTTTAAGTTTAGTTAACGCATTACATTACACTATTACACTTAGTTCTCTGGGGCACGCGAGGTTACTTCATAAACCACTAAAAACGAAAACAAAGGTAACTACAACACAATTCACCACTTATAGCTATATTCAATGATCACACAAGTTACAAGAAAAGATAGAAGTGATTAACTAACTTTGGCAATAGAGTCTACTTACTCAAGCTAGCTTAACATACCTCTTACATTCTACTTTTCGACAAGCCCTTGCTCCCAATGCCTATACCTGCAAGGTCTACATGACTTGGCACACACATCAGATCAAAGATAGTTAGCACATGATCACTAAGAGAAGTTATATAAACCAATGGTAGTTTTTACGTTACTGGAAATAAACGACAAGACTCAAACAAGACTCAGAAGAACAGTCCTAGGGACCCGACCTAATGCCTCGGGAGCTCATCACTCGATGGCCTTGCCTACGTATATAATTTGCAGAGGCACCATAGTTTGACAACTTGAGCTGCTCCAACTCATTGACTGACCAACCAAGGGTTCATTCAGAAGTCTTTCAAGGAGGAATCTATTCCAACACAGAAGTAACACAACACCACCAATACACGCGAAACTCAAACCTCTATTCATAAGCATTATGTGACCCATTCAAAAATTACAAACTAGAAGAGTGGGTATGCAACCCTTTCTAGGGTCCATCACCCCAGACAGTTTCTTAGGCGGCTGCCACCCACTTAGGTGAAGCCGAAGACTGAAGAACTAGGAAGCATAATCTTGCAAAAATAAAATAAAAATAGCCTACTCTGATATTTATTCATCCATGTAAAAGAAAGGTCACAAGGCATAACAACAGTAGCCATTAACGACTTGCTTTCACAATTGGAAGACCAAACCACTCGACAATCAAGTCAATCATACTCACAAGAGTTTTAAAAGTAACTATCCCTATCAAGGACTTATGAATCAATGGTAAAAAGAATGCAAGGAAGAATAATCATTCAAGAAATTGTCTAAATTCATTTACTTGCATTGGCCTTCTCATTTATCTAAATGTAAGTTGATCAAAATCAATCATTCAATTGTCTGGGTAAGTATGAATACAATCCAAGAACTAGTCATGATGAGAACGGAGGGGTACTACGACTTGAATGACCAAATCTATAATATATACCCTATGACATTGATGACCACATTTCTATAATCTTAACAAAGCCTTTATACTTCCCTCGAATCTAATTACTCAATTTTAAGTTTAGTTCCAAAGATTATTTACTCCATAAAAGTAAAAGCAACTAAAGAAGTTATCTGAACATATTTGCTAAATATTCCAATACTTACTTAAAATCATCTTTTATGTTCTACTATGGACCAAGCGCAATAAATTCCAAGGTACATTTAAAGTTATCAATACATTCTTATAAAAATAAGTTATTAGGAAGCATTTCAATAATTAAATACATTCTATTTAATTATCAAAATAAAATCATTGATTGAAAGACACTAAGCTATCCAAAAATATATTTATACATAACAATTTCACATTCAAGTATCAATTTCAAGGTACTTTCAAAATGATCAGATAATCTTTTTAATAATACTTATCTCATTAAATCTTTTATTAATGATCTAAGATACCCTTTCACTAACAAATTGGAAATAGTAAACTACAAGAACATAGAAGATGTTAGAAGGAACTATTTAGACATTCATAACTTTACACAAATTCCATTTAATTTATTCTTCCCTAAGACTGATTATTAATAAAACAGTGTCATAATCATTACTAATTCTATAATAATCAGTTATGGAAGAAGAACACAATATAGTTCCTTATTTAAGACAAACAAGTAAACGTATTCATGGACACCCACCTATATAAATATAATTAAATATAATGTTGTATGTAATATCGTAATCATACTCCTACTGTGACAAATATACATTTACACACATTTCTACTCGACAATAAAATACTATTTGTTTACATACAAAGGAGCCAACGTAGATTCTTTTCGATTCTATACCAACATAGCTAATGTGTATATAAATATCCTATACAATTACTAATATATATATACATATTAAATAACAAAGAACACTCCCTAAAAAAAAACCATAGATAGCTCTTGAACCAAATTAGGGAGGTGCTATACACCCAAACAAGATAGACAACCTGAAAGATAATGACTGGCATAGCATTACAGATTCAACAATTCCTCTAAAGACTTCATAATACTCGTATCTACAAGGATACCATTTTGTTGCAAACTAATATCAAATTTTAAAACATGAGGATGGAACAACAAAACTACCATGTTCAATCAGCCAGGGTGGCTTCCAAAGGCAGCAACGGTAGGGAGGAAGAGGAGGGATTGCAGGCGTAGCCAGATGGAGGTGATTTACATAGAAACAAAGTCATGAAGGATAGATGAACCAAGAGATACCATGACATAGTTGCGTTGGACGCTATCAAAAGGCAGGTTACTCTGGAGACAATAGTTTTGGCCTGCCGAACACCGTAATTCTATGAATCACAAGAAGATCCACCACAGTCTACGTATGTCACCCAACTGAGTTTATTCCTGTAGAACTCGAACTCTTCTGAGAGGACCGAATCCAACCTTATACAAGGCAACAAAAATATAAAGGCGAGTAACAACCGTTAACATGCGTACTCCAAACAACAAAACTCCCATGACGCCTAAACACACTATACAGAGTTGGGAAAAAAATAAGGCCACGCGAGGAAGTGAAGGAAGCCCAATTCTAAAACAAGGACTGAGACAAATAGAAGGAGCGAACCTCCCACTAATAACAGGGAGCGCCTATAATATAGGAGCAGGGAAAGATCGCTATAATACGATGAGTATTGGCCATTCAAGACTAGCGACTGGTAGCAGGAGTCAAGGTGCATGAAAACAGTGAACACACATGAATATATATACGCTTAGATTCAATGATCCAATACCAACTTAGATTCCTCAAAAGGATCAGTTTTATTAATGCTCAAAACAACATAGAGTTGGAGATATATAGATAAATGCCAGGCTTAATACATTGAATATGCCTTTCAAGAGGCAAAGAAAACATGCGATGTTATTCAGCAATAGGGTGATAACTTTCATCAAATCTCTGAGGCAAACGATAGGGAAGCAACACCAACAAAATAAAGGGAGAAAGAACGACGATCTCATTGCAATAAAACTACATATCAAGTTCGGCAAAATTCAAATCAACACTTGGTTGTCTAGCACAATGAAGAATAGACTACTAAAGTCAAGTGGGACAGATGACACCAAAGCAAAGGCTCAAAGAAGTCAAGTACATCAAAGGCCAATCCCATGCGTTGAGAACCATACAAGGCTGGAATACCAGATGGTTTTCTAGGAAAACACTACTCTTCCCAAAGGACTTACAAGAAGGTGGATTACAGATGAACTAAGAGCGTAACTAAACCAATCGGCTGCCAAACCCATCATGAAAATTACATGATTACATGCGTGGAGGACAATTATCAAATCCTTACGTGAAAATCAGGTCAATTTTTAATTCATGATCCGAAAGCCATATCTGGGATTGCAAAATCAAAGAAAGAGTGATGCCTGTGATATATGGTATAAAAGTTGTAAATTTATAAATGAATGCATAGGGATAATGTGAAAGACATACCTCTTCTGCACATAGCTTAATCAGCCTCTATGAGACTATCAAAGACTGCGGTACAAGAGTGCCCTATAAAAATTTATCCCCTACATCCCCGTGAATCGATCTACGTTGTCCCTTTCATGGTTTTCCCTTGTATTTATCAGCAACCAGAAGAATAAGAGGTTGTCCCAGTGGCTTTTCTACTTCCATTCGCACAACGAATCTTATTTTCTGAATTCTTTTTCAGAGCCAAAATTTTCTTCTCGAAAAGGCCAATCCCCACTATGCATGCCGTCGATCCGCTTCCCATAAGATTTTCTTTTTCTTTTTTTCTTTTTTTTTTTTTTCTTTTTTTTAATTTTTGCTTTTTTAACAACTCAGGGACACTACAGTTGCAAACATCCAAGATTAAACATCATTGCAAGGTAACAACTCTATTATTGCATGCTTCATTACATTCTTCTCTCATTTTGGTTTAATTAACTAAAAGGGATTTGACCAATGAAAACCCCCATGCCCTAACATTCACCATTTATCTTTCTTGTCTTGCGTGTTTGCATATTTAGGCATCTTGAAGACTTGGAAAGGATTGAAGATCAAGTTGCAAAGTTTTTGAAGACACCTTCCTATTGACCAAGGAAAAATATGAACAAAAAGTCACTTTTAGGTTTGGAAATTAGACTTTCAAAGGTGGGCACCTGTCAGGAGCCGAAGAGAAGATTAGAGACTTTAGCTTCCACTTTTGGATTTTCATAAATTCAAAAGTGGACTAATTCACCATGGATGGAAAATGAGTCCTACTGCTAGGCCTGATTTTGGTTTTTTGCAGTTTTGGATACCCATTTGTCTGAAATGGGCTCGGGTTCAGTTTTCTAGAATTGGGACTAATTCTCCTAGAATGGCGAATGAATCCCACTAGGCTTGAAAATCAACATCAGTAGCATTCTAAAATTCATTTCCAATCTCCATCCATATCCTAGGTGCACACTTTAAATTTCATCCATTTCTGATCAGTTTTGTTCACATTTCTAGGTGTTTTTGCATTACACAATTTGTTTTCAAACAAGGTGCATTTCTTTAGTTTCCATTTAATAATCAATAGCTTTTACTAGTTTTTTGCATCTAGATCATTTCATTTAGGCATAACTTCATCATACTTACATTATATTAAGTGAACCACCTAGATTTTGGGTGCGGGATCTATCTCTTTGCATTAGGTGAAAAACCCTAATTGAGCAAAAGTGACAGCATTTTACACTTCTTAAAATATTTGGTTCACTAGCATAACACAATTTATTTTCCTATGATCCTTTGTGTTGAATGGATGTGGCCTAATACAAATTTCTAGTCCATCTTTGTTTTCTCTTTGCTTTAACTTTGACATTGTATGTTTGTCTATCTTATATTGTTGTTGCATATCATACATGTTTTATGTGCCCCTTTGTGCTTATGTTGGTTTTCCATAGGACTTTGATCTTTGGGGCTTGACCACCTCCTAGATCTTTGATGTCCTATCCCATAAACATTTATGCCCTTAGACCCCTCGTGACTACTTTAGTGTGAGTTTGACACAAGGTCCCCCTCCCACTAAAGTGGGGGCTAAATGTAGAAAAATTGTATCCCATTACATTTTCTCATTTGTTTGGACTATACTAATTAATTTTGACTTAATTATGTCCTAATTTAGTGTTGTAAGGTGTATCCCTCTATACTTTCATACTTATTTAGGGCTAACTTAATTAATTGAGCTTAATTTAACCTTAATAAGGTCTATGATTCATTTGCAATCCCATTTAATCACATTTTTTGAAGAGGAAACTCAACATTAATTAATGCCAATACATAACACTTGACATTGATCAATGTGTGTTCCAAGATTTAGGGCTTGGGAACCATTAGCCCATGGGAGAATTGGTCCTCCATAAGCCTTGATACCCATTTTTAAATATGGTTTTTGTGGTATTTTTATGATCCTAAATTCAAGTTTCAAAGGTTGAATTGTAATGTTCAAATTTTGGGAAATTAAGGATAAATGTCTATAAATGAAAGCTTATTTTATCAAATCAACATTAGATATTCAAGAGATGAATTACAAGAGAAAATATTAATGTCAAGAGTATTCAAGGGTAGATTTATCAAGGATTTAATTTAGCATTCAAGATCCATTTTTTATGTCAAATCTATGTTCAATCATGCATGTGTTTGGAACTAACATTGTGATGTAGGTTTCAAGATCTAATTCAAGCATTCCAGGAAAATAATTCAAAGCAAGATTCAATAATAAAGATCCACATCCATTGAAGCCATTTCATGCAAGATTAACATCAAGATTTTAGATTTCCAAAGGTTTAATCAAGGGTTTACTAAGTTGTGATATTGAGTTGTTCATTCATCATTCCTTTCATGCTATTTCATTTCATTTCAAAGTTTAATTACCAAAATGGGGTTTGACCAAGGAAAACCCCCATTCACCAAAAAAAAAAATTCCCTGTTGGTGTAATTAATATTTAATTACACATTTACATAAGTTTACTTAGGCATATTTAATTCCTAAGTTATAGGTTTTATCCTTATCTTATTGAGCTATCTTATTGCTCAAGATAAGATTAGTTTTATGCATCTTTGCTTTTATAGAGAAAATTATCTCTTATAATAGTTAGTACTTCGAATATATCAATTTGCACATCTTTTGAAAATATCTTCTTTTTCCTTTTTCTCTTCTGTGCAAGGTGATTTTTCTAGTTTGCAATCAAATCTTGGTTTCTAACATGGTATCAGAGCCTCGATTTGCTGCCCCTTCTCAGCTTTTTTGGAGGAACATTGTACAGAGCTCATTCGAGGTCCCTCAAGGGTTTCATTCCTTGAGCATCATTATGTAGCATCTTGGATCAAATCAAGGTTTTTCGTTGGATTTAGAGCACTGGAAAAAGTCATAAATGACTTTTATTTCATTCATTTTCATTACCGTTTTCCAGATCTGTGAGGGTTTCAAGCTTGGTGATTTTTCTGATAGATCTAGGGGTTGCCTGATTTTCAGAGCACTTTGGGCCCAAAAAGACCTTGCTGTTGGATTCGCAGCACCCAAAAACCCCCATTTTTATATAAAATTTGTCTGATTTGGACACAGTCATTTGGAGAGGAAAAATGTTTTTGCCCAAGGGCCGTACAACCCCCAGGCACGCTTCACGATCTTCAAATTTTGAGGAAAATTTAAAAAAATAAAAATAAAATAAAAAATGGCAGAAATTTTTGGCACTGCCAGTTATCAGGCCTCCACTGTCGCTTCTCCACGAAGCGGCCACTGCTGCACCACCTGATCATCGTCACCACTAGCAGCTCTGCCTCCAGCGCCTCCGGACTCCCTTCAGCCTCTAATAGCATAGCAAAAGGTTTTATTTATGATCAAGTGCTCGGCTCGGCCCCTACTAGTTTAGTTAGCCCCCGCCCTGGTCGTATTAAGAACCGCGAGCTCCGCCGAGTTCCAGCCCCCACCGTCCGAGCACCCTCGCCGGTCACATCTGTGACTAGGGGCTATGCCCACAAGCCCCCGCATGGATTCTAAATACCCTACAGTGGTCACATTGGTGACCAGGGGCCATGCGTAGATTCTTCCTTTTAGCCCCTGGTCTGCCCAGGCAACTAGGGGCCTTATTTTTTTAGCCCCTGAGGGCTTCTGGGGGCCAAATCAGACATTTTTGGACAACTTTCACAGAAACGGATGTAACTTGGGCATACAGCGTCTTTTTTTTGCAAATGAGATATCATCAGAAAGCTGTTGCGACGCTCTACACAATTATGCTGGTTTGTTTTTTTCGTTTTTCATTTTTGATATCTTTTTAGGCCTTGGAAATCAGATGTTTCCGTTTTCACTCTGGGAGACATATCTTGTGACTCGCTTACCCATTTTTCATGATTTTTGTGGCATCAGAAAGCTGGTTTCAGCCTTTATGAAGATATGAGGTCATTTATAGAATATGTTTACCTTATTTTATGCATGCATTCATTTTTGTTTCCTGTGCTAGGTTTTCATTTTTTATTATGTTTCTATAGTTTTGCATTATCTCCTTATGCAATCATTGGGTATTGTAATAACGAACTGATATAAAGTTCCATTAAGGGGGGTTCTTACATCCATCTTTCGTATTGATGACAACTCGCATGAGTTTTTCTGGTTTCCTATTGTTTCCCTTAGCTTCTTTCTTGCTTAGCTAGACACATCATTGGTTTGCTTCAGTTCACACTTCAGTTGGGATTTTATGGTTCTTGATCCGCATTGGTTCAGATCTTTCTCATTTGAGGGCCATTTTTTTATGTTTAATGTTCCAAAATCTTGATGGTACTCATCCTATGGGAAATTTTAGTTTCAGTTTGGCATTGGCTTCGAGGGACAAAACTTCCAAATTTGTCATCATTATGGGTCCATTCATCCTTTCATCTACTATTGCTTACAGATCCCAGGTTTGATCCAGTATGTGAGTTTCCAGTGTTCCTTGGCATTGGGTCTATTGTTACATTTGTGATTCCATTTTTGGTTTCAATTGTAGATAGAATTATCTTTCCTTGCTTTTCGAATTTGGGGTTCTAATGTTGCTTCATCAGAGTTCTTCCAGTGCTTCTTCGCAGCAATTCATCTCTCTGAGGGGGGGTTTTCCCACTGGGTTTTCTCTCTCTTTACATTTGTACATGAGTACCTGATCAGGCCTTATTGCTGGGACTCATATTTGCATAATAATCTGCTTCTCCCTATGTTGCACTTATGGGGGGGGTGTTGGTGTAATTAATATTTAATTACACATTTGCATAAGTTTACTTAGGCATATTTAATTATTAAGTTATAGGTTTTATCCTTATCTAGGCCTTATTGTCAGGACTCATATTTGCATAATAATTTGCTTCTCCCTAAGTTGCACTTATAGGGGTGTGTTGGTGTAATTAATATTTAATTACACATTTGCATAAGTTTACTTAGGCATATTTAATTCCTAAGTTATAGGTTTTATCCTTATCTTATTGAGCTATCTTGTTGCTCAAGATAAGATTAGGTTTATTCATCTTTTCTTTTATAAAGGAAATTATCTCTTGTAATATTTAGTACTTTGAATATATCAATTTGCACATCTTTTGTAAATCTCTGCTTTTTCATTTTTCTCTTCTGTGGAAGGTGATTTTTTTTGTTTGCAATCAGATCTTGGTTTCTAACATTCCCTCTTGATTTATGATTATAGATTTAGGTGGAAGAAATCTTGAAGGCCTTTTGAAGATGAAATTTGGAGAATTTTTCAAAGCTACAAAAGTTGTCATCTCACAGAAACTCAAATCCTAGATTTATTTTTGACTATCTAGCTATGAAACCTGAAAATCTAGAAGTGCAAAAATAGGAGTAGAGGACCCAGAAACTAATTTTGAAAATCTCTACAAAGGACCCATTCACCATAGGGTGAATGAATCCTCTAACAGCTCCTACAAACACCATTTTGTGATAGATGCATAACATTCATCTTTTCTAGATCTTCTAGAAACTTTGTTGGTTCCTTCAATTTTATGCTTAGTTTACTAGATCCAAGTGATAGATTGTGTTTTGGAGTTGAATTGCTATTTTTAGTCTTTCTCCCCAAAGTGTTGTTTGACCTAGAACCTCATCCTTCAGTCATAAGGAAATATCAAGATTAACACTTTCACTTGATTTACCAAAGGGTTGATAATCATTTCATTGTGTGGAACACATTTCCTAATGAAAGTAAAGTAGGACCCCTTTTCCCCATTAGGATCCACTTTTCCATTTTGGGAAACCTTAACCTAGCCCTATTTTCCTGTGTTTCATGCTTTTCTAAGAGAAAGTACAATTTCACACTTAGTTTGGACCTATTCTAGTGACCTTGCATTTATGCATTTTTAGACCTAATTAGTAGGCCCCTATTAACCTTTATTATGTATCCAAAGGCCCATTTTATTTATTTATCGACAATATAACCCACATTGAATAAATGTTATTAATTAAATTAATTCCCTGACATTTATTAGGTCCTTAAGTTTTAGGTGAGGACCCATTTTCCCATGGGAGAATGCATCTCCTTTAAGTTCATAAGCCTCAACTTAAAACAATGTGTTTGGTAGCATTTTGAGGTCTTAAATTCAAATCTAAGTGTCAATTTTCAAGATTTAATAAATGGGAAATTAGAAAGGCAGCCTATAAAACTAAGTTTCATGTTCATTTTACACTATCAAGGAAGAGAGATTCACACAAGATCGCAAGTATTCATATTCAAGAGCAAGGAGAAATCGATCAAGCATTCAAAGAAAAAATCCTGGAGAAACATTCTATTTGTTTTTGTAGGTCTTCAAGATCAAGAATTGTCAAAGATTGATGATACATTCCTATGGAGGATCATGATGGATTCTAGGTTTTGTGAGATGCACCAAGACATTTAACCAAGCCTAATGACTTATTTCCTAAGTGGTTTTGTCTTCTATTATCATTCTACTTTCTACCTAAAGGAAGGTATATTCGGTTTTATGAATTATTAGGGTGATTTGAGATCTCCCAAAGTAGGTCTTCACCATTGTTCATGTTCATTTAGGGATTCTATTATAACACACTTGAATATGATTTTCTTGCATGTTAATCTCTCTTAATCTTAGATAAACTCAAGGTAAGAGCTTGCACACACATTTCATGTTTCAGATCTATACTTTTCATCAAGGTTTAATTACCCAAATTAGGGTTTGACTGAGGAAAAGCCCTATCCACCATCAAACAATAACATGGTTTTGCAGGTTTATCATATGTTCAGATTCAAGAGTGAAAGTTTGGAGGTATA
The DNA here is from genome assembly GCA_007258455.2 of Sequoia sempervirens. Taxonomy (NCBI): domain Eukaryota; kingdom Viridiplantae; phylum Streptophyta; class Pinopsida; order Cupressales; family Cupressaceae; genus Sequoia; species Sequoia sempervirens. The sequence continues at coordinate 215,889,344 of VDFB02000017.1, forward strand.
GTAAGGAAGTGCAAGTTTCAAATTCAGATCTTAGATTCAAACTTTTCTAGAAAGGGAAGCCTAGACCAATTCGCCTATGGGTGAATGATTCCTTGACAATCCAGCAAAAACTATATTTTGGTGATAAGTGCACAACATTTACCTTTCTTAGATTTTCTATAAATTTTGTTGTTTTTGATAAAGGGAAAAATAAGTTTTACAGGGACCCAAAATCACCAAGTTTACAACAAAAGAGAAAGGAATAAAAATTCCAACAGTAAAAAAAGGCTGCACAAAAGGAAAAAACTAGAAAAGGCAGCAGCCACCCGCAAAAGACCAGGAGGGTTAGACAAAAAACCAACTGAAAAGCCAACAAAAAGACCAGCTGCAACTAACACAGAGTCTTCAGAATAGACTCGGTCTCTACCTCTAGGTTCTGCATGTCCTGAACACCCTTCTTGAAGGTTTGAATCATCTACGGTGTAGGAGGAGCCTTCCTCTTCAAATTAGCTCTGGGTTTCTTTGAAATACCAGCATCCTCATCCTGGTTTTTATCATTGACCTCTTCCAAATCAACCACCAAAGACCCCTATTGAGCTTTGTCCAATTTTTTAGTCATGGTATTGATGATGATGGCATTGTGTCTTGCCATCCTATTGTTCTGCTCGGCTATAATTTTAACATTATTTTTCATTTTATCCAACTCAATTTCAACCCTTCTATCCATGCCCTCTTGGTTCTGGGTTTCTTTACTGGCACCATGATCTTTTCACTCCGCCTCTTTTTTTCCAAGCACCGTAACCTTGGCTCCCATTTCTTCCAGTTTACTTTAAAGGGCCCAATTTTTTATTTTTAGCTCATCTATAAATTGTGTTGTTTCTCTTAGTTTTATGCTTAATTTATTAGATCCAAGTGATAGAGTGCATTTTATAATTTATTTTCTATTTTTAGTTCTTCTTGCCAAATTGGTGCTTGAAATTGACCCCCATCCTTCAATACAAAAAGGAAATATGAAGATTCCCACTTTGAGTTGATTCGCCTAAGGTTTGATAGTCAATTCATTATGTCGATCCCATTTCCTAATAAAATTAGAGAGATACAACCCATTCTCTCTCTTTGGATCCACCATTCCATTTTGGGAAAGCCCATTTTTCTATGTTTTAGAGTCAAATCCTTTAGAGGGAAATCTCAGAAAGAGATACCATTATTGCACATAAGATAGTGGAAACATTGATAATATTATCCCTATCCAACACTAATTTAGAAGTGATCTACAAGAATCCAAGTACTCAAAAATTATGATATTTCATACACAAGGCCAAGCTTCTTCCATCTAAGCCTTGACCCTATCTTCTAATTATCATATTCTAATAAAATTCATTATTATGGGAGTTTATAAAATATTCACCCACTCAAGTTTTATAATTTTTCATTGATATTACTAACAAGGACAAACTATACACTTAACCATTATTTAATTAACATTAAACATATAAAGTTTCATTATCTTATGCTTATCTACTATAAAAACCTTTTAAGGCCTATATGAACATTCTTTAATAATCAACTTATTTTCTTTCTATATTGCACTCAAACTTGAGATTGATCATTCTATCCTACATGATTTCTTTCAGACCCCTAAGTTTTTCATCTCCAATCCATCTATCACCACCTTGTACAATACTCCTTGTTCTCTAATTTTATTCTCTTACATTAGTGAAACACCCAACCCCTCCTTATGTTTACTTCCTTTCTCATTTTTATCACCCTTGGGCTTTCTACATTTGTCACTTTTATGAAACATTTTAAAATAATAATAATTATATATAAAAAATACAAATGTTAGTTAAAATACTCTAACACATTTTAAAAACAATATTACATATACTATAATAAAAATAGAAACATACTAGTTAAAGTTCATACTACAAATTACATAATCTATAATTTACCTTGTATGCATTATTAAAGACGTTAAAATTTGTATTTTTCAAGAGATCTATTAATAAAAAATTAATGGTAAAATTGGAATCATATTAATTTGAATTTAGATTAAAATTATATAATGTCAATTTTTCCTTCTAAACTTATTGAATACATTAAAATATTTTCAATTTTTTTTTACTATAAGAAAATATACAATCTGTTAAATATTTATATTTTATATTTTTCAAAATATTTTAAAAATAAACAATTAATTATTTTAATAAATAATATAAAGTGAAAATTTGTATATACCTTTATTTATCATTTTAACATTTTTAAAAAAATTATTATATATTAAATAACAACTTTAATAAATTTCTTCATATATTATTTGAGTATTTTATTTAATTATTTTTATAAAAAAAAAAATTATTTATGATGTGAGAATTATGAAAATTTTGAAAATCCCATTTAAATCAGACCAAATCCCTTCAAAAAAATATAAGGTTTGCTCAAAGATAGGAGCAAAATATCATGTAACCACTATTATTATATTCACCAACTAATATAAACTGATAAAGAAAAATGGCCAAAACTGTAGCTCCTCTCTACCCAACCACATACTCAACACCATAATATATTAATATAACTAAAGTATAAAATCATAGAAAGGTCAAAGAAAAACTATGTAGGCCTCACACAACCCATATGTAGGAACTTTCATTTTTCACATGGGACATTAGAACCATAAGGTTTCTTCTCCACATTACAATCTCGTGTCTCATCTCCATCACAACAATCTGAAAACATAGGAACGACATCAATCGGAAAAACAACCTTCAAAAATAGAGCAATTTCCTACACTCCATGTTGGGGACAAAGCTAACTATGCCTAATGGCATGAAGGTGCTCTACGAAATACTCAAAATTAACCTCCACTTTCTCTACGTAAAGCTAGAGTTAGGCAATAGCTCAAGTATTACAAAGCGAATGCAAATAACAAGGGAGCCATCAATACCTTTTTCTTGTACCAAAATACTAACCATCCAAAGTCAAAATGTAAGGTCCAACATTTTCTTGTTTGCTAATGCCATGAAATCCATCTTGGCTTCCTCCTTTGAGGCATTACATTTCCACTAGCAAAGGCTTACCCTCCACTCTTGTCTTCCCTAAATTTTATAGTGCATTCACAAAGATATATATTTAAAATATCTGATACAAGTCTTACTAATATTATTATTATATGAAAACTTTACACTAAATTTTCCAGTGCATTCACAAAGATTGATTATAACATTCTCATCAACAAAGGCAGGAACTACTAAAACATGCAATCTTCAATACCACCTGAACATGGAATCTTGAGGGCAGAATATATTTAGTACAGTTTAAAGAGGTGGTGACAGATTGCAATATCGTTATAAGCCAACCAAGCAAACAGGAATTGTGAGAGCAAATCTTCTCACAATACTTTCCTGTAATCAGATTCATTATTGCCAACCAACTTCAAAAGTAACATCTAACAACTAAATTTATGATGAAGCGTTCAAACATCTGCAATGTTGTAGAGCTATCCTCACATTCAAAGTCATCTTGAAAGTATAAGAGGGCACCAGATACAACACCTGTAAATTTACACAGTAATTCAGATCATTGGCTTCTTTCAGAAAATATTAACCATACATCAGTACATCAATTCTTTATCACAATTTTGGAAAGATTTCTGACCTGTATGGCAATCAAACACCAGGCCCCCAATGCCTCCTTTGAAATCTTATATCACTACGCGTATTTTTTTGATAAAGAGAACCCATGTTGAATACTCTTATTATTATAGGTCAAATTCGGATCTGCAATACCAATCAGACTTATTGTTATGGAAAATCAAGGTCAAAATCCAACTTCTAAGGATGCACAGAGATACAAAAAAAAAGGCTTTATGGTTACATACATTGATAGTTACATGGAACACATCAATGTAATCGAGATCTTTCTTTTACCTCTGCGTCTGTCAACACCAAGTCTGTATTCTCGTCCAGGTGCCCCATTAACATGCCATCTTCTACTTGTGCATTTGACATGAAGATGTCTGTATCCTCTTCCAAGTCCAAATAATCCATTTCAACACCTTCTTGAATCTGTACATCTATCATCACTACTTCCACATACTCCTTTACAATTTCCATTTAACATCTGTGGAGATCATTGTCTTTTCACCAGCCATGGCTATGCTATTAGATGACTAGTGAACCAAAAAGATTTAGCAAACTCATTAATAACTGAGAGCAGTTCGTATTAAAGTCTATCAGGAAACCGAAAAGAAATAACGAATAATAGAGAAAGCTTTCTCTGTTTTTGTTTTCACACCACAAACACTAAGCTTACGACAGTTTAAAATTCTCATAATGCATCACAAATTTTTGAAGATTTAAAGGAAAGACAACAAAGTTGAAAAAGAACGAAAATATATGTAGAATATTGAAACAGCATTTCTAGCCGAAAAGAATTTTCAAAAAACAAATATTTACCAAACAAAACACAATAAGTTAGAGGATAAATTGAAACTTTGAAAAGAAGAAAAATGCTTTGAATTCTTTGAAATCTTCCGTCAACAAAGAGCCACTAAAATTAGGTGTCTCTCTGCCTTCCACTAGGAAAAAATATTCTTTCAAAGAAATGAAGTGTTTTCAGTTACTAATGAGTTTTACAAATCTTTTTGGTGCAGCAGTCGTCTGATAGAATAGCCGTCTGATAGCATAGCCATGGCTGGTGAAAAGACAATGATCTGCAGAGATGTTGAAATGGAAATGGTAGAGTATGTATAAGTAGTGATGATAGATGTGCAGATTGAAGAAGATGTTGAAATGGATTATATGGACTGGGAGGAGGAGGATACAGACGTCTTCATGCCAGATGCACACGTAGAAGAAGACGATGTGCTAATGGAGTACCTGGACGAGGATACAGACTTGGTGATGGAAGACGCAGAGATAGAAGAAGATCGAGAAGTGCGATTCGAGTGTTGGGCTTCATGCAACTATCAATGTATGTAACCATAAATCCCTTTTGTTTTGTATCTGTGTGCATCCTTCGACGTTGGATTTTGACCTTGAATTTTTATAATAATAAATCTGATTGATATTGCAGATCCAAATTGGACATATAAGAGGAGTAGTCAACATGGGTTCGTTTCATCAAAAAGAATATGTTTAGCGATATAAGCTTTCCGAGGAGGAGTTGGGGGCCTAGTGTTTAATTACGATACAGGTCAGAAATCATAACCACAAGCATTAGCCAATGATCTGTTATATTGTGTTAACTTACAGGTGTTATTAGGGTTAATTTTATTAGGGTTGATGTTATTAGGGTTACTGTTATTAGCATTTCTCTTTGATTCTAACAGTCAGACAGTAGGAATATTTTTTCCTAGTAGAAGGCAGAGAGACCTAATTTTAGTGGCTTTTTGTTTACGGAAGATTTCAAAGGCTTTGAATTCTTTGAAATCTTCCGTAAACAAAGAGCCACTAAAATTAGGTGTCTCTCTGAATTGTTTACGGAAGAACTCAAAGCCTTTGAAATCTTCCGTAAACAAAGAGCCACTAAAATTAGGTGTCTCTCTGCCTTCCATTAGGAAAAAATATTCCTACCGTCTGAGTGCTAGAATCGAAGAGAAACCCTAATAACAGTAACCCTAATAACATCAACCCTAATAAAATTAACCCTAATAACACCTGTATGTTAACACAATGTAACAGATCATTGGCTAATGCTTGTGATTATGATTTCTGACCTGTATCGTAATTAAACACCAGGCCCCCAACTCCTCCTCAGAAAGCTTATATCGCTAAACGTATTCTTTTTGATGAAACGAACCCATGTTGACTACTCCTCTTATATGTCCAATTTGGATCTGCAATATCAATCAGACTTATTATTACAAAAATTCAAGGTCAAAATCCAATGTCCTAGGATGCACACAGATTCAAAACAAAAGGGCTTTATGGTTACATACATTGATAGTTGCATGAAGCCCAACACTCAATCGCACTTCTCGATCTTCTTCTATCTCTATGTCTTCCATCACCAAGTTTATATCCTCGTCCAGGTACTCCATTAGCACATCGTCTTCTTCTACGTGTGCATCTGGCATGAAAACGTTTGTATCCTCCTCCTCCCAGTCCATATAATCCATTTCAACGTCTTCTTCAATCTGCACATCTATCATCACTACTTCTACATACTCTACCATTTCCATTTCAACATCTCTGCAGATCATTGTCTTTTCACCAGCCATGGCTATGCTATCAGACGACTACTGCACCAAAAAGATTTGTAAAACTCATTAGTAACTGAAAACACTTCATTTCTTTTGGAAAGTATATTAGAAAGCCGAAAAGAAATAACAAATAATAGAAGCCTGTTAGTTCATCTCGAACTCAAAAATAGCAAGCTGCCTATTTCAATATAGAGAAAGCTTTTTCAGTTATTGTTTTTACACCCAAAATGCCAAGCTCGCGGCATTTTAAAATATGACTAGTGCACCAAAAAGATTCAGCAGATTCATTAGTAACTGAAAACACTTCATTTCTTTTGGGAAAGTATGTAGGAAACCGAAAAGAAATAACAAATAATAGAAGCTGTCAGTTCATCTAGACTCGAAAACAGCAAGTTGCCTATTTCAATATACAGAGAACTTTCTAGGTTATTGATTTTACACCCAAAATGCCAAGCTCGGGACAGTTTAAAATCCTCAATATGCATCAGAAATTTTTGAAGATTGAAAAGAAAGAGGACAAAGCTGAAAAGGGAACCAAAATATATGTAGAATATAGTCATGAAACAACATTAACAGGCCAAAAGAACTCTCTAAAACATTTGGAGAACAAATATTTAGCATAGAAAAATATTAAAGGATATGGGATAAATTGAAACCTGGAAAATAAGAAAAACGCTACAGAGGCTTTGAATTCTTTGAACTCTGCCCGTAAACAAAAGGCCACTAAAATTAGTTGTCTCCCAGCCTTCCTCGAGTAAAAAAAATTCCTACTGCGTGATCAGTATACTTTGTTTGTTAGAATAGAAGATGAAGGCCTCTTATTATAAAACGAGAAACCCTAAAAGCATTAACCCTAGGGAAGGCAAAATTCATTGGAAACTTACGCCAAACGCTAATCTTGAAGAAATATATGCCAAATAGCGATGGAGGAGGGATGAAGAAATTCTACTGTAAGTTTATAACATGGCAGCTGATAATACGCTGACGACCGCTCAATCAGCCGTGCCACCAGAGCTGATAATTAAGAATATTATTTCAAAAATCTTCATTTATTATGTTTTGGTTGTTTAGTGGAATTTGCTGAGTTGGCCATGCGCGGACCGCTGTCTCTTTTTTCAGTCGTTTGCAGCTGCATAATTCAAATCCTGCTCCAACGAAACCAGCAAAAAATCCACGCGTGTCTTTTAGGCTGTCAATGAGGACCTCCCGGGAATCGTGTTTGTAATGTAGGTGCAATACATCTCCTCAAATAAGAAATAAAAGAGATTCGGTACTTTGATCACTTTCGTCGAATGAAGAAAAGTGTTCGCTAAGAAAAACTCAAAGAGTAGGAATATAAAAGTCAAGTTCAGTCCATTGCACTCTTGTACATTACGTGTGAGTTTCGCTCTTGTGCGAAATTTTAAGTTTTCATCTCCTAATGTTAATCGTTTGCCACTAGCACATTTTCATGCAATGGGAAGGTTGATAAGTAATATTGAGAGAATTGAACTTTTCATTTCCATATTCAGTATATTAAGTTTAAACTGATGAGATGTTGTAATTGATATGGACCCTTTTAAGAACATAAAATTGGATGAGTACAATAAAGGGAGTCTACATTTAATGGAGTTCAAGTATGAATTATGTATGAGTTCATCTTTCAAAATCACTAGTGTTTTCATCTTAGTATTCTCATGCTTTAACATAAGTGCTCAAAATTGATTCTAAAAGAAATTTGATTAAGTGTAGATGTTGATTCAAATGAAAACATACACCCATTTATATCCATCAAAAAGATAACAAGTTAGCCAACATGTACACCTGGAACTTCGATTTTAAACATTGATCATAGGTGAGTAAAATTCCATTTTGAATGTTAGGAGGGTAACATAAGCATAAGAAGAAATATCAAGGATTCAAGGTTAGGCATAACACAAGATTCAAACTATAGGATGAGGCATCAAGGGTTGAGCAACATACATGTTGATATGCGAAACTTTGGAAGTATAGAAAAAATGATGATGAGGTGAATGATAGATGAAAGAGATGATTGGAAGGATAATTCTAAAAGTTTAAAGAAATTAAGGGAAGAGAGGAGTTTGAAGAAATGGCATACTCAAGAAGGGAAAATGCATACCAAATGGAAACAAGGAAGACACAAGTAGAAACCTAATATCTAGAAAATTAGACTGACTACAAATTGCTTGTCCTCAAACAATTTCAGTTTCAAATATTCTAGTATCTATTAGTCTTCCCACATTCGATCCTCCATTCAAATATTTTCTACTGAATTAAGTAACCCTTGGTGTTTTCTCTCAACTTCTTCTCTAACATTTTTTATTATTTCAAGAATAAAAAATAATTTATAATCCTCATCAATTAGAGGCAGCTCATCCAAGGGTTATGTATGCTTTCCTTTCAAATTTTTGAGGTAAGAAATGTGAAAGGTATTATGTATCTTGGATCCCTTTCATACCACCAGCTTATACTTTACAAGTCCTCAAAATTTTGTAAAGAGCATACTAATGTTGTTTGAGCTTTCCTAACCTACTATCCTTCAAGTACCATTTTATTACAATTATAAACTCATAAAAACCATGTCTTCTATCTCAAATGATATATTGATTTTATGACTTGCATCTACATATAAACTTTGTTGTTATCCTCAGTTAGAGCCACATGTTATCCTTGAATTTAGTTGCACTCAATTCGTGGTATAACTTCTACAAAACTTGTCTATTTCGTAGCCCACGTACTCTAAGCATGCAAAATGAGGCAGATTATACTTTCCTAATGCAAAAAATAAAATTGTAAGGTTGGTGAGACCATATATATCATCTACCAACTTTTTGAAAGTTGCATTAGTGGTTAATTTTGATGACTTAGAAAACTCGAGTTCACATTAGTGCCATTAATGGGGTTTTAATTACATTGAGGAGGGGATTCAAAAAAAAAAAATTGTTTTATTTTTTATTTCTTTATTGTTATTGACCTTCTCCCACCTCTACGAGTTTTTATTGTTGCTTATGGTCATTAGATTGAGCTAATGGAATGGATTTCATGGTATTTTTGTTAGGGTTTTATTGTTTTCCTCCATTATTTTTGGGTATGTTCATTTTTGTTCTCCCTTCTCCTTGTTTGTTTTGTTTTCAATATGTATTTAGGGTTTTAAGTTATATGTGTTTGATTTCTATTAATTCTTGTTATGTCATTTGTTCTATTACCTTTTTCTCCCTAGCTTTCTTTGAAAACCTACCAAGGGTTTTCTTCCTTTCCTTCTGGGTTTACCATGCGGATTTCTCCCGCGAGTCTTTCTTTATAAACTCATATTTCTCTCTATTTTTCTCATTGTTCACAGAATAAAATTCAGGGTTTAAACCCTCTGACTCATGTCTTGTGATAAAATTTACACATGAGTGTATTGTGGGAATCAAACTCTAGGATACAAAGGAACCATTTTAATATATGTTGAGCGATATTTTTCACTACATGAATGTCCTCAAATTTTCTAAAACCTTGCTTGTTGGAGTGAAAGATTTTTCCACTTACACATACACATATTACCAATCAAATTTGCAGCAATGGTGAACAACACTGCTAATGTATATGATTTTTGGTCTACCAAAAATTTTCACTACCCTAGCCATCACATGAAATGTCAGTGATTTTTGCCAACATTGTCTATGATAATGACCTCGCCAATTGTTGAGTCAATTTTTTTCACCGATGTAACATATAACTAAGCCAATCCCACATGTAAGTGTGGTATTTTTCACTGCAAGTACACATAAATGAATACTACAAGATGTTGATTCGGTGATTTTCTTCAACCCAACAAATTTGAAATCCAAAATGTAAAAGTGAATTTTTTTTTGCACTTTTACACTTGAATGAAATACTAACCATAATGTAGAGTTGGTAAAGTCTATTGAATTTGCAATTTATTGATCTATCAATATGCACAAGCGTTATTTTTCAATGCATGTACAACAAAGGGTAAAAGCACAAACCTGTGTCACAATTTATAAAGGAATTGACTAACAACAAAAAAAAATTGAACTTTGACCACATAAATTGGTCTTTATGTTTTGAATTTAAAAATGATGTAAACTAATGAAAGATAGACATATTGATTAAGTTTAATCCTATAATTTTTTAGATTTTCTAAAAATTATTTTGATTTCTTTTTATCAATTTAAGAGAAGATTTTGGAGTGCTAAAAATTTCAAGAAAAGTGATGTTCACTTGACGTCAAGAAAAAAATATTAAAAAAAATCATTTTCCCCTAATTATTTTTCTCCACATAGGTAACTTCAATTTCTAGTGCATGGAAAAAATTTGATATTTTGTGTAGACAAAGATTTGGCATCCAAGGTCTTTCTTAGCACTTCTAGGGTTTTTCACCTAAAAAGAGAAAGATGGGTCAAAATGTAATGTTAAAATTCAAATATTAATGTGATATGGATACAATATGTCTAAATAAACTAATTTAAATTCAGAAAACTAATGAAAGGTATTGATTATTGAATGAAAACTAGAGAAATACAGCTTGTTTAAAAACACATTGTGTAATACAAAAAGACCTAGAGAGGTAAACAAAACTAAATAGAAATGAATGAAACTGAAAGTGTGCACCTAATATATTGATGGAGACTGGAATTGACTTTTGGAATGCTACTGATTTTTACTTTAGGGATTGGTGGGATTCATTTTCTATTCTTGGTGAATTAGTCCCAGTTCTACAAAATTGTTCTAGAACTTGTTTCGGACAAAAGGGTATCTAAAAATGCAGAAAATGAAAAAATGACATAGAAGTGGGACTCATTAACCACCCATGGCTAATGAGTCCACTTTTTAATTTCTAAATATTCAAAGGTGGAATCTAGAGCTTTATGTCTACACTTTCTTCTTCTCCAAGTGTCTGGTTCTGAAACTGTCAGATTCGTGCCTGAAAATGACTTTTTGTTTATATTTTTCCTTATCCAATGAAGAGATGATTTGAACAGATTTGTAATGAAATCTACAATTATTTCTAAGCTTCTAAGAGGCCTAAATCTACAAACACACAAAACAAGAGAGAGAAATGTTTAATGTTAGGGCATGGGGGTTTTCCTTGGCCAGACCACTTTTAGGTAATTAAACCAAAATGATGGAAGAATAGAATGAAACATGCAATAATGGAGTTGATTACCTTACCATGATGTTTTTATCTTGAATTTCGGCAACAAAACATGACGAAATTTCCCTTGAATGTCTAAAAATTGCTATCTTAATGACTTGAAATGATGAAACCATAAGTTGCTTGACTTGAGATGGAAGAATGATGGATGAATAATCAAGAATGGTTATGATTTAGGGTTTAGAGAGTTGATTTTATAGGAAATTCACCTTATTAGCCTAGAAATTGGATCCCTAAGGCTGACATGTGAAAATAATAAATTTAAATTTCATTTTTTCCTGCTCAAAGGTCAAAATTCTAGGCCAAATGCGACTCATTAACCACCCATGGAAAATAGGTCCCACCTAGATGGGATTGATTCACCATGGATTGTGAATGGGTCCCACGGGGGCTATTTTGCCAGCTAAGATGCTAGAAAGTTGAGAAATAAGATTTATATTGTGACTTTGTCAGTTATTTGATCAATTTAAGACTTAGGATGCACAATATGGGTTAATAGGGGCCTATTAGTGATGATGTAAAGGAAAAATAGGAATTGGGACACATAATTCAATGCAAAAGTGTGATTAGATACACTTTACAACACTAAAATGAGGTCCACCTAGCCTAGAAAGGCACAAGAACCAATATGAATTTGCAAGAAACATTACAACACTAGTTTTAACATTAATTTTATTTTATAATGTCATGTCCCCTTCTAGTTAACATCTCTCGGAGGACAAGATTGGCCTATTATGCGACCCTCGTAGGCTGATAGGTTGGATAGAGGGTCATGTCGGAGCTTGTCTCAGCTTTAGTTGGCAGTTCTTGATCAGTTGGCTTTCGTTTAGGCTCATTTGGACACTTCTTGCATAAGTTGCTATTTTTAGCAGTTATTGGCAGTCAGCATGGGACCCCTACTGTTTTTAGCAGTATGGATTGTTAGCGTTCGGAATCACTTCAGTGTTCATCAGCTTCAGACAGCTCATGCATCGGATGAACAATGAGAGAGATATTAATATTTAATTGAATTAATTAAATATTAATTAAATGGAGATTATAATACAAAGTTATAATATATTATTATAACTTAAGTGATTTCTATGAAGGGGTCGCCCATCATCAGAAAGGGGCCAGTTGACGATTATATTTTATTATTAAAATTTAATTGGAGACTATTGAATAATTAAAATAATAAAAGTTGAATTATTTAAAATTCCCTATCTTTAAGGAATTCGCACTTTTGAGGAGAATATAGGCTTTGCATTGGAATTGGAGCCATTATGTGATTATTGATGATTGAAAACTGATCAAGTTTGGTCTGAGCACAGAACCTTAGGGTTTCAATCTTGAACACATTGGGGAATGAGCCATCTCCAGTGAGAGCGATTCAGAGGGTGTGAAATAACATCTGATTTATTGCCAACGCAGAGGTTTCTTCATCCAGAAGAGATCATAGAACTTCGCAGATCTTTCATTGTCAGAGATTTGATTCAGGGTTTCATCCAGAGGACATCTATTCATCAAGGTGCCTATTTTATTGATATTATGGAGGCTTTAAAGGGAGCCGTACATTTTTATTTGCTACTGTACACAGCCGTACCTGCTGACAGGCTATACCTTCATCAACTAAGCCGTACCTTCTTGCCTTGGAGAATACGCCTATCTTTTGGTCTTTTAGCTTCATCCATCTGGGGCGCAGTTGTGTTGGGAGCAATCTGAGATCACCAGACATAGAAGGAAAGGTTGATTCATGTGAAGTCATACCATCTTCAGTAGATCATTTATTGCTCCAGCAAACCAGGTTTTCATAAATATCATTGCCTTTTGATTTGCATGTAATTGGATCATCTTTGTAACTGTCTCATAAGGTTAATAAACAGTCTGGCTTCAGTATTTGCATTAGGGTTTGAAATTTACAGAGTTAAATTATTTTTAGAGAATTTATTTCCTATTTCTTGCAAAAATTGCATTTTTCTATTTGTATGTAAAAACTGCAAAAATCACAAAAAACCAAAAACCTTCAGAAAATCATAAAAATAGTCAGATACAGAGAAAAAGGGGAAACAAGGGTTGCTACAGTGGTATCAGAGCTAATTCTTGCCATCCTAAGGGTTTAGCAGTCTTATGCAGCCAGAGCAAATTGGGTCTCACAGGTATTACACACGTAGACGTGCTCTGATTGAAAGGCAACAGAGTTTGAGTAGGCAGCCAGGAAACATGGCTGATAGGAATGATAGGGCTAACAGAACCGATATACCTAGGACAGAGATCCCACCTAATAACAGAGATCAGGACGATGCAGAGGTTTTGCATCCACTCAGAGATCTTCGTGTAGGTCAACGGTGGTCCGATGATGTATTACAACAGTTGGCAGTAGCACTTCAGAGATTGGGTACTCCTAGGAGACCGTCACCACATCGTGATGATGAGATGAGTGAAGCAAGGTCTCGCAGGGCACCTAGGATAGCCTCACGGACAGCAGACAGGCCTACCAGGCCTACATTTGTGAGACAGGAGGCCGAAGAGGTCTTGGCAGGCGAGGAGCATGAGGAGTTGTTCGCTGATATGCTTATGGCAGCGAATGAGGAGTGGGAGTTGATACCACTAGAGGTCAGAGAGCAGATCAATTTTGACCATTTTATTACTCAGAGGCGAGAGCATCATAGAGGTTGACAGGATTGGAGACCTAGGTACCAGAAGAATGACCTAAAACATGCAACCAATAGGTTGAATCTAGCGATGTTCGATGGTAGTGGTAAAGTGACAACTCAGGCTTGGATTAGTAAGCTGGACACTTTTCTTACATTACGCCTGATGGCCGAGACAGATGCTATCAGATATGCTACATTGCATCTTGAGGGAGTAGCTTATGATTGGTGGCACCATGGTATGGTGACACTACAGCATGACAGGATCATGTCATACCAGGAGTTTGTGGACAGATTGGTTGAGCGGTTTGACAGGAAGGATCCTGAATCCTACTTTAGAGACTTGGCTCAGTTGAGACATAGTGGCAGTTTGGAGGCCTATATTGGTGACTTTCAGAACTTACCAGTTATGGTTCCGAACATTTCTGAGAGGTGTTTGGTAGTGCTTTTCATGGAGGGGCTGACAGAGCCATTGCGAGGTTGGATCAAAGCCTTTGATCCTCCTTCATTACAGGAAGCAATGAAAAAAGCACGAAGTATGGAGTTGGCAGCACCATCTAGTAGATTCAACTCTAGGAATAATTCATCTTTCAGGGACAATAAGGGTTTTAATAGAAACTGAGAGAAATATGATTTTAACAAAGACAAATCAAATTTTAAAAATGATTCAAAAGGTAAATCAACAGCCCCACCTTTGGATCCTGAGGCCCTTAATGATCTACGCAGGAAGAAGCTTTGCTTCTACTGCAAAGGTCCCTATGACGCCAATCACGATTGTCCTCTAAGACCTAAGGGCAAGGAAAATTGAGTGATGTGGGCGTACTATGAGGATTCATAATCAAAAAATTCTGAACAGCAGGAGAGTTCTGAGGATTCAGAGGCAGAGGCTTCAGAGCCTAGAGCAGAGATAGGGCCAGAGCTACAGATACAGGAGGCCCGCTTATCTAGCATTCAGCATGAGGGCTCATTCAGGATTCGTGGTGTGTTAACAGGATAGAGGGTCATTACCCTTCTTGATATAGGACCTACACACAAATTTATAGATGCTAGATTCATTGAGAAATGCAGACTCATCACTAAGGATTTCAAGGGCATTAGGGTCAAGGTGGCTGATGGATACACTTTGAGATGTGAACGCATGATAAAGGATCTCCCTTTACGCTTCAACAATTATGAGTTCAAGGTAGATTACTATGTTGTTAATATGGAGGATATTGATTTGGTCTTGGGAATGAAGTGGCTTCATTCATTGGAGGAAGTCACTCTTTGTCTCAAAGACATGGAGATCTGTTTTGATGTTGACGGGAAGACTCACATACTAAAAGCAATACGGGACAGCGACATCAATACAATTTCTTTTTGTCAGATGGAGAGACTCATGCATCACGACATGGTAGAGTGGGCTACCGAGTGCACTTTAGCACCTATACAAGAGGGACAGCAAAAGACAGAATATCATCTGGACATTCAGCAGTTGAGAGTCAAGCACGATAAGGTGTTCAGTGATATTCTGCCAGGTAGACCTCCAGACAGGGGCATAGAGCACATTATTGAGCTCGAGGAGGGTGCTAAGCCCATTATGATAACTCCTTATAGGCATCCTAAGAGATTAAAGGATGAGATAGAGAAGACAATAAAGGAGTTACTTGCTATGGGTCACATTCGGCCTAGCAAGTCACCATTCGCTTCTTCAGTTGTCTTGGTTAAGAAGAAGGATGGAACATTACGCATGTGCATTGATTACAGGGTCCTGAATAAGAGGACAATCAAAAATAGGTATCCGATACCAAGGATTGATGAGCTTATAGATGAGCTCCATGGTGCCTATTACTTTACCAAGATTGATTTATGGTCAGGGTATCACCAAATCAGGGTCAGTGAGTAGGACATAGAGAAGACTGGTTTCTGATGTAATTGTGGGAACTTTGAGTTCGTAGTGATGTCGTTTGGGCTCACTAATGCCCCAACTACTTTTCAGTCTATGATGAACATGGTTTTTCATTCATTGCTGAGGAGGTTTGTGTTGGTCTTTTTCGATGACATCCTTATATACAACAGGACTTGGCAGGAGCATCTGGCTCATTTGGAGACCATGTTGAGTATCCTTGAGAGGGAATCCTTGTACGCCAAGGAATCCAAGTGTGATTTGGGGATGACCGAATTGTTATATCTAGGTCACATTATCAGTGCAGATGGAGTGCAGATGGATCCTGAAAAGATCCACGCCATTATTGATTGGCCTACACCGGCAAACCTGACACTGTTGAGAGGGTTTCTTAGTTTGTGTGGATTCTACCGTAGATTCGTGAATGGTTATTCAAGACATGCAGCCCCTATGACAGATTTACTGAAGAAGGGTGCATTTATTTGGAATCCTGAGGCATAGGAATGCTTTATGAAATTTAAGGAGTTGATGACTACATGCCCTGTTTTGGCACTACCTGACTTTACGAAGCCTTTCAAGCTTCAGTACGATGCATCGGGTGAGGGAATTGGTGTGGTGCTTATGCAGGACAAGCACCCGATTGTGTACGAGAGTCGTAAGCTCACAGGGCCTAAAAGACTTTATAGCATATACGATAAGGAGATGCTCGCGATCATGCATGCCTTAGCAAAATTCAGGCAGTATCTTGTTGGCAGCAAATTTTGCATTAAAACTGACCATAACAGCTTGAGACACTTCTTAGGGCAGCGAGATCTCAATGATCATCAGCAAAAGTGGGTCAGTAAATTACAGGCACATGACTTTGATATCTCGTATATCAAAGGTACACAGAACATAGTGGCTGATGCTCTTTCACGTAGGCCATATTTGAGCACTATGGTTCACATTTCAGAGGATTGGAGGCATATGATTGTGGCAGAGTATGCCAAGGATGCTTGGGCCTCCAGTATTGTTGAGGGATCAACGATTGATACCAGGTATACGCTTGTAAATGACTTGATCATTTACAAGAACTAGATATATTTGATCCTAGGTTCAGAGGTGAAGAACATCATCATGCGGCCCTTTCATGACATGCCTATAGTAGGACATCCCAGGTACTTCAAGACCTATAGATAGATTTAGGAGAGATTCACCTAGAGAGGACTCAAGGCAGATGTTCTTCAATACGTGCGTGAGTGCCCTGTTTGTCAGCAGAACAAGCAGGAGAACACGTACCCGGCAAGTTTATTGCAGCCACTTCTGATTCCTGACAGGAAGTGAGAATGCCTGTTGATGGACTTTATTACGGGCTTGCCTAAATCCCAAGGGCGAGATTGCATATACGTAGTTGTGGATCAGCTTACGAAGTATGCCCACTTCTTTCCAATCACCACAACCTACACAGCTACGCAGGTAGCAAAGGTATTCTTTCGTGAGGTGTTCAGATTACATGGATTACCTCAGAGCATTGTGAGCAACAGGGATAGTCAGTTCCTGAGTCAATTCTGGCAGGAGGTGTTCAGACTTTGTGGGACCGAGCTCACTCCGAGCACTAGTTACCACCCGCAGACTGATGGGCAGATAGAGATTGTGAATAAGTGGGTGGAAGGATACCTCAGAAATTATATTGCAGGGCAACAGAAGGCATGGGTCAAGTGGATTCATTTGTGCGAGTATTGCTATAATACGACATAGCACATGACTATTCAGATGTCTCCTTTTATGGCGTTGTATGGGTATGAGGCGCCGAGTTTTCTAGATCTGCTACTGAGTGACAGTAGAGTGCCGAGTGCTGGAGACTTATTGCAGGAGAGTCAAGATACTATGAAGGCTCTCAAGGAGAATATTGCAAAGGCACAGAATCAGCAAAAGTAGTATGTGGATCAGAAGAGGACGGAGAGGCATTTTGAGGTGGGTGACATGGTTTACCTCATGCTATAGCCCTACCGTCAGTCCACTCTTAGGAAGAGTGGGTTAGAGAAGCTTAAGCCATGTTATTACAGTCCTTTCAGGATCCTGAGGAGAGTTGGCGAGGTGGCTTATGAGCTTGAGCTTCCAGCAGAGAGCAGGGTACACAACATTTTTCATGTATCATGCCTCAAGAAGGCATTGCGACATCGTGTGGTACCATCTGCAGTTTTACCTCCCTTAGATGATGAGGGAAAGTAGATCTTAGTACCTAAGTCCATCCTAGAGTACAGGGAGAGACAGTTGCGTAGGAGGACTATCAAGGAATATATGGTGAAATGGAGACATTTGCCTATTGAGGATGCTACATGGGAGAGCGAGGATATTCTGCAGCATCCCGCATTGAGATTGCTTGAGGACAAGCAATTTCAGGAGGGGTGGACTATCATGTCCCCTTCTAGTTGACATCTCTCAGAGGACAGGATTGGCCTATTATGCGACCCTCATAGGCTGATAGGTTGGATAGAGGGTCATGTCGGAGCTTGGCTCAACTTCAGTTGGCATTTCTTGATCAGTTGGCTTTCGTTCGGGCTCATTCGGACACTTCTTGCATAAGTTGCTATTTTTAGCAATTATTGGCAGTCAACATGGGACCTCTAATATTTTTAGCAGTATGGATTGTTAGCATTCGGAATCACTTCAGTGTTCATCAACTTTAGACAGCTCGTGCATCAGATGAATAATGAGAGAGATATTAATATTTAATTGAATTAATTAAATATTAATTAAATGGAGATTATAATATAAAGTTATAATATATTATTATAACTTAAGTGATTTCTGTGAAGGGGTCGCCCATCATCAGAAAGGGGCCAGTTGATGATTATATTTTATTATTAAAATTTAATCAGAGACTATTGAATAATTAAAATAATAAAAGTCGAATTATTTAAAATTCCCTATCTTTAAGGAATTCACACTTTTGAGGAGAATATAGGCTTTGCATTGGAATTGGAGCCATTATGTGATTATTGATGATTGAAAATTGATCAAGTTTGGTCTGAGCACAGAACCTTAGGGTTTCAGTCTCAAACGCATTGGGGAACGAGCCATCTCAAGTGAGAGCGATTTAGAGGGTGTGAAATAACATCTGATTTATTGCCAGCACAGAGGTTTCTTCATCCAGAAGAGATCATAGAACTTCACAGATCTTTCATTGTCAGAGATTTGATTTAGGGTTTCATCCAGAGGACATCTATTCATCAAGGCACCTATTTTATTGATATTCTGGAGGCTTTAAAGGGAGCCGTACATTTTTATTTGCTGCTGTACACAGTCATACCTGCTGACAGGCCATACCTTCATCAACTAAGCCATACCTTCTTGCCTTGGAAAATACGCCTATCTCCTAGTCTTTTAGCTTCATCCATCTGGGGCGCAGTTGTGTTGGGAGCAATCTGAGATCACCAGACACAGAAGGAAAGGTTGATTCATGTGAAGTCATACCATCTTCAGCAGATCATTTATTGCTGCAGCAAACCAGGTTTTCATAAATATCATTGCCTTTTGATTTGCATGTAATTGGATCATCTTTGTAACTGTCTCATAAGGTTAATAAACAGTCTGGCTTCAATATTTGCATTAGGGTTTGAAATTTACAGAGTTAAATTATTTTTAGAGAATTTATTTCCTATTTCTTGCAAAAATCGCATTTTTCTATTTGTATGTAAAAACTGCAAAAATCACAAAAAACCAAAAACCTTCAGAAAATCATAAAAACAGTCAGATACAGAGAAAACGGGGAAACAAGGGTTTCTACATATAAACCTTCTAGATTGATGTGATAATGTTATTAAACACATTTTATAATGTTGAATTAGGGAGAAATGGGTTCATTAAGTCTAGAAAAGCATGAAAGTATCTAACAACACCTTTACAAGACATCGTTAAATGCATTTTATTCAGTTTGCAAGGGTCCATGACCTAGTGTGAATGCATAAAATGCCTCACAACACTTGAATCAAGGCCTCATTAAGTCCAATTTATCATGAATTATTCCCATGACAAGTAAGTTTCCTTTTTTCTATGGTACATTTTGATGTATATTTTTCTTGTGATAACATTTTAAAGTCAAACTTGTCAGAATTTGACAATTTTCAATAGACATCAACTATTTTCTATTTTTTTAATTGTTTTCCAAAAAAAATTATACCCTTTTGAAAAAGACTCTCTCCTCTCGTGCACCATATATTTTTCTATTTTTTTAATAGTGTTTACTATTTTTTAAAATTTCTAATCTGCCTCTTTTTTAACTTTAACAATCTACTTGCATTATTTTAAAAATAAAATGTATTAGAACTAATCAAAATATTAAAAAAATTACATATTCAAATTCACCACTTTGAGTTCTACAAAAGGGTATTTTTCATTTTTTTCAAAAACATCATTTTGACTAAAGAAACACTTAGTTGAAGTTGAAAGTTTCAAAAAACTTCTAAAAAAAGATGAGTTGGCTATCAACTAGGATGCTACATAGACAATTCCGATAGAAAGGGTTTCAACCGAAACCCTTTCTACTAAAACCCCACACATAAATCCACACAAAAAATAAGCCACATTTTGATGTGACAAAACAAAAAAATATTTTTTTGAGTTTTGAGTGAAAGGGTTTCCCTTGAAACTCTATGTTACACATATAGGCCATGTGGTTTTGGGCAAAACAAGTTCAACCAAAATTGTGTTGTTTGAAATATTTTCACTCAAATCTATTTATCTAGCATAAAGTGTGATACATCTTTGTACTTTTACCCAAAAGTAAGCATCTACCTACATTGGTGCTAAAATTCAATGACCTTACATTCTACTTTGCAAAATTTTGCTAACATTGAAAAATTTCCACTTTGCATTTCACTTGCTAGATTTCTTACTTTTGCTCCATTTTTTCCCTACACTGTGCTTAAGCCCTCCAAGCTCATGCAAGTGCTCATATTTTTCCCACTGCTGCAATTTCCAACCATGCAAACTTTTCTAACATTAGAAAATAATGAACTTTGCAATGCAATTATTTGTGCATGTCTTCCAAGATTATCATATTTTCATTCCTAGGAGGATACATTCATTTGTTAACTACTCTTTAGATGATGGATCCTTCTTTGAGAAAATCCAAAGTCATGAAGTTCAAATACCAAGGTGTTTTCTCGTCAACTTTACTCTCCTCAAAAATTTATGAGATAAAGGATACTGAGATCAAACATGTTGATATGCCCAAACTTAAGAAAGTACTTAGAAGCAACCATTGGATAATGGTATAAGGCATATAGTTTAGAGAAATATATAAAATTTGACAACTTTCACTGTAGCTGCACATAATCCTAAATTTATTCTCCAGGTATTGTCACATTACAATAATGATTACCAAAGTGTTAGGGATGTGAATGGAAATGTGGTCATAAGGTTAGATCTAGAATTCTTTGACAAATCTTTCTTGTGTCCTAGTATTGAGTCATATGTAGATGCTATTAAGGAATATACATAAGATGAATAATATGAAAAGGATATAGATAATTGTAAAAGAGTGATTAACAGTATGTGGTTAGAATCCATGGTCAAGTGTTTCCAGGTTGTGTAAAATCTTTCCACATAATGAATTCATTGAAGAATTTAATGATTTGATCACTCTTCTTAATCGAGTGAAAGGGTTATATATCTCATCCACCTTTCAAGATTGGATGTATATATACATCAGATCATATTGAAGGGAAAGCAAAAAATACTTTGGGGTCAATAGATCAGTGCTGCAATTCATGATCAACTAATCAAAGTTCTTACACCACTAAAGTTCTATGACATCTTATTTGGTGTATGCTACTATTGCAATTATAAATTTTCCTAGGTTGACAATGGAAGGGAGCAAAAGGGTAACTCAAGTGTTTAATTACTTTCCTTAGATAACTATTGATTGGATCATTCATCACTTCCAAATATTTAATGATGCTTTCTTTTCTCCTTTCTTTTGTGCATTTGATCCTAAATTGGAGAAGAAAATGGTTTCTGATGAAGCATGGAGTGTGGTAAACAAATAGAGTTGCTTCTTGGTGTAGTTTTGACTAATACTCCACCAATTGTAACAACTTTTATGAGTGCAGTAGCATTAATGTAAACTATGATTGTTGGTCTTGAAGAAAGTGCTTCTACACTTTCCACATGGTTTCCATCCTAGAAACTAAAAAATGAAGAAGCAAGTCATCTCTCTAGATGACTTTGAATTTGCATAGTTGGCACCTATAAAGGGAAAATCCAAGAAAAAGGAAAAGACTCTTTCTAAGTTATTATTGGATAAAGCAAGAAATAGGTATGCAGAGGTAGCACAACCTCCTCTAGATAGGTCATTTAAGGATGTGGATGCTTTTTAATATTCTATTACAAGAGTTGAGTTAGGAAAGGTGACTCATGAAAGTGCTAAGGAAAATGTACAAGCTACTCTAAATTCTCTTGTTGAGAAAATTGATGAAGTGAAGAAGAGTAAAGATCAACAAGGGCCAAAGTAGAGCAGCTAAATTTGGTGCTATAGAAGATTACCCAATATTTGGAGTCAATAGATCCTATAGCCATAAGTATTGAGAAACCAATTATTCAAATAGTGGTAAAGGTACATTCAAGAGGTAAAGAAGTAAGTCACTTTCTGGATAGAATGATAGCACAAATTCTAATATATTTTGTAGAGATAATGGGGAACATGAAAAGCATAAGATCAAAGTTAGATAAAGTTTCTAATACATTTTCTCAGGAGCGAAAAGAAATAGAAGAAAATTTGGAAGCTTGGATCAAGATGAAGAAACTCAAGCTTGATACATTGGTGGAAGTTGGGATAATTTCCAATAGAGATATGTTTGTGGAGGTAAAGGAAACAATGATACATAAAATTGAAATGTCATCAAGGAAGTGATTAAGGAATTGTAGGATCCTCAAGAAGTCAATGAATATAATGATTTAGATCTTATCCACAAAATTGAGAAGTTTCCTTGTAAACTACTTGATGATAATCAAAAAGTTCTTTCCTTAGATGAAGTTGTTAAGGAATTCCCATCTATGATCCAAAAGGAATTTGAAGATCAAGCCTTATCAGTGGCTTTGATGGATAAATTTATGGATATTTGATTAACCTTGGATAACCTCAATGTGTATTTAGAAAGGAATGAGAAAGCTTGCAACACCATGAAGAATTCAATCAGAAGAGTTCTTTAAATCTCCAAGCATACTTTAGGTCCAAATAATGAAGAAGTTCAAGCAATCATGAAGAAGTGTGAGGATTTATTGGAGAAAGACGGTGAATAAAGTTGAACATGCCTTAGTTTACTTTTTATTATTTTTCATACTTTTCATAATTAGTTTTTAACATTTTACATGTGGTTTTTTGAAATGTAATTACATGTAAAAAAAGAGAAGTCCTAAATCAAATCAAAATCTCCTATTGAATAAGTCAAATAAGTTATTGCTTTCCTATATTAGCTCTCAACTCTTCTCTAAAAATATGATGGAGTTTCTTTTGTAAAAGACCTTTGATCTTTTGAAGCTAAATGTTGCCCATTTTCAGAGCACATATTTGAATCTTTGTGTTGAATGTGCATATAGAAATTAACCAATAAAAGGAGATTGCATCAAAACTTTTCATTGGAGCTTGTTTGTTGTATGTAAGAATCTTCCTATGTCTCTCTTGCCATATTATCTTGAAATTGGTTTCTAAGTGGCATGATATTCATTATTAAAGAGAATAAATATTTGGTACTGATAGACTTTGTGCTATCATATTTTATTTGGAGATATATGTTTTATGTAAAAATTTGGTTGAGAACTCATAGTCTTTGCATTGCAATTGTTAGCTATATTCTTTTCAACCTTTGTTGTTGTTCATTGATAGTCTTTGAGCTCCAACTTTCTACACGAGTTACTCTTTGGATTCATCTTTGGGAATAACTTGGAGTCTTCGAGCTATAAGTTTTTGTTCTTGTTACATTTTAGCCATCATGAAAAGTGATGGAAGACTTTGTCTTTCCATGTATTTTCTAAGTTACTATCATTTGTTGGTATCATTATCGTTATTCTTACGTCTTTAAATAGAATTGGGTAACAACTATTATTTCTCCAACTAGTGTTATTTACTTTATTACTAATTGTGAACATCAAGGTCATTATTGTAATTCATTTGCCTATTCTAAAAAAAGAGAAAATGTTGATGGTGACACTCCCATGGATAGTTGTATTGTACATAAGCTTAGTTTAATTACTAGTTGATTTAGTTAGCAATTAAAAGGGAGTCTCCCCTTTATGAGAGGAGAGATTAATTTCTTATCATAGCTTTGGCTGAAATTGCTATTTTTTAATTGTTAAAGTAATTGCAAAATATTGGTGTAGGTGCACTGAGGCCAAGACATGAAATTAGGAGATCTTAGTTTAGATTTCTGAAATTTTGAGTCTTTTGATGTAATAAGGAAATATCAAGGCCATTTTAGTGTTTATGAGTCATTTTGAGTCATTAGGGTGATTTGAGAGTCTATTGTGAAAAAGGTGTTGAAATTGAAAAGTTTTCAAATTTGTAAAGTTGCAAAATTGCAACAAATTTGAATATCAATAGTTTGTTTTCAGAAAGATGGTTCTTGGATGGTTGAATTCGGTTGGGAAAGGTTAGTTTGGTGTCTTTTTGTTTAAAAATTCCATACATTTTTTGAGCTTGGGTTGGAGGTTTATTATTTGGAAGAAGATCAATAAAATTTAGTGTTTCCTTGATTTTTTTTTGTATTATACCATAAAATTTGATGTTTTCCTAATTTGTACGGTTCCGTACAGGGTGATAATTCTCTCTAATAGGTTGAATCTGGTGGGATGCAGACCTAAAATCTTTTTAGACTTGGTTTGGAGTAATTTCATTCATTCTTGTGCATTTTAGAAGCAAATTACTACAAGTTGGTCTATATACTCTGTTTTAAGGATTTTGAGTGTGTTAAAATGACATTTTAAGCCTTCCACCCACTGTATGCTTCTTTGACTTAGTCGAAATGAATAATTAGGGATAGAGATAATGTTTGCAAGGTTTAATGTGCAGGGGAGGTCTGAATGGTGGTTTTTATTGATGCCCTAAATGGCATTTTTGTGTGTTATTCAGTGAAAAAGAGAGGTTAGAGAGGGGAAAAGTGATAAATCCTTGAGGGTAGCAAAATTTTATGTTCTTTTGAGTTTCTATAAGATTTTTTGGAGGTGTTGAGTGCATTGGGCTGGTATGGTAAGGTATGTAAGTGGGTTTTTCAATAAACCCTTGCCTAAATTATGAAAAGATAGGGTTTTGGGGTTTGTGATGTTAGAGGGATTGTTACACCATAAAAGTGGTTGATATTGTGGTTTGTAAGATTTGTAAATGATTCCCAATGGTTATTTTCATGTGGAAGGAAGAATAAAAGGGTGGGTGCTTTGGAAAATAGGCCTAATTGGCCAAGTGAGCAGCGTTGTTTGCTTCATTTAGGATGATTGGTCTAAAGAAGTCTTACAAAATTTTGATGTATGTTAAAGAGTGCTTAAATTGGTGCTTGAAATGGTTATTGGTTGCAAAGGTTGTTAAGAAATTCTGAGAGTTAAGGTGGAGAAATAGGGTCTATAGACCTACAAGGAAGCTTGATTTGGTGAAGGACAGGCAACACAAGGTTGTAAGGTTTGGAAAAGTGATTGATTTGGTTCCATCTATGAATGGAAGCTAGATTCCTTTCCCTGATGGACATCAATTGGTATCAGATCCTAGGAAGAAGGTCTCTTGAGGGAGAAGGTTGAAGTTTTTTCAAGGAAAAAGATGGAATTGGAGGAGTCAAGATGCCTCCTAAAGGAAGCACTATTCTTAGAAAGATTGATTAGTAGGATGGGGAATTAAAAGCCTTGAAAAAGGAGATTTCTTGATTGAAGTCTAATGTTGGGGTCACCATGGATGAAAGTGATTCTAAAGAAGAAGAAACTTCGAGTGAAGAGGAAGAGCTGGATCTAGAGAATGTGAGGATGTCAAAGCTTTTGAAGGCTGTGAAAGGTGGCAGACATAGAAAAATGGATTTTCCTATGTATGGAGGTAAATTAGATGGTGAAGAGCTATTAGACTAGATAGGAGCCATGAAGAATTACCTTGAAATTGAAGAAGTAGATGAAGATCACAAGGTGAAGAGGGCTAAGACTAAGTTGAAAGGACATGCTTTGTTGTAGTGGAACTTTGTGCAAGATTAAAGGCAGAAAAAGGGGAAGACCAAGATCACTTCTTAAGAGAGAATGAAGGAAAAAATCAAAGGTAAGTTCCTTCCTAATGATTACAATGTTCAATTGCTTAAAAACCTTCAAAATATTGGGAAAAAGCACTTAGATGTGCAAGCATACACTAAGAAGTTCTATAGGTTAAGTATAAGGAAAAAGCATGAGGAGGATGAGGAAGAAAGAGTAGGAAGGTATCTTAATGGTCTGAGGTATAACATTCAAGATGAAATAAGTTTGATGACACCAAAAAAAGTAGAAGAATGTTTTCAAATAGTGATAAGGGATTAAGAAAAAGTGAAGAGGAGAAAAGAAAAAACAACAAGAGGTAGACATGGTACTTCTTGAGTCAGGGGAACTTTTTCTACTCCAACACAGTCCAATCAAGAACAAGAAGATGTTGGTGAAGGTAAAGAACAAGTGGTTGAATCTACAGGTGGGTGGAGAGGTGGAAGAACAATTTTTAGGGGCATAAATATAAATCAAGGAAGAGGTTCTAATATTTTTTTAGGAAGGTGTTATAACTGTGGTGAGTTCGGTCATCTATCCTTCAAGTGTCCTAAAAAATTTTGGTGCTAATTCAAGTGGGGGTGAAAGAATAGGTGAAAAGAGAGTCTAAATTGTGCAAGAAGATGAAGAGGAAAGTGGCAATTCTCCAAGTCATGTTGTTGCACCAAAGGTGGTTGAAGCTTTGATGCTGCAAAGACTACTCTTGAAGGGATGCAATGAGAAAGAACTAATGCAAAGGAGAAATATATTCAAGATCACATGTATGAAAAAAGGTAAAGTATGCAAGGTAGTGATAGATTCAGGCTCCAATGATAATATAATATCAAGAGAAATGGTAGATAAGTTAAGTTTGGTGAAAGTTCCTCATGGAACACCCTATAAGGTGTCATGGTTAAATCATGATCAATCACTTCTAGACAATGAGTAGGCTTTAGTTGAGTTTCAGATTGGAGAACTTTGTGATGTTCTACCAATGGAATGTTGTCATTTGTTGCTTGAAAGAACATGGAAATTTGATAAACATGCAATGTATGTTGGAAGATCTAACACATACCAGATTGAGTATGAAGGGAACACATTTACTTTACTTCCATTGCAAGACGAAGTCAAGTAGCAAATAAAGGAATTAGAGGTAATCATGATTGGTAATCAAGATTTTGTGAAGCTTGAGGATGGAAAACAAGAAGAGTGTGCAGTCACCTCACAAGGTGAATATGTCAAAATAGTGATTCTAAAAGGTGTCTCAATATTGGAGAAGGAAAAATATGTGATGATGGAAAAGGAAAGCCAAGAGAAGGCCATAAATGGTTTCTTTGTGAACACTCCAAATAGTTTGGAGAAGTATGATAATATAGTGGTTGGGACAATGCTTTGTCCACTTGTTGGAAGAAAGTTTCATAGGTAGGTATATTCTACCAATACAGCGGTTGGTAATTCTTATAAAATATAAGTATTTGGGTCACAGAACTTGAGAAGAATTGTAAAGGAAAGGAAAGTGAAAAAAGGTGCTTGGCCAAAGCATATGCATGAGTTCAAGCTTGCAAGGATGATGAAGGATAGAGCTCAAGAAACAACAGGTAAATATTTGTTTGTAGGTATGACATCAATTTCAATTGAGAGCAATGGTGGAAAGATTGAGGTAAGTCTATTTGCATAGGAGAGGCAATGGAAAGGTGGAAACAAGCTCAACAATGCAAGATATGAAGCAAGAACTAGGTATTTGGTCCCATGAAGGATATTTCCAAATCAAGGAGCATTTGTACGGAAAATATACGTTGTGAAGGAGCTAGGTTTAAGGTAGTATAGTCCTCATGGGACATGAGGTTTTCTTTTAGGGGGTTGTATGGTGTAGGTGCACCAAGGTCAAGACATGAAATTAGGGGCTCTTAGTTTAGATTTATGAAAGTTTGAGTCTTTTGATGTAATAAGGCCATATCAATTGATGCCATTTTAGTGTTTAAATTGAAAAGTTGTCAAATTTGTAAAGTTGCAAAATTGCAACAAATTTGATTATCAACGGTTAGTTTTCTAAAAGATGGTTCTTGGATTGTTGAAGTCAGTTGGGAAAGGTTATTTTGGTGTCTTTTTTTTATAAAATGTCTCAGATGTTTTGAGGTTGGGCTGGAGGTTCTGTATTTGGAAGAAGATCAATAAAATTCATTGTTTCCTTGCAATTTTTTGTATTTTACCAGAAAATTTGATGTTTTCTTGATTTGTATAGTTTTGTACAAGGTGATCTTTCTCTCTTAAGGGTTGAATCTGGTGGGAAGCAGGCCTAACATCATTTTAGACTTGTTTTGGAGTGATTTCATTCATTCTTGTGCATTTTAGGAGCATTTTACTGAGGGTCGGTCTGTATACCTTGTTTTAAGGATTTTGAGTGTGTTAAAATGACATTTTAAGCCTTCCACCCACTTTATTCTTCTATGACTTGGTGGAAAGGCATAATTATGGCTAAAGAGAATGTGTGCAAGGTTTCATGTGTAGGGGAGGTCTGAATGGTGGGTTTTCTTGATGCCCTAAATGGCATTTTTGTGTGTTATTTAGTGAAAAAGAGAGGTTAGAGAGGGGGAAAGCGAGAAATCCTTGAGCGCAGAAACATTTTATGTTGTTTTGAGTTTTTTCAGGCTTTTTTGGAGGTGTTGAGTGCATTGGGTTGGTCTCGTAAGGTCTCTAAGTGTTTTTTTCAATAAACCCTTGCCTAAATTGTGAAAAGAGAGGGTTTTGCAGTTTGTGATGTTAGGGAGATTATAACACCCTAAAAGTGGTGGATTTTATGGTTTGGAAGATTGGTAAATGATGGAAAATGGTGATTTGTATGTGGACGGAAGAATAAATGGTGATTGCTTTGGAAAATAGGCCTAGTTGGCCAAGTGAGCAGCGTAGTTTGCTTGATTTAGGATGATTGGTCTAAAGAAGTCTTATGAAATTTTGATGTAGGATAAAGAGTTCTTAAATGGGTACTTGAAATGGTTATTGGTTGTAGAGGTTGTTAAGAAATTCTAAGAGTTAAGGTGGAGAAAATAGTTCTACAAACCTACAAGGAAGGTTGGCTAATTTTGTGAAGGACTAGCAATGTTCACAAGGTTGTAAGGTTTGGAAAAGTGATTGATTTCATTCAATTTGTGATTGGAAGCTAGATTCATTTCCCTAATGGAGATCAATTGGTATGAGATCCTAGGAAGTAGGTCTCTTGAGGGAGAAGGTTGAATTTTTTGCAAGGAAAAAGGTGGAATTGGAGGAGTTAAGATGCCTCCTAAAAGAAGCACTATTGAACATTAAAAAGATTGATTAGTAGGTTGGGGAATTAGATGCCTTGAAGAAGGAGATTTTTGCATTGATGTCTAATGTTGTGGTCACCATGGATGAAAGTTATTTTGAAGAGGAAAAGTTGGATCCAGAGGATGTGAGGATGTTGAATATTTTGAAGGCTATGAAAGGTGATGGACATAGCAAAATGGATTTTCCTATGTACGGAGGTAAATTAGATAGTTAAGAGGTCTTGCATTGGATAGGAGCCATGAAGAATTACTTTGAAAGTGAAGAAGTAGATAAAGATCACAAGGTGAAGAGGGCTAAGACTAAGTTGAAAGAACACAGTTTCTTGTGGTGGAACTTTGTGCAAGATCAAAGAAATAAAAAGAGGAAGACCAAGATCACTTCTTAGGAGAGAATGAAGGAAAAACTCAAAGGTAAGTTCCTTCCTAATGATAATACAATGTTCAATTGCTTAAAAAACTTCAAAATCTTAAGCAAAAGGAATTAGATGTGCAAGAATACATTGAGTAGTTCTATAGGTTAAGTATAAGGACAAAGAATGAGGAGGATGAGGAAGAAAGAGTAGCAAGGTATGTTATTGGTCTAAGGTATAACATTCAAGATGAAATAAGTTTGATGTCACAAAAAGTAGTAGAAGAATGTTTTCAAATGGATATAAGGGTAGAAGAAAATGTGAAGAGGAGATAAGAAAAAACAACAAGAGGTAGAGGTGGTACTTCTAGAGGTAGGGGAAATTTTTCTACTCCAAAACAATCCAATCAAGAATAAGATGCTGGTAAAGGTAAAGAACAAGTGGTTGAATCTAGAGGTGGATGGAGAGGTGTAAGAACAAGTTTTAGAGGAAGAAATATAGATCAAGGAAGAGGTTGTAACATGTTTTTAGGAAGGTTTGATAAATGTGGTGAGTTGTGTCATCCATCCTTTAAGTGTCCTAAAATATTTTGTTGCTAATTCAAGTGGGGGTGAAAGAAGAGGTGAAAAGAGAGTCCAAATTATGCAAGATTATGAAGAGGAAAGTGCCAATTCTCCAAGTCATGTTGTTACGCCAAAGGTGGGTGAATCTTCAATGCTACAAAGAAAACTCTTGAAGGCCCTCAATGAGAAAGAACCAATGCAAAGGAGAAATCTATTCAAGATCACATGTAAGAGCAAAGGTAAAGTATGAAAGGTAGTGATAGATTCAGGCTCCAATGATAATATAGTATCAAGAGAAATGGTAGATAAGTTTAGTTTGGTGAAAGTTCCTCGTGGAACACCCTATAAGGTGTCATGGTTAAATGATGATAAGTCACTTCTAGTCAATGAGCAGGCTATAGTTGAGTTTTACATTGGATGGTATAGAGATAGGGTACATTTTGATGTTCTACCAATGGAATGTTGCCATTTTTTGCTTGGAAGACCATGGAAATTTGATAAAAATGCAATGTATGATGGAAGAGCTAACACATACCAAATTGAGCATGAAGGGAACACATTTACTTTACTTCCATTGTAAGACGAAGTCAAGGAGAAAACAAAGGCTGCATAGGTAATCATGATGGGTAATAAAGAGTTTGTGAAGGTTGAGGATGGAAAACAAGAAGAGTGTGTAGTCACCTCACAAGGTGAAGATGTCAAAATAGTGAGTCTAAAATTTGTCTCACTATTAGAGAAGGAAAAATATGTGATGATGGAAAAGGCAGGCCAAGAGAAGGCCAAAAAAGGTTTGTTTATGAAGACTCCAAATAGTTTGGAGAAGTGTGATAATATAGTGGTTTGGACAATACTTTGTCCACTTATTGGAAGGAATATTGGAGGGGAGGTGTATTATACCAATATAGTGGTTGGTAATTCTTATAAAACAAAATTACTTGGGTCAGAGAACCTGTGAATAACTATCAAGAAAAAGAGTGAAGTGAAAAAAGGTGCTTGGCCAAAGCATATGCATGAGTTCAAGCTTTCAAGGATGATGAAGGAAATGGTTCAAGAAACAAGAGGTAAATATTTTTTTGTAGGTATGACATTAGTTTCAGTTGAGAGCAATGGTGGAAGGCTTGAGGTAAGTTTTTTTGCACAGGAGAGGCAATGGAAAGGTGGACACAAGCTCAACAATGCAAGATATGAAGCAAGAACCAGGTATTTGGTCCCATGAAGGATATTTCCATATTAAGGAGCATCTGTAAGGAAAAGAGATGTTCTGAAGGAGCTAGGTTTAAGGCAGTATAGTCCTCATGGGACATGAGGTTTTCTTTTAGAGGGTTGTATGGTGCAGGTGCACCAAGGTCAAGACATGAAATTCGGGGGTATTAGTTTAGATTTTTGAAAGTTTGAATATTTTGATGTAATAAGGCCATTTCAAGGCCATTTTAGTGTTTAGGAGTCACTTTGAGTCATTAGAGTGATTTGAGAGTGTATTGTGCAAAAAGTGTTCAAATTGAAAAGTTTCAAATTTGTAAAGTTACAAAATTGCAACAAATTTGAATATCAAATGTTAGTTTTTTGAAAAATGGTTCTTGGGTGGTTGAAATTGGTTGGGTAAGGTTCGTTTGGTGTATTTGTGTTTAAAAATGCCTCACATGTTTCAAGGTTGGGTTGGAGGTTCTGTATTTGGAAGAAGATTAATAAAATTCATTGTTTCCTTGCAAGTTTATGTATTTTATTAGAAAATATGATGTTTTCCTGATCTATATAGTTTTGTACAGGGTGATCTTGCTCTCTTGTTGGTTGAATCTGGTGGGAAGCAGGCCTAACATCATTTTAGACTTTTTTTGGAGTGATTTCATTCATTCTTGTGCATTTTAGAAGAAAATTACTGAGGGTCACTCTATATACCTTTTTTAAGGATTTTGGGTGTGTTAAAATGACATTTTAAGCCTTCCACCCACAATATGCTTCTGTGACTCAATGGAAAGCCATACTTTGGGATAGAGAGCATGTGTGCAAGGTTTCATGTGCAAGGGAGGTCTGAATGGTGGTTTTTGTTGATGCCCTAAATGGCATTTTTGTGTGTTATTTAGTGAAAAGTGAGGTTAGAGAGGGGAAACATGATAAATCCTTGAGAGAAGCAATATTTTACGTTCTTTTGAGTTTTTGCAGGATTTTTTGGAGGTGTTGAGTGCATTGGGATGGTTTGGTAAGGTCTGTAAGTGGGTTTTTCAATAAACCCTTGCCTAAATTGTGGAAAGAGAGGGTTTTGGGGTTTGTGATGTTAGAGGGCTTATCACACCCTAAAAGTGGTGAATTTTGTGGTTTGGTAGGCTAGTAAATGTTTCCTAATGGTTATTTTCATGTGGAGGGAAGAATAAAGGGGGGATGCTTTGGAAAATAGGCCTAATTGACCAAGTGAGCAACACAGTTTTATTGGTTTAGGGGGATTGGTCTAAAGAAGTCTTATGAAATTTTGAAGTATGTTAAAGAGTGCTCAAATGGGTGCTTGAAATTTTTGTTGGTTTCAGAGGTTGTTAAGAAACTATGAGACTTAAGGTGTAGAAAATAGGTCTGCAGACCTACAAGGTAGGTTGGCTAATTTGGTGAAGAACTGGCAACACAAGGTTGTAAGGTTTGGAAAAGTGATTTATTTTGTTCCATTTGTGATTAGAAGCTAGTTTCCTTTCTCTGATGGACACCCAATATTCACCCCTTTTTTTTGGTGACTTTTCTATGGACACGAGCATGCAATCAAAGCCTCATGCTTTTGGTTGAAGTAGATGAGTATACCAATGTCTTATTGTAATTTGTATATATATTTGTACTACTAATATTCATTCCTTTTCAACGACTACACTCTAGCAGACAAAAGCTATATGTGCAGTCTAATGGCACAAGCTCAAATTGATCCTAATTTTTAATTTCTATGTAAACATAATTTTGGCCATTTTCCTCCAAGGACAAGGTCACCACTTCAAAACACAAGAATTTTCCATCCTTGAAGAGTAAGATCACATCTCCCAAGTGAAGTTTCTAGCATTTAGAGAGTTGTACTTATTACACTAGTTGAAATGTTTGTGATTCCCCCTTTCAACCAAGGTATAATAGTAGCTTATCCACCTCCTGATCCTTGGTGTAATGCCTTTGGTCCTCTGAGATTGGAGGAAACTTTGCATAAAATTCCTCGAGTTTAATGTAAGAACATCCCCAAATTTTATGGAGATGAAAAATAGCATCTTGATGAACATATTGTTGCTTTTTATATTGTATGTGGTGTTTTTGGTGTGAAACATGAAGATGTTTAAGGTTATTCATGGAAACCTTATAAGGAGTAGCAACTGATTGGTTCTACAATCTTCTTGTTGGTACTCTTACTAGTTGGGCTACTCTTCAAACTAAGTTCAAGGAAAGATTCAAGTCAAGTGAGGATTCCCATGGTTTGTTGGTTCAACTTACAACAATGAGAAAAGACTCATAATAACCCATCAATGAGTTTGTGGCAAACTTTAACAGGTTGAAAACTAGGATTTTGGCTTATGCACAACCTGTTTGTTACTTTTTTAGAACCAAACTTAATCTCACCATTTACCTATGAATTTTCTAGAATCCAATGATAAGTAAAGGCAAGGATTGGCCAACAAACAGGTACTAGCTTACTAGGCTAGACCTCTACTCTTCGGGCTTTGTGAAACCCATGAGGGTGATCCTTATTATGTTCATTTGATGTTCTTTTTCTATTTTATCAAGAACATTTGAACAAACATATATATTCCTATAAGGTGCAAATAGATAAAATTCATCAAGGATTCAACTAACCCTTATGTAAATTACTATCTATAGCGAGGAATAAGTGATATTTCATAATGATATGTTGTGATTAAAGGTATTTCAATTATTATCATTTTCATTTTGTGCTCTTTGTTGAGTGTAGGACTGACTCATTTGCATTCAAGATAACCAGACAAAAATAGTAGTTCCTTGTCTTTGGGTAATGGAGTCACATTTGTAACAACCAATAATACCTTAGTAGTTTGACTCAATAATTTGTAGGCTATTGACATATTGCATTACAATATTTAAATTCATTGGGGTGAAAAAAAAACTACTTAGCAATCCTAGAATCTTCCCTCACAAAATTGTGTTCTTATCTAAGCATTTAATCAGTTCTTGGAATCAAAGAAAAAATAAAACCACTCATTCAATTAAAACAATTAAAGAAAAAAAAATCTTTAACCATTTCATTTATAATCTAGAGGAGAAAATACATAGGAGAGAATGTGCTTTTAAACTAGTATTTTCATTTATATACTATTGCTAATGTAAAAAAAATTAAGTTCATTACAAACAAAATTATACCCTAGACTTCATACTAATCTATTCATCTATGCATGAATTTACAAATTACTCCTTCATGAGCCGAGTTTTCCAACCTCGACCACTTGAGACGAAAAATTTGAACTCTCTTTAACTAGCCCTGAAATCCCATTTCTAAAACATGGGAGCAAAAAGCATCAGGACAAATTACCATTTCATTCACATTTACATTTAACACTTTGTAATATCCCTTGCTACTTCTGATCTAAATTTTCCTTCAAGGAATATCCTAAGATCTATCAAAATGTGAAACAATGATCTTGGTTGCTATGTCCTTCTAACACTTTAGGTTTATTTTCACCTAAAGGAGAGGGATACACAAAAATACCAATGCTAACACTTTTGAAACCACTGTAGTATCCTTACAAATATGACCTTAGTTTGCCTTGAGGAATATTGTCAAACACTTCTTATGCAACATCTTAACTTGCTAGTTTGTAGCTTTAGTCTGATTATGCTAGCTTGAAATGACTTCAAATATGTTTGAAATGGTTGCAAATGAATTTTAAGATATCTAAGCAAAGAACTAATGTAAATGCAACTAATTTTGTCTCTTCAAATGTAATATAAATGATTCCTACATGTAATATGTGCATCTACAGCCAGTTGGCGTTTTGTCAAACAATTGATATGCAAACTATTACTCTAATCAATATGAACGTTACTTTTAACAATTGGCATCAAACTTATTTCTCATTTATTAAATGAAAATTTGAGTACAATGCCAATATGGATAGCCAAGACTCTTGGCTTTCAATGTATGTTCAATATAATGCCAAAGGTCAAATATAAAGATCACCTACAACAAAAAACTAGAATGCTTATAAATGCATGCAAGGATAAGGAGAACCTAGTCTATATGATGTGCCCAGATTGGAGGAAGAGTGACAACCAAATAACATTGTAAAATGATCCCACCACAAGCCAAATTGAACTCCTTCATGAGCCACCCCTTTTTCTGAAGTATATTGTAGATATTAAATAAATTACAGCTTCTTAGACCCCTCTCAATTATCAAATATTGTTGTATTGGTCCCACCAATAGACTGCCCCCACTAGAAGAAGAAATCGATGTATTTTCTAGCCTCCATGAATAAATTCATGGTCCTCCATGTATGCTGACATAAGTCTAAAAATTATTTCAAACTGCTACTACCACCAAATGCCCTATATATATATATATATATATATATATATATATTGATGCAACAAGCAACCTAAATCTGATATGCAAGATGTTCTCCAAAATCGCCTATGATAGACTTCAAAATTTTGGCCAAGAGCCACTAAAATTTTTCCTTTGAAGCACAATAGGAAGACTGAAGTATCTTCCTCTCAGCTACAACATTTCAGAGGAATATTTCACCACCTAATTTATGCTAATCAATGGGAGTTATCATTCCCAAATACCAAAATAGAAAATCTCCAGAAGCCCCTAGGTTTCTCCACAAACATCAAATGCAATATTCAACTCCTTGATATCCAAAAATGAGCCCTTAAGATTCTTTTATACTTTTCCTGAAAGAGCCCACACACTTTTCTTGTGAATCTGGGATAAAAGATATATTTTATTTTTTGTGACTTTATGATATAATATTTTATTTAATTCACTTTATTAAATTAAAATTAATTAAATATAAGGTTATTTTATAATATTTATTTTATTTGATAACCTTATGAATAATTAATTTACTTATTTATCTCCCTTATTACTCCAATCCAACTGAATCAAGGAATCCATCAACCACAAGCAATATCAAGCAAAAATGGGGACATTACAGTCTGCCCTCCTTGAAATTGCTTGTCCCCAAGTAATTCACAATTGTGAGAAAAAATATTCCCCACCAAGATCCCATGGGAAGATCTACATAAAGTCTCTACTATCACCAAACAACTCCTATAACACCACCAAAACAACTAACTGAACCAACTGAATCAATTCAATCTCACCATCAAGTTTCACAAAAGTATGAGTCTAAAAAAGAAGCAACTCAAAAAACTGGCCATATTTGCTTCCAATCTTTATGCAACGTAAGCTATCACACAAACTGTCCAACACATGCACCACTGAATAGTGTATCTGAAATAATTCATGTACATGAGAATCAAATGTAAAGTTTTACGGACTCGTCACCATGTACACCTCTAAAATATCCTCTATGAGTCTTGTTTGCATTCCCAATGCATTGGAATGATCACAAATGCTACAGTCAATGCTCATCTCAAGACTGGAATCTAGAGAATGATCAACATCTATAATGTCCCCTTATTACAGACATAAAATGTACAAGATATAAATTACATAAGTGCACACTTATCATAGTTTATTGTAACTCATCACACTCGACCGGGATAGATCCTTCCCTTTATCTCTCTTCCTTAGACCCCATTGGAGGAGGGATGCCTTACAGTGTCGTAGGCGTGTGACCAATCTCTAAGTAGACTCCCTTAGGATTTATTACCATCTTGGGACATCCAACATGGGATTGAAATTACCAGCCTTTCCCCCCCACAACCATCCTCTCCTGGGTGAGTGTTAGTGAAAGAGATCATTGGCTCTATATCGATCTACTCAGCCAATAGTAATAACTTAAGTGGAATGAAATAATTATTGAAAGCAACATTATTGTGATTTTTAGCAATAAGAAAATCATATTCATAACTCTTTAGACATGGGATTTATTATTAATTTAGTTTTTCTACATCATTTGATATATATACAGACATATATTCACCCATGAACCATTTAATATGTAATCTCTTAACATTGCACATTTGATTGAATTCATACATTATCATGGGTTTGGGTATAGTCATTGTTTTCTAATATCTCTTAACAAATGGCGTTAGTAATAATATACAAACTAGTAACATGTATTGGTTCGATAAGCTTTAATGGTGGGAACACATACCTCTTGCCTAACACCCAGAATTTAGCTTTAGTTCGTGCTCTACAATCTCTAATCTTTACTTCTCCTCCGTGCATCCTTCTTTTATTCTCACGTCCTAGTTGCAATGACTCGACACCTCCTCACCAATATTTACATGGATGGAAAGGAATAAATGATGGTCATAACATAAGTCACAACCTGCACCTAGGCCTCACATTTAACCCAAGAATCCACAACTTCCCTTGCAAAGTGAATCATCCCTAAGTTCTTAATAAATTTATTCGAACAATAGATGCACTGAGGTATTTATACTTGAATTTTATTAAGGTTCTATATCACTCACATAACCCATGTCAACCCCTTCAAAAAGTCCTCTTACAATTCCTTTATACTGTGAATATTTTGAAGGCCAAGATTTGTCTTTTATCAATTGTATTTTTCCATCTTCTTCTACCCAAATAAAGCAACTAATGTGTTTTTTTCCTTTCTAAGATATATGTAAATTTGCAACCCTTCTTTTCCTAATTGCCATGTCTGATGATGAATCCAAGAGATTTGAATTATATTTTTATATATTTTAAAGGGGAATTATTTATTTGATAGGTGCATTTATTTTCAAGAAAGACATTCTTCATATCGATGTGCCCCATTCTTTTGGCACCCCTTTAATTTAAGTGTTGCTTTGGATAGCATTAATCGATGCAATTATCAAGTATTAATAATAATTTGATAATTACATGATAATATTTTAAATGCATTTTGTATTTGATATTTATTTTATTAATTATTTATATTTATATTATATGATGATTATTGGTTAGAGCACAACCTTAAATGTCTATTTATAATAGTATGTGTTAATTAAAATTTTCTAATTTAACATTTGACTATTATAATATTATCATTATGATAATAATAATTTGTAGTATACTCAAGTGTAATCATAATTATAATTATTTGCATTTGAATATTTATTTTACTTATTTATTGGTATTTCAATGTTAGTTATTTTAATATTTTAGTGTTCTATTTTAAGGACATGACAACATCGAACTCAAAAAGTGGATTGTCATATGACCATGTAGCATCTATCTTGAACAATGGATTGTAAATCATGTCACTCTTCTCCTGAATCACCTCCTTCTTTCCCTTGTTGTCCATGCCCCCACGAAAAGAGATAGAATGCAAGCTCCCATCAGTAATCCCCCTCAACATATATTTCCTACCATCAACTTCAAATTTCATCTCCATTTTAGGAATGTTGAGGGTGAATTATCCTAAATCCTAGAGCAATTTCATGCCCAACACTATGTCCATCTCACCCATGTTGACCGCATAAAAATTAGTTTGTAACTCATAACCATTCATCACCAAGGTGAGATTATTTACCCATCTGGTGCATGGGAGGGTATATCCATCAACAACTCGGACTCTAAATCCATAAAAATCCTCGGCATGAAGTCTACATCTAGCGACAAAACCCTCATCAATAAAATTATGTGTTGCTTCAGTATCAAGCATTGCAATGGAAAGTTGTCCCCTGATTGATCCTCTGAATCTGAATGTAGTCTTGTGCTATACATTAGCAAGGAATGCCAAAGGAGCCAAATTCCCATCAGATGATTCCTTATCTTCCTGATCAATCCCTATAGCTACTTGTTGATCCACATTATCAGAATTTGAGTCCTCATAATATGCCCAAATTATATGGTTTTCCTTTCCCTTAGGTCTCAAAGGGAAATCATGATCCTTGTTATTTGGTCCATTACACCAATAGCACAATTTATTTTTCCTTAACTCTTCCCTTGAATCTTCATCCACCATGACTACTAATTTATTTTTCTAATCAAATTGTTGAGGAGTCTCAATGTTGGTTAAAGGAACATCCTTATGTGAATTATTCCTTTTGGGGGTTGCAGACTCCATACTCCTAGCATTCTTCATCACCTCCTGTAGTGTTGGTGGGTCAAAGGATTTTATCCAACTCTTCAATGGCTCCATCAATCCCTCCATAAACAAAACTACCAATCGCCTTTCAGTAATTTGTTAGGCACCATTGCTAACAATCTTTGAAAATTAGCAACATATGCTTCAGTAGTTCCATGTTGCTTCAATTGTGCCAATTCTTAGAATCTCACCTCTAGATCCTTAGAATGAAATCTCTCTATCAACCTGTTAGTGAATTCTTCATATGTGTGGAAAGGTTATGGCTAAGAGTGACCAAACCGTGGTACCACCATTTGTGAGCAACTCCCTCCAAATGTATTGTAGCAAATTTGATGGAATCCTCTTCAGGAATTGGTCTCAATGAGAGGTAGTTGTCTACCTTCTGCACCCATGACCTACTTGTACTCTCACCACTCCCATCAAAATGGGCTAGATTCACCTTC
This sequence comes from Sequoia sempervirens, assembly GCA_007258455.2. Lineage (NCBI taxonomy): Eukaryota > Viridiplantae > Streptophyta > Pinopsida > Cupressales > Cupressaceae > Sequoia > Sequoia sempervirens. The sequence goes on from VDFB02000017.1 coordinate 215,929,274, forward strand.
CCAAGAGCTTGCTAATAGTTAGTCCTTGGAACTATAGGAGGAAGGTGATCATTCCTTCCACCATTGCTCCTATTCCTCTGATTCATGAACAAATCAAATTTCCATTGGTTTCTAAGGTCAGGAGGTAAGGTAGAATACTCCATGTAAGCTTGTTTTGCATCATCTGCAAAAGGTATTATAGCCTTATCTTGTGGTTGTTCTTCTCTTGGAGTAAAAGTGGGGAAAAGAGGTCTAGAGGTTGATCCTTTATTGTTTGTTGTTCTATTGACCTCAATATTGTTTCCATTATTCCCATTGACAACATTGTTCTCTCTTGTTTGATTATTTTGATTTTGATGCTAATTCTGAGCAGCCTACTGATCCATTCTTGAAAGAAAATGTGTCATCATATCAATCATTCCATCAAAATTTTCTCTATTCTAATTTCCCTTTCATCCATGTTCTACCTATTACTATCTGCCATGCCTTAAACTGTTTCTCTTATACCCTCAACTACTTTTCCTATCTGCCTCAAATCTTCTAAAGATGTATCTACAATTTGATTTCTTTGTTGGATTTCTCTTTGATAGGTATAATATCTATGTGGACCAACTTCATGTGGCTGGATGAAAAGCTTTTAACCCTCCAGCATGGCAGGATTAGAGCTCTGATACCACTATAATATCCCTTGCTACTTCTGATCTAAATTTTCCTTCAAGTAATATCCTAAGGGCTGCCAAAATGCAAAACAATGATCTTGGTTGTTATGCCCTTCTAACCCTTTAGGGTTTTCTCACCTAAAGGAGAGGGATAGACCAAAATATCAATTCTCACACTTTTGAAACCATTGTAGTATCCTTGCAAATCTAACCTTAGGTTACCTTAAAGAATATTGTCAAATACTTCTTATGCAACCTCTTAACTTATTGGTTTGTAGCTTTAGTCTGATTATTCTAGATTGAAATGACTTCAAATATAAATGGTTTCAAATGACTTCTAAGATATCTAAGCAAAGAACTAATTCAAATGCAACTCTTTTTGTCTTTTTGAATGAAATATAAATTATTCTTACATGTAATATGTGCATCTATAACCAATTGACATTTTTTCAAACAATTGGCATGCATACTATTACTCTAATCAATATGAACATTACTTTTAGAAATTGACATGCAACTTATTTCTCTTTTATTAAATGACAATTTGAGTACAATGCCAATATAGATAGCCAAGACTCTTGGCTTTATAATGTATGCTCAATATAATTCCAAAGGTCTAATATAAAGATCGCCTACAACAATAGACTACAATGCTTATAAATGTATGCAAAGATAAGGAGAACTTGGTCTATATGATGTGCCTAGATTGGAGGAAGAGTGACAACCACATATTGCCAATTGATCCTGCAACTAGACAAATCGAACTCCTTCATGAGTCACCCCTGTTTCTGAAGTATACTACATATATTAAATAAATTACAGACTCTTAGACCCCTCTCAATGATAAAATATTGTTATCTTGGTCCCACCAATAGAGCGCCCCCACTAGAAGAAGAAATCAATGCATTTTCTAGCTTCCATGAATAAATTTATGGTCCTCCAAGTTTTCTAACATATGTCTGAAAATTATATCAGATTGCTCCTACCATCAAATGACCTAGAAAATATATATATATATATATATCGATGCAACAAGCAAGCTAAATCTAATATGCAAGATGTTCTCCAAAATCACCTATGATAGACTTCAAAATTTTGGCCAATGGCCACTAAAAGTTTTCCTCTGAAGCACAATAGGAAGACTGAATTATCTCCCTCTCAACTACAACCCTTTGGAGGAATATTTCACCACCTCAATTATGCTAATCAATGGGAGTTATCATTCCCAAAGACCAAATTAGAAAATATGTAGAAACCCCTAGGTTTCTCCTCAAACATCAAATGCAATCTTCAATTCCTTGATATCCAAAAATGAGCCCTTAATATCCTTTTATACTTTTCCTAAAAGAGCCCACACACTTTTCTTGAATGTGGGATAAAAGATATATTTTATTTTATAGTGGCTTTATGATATAATATTTAATTTAAGTCACTTTATTAAATTAATTAAATATAAAGCTATTTTATAATATTTATTTTATTTGATAACCTTATAAATAATAAATTTAATTATTTATCTCCCTTATTACTCCAATCCAACTAAATCTAGGAATCCATCAACCACAAGCAATATCAGGAAAAAATGGGGATAGTACACAATTTCATTTTAATTTCAGAAACCCCCTAGACAGTTATATTTGTACATTATGGAGTGGGGAGAAAGAAAAAGACAAAACCCATATCGTTTGTTGAAGAAGATCATCTATCCTTCTGAAAGGCACAATTCATCATTGTAGCAACACAAAAACCTCTCATCCATGTCACTAAAAGAAGATTCTCCATGTCAACACCCCAGACAAAAACTTATATGTTTTCAGAAGAAGATGAGACCACCATGGTGACCTAGTGGTGTGATAAAAAAAATTTGAGGTACTACTCTAATTCTTCAAAATTAGAATAAGCATGCTCACTCTATGTTCTTTCTAAAACTGGAGAAGCTACTACCTCTTGATCATTAGAATCCTCTTGACATGCCAGTGTGTGTCCAAAGGTAATGACCATACTTTGGGTCAGTATCCACTTCATCACTCAAAGGACTAGTCAAATCCTCCATGGAAGAGTTGTGCCTCCTCATATAAGAATCATAAGCCTTGTGGTATTTATTCTTATTCTTCCAATAAGACTTAGCCAATCTCCCACTAGACTCACCTTGGTGATTACCAACAACCCTATTCCTCAGGTTGTAATTAATCCTGAAAGCACTCCTCTTACACTTCTTATAGGTTTTCATCTTCTCTTTAGGTGTTTTAAGAGCTCCTTATGCTTCTTGTTCAATTTCAAGTGCATCATCCTAAAGTTCAAGAATATTAATCCTCCTAGACCTCCTGATTGGTTGGACCGAATCACTAAGCTTACTCATTCTCATAGGAAACTAGAAAAGAAAAAGCAAACCTCAATTGCAAGAAAACTCACTGGTTTATGCTCTTAAATTGAAATTATAGAAAAGAAACCCTGAAACCCACACAGTTTTACCAACCCTAGTAGCAATTATAGACAATTAAACCCTCACTACCCCAATAATTTTAAAACTCACAAGCCAACTAATGCATAATTAGAATCGAGAAGGTATAAACACCTACTTACCCATGTTAATTACTTCAATATCTTTGCAATTAATTGCCTCAGACACACACACACTTCTTTTATGGCTCTAAATCAATTTCTTAACTCTTGATGGTTGCAAATGGTGAGATAAAATAGTAGATGATTCACATTAGTAGATAAATTGGAGCGTATATCCATTAATTGTTCAAAGAAGGCTTGTGTGAGTGAGATAACAACCTACTGCTAAACTTTGAATCTTGCTTGTCACTATTTTCTGATTTAAAACACAATCAATAATGCTCCTCAAGAATCACTCCTTGCTTTAACAACTTGGGCCTCATTAATGGTGATAATACCTTAGAAATCCACCACATTACCATATAATCTTAGTAATCATCTCTAATCTTATAGTGATCATGTATTTCCACCCTGGTCCATGCTCCTTCATTCAAATCAATGAGGTGCCAGGAAATAGTAGTGAGGGGAATGTTCTTTCAAACATTCCATCACCCATCGTGGATTTTCCTTCCTTTTTCGAAGTCCCATCAACAATGTGAGCATTGGTGCGATGAAATCTCAGCCACTGGATTAACGCCCATCTTTGATCATGTTCATTTCCCATTTTGTATCATTGATTCACACTTCAAATTCTAGATCACATTAGCGATAGGAGAGAAAAGGTGATGGAACAAGATCAAGCCACATGTACCTGCTTGAAAATCAAAGGCATAAGAAAAAACACTCACAAGAGCAATCCAAATCAACAATAGAATATTGGAACACATGACCACATTGCTCATCGCTACTTTGAGGCTCAAAGTTTACAACCAATCTATAATGAGTGACAGAAGAAAATGCAAATATCCTAAAGGGTTATCATGCATCACCAATTCAAGACTTAGGACTCAAAAGTGATTAGAGATAGCGAAACAACCAACAATAAAAAGGGGAAACTCATATTGCTCATCGCTCATATGAAACATAAAGTTAGAAATCTATCTACGATGAGCAACCATCAAATCAATGAATAGGGATTTAACTAAGACAATTATGTTTTGTTGACTTATCATTTCACCATGTGTCACAGTATGCCATGTGCTACCTCGCTGCAAATCATGCCCAATCTCAAGGGCTTGTATATCCTTCAACTTGATAGTTTCAATCACTTTGCACCAAGGTAATTTGCAACAAGGTAAATGTGAAATGAATAGTGAAAAGTACATTTTTATTAGTATATAGTAAAACCCTAGTAAATGAAGCTCATTCCTTTAAAGGTAAGTTCATTCAAATTAGCGTATTGGGGACTACAAGACTCTATTTTTTATGGCATTTGTTGTGCTGGATTCATAATTTCACCCCTTGTCTCATCAAATTTCTAGCACTATGTGGTATGGTACATGGAAATACCCTATGATATGACCTAATTCATTTGATGTGGTTTTGTATTCAAACTGATTCCACCTCCAAAAAGTAAGTGAAATCAGGGGGAATACATCTACCCTTGAATTTAATTCTCTATAGAAGTGTGATAAGAGGATTTTTTAGTAGCTAATGAATCTATGTTGCAGGTGTGTTCCTAACATTCTGGCTTTGTAAGTAATTATAGTGGGGACTTCATTCTCCCTAATGAATCCATATGAGTATCCATTTCATAGTGGTTATTTCCTATAGCTTTCATATGCACGTACTATCATATGGTAGCTAAAGTGGGGGCTATATGTAGTGTACAAAAAAGTAACCATCTTTGACACTTAATTTGGGAATAATTAATACTAAAATTAACTAAATAATGTATTGATTTAGTGTTGTAATGTGTTTTACACATTCACATTAAATTTAGGGCCCTTTTTAATAAAATGTACTTAACTTTGGCTTATTTGTGGTCTTGTAAAGTGTTCTATTACACTTTCACTCTTATCTAGGGTTTCATTAATTAATTCCCAACCAAAAACTACCATAGGAGGTCCTCTCGAAAGAAGGAAGTGGAATTCCCATACTAGTTGTTGGATTGTTCATTTCTCGAAGGATGAGGAGCTACCCAGAGGAAGGATTGTTCATTCAACCATGGGTGAGAGGCAAGTAAGGAAGTTTAAATTCAAATTCAAGCCTTCTTAATTACACTTTTCAAGGATCTATCCTGACACCTAATAATGATATTGCATGATATTTAACTTGGAAAAATTGATGTCCTACAAAATGGTGCTAGGAACCATTCACCACTACTGGTGAATGTGTCCTCTCCACATAGGACACCCCTTTCTTGGCATTTTTGAAATGGGTTTTTGATGTTATTTTATTTGCCTAAAGCATGGTCCTAGAAAGTTGTGCTAGGACCCATTTTCCTTTAGTGGCGAATGGTTCCTCCTCACATAGGAAACCCCTTTTTAAATTTAATTGTGGTAGGATTTTAATTATTTTCAATCCTATATCTAATGTCAGCTTGGATTATTTGAAAAAAAAATTAGGGTTAATTCTCAAGTTATGCATAAATATAAGGTTATTTTAAATAATTTCAACTAGAAGATTTCAAGCAAGCTAAGATACAATAATTTTCATGAGATCAAGCATTCAAGAAGTAAACAAGAGTGAACTTTTAGAGTAGCATTGTGAGTATTCAAGCTCATTTTGTGTCAAAGATCAAGCATTGTTGAATGATTGATGATAGATTCCTATGGAGAATCATGAGGGATTCGAGGTGTTGGGAGATGCAAAAGGCATACAACCAAGCCTAAGGACTTGTTTTTTAAGTGATTTCATCTTCTATAATCATCCTACTTGTAGCCTAAAGAGAGGTATATTCAAAATTGTGATTTATTGAGAGGATTAGGGATCTTCTTTGGTAGGTCAGTTGCATTGTTCATGTTTAATTTTAGGGTTCTATTCTAACACAATAGAATAGAATTTCCTTTACATTATTACATATCTTAATCTTAGACACACTTAAGGTTAGGATTACACACACATTACATGTTTTATATTTTCATTCATCATTAAAGGTTTAATTACCAATGTGGGGTTTGACTGAGGAAAACCCTTATCCACCAACAAGATACAAACTTTTTCTTATAGATTATTAGTAGATGTAGATCTAAAAGTAGGAGTTTCAAGTTGTAGGGAAGGAGGGAAGACCTAGAAGTTGAAGATCAGATTCAAAATTCTTTGAAAGGACTAGCAGGAAACATTCATCTTTAGTAGCGAATGAGTCTCTGTTAGGGTCAGTAGATCTTACACATGCAAGCTTTATTTCAAGATTCAGAGCTCTCCACATAGGTGTACTAGGATCTATTCACCTTTGGTGGTGAATGAGTCCTTGTTGGGGTTTCAAAATAACACGATTTGATTAGGTGCATAACATTATCTACTCTTTGTTTCTCCAAAAAGGTTACTATTTCATTTTGTTTTATGTTAGATTCATGCATCATATCTGATAGGCCTATAATTAGGGTTAGTTTCTTAGGTCCAATTTATTCTCCCCAAATAGTGATTTAGCTCACCACCCTATCCTTGTATAAATGAGAGATTGCAAGATTCCTAATTCTTGATTTAACTCATGTTCTTAGGTTGATAGTTTCTTCAAGGTTCTTGGATCCCATCTTTTGAATAAAACTATAACCTAAAAAAAGGGGGTTAGATATCATAACTTCCTATTTTTCTATGTTTCAATCAGTAGACAAGAGTTATAGGGTCTCTATAGTTTTCATTCTTGTCAAAAACCCTATATGTTAAAATTCTAGGCCCTTAGGCCAATCTTGGCCTATTAAATGACCCAATAAGCTATGTAATAATGTCACCATCCAACCCCATATTGAAACCCCCTGATATTCCAGTCATGGTATTCCAATTAGGGTTTTATATTTTAAACAAAGGGTTTCTAAATTTTACACTTTTGAGAAAACAATTTTAAAATTTTATGATATTTACCACTTAAAAACCATAAATTTCTCTATGAATTCTTGGTACCAAATAATTAAGACCCTTACAATCCCAAATATGCATAGAGATTGTAAAATTTCCTTACTTGTTTATAGTCCATTGGAAATCCTAAGTTTGTTGAATAATCCTTGTTCACTTGGAATTCTATAGTAATTTAACTCTATTGAAATCTATTTGTGCTTTGAGTAATGAAAAATGGTATATAATTAAGCAATTATGCATGAGGATTTGGTAGATACAGATCAAATGTGCCATTAATGTCACTTCATGCTTGAGTGTAGAACCAGTAGTAGTCATTCTTTATTTTTGAATGTGGACCGTTGATCTCCAAATATCAATTATGATCACGGAAATTAAAACCCTTTCTATGAAGAGATAAATCTCTTTTTCCTTTTATGGCTCCATAACACATGTCACCATTTTAGAGCTTCACCAAAACAAAATTAAAATCTTTGTAGCCTTCTCGATAGTGTATCTCTCCATGAAACATTAACAACTAGAAAGGTTAGACATGTGGAAAATTTTTGGGGGTTCAAGGAAAAAAATAGCTTAACTATTCAACCATTAAAAAAGGCTATGGATTGCATAAAATGGTTAGATAAACACTTTTTTCGTAAAATATTTTTTTTCATGAATTCACTAGGGTTGAGTCTTGCAAAATAAATGGCCTTGGGATGCATATGCTTTGTATGACTTAAAGGATTTCAAATTCATATGCTTTAAAGAATAACCTAAGGTTGAAAGGAGAAAGGGAGCTGATAATTAATGATAGAAGACAAGTTTCGCTAGATGACCTAAGTTATTAGTGAAAAAATATAGATTATGATTTCATTGATTGGGGACTTGTATAAGTCAATGTTACATTAAATACAAAACAAATTTCATGATCTCACAAGGGAGAAAATAAAACACAAGAGGCCTTCATGAACCAAAGAGACTACACAAAATGTCGACACATGTCCTATAAGACCTAATAAAAGGCAAGGCCTTTTAACAATAGATTAAAATAAAATTAAAAAATGGCATTACTTGATAACCTAATAAAAATGGCTAGTAAACATATGGGAGGAAGGCATTAAGATCATAACTTAAATGAAACACAACCTATATTAAAGTTCAACAATGAAATATACGAAAAGTGTGAGGGTTTTAGGATGATCTTAGGGTTTTTGGTGAAAGATAGGGTATTAGGAGCCCTAATGTAGAATCTCAAGCACATCCTTAGAAATATAAAGAATTCCTAGGGACATAAATAATCAAAAAATCTTAGAAGGATAGAATTTAGAAAAGTACTACAAGCACCATTTAAATTGTAGGTCACTAGAGGCTTAGAGATTAGATTTATCACATGAAAGAAAAGTGAATCTTATGATGGGGCATCTTATGACCAATTCTTGGAAGCAACATGGAAATAATTTTTTTAAGGAAATATAGACATGGAACGTAGGACAATATATTTTTAATGGATTTAATATAGATTCTATCTACACCCAATTTGATTAAATATGGGTGCTTGGATCCAGAAATTTTTTTTGTCATGAAATATATTGCATTTGAATGTAAGGTACAACATATATTTGAGTCCATAGTAACCTAGGTTTTATGAAAACTTGAGGGGTTGAATATGGATAAAATATGGAGGTGAGTTACAATCAAGCATGACTCTTAAACTTGACCATGTTTAAATTTAGAATTCTATATGGTCATAAACACATACACAAAAATATTGATTAAGTAACACACATGCAAATAAATGTAAAATGGTTTAAACTAATGAAAGAACTATATAAAAATACTTGGATAGAGGTAAATACATGATAAAATTAGCTCTAGAAATAAAAAGATACAAAATTAAAATCAAGACTATGGTGATATATGGAACAAAGAGTAATTTGTTAACTTAAGCAGAGATAAAACTAATTTTAGGTGGTTTTAGATACAAAGCTAATTAATATCAAGGTAAAAATGGAAATCATAATCGTATGAGCATTGGGAGGCAATACATAATTCCCCATTAGATTGATATATGATCAACTAGAAACTAACAAATAAAAAACCTAAAATAGGAAAAAAAATTATAGTTTTAAACATAGATGATGAGCATGGAAAATATAGAGGTCGCTAAAATGTTAGAAGAAATAGAAAATCAAACTAAAAGGAACAAAATTTACTAAAGGGGCAAATAATAATTTTTGTCGTGCAATTCAATATAATTGATGATAATCTTCTATTGTGTCTTGTTAGCAATGTTGTACCTATAAAGGAAATGGAGCAATGTGGAGCTCTTATCAAAACTTGACTTTGTTTTATATTTTTTTAGAATTGTAGGAAATTGTGTTTCCAAATCTCCTTATAAAAAGGTTGTTGGGTAAAATGTAAGCTTTGTGTTGCATGTTGAGACTTGTCGCTAGGACTCCTACAATTATTACTTTCTTTATCCTCCACAACCAGTCCATCCAACATGCTAAACTAGAACATTTGATAGTTATTATATAACTATAAGACATTTTGTATTTAAATAAAGATGAAGGAAAGAGACTTATGTCATTTTCCAAACAAACAAAATCAAACATCTATTCAATTTGTATGGTATTACACATATATCAATATGTGTTTAGAAAATAATGTATTTATTTTCACCTTTGTACAAATAATAAGATTAAGAAATATGTTTTTGTCAAAAACCATATGACAGACAGAAATTTTATCTTGTATCTTAATTTATGATAGAATTCTTTTACACAATTTTTATAAATAAAATTTAAGATATTTAATCTACAAATCTATAAGATCTAATAAAAAATAATTTTCAACTATTTAAAAAGAAAATTATTTTTTTCTCACACTGATTCCGAAGCAAAATAATAGACAGGGAATGATTTAATATTCCTATCCTAGAGAGGGACTAATAATAAGAGAACGCTTACTTTTAAATAGATCATCTATAGCAATCGACTTGCTTTTATAAAGAATATAAATATTAACGTTTACCTTGGACAAAAGCATAAAAACAGAAGGCCGGCCAAAGAAAAAGTCGAACAGCTATTACGATACAGAATCAATTAAATTTTTAATGTATATTGGCCAGCGATGACATTATGTAATAGCATGAGCGGCAAAATTGGATAGAATTCCCTTACCCCGAGTCTCTGCCTTTCTATTCATCATGGCTCTGCCTTCGGAGCGTAATGATGGCCCTGGTTTAGCCCTTCAGCTATATTCAGATCGGTTATCTGCATTGAAAATGGAATCAGAGATAGAGCTGAAACGAAGAACGGCAAGGAACGAAGAGTCGATAGAGATGGACAACGAGATATGGAGTAAGCTACCAGAAAAGCTATTGGTGGTGATTTTGTCTAGTCTGCCCACTCTCATCAGTAGGGATCTCCGGGTCATCTGTAAGCGATGGCAATATCTTCTTTCACCAGCACCAATGTTTCGACAGATTTCGTCAACGCTTGTCCCTTCCTCCTCTCCTGCTTTTTTCATCAGTGAGAAACGAGATCGGTATTTCCCCCACTCTTCATTTCTCCTTCACTCACAACCACTGGCTGTGTATCCGTTGTCATTAGATTTCATGGGACCTGAGGTCGGCAATGTTTTTGCCGCCTGCAAGAGCATCCTGTGTTGTTTTTCTCGTTATGTGAAGGGAGTCCCTTCATACTACATTTGCAACCCTCTTACCAGAGCACATGGATAACGGTTCCCCCTCACCCTTCTCAGCTCACAAAGCCACCGGAACATGGATTCCATGGATTGGCATTCGATTCCGCCACAAGGACCTGCATATTGGTCATAAGATCTAACAACCCCATCAATGGAGAAAACAATAACATGGAGCTGAAGATATATGATTCAGACACTAAAGAATGGACCATAATGGAGATGAATCTACCCATTTCAATTTTTCCATGGCAAGGAGGCCTGTATTCCAGAGGGAGGTTTTATTGGATTAATGTTACCTTTGGTGAGTACACTGATATGTTTGCATTTGATGTTGTATCATTTAACGTTGTGGAGAAGAATTGGGATGTTGTAAAGCTACCAAACAGACCTCGCGGACTCGATTGTGATTACCTTTTTGATTGGGATTTAACTGGCTATGATGGGAATGTAATTGTGGTAAACAACAGGGATCTTTCTTTATGGAAGTTAAATGACGAAAGATGCAGTTGGTTAGAATTGCAGTTATTCCCGAGGAGTTTACATGAAGAAAACGCTAAGCGTCTGGAAGGTTCTCTCGCCCAAACTTTGTCCGACTCACAAGTGGTGGTGAACAGTTGTGGGTGGCTATTGGTACACCTACATGGCTATAAGACCGTTGTATTTGACGTAGAGGGGAGAATGGTACGGTGCATTCAAGGTAATCTCCATAAAGTAGTTTTTGATCAATTTGAAATGCCAATCCCACTTTATGCCTACGAAATTAACAACGTCTGGTGGCCTTGAGCTGAGTATGGCATCCTCCTTGGCGTTGATCTGCTTACAGAAATGATGCTTTTGCTAATTAATTCAACATTTGTGTAAGAACTTGGTTTTTTGTATTTATCAGGGTTTCATGTATGCACACTAACATTGAATTCATCAATGAGAAATGGATGTGCTAATTTTTATAGGATTAATAGTTTTTTTCTTCTTAACATGTTTTGTATATGCTACATTTCGCTAAATACATGTAATTGAAAACTTGAAAAATTAGGACGCAATATTTGATTAGATCTTGGTTTCGTTAGTGTTTATAATTGATCAAATTAGTTAGTTTGTTGTCTTATTAAGCTAAAATTCTACACTCTTAGTCGTTCTCATTTTTTTTCCCATGGATAGTTAATGAAGTTTTCTTTAATTTTGTTTTTTAATTTTTTTGGGTATATGTTGCGACATTTATGTTCTAAATTAAGTAGTGTGTGGAATATGTTTCCTACACTAATTTGTGAGAAAGAGATATGTGTAAAAATAAAACTAGTCACATAGGTATAAGGAAATAAACATAAAAGTAATATACCATTCCATAGTGAATTGTGCAGGGAAAATCTTTTACAAATAAAATTATCATATTATTCTAGTAAGATAACAATATGTTCAAAACTCTTTATGAAAACCTCTATTTCAAGCTCGTCCATTAAAGAGGAGATGCAATGCATGAAACTATCAAATATTCATTACGAAACTAGCAAGTAAAACCACTGAAATTATGACACAAATACCTAGTTAAGAATATAGGACCCAAATTCCAAGATAAGTCCATAGGCTTAAGTATCTTATTCTTTCCAATTACCATAAATCTAGTCACCAAATTGGGTGCTCCATTATCTCCATTAAAAGATGCCTCGTCATGTGTCAAATTATTGATATTAAGTTCATCAAGAAGTGTAACTCCCTCTTATATGTATGGTCTATGTCATAGATGTTGATGTGAGACCTATTTTGTTCTTGAGATGGATTACTATTCTAATTTGTGCTATTTTTTATAAAAATTATACATTCTAAGATCCTCATGTTTGGACACTGACCTTGATACATTCATTTTGAGTTATCATATGCATGCTTGTATGATGTCAGTTATGATGATTCATACATATGTTTATGATGGTACCATTTTATTTATTTTATCACTTTCATACATGGTTATTTTCATGATATGGTGATTATGGCATGTTTGTCTATTACAATTCATAGATTTTATGTTGTGAAATGTGATTATATGAAAAATCAATTTCAAATATTTCTAGTTTGTTCTTATATAGTTTGTACATATATATCTCAATTTGTAAACATTTCTTTAAATATTTAAATATTAGTGATGTACTAATCATGTTTATCAAGTGCACAAGTTATTCATTGAGACATTAAAACTAGGGAAATTTACATAACTTTGTTGTGAAAACCTAGTGAGCCGAACAAGTCTCTTTGGAGAGACCAAGGTCAAATGCATATGTAGAATGTCTTGTCTTGTGTATTTAGTCATCCATTGTGATAGACACTCTAGTTTTGAAAGTATATTTTTTCATATTATGTTTTTATTGTATGAAGTAGAGTATGTTATTGTGTGCAAGACTACAACCCAAAGATAATTTTCAAAAAATGAAATGAAAGAATAAATAGAATAAAGTTTAAATTTTGATTTAAATAATAAAACTTCAACCCATTACATAGTCCCTCAAGCCCCTTGGACATAAGGATAGAATTAAAAGCCATTTGAAGAGTTAAACTTTAATGTAACACTAAAGATTAACCTTTCTTATGTTGGCTCTTTCAAGAGTGACAAAAATTAGAATTGAGAAAAAGAATGTTGGAGAATGGAATATGAGGTGTGAGGCTTTGAAGATATCTGATGTCACTCTCACATTGGTTGAGGAGGTGGTTAGCTACTTCTTCATAGTTGGTATTTCCCTTTGTAGGAAGAGGGATTTTTTTTAGGAATCATTCTTATGATTTTTTTCTTTGTTTTTCTTTCTTAGTGGAAAGTGGAGAGAAGGGGAGTTAGAGAGAGGTTTGTGATATTCTGCAATTTTCCAGAAGATTATTGTTGATCTAAGTCCATCATCACCATGAACAAGTGTTGAAATCAGATTAGTAGCATGGTCCTTTCAATTGTTTTGTTTAAGTTAATGTTTAAAAGTGATTACGTATTTTCTTCTGTGCTACCTATGATTTGATTTGTTGTAATTTTATGTTTAACTACTGTAATATGCTATAATTTGTATGCCTTGTTATGCCTTGTTATGGCTATTGTGTTATGTTTTAATTATGACGTTTTTTCGTGTGTTGAATTATGGGATTGGAAAATAGGAGTTCGCCCTCCAAACTAGATGAGAGCACTCTTGGTGTGGAGTAGAGTGGGTAAAAGATGTTTAATGGGGTAATTTCTCTTCAATGTTGAGTATACCATGTAATTCTATTGTGTCAAGTAGTGTGAATGGTGTGGTTGTAGCTATTAATTATGGAAATAAATTGTGTGGATTGGTTGTTGTTGTGCTGTGAGAAAAGAATAAATAAATAAAAAATTAATTGTTGCAAGTTGATATGAAGGGTATGATGCTTTTTGCATGTGATTTGCTATTATTTCCCCTTGAGTGGTGTCCCCATTCCCCCCTTTGTGGAGTAACCATAGTACTTCTTGTGTAGATTCCCCTAGGATTTCTGAGTGTATGCATGTAGAGTGGAAGAAAATATTATTTTTGTTTTTTTATTTCGTATGATAGTTTGTGGTGTGAAATTGTTGTTACCTGCTATCTTGCTATTTCCCCAAGCTTCGAGGTGGGTTGTTACAGCCTTATGATGGGTGGAAAGAGCCCATTAACCATAAAATAAAAGGTTATTTTCTTGTCTATCTATTTGTAGATAAAAGAAAATGAATAATACTTAAGTCTACTAGAAAATTTCTATGGTGTAAAAAATGAAGTTACTAATGTTTGAAAAATTAAATTTTAGAAAATGTTTTGTCTACAACAAGTGCTTATGCCTGAGAAGAGTATAAGGAAATCTCTGTATTATATTGAGTTTTTTAAAATCCCATTTAATCATTTATATACATATTGTAGTCTATTTTATGAAAGTCGTTGTAATATATGTGGTCTTAAGTTCAAATCTGATTTCCATCATTGTGTCTAGGTTTATTTTAATAAAAAGCTAAGTGGATCCCTTCAGCCATGCAGATTCTTACTATCACTGTGTATTATTTTTTGTAAAATAGAAATAAATTGTGTACATGATATTCCTGTATGTAAGTAGTCAAAGAAAAGGAAGGATAAATAGATATTATATTTTCTATTCTTTAGAAGGTTGAGAAAACTTTTGTAATATTATGAATGTTTAATTTTGTTTTATACATCTATTTGTAATAAGATGGGTCATTTCTAAGAAACTGGAGTATCTCTGTCTGATCAATGGTACTCGTCATATTTAGATTTTATAAATATATATTATATTTTCTATTTTTTAGAGGGTTAAGAAACTTATTGTAATATTATGAATGTAATTTTCTTTTATACGTCTATTAGCAATAAGATAGGTAATTTCTAAGAAACTGAGTAATCTATTTTTCTCTGTCTGATAAATAGATTTTATAAATGCATACGGAAATCTCTAGAGTGAAATATTTGTATTATTATCTTCTTTTGGAAATTTAGAAACAGTATGGCTACTCAACCAGAAATGCTATTTTCTGCAACTTGGATCTTGTTTTATTAGTCACACAAAAATTTGTGTATACATACAAATATATCCATCTCGGTTTGCAATAAAATTCACCAAAACATGGTATTGAATGCGGAACATTAACTAATGACACTATATGGCTTGATTTTTAAATAAAATTGATTGAATAACATGGCCTATTACTCATAGTCACCCTTGTTGATAAAAAAAAATCTAGGTGCGTAGCAGCTTATCTTTTGTCTTCAACTTAGAATCATCAAGAGCCAACAATGCACAAAGGAAAAGTATAAATTGTAAGGGAAATGTATACGTAAAAAAGGAAGAGAAGGAAAAATCATTCCTAAGCTATAGAAATTTCTATATCTACAAAACAACATAAAGCTGCTTTGCAGATTCAAGGAGACATGTAACTTTTTTTCTATTCAATAAACTGGAAATGATATTACAGGGGTAAACATAAAAACTCAGAAAATAAATCTAAGCTACAGATTACAAGTTGTTGGGAGCAATCAGGAGCTATTCACATAGACTAACCACTTTCAGGAGCTTCTGGGAGCTCACTCTCAGGAGCTACACAGAGCTCTTTCAAGAGCGATCACTGCTCAGACAAATACAAACAAAATACAGCTGCTGCTGTTTTAAAGCTTCTCTGAATCACACAGAGAACTCAAAAAACATTCCTCTTATGCTGCTCAGGACCTCTTCTTCACACTCTAATTGTCAACATTCATTCATTCCTTTTTTGTGTCTTCAACATTCCCTCTCAAAATTCGAAATTGCCTACCACCATAAATATGGAAATTCAAAATAACCAACCACAATAAATTCTGCAGTTGTCAGAAGCTGCAGGGATAAAGATCCCAAAAACCTGCCATTGAAGAAGGGGCTCTTGACAGGTAGGTGAAACAGCTGAAAATGAAGATTCCAGAAAACTTCCGTTCAAGAAGGGACTCCTGACGGGTAGGTGAAACAGCTGGGGGTCTGATGTGAAAGCAGACTTGGGAGAAATAAATTCTAACAAATTAGATGCCATAGAAGGACCTACAACCAAAAATGTATTTTAAACAATAAATAGATGAAGAAAATAGAACCCTTAGAAGACAAGGAGCTGTAAATGATGCATCAATTTGGTATGAAGAAATTTGCGCATCCTCAAAGCATTCATTACCTTGGATAAACTTTACATTAACGCCCTGCAAGAAAACCCATGATCTGCGAATGTTAACAAGAGAGGTCGTCGAGATAAGAAGCCCTAGCCTCCAAGAGTTAGAGGAGAATGAACAAGAAAGAAAATAAAAGAAAACTGAAAGAGTTAAAATGAATCATTTCCCTCAAAGGAATAGTCGCACTCTGTATCTTTCTCATACCTCTCCTTTCATGAGATCTTAGTTTCAACGCCCCTCTATCACACCTGTTGTTACAGCTTGGGAGAGAACAGAAAGAAAGAATGGTTTTAGGACACTGAATTATGGTTGGGGAAAGGTAATGTATCAGCCAATATACTTCTCGCTAAACGAAAACTAATACTGAATTGAGTTCCAGGAGGAGGGACTTCTGGAGGTTTTAAGATAAATTTGTGTTAAACCACAGGAATTCTGCTCCCCTCGAATGACTTTAGAAGATAATAAATAAATTATGTAGAACTTTGGAGGAAATTTGTTTCATTATTAGTGATAATTCGTGGTCCATTTAAATAAAAATTCTATGCATATTGAACCCAAAATTCTACATTATTGCCAAATAGAGAACGTAAGGCAAGGTCAGCATGATTCTAAATATAAGTTATTAAAGTCACTTCTACCAAAATTTATTACAATTAATTGTAGGTGTTAATAATTTCTTTATTTTGAGGTCTAGCTTCATGAGAAGGAGGCCTATTTTTAATGTATAAATAATGTGTCCCATGAAAATAATGATCTGATAATTAGTAGAATGATTTATTTATGCTGGGGTTAAACCAAATGAAATGATCCTTATATTCACTCCTTAAAGAGAGGATCATTTTACAATTAAATGGATTTAAAATATAATAATACCAAAGAGAATCCTTTGAATGGGATGGTAGTCAAATAAATGCATATATGATTAAAAAATTTATGAATCTTAGTTATGTTTTCTTTTCTCTCTTTTTGGATCATTTATTTTGTTCATATAAATAAAACATAAAACCTAGGAGGCAATATTTGTCACATATAGCCATCTTGAATTATACCTATGATTAGGAACATATTCTTAATATTTTCCATGGCTTTATGATTTTAATATTAATCTCATAGTCTCTCTTATAGTTTTATGCAAGTCTTAAGGCTTCTTCGAACAAATTTAAATCTTAGCCCTTTCATAGAATTTTTTTTTTTTTTTTTTGTTTAAGAACACTTGGCTAGGTAACAAGACGAAGTCAATATATATATGATTTGATTATGAGCATGAGATTCACCATTTTCTCTCACCATCTTCACTTTATATAGATAGCCCGAGATTTGGGTTTTTCCATATAACTCCTCATGGCATGTAGTTGAGATCCACCTACCCTTAGGGTTAGCCCCCATCTCAGAGTGTAATGATTGGAATCCTCTCACTCATGTTTTTTATTTCATCATCCCACCATCTCAGTGACATGCTTGATGTGGTGTCATAAAAGTGAACCCATTTAGTGATCATGTTAGGATCATATCCCATGATGTGTTAGATGATTGATTACATTATTTAATTTCTCTATTTTAACAAAAAAAAGGGTTTCGTGTCACACATATTTTAGGGTGTGATGATTTTTACATTTATAATCTAGGAGTCCTAACTACTAGAGGTCATAGTATTTGACTCAAGAAGCTATTAGGTTCCATGTTTTTAGAATTTTAGAGATCAAAGAGATATATATGTCAGATATTAGGAGATAAATGTCAAAAAACTTAAAATATTTATTTTGGCCAAAAAATTGCTCTATAGCCCGTAAATTTATGTTTCCTTTTTCATATCTTGAACATTAGTTTTTAAACTTTCTTAACAATACGAGAAATGTTGAAACAATTTTTTTTTGGCATTATTTCACTTTTCAATCATCTTGTAAGATAAAATGGATTACAAACATCATCTAATTACTAAGGACCTAAAGGACCATTTAACCATTGCAACACCTAAAATTTTCTATTATTTTTTTAAAATTAGCTACAACATTCTAAAAGTGTAAGGTTTTTCTATCATCACCCTTCCATTCTCTACCAAATCAAGAACAATAATGTAGAGGAAATAAAAATGTTTTATCCTTGCATGGAAGGCTGGGTCATTTTCCACACATATGGTACTTTTAATATCACATAGAATCACAATGGCTCTTAGAGTCAACATCAAATACTGAAATTGGTAAAATTTAATCTCAAGTCATCCAAAACAACTGAGGGTATTCTTCCCTTTGACCCATCTAAAAATTTCCTCCAATGACCCTTCTAATCCAACATAATCATCCTCTTAGTCTCTATATGAACATTTATTCCAAACCATCATATTACTCTCTAGATAATTTTAATATTAATCAATTCCCTCCTTGATATTTTAAATACCTTAGCGTCCTCCTAATTATTCTTCTAATATTTTCCTTCATCACCATCATATTCTATTAGCGAATGAATTGGCCCTTATTGTAATACCTCAATCTTAACTCCACAAGCCAATTTAAAAGGGTCGATATCACTAATAGCTCTAGAAAGAACACAATTTTATTTGTGATTTTTCTTTGAATTATTAACAATGTACAACTCCATCATATGTTATGATTAACTTACATACGATACGCTTTTTATGAAAAAGTGGGGAAAGGAAATAAACACTAACTTATAAGTACAAGATTAGTGCAATTAATAGAAATAATGTTAATATCCTAGTATAAAGACTAGAGATGTAAAAAAAGATAAATATGATTCAAATAGAATTGACCCAATAAAAAAAGTGAATATGATGTTAAAAGATTATCCCCCAAAGCAAACCGAATCTAAGCATCATACATCTAACAGACTCATCAATAAAAAACACCATATTCATAATACCTAATTCAAATATCAAGAATAAATTACTTGATTAGAGATTCGATTCCAAAATTGTTCCTTTTCCCTCCATTAGATCATAGTGTAAACTATAAGAATTTTGACCCCCCTTAGACACATTCAAACTAGCTTTTATCAAAAGTCTAATCTTGAACCTTGGGCCATTAATATAATGACCATTATGTCTTGTGGTAGTTTCATGACAACCAACTTTCTACCTAGAGCAGTCAACAACCAAGGAATATTAATGACTAGAAATAATCATCATTATATTTCCCCCTTTCTAAATATTTTGACAATTAGATGAAGAATCCTGGCTTAAAATTCTACCCCATGACCTGAAGAACATGTAAATGATGTATTACCAGAGTTTGCATTATATCATCATATACATTCCTAAAATTTATTCATGTGAAATATCACAAATTGAACACTGAACTGGTCAAACAGATATTAAAGTCACATTGCAATCCTTGCTCATTAAATTTGTAGAGGTCATTTTTTCCTTTGCAATTGTTGATAATTCCCAAGGAAATCTCCAACATGCCTCTAAATTTCTATAATTATAGAGGAAACTACTTTCTTTTTCATCTTGTGAATTTAGCTCTTTAGAGATGGAAAGCACTTAGAGTGATGCTTCTTTGAGAAGTGACTTTATTATGCTTGAAGAAGTGGAGTGTAATTAGTTTAGGAGGCTAAAGATAGACCAAGTAAAATATTTTTTCATGGTTCAAGGTGACGTTGAGGAAAGAATGCTCAAGAAAATTCTTGGAGAGAATTTTTTGAGTCATGTCAATGTTCAAAACTTTGAGCCCCTAGAGCACTTTGTGCACAATATAGTTGACAAATTTGGAAAACAAGAATGAGCTATTGAGAGCCATGGAATAGTTGGTACGACCAAACCATTGAGAAAAAGTGATGGCCAATATCAAAAGATAGTGTATTTCCCAAAACATGCCTAGTAGCTGATGCCATATGTATTGTGATGGCACTTCATAGTGACATTATTGAAGAGGAGATGATTCTATTGTGTGCTAGATTAGAATGAAATGACATGAGATTGTTTGTGCATTTCATCCAATATCATGAAACCTATTGTCCCTTATTCAAATTGAATGTTTACATGAGGTGTTCATAGGAATCTACATCCTTTTTTTTTCTAAGTTGTATATGAAATATAATGGGATTCCAATTTTGTATGTAAACATGAGTTTTTTTAATAGTGTATGATACAAATATAAAGTATTTTTGTACTACAATAGTGTCTCTTGATTTTCCATGTGAATGCCACTTTTCTTATTTCTTTTACTTTACTTCACTTGTGCTTATGTATCAATTAAAAAAACCTCAATCCTTTGAAAAGTTATCATTATGCTGTTGAAACCTACTAGAGTTATGATAGCCTGCTCTTTTATTGCTCACTACTTTATAAATTAAATGATTTAATGCTTGTATTTTCAGCCAATATAGGTTCTAAAAACCTCGTTGGATACTGAAAATAGTTTTCAAACATTTAATCAACAATCACTTTCATAATGACTAGTTTGTTTTGCTGAGATGTTTGGCTCTGTTTTTTCCATTTTGTAAGGGTCAGGGCCCTTCCCTACTTATCTAATAAAAAATAATCACTTTCATAATTTTTTATTTTTTATTTTTTCCTTTTATTACGAGTGGCCTTTTGGATCATTTTAAAAAATTCTTTCAATACCAACACATTTTTAAACACGTCCTTAAAATTTTTCCATAGGATAACAACAATAAAAATGGTTATGGTAACTCATTCGATGCTCAACGAGGTTTACATAAATTTTAAAAACACTATCAAGATTTGCACTTAGAAATTTTGGGATGAACCATAATATTTATTGTTATGACTAGGATCTAGGTAATAATGGCTCTATCTGGGGATGAAGATTGAAAGGATAAAGCCAAGAATCTAGATATACACTTCAATGGAAGGAATCTTGTTTATTAGGCATAGAGTCATGTATGAGAGGAAAGGAACCAAACCAAAATGAACTAACAAAAGAGAAAAAAAATGAAAACCAAAAGACACGCCCCAAACTAGAAGTATGTACATGATAGGAAGGATGGTACCCTTAAAGGAAAATCAAATAATCATGCAAAACCATTGAATGATTGGGCTAAAAATAGCCCACACCTAAAAAAGAAAGAATTCCCCTACAACTTATAGAGAATCACAAAAAACCAACATGCCCATCAAGCATTCATTTCACTAAGGAGTTTAACCCAAACCATCGTATGACCGAACAACTAGTTCACATCATAGACTTTCTCTTCCTTGTGAATATAGCTATGTATTTCACCTTTTGTGTCTTCAACCACCATATCAAAGAATTTAACATATGTATCTTTCAGGGTAGAATCCAAACATTTATTGTAATATTCAAGTGGAGGAGATATCTCACTAATTTGTTTCATCATATTCTCTCTATACTTTATGAAGGTCTCTTCAACAACATCCTCAAGTTTTGATTATTTTAATTCTACTTCAGTAGCTTCCCAAGGCTCTAATAATTTAGCCCAGATCACATCATTAGAGGCTATTAGTGTGCTTGTGTCTAAAAATTCAAATATGGGATTGTCTTTTTCTTGAAAAGACTCATCCAACATGAAGAGGGGAATTGAAAATCTCTACCAATTACTATCCTCTTCAAAAAAAAATATCAAAGAAGTCATTCTGAGAACACCATTCTTGAGTCAAAGAAATGTTACATTTCTCCTCTTCTAATTGCATATCATTGAATTGATGTGTTTTTATGGGCTTAATAGTAATCTCATCCTTAAAATATGGATCATCATCCTTCAACACTGTTCGAATGGTTGTTATGTTATCATCTTTGAAAGTAAAAACTTCATACTCAGGGACACACAAAGAGCTTAGTAGTTGATGATTTTCATTAGAGACTTGAATGTTAGTATCAAAAATAAAAAAATTGGTAGATTCAAAATGCATTGTATTTGTAGATCTTACCTAAGGAGAAAAATATTCATCCTCACTTGATGAACTCAAATTTTCTTCATTTTCTTCAAAGCTCAAGTTGTACACATCGGTCTCCTGATTCTAACTCACCCTCACCTTGTTATCTATTAAATAGTCCTCAGAGTGTTCAAGACCAATGACAGTGAGATTAACGTTCTCAACAACAAGGTGCAAATGACTCACAAAACAATGAAAATTCAAAATTTTATATTTTTGTGTTTTATGGATTGGGACATGTTCTTTGGAATATTTTTGTTTCCATACCCTTGATGCAATCAGATCATCCATAATACTAATTGATTCCAATTTTGTAGGTTCAATCCCATGCACCTTATCTCTTTTCAAAATAAAATGAACATCATGATGTAAAGCAAATGTAAAAATATGAAACTGAAATTCCTTACATGGTTTCCCTACCAAAGGAATCCACTAAAAATTTATGCTAAACTGATCCAAAAAGTCACATATGGGTTCTGTAGTGTCAAAAAAATTCGTCGGTGACATTTTCACACTTGTTTGGGCCCTCCTTATGAAATTGAGATTAATGATGCCTTGACTTATTGTTGTAATGTGTTTAACACACTCACATTAGGTCTTGGGCCCTTGTAAACTAAGTAAACATAATCCTACCTTATTTAGGGTGTTGTAAAGTTTTGTAACACTTTCACATTTTTCTAAGGTTGTCATTAATAATTGGGCTTCTTTATGCTTTAATTGGTCTTATTTTGCATCGACAAGCTCATTTAATGCATCTTTCCAAGGATAATCCCAAAAAAAATCAAAATACAATCATAATTCAAGTGTTTTTAGGTTATATGGCCTAGATTTGGTGGTCTGGGACTCATACACCACCTTGGGCATATGGGTCCCACCTAGGGTTTTGGGTCTCGATCCATATTTTACATCTTTTTAGGCATTTTTGAATTTGGTCCCATAAAATATGCCTAATGGGACTCATACACCACCTTGGATGTATGAGTCTTGTATGGCCCACAATTAAAATTAATTCAAATTATTGGTGGGATTTTATCCTCCTAGATTTGATGTCAGCTTCTAGTGTTGTAATTTTGAGAAATTTGGCATAATTAAGTATAAATAAGAGGTTATTTTACTCATTTTCACCCCAAGCATTCAAGTATTCATCCTTATAGAAAGTTTGAGTTTACAAGAGCATTCAAGAGCATTCAAGAGAATTCAAGGGCATATTATCAAAATTTTAGAGCATTATTCAAGTATCAAGCATCATGTCAAAGTATTAATGCATCATTTTTTTTTAGCTAACAATTGTGATATAGGGTTTTATGATTCAAGATAGCATTAAAGTCAAGATCTATCACATTCAAGCAAGAGTAAAGATCTATATCCATTGAAACCATGTCATACATGTTTATAGCCTCTTATTGCTAGGTTTTGGTGAGTTGTAACATCTTATTTTGTTCATTCATCATTCTACATTCCTATTTCATTCCATTTCAAGGTTTGATTACCAAAATGGCATTTGACCAAGGAAAACCTCTATTCACTAACGAAATAACATTTTCCCCTCCCTTTATTGTGTGATTTTCAATTTTAGCTTGGAGGCACATTGAAGAGAAAGTTTGGAGAAAGTTGTCAAAATTGTCACCTTGCATTGGAGATAATTGTAAAACTTCTATAGGTTGCAAATCAGGGTTTCAGATTTGAAAATAAATCAGGAAGTGGAAAGAAAACCTTGAAGAACAGATTCAAACTTTGAAGCTTCGAAAAACCCTAACTAGATTGATATACAAGTTTTGGTATATGATTCCTAGTTTAGGTCAATTTTTAGGTTTTTGCAAATTCAGGCACCCATTTGCTAAATTCCATTTTCTATACAGAAGCCTAGATTTGGGATTAAATCACCTAGAATGGCATATGAGTCCCAACATGATTTAAGATAAGTGTTTTCAACATTTCAGACCTTCATTCAGTTTACTTTAGATTTTCAAGTGCACACATTTCATCTCATAGCTTTATGTTTTGTTTTACATACATTTTTAGGTTATTTAGTTAAAGATTACATCATGTTAGGATTAAGAATTCTACCTTACATTTCATTTGTCTTTCCAATCCATAGCTTGGAGGTGAACCCCTCATTAATTTACAATCAATCTCTAGAACAACCCTATTGTAAGATTTCTTTCTCCTTTGCATACTTGAGGATGAGATCTCTATGGTTTTCTCTCGAATGAGAGTGTTGGATATTGTTATTCTATCTCCCTAGCATAGAACTCCAACAAAATTAGTTCTTTCATTTTGGTGAACCTACATTTAGAACATCATAATTCTAATTTGGAGTGCATTGTCATCCTAGAACTTGCTTGCATTAACATTGCATTAGGGTTTGCATTAGTTAATTGGCATTCTAGCATTTATAAATTTAGCATTAGTGAAAGTGCATATAGGTTGCATTTTTTCACCTTAAATCATTGAAAATCATATAAAATCTGCATTTGCACTTAGATTACAGTGATACAACATAAAAAGCACAAAAATCCATTCAAATTTTGTAAAACTTTTTTAAAAAAATCCCTCATTGGGACTCATATGCCCCTCTGGGCAATTCATTCTCAGTGCCGATTTTTCACTAAATTTTTGAAATTTAAAAAATTGTTCATGAGTTCCTATTTGTTGTTAATAACTCTCTGTTTCAATTTAAATTTTTTTTTCATTTAGTTAATTGCATCTTATTTAATTAGGTTCATCTTGTGTGTTGTTTAAATTCAAAATTGCATCTAGAACATTTCATTTCAGATCATTGCATAATTACCTTGTTAAAATCTAAGGTTTTCATTACATTTCATCATGGATATGTGCTTTGGTAAGTTGTGGATGTCTTTGAAGTCCTTTGTAGATTTTTCAAGTTATGCTTTTGGCAATGACCTTAATGAAATTGAACTTACTCATACTCACTCAACCCCTAATGCATGTCCTCATCATGATGTTCAAATCATTGGAGAAGATGATGATAACATGAATAAATTCCTAAGTGATTTCCTTAACAACCTTGGAGCTAATGCATCCTTTTATACATCAATGGAATAACCAACACCCCCTATAATACCACCACTTGCAATTTTTGGTTACTTACATCCTAAAACTGAGACAAGAATTGACCCTAAGTTCCCTACAATAGGTGAACCTAGTTCCTATAAGCAAGCTCAACCATTCTATGTTAACAAAGTAACAAAAACTTCAATCAATGTTGAAGAGACGTATGGAAAAGGATTCACAATATTAAGTAAACAAGGATGTGATAACACAAGTGAACATAAAACTCATCAACTCTTAGAGAAAATACAAATTGAAAATACAAAAGGGTTTGGATATCAAGATCCTCCTCTTAATATGAATGTCCTCCTGCCTAAAGAAACATCAATGATTCATAATGATAAGGATGAAAGGATCATCTTAGGTCCTCCCCCTCAACACTCAATTCGAGAAATTGGTCAATCTAGCAAGCACAAAATACCTTACAAACTAAAGAAACTTCAATTCCCTTATCCACGAATTGATATTGAAAGTAATTTGTAGATACTCTTACATAGAGGAATGATTACATTACCTAGCATAAGAGAAAAATGAAATCTAAATCCTAAGAACATAAATACATTGCATTTTTGATACCATAGAGTGCCTGGAAATAGTACGGATGAATATCGTGCTTTACAAAAAAAATTCAAAAAATCTTGATATTATAGAAATAGTCCCTTAAAGTGGGACCCTTTTGCTCCTTGTCATGTAATAATTGTATAATCTTGTATTTTCACCATTACATGATCATTCTTGTCCTACACATTATGGGGGAAATAATTATATAGCCTTGTCCTAGTAGTGCATTTGTCATTGTTCATTTCACTAGGTTGACTCGCATGTGCCTTACTAGTCTTCTGCACTATTTCTTTTTCATTGTCTTTTTTGTGATTGCATGTGTATGATGTGATCTCCCATGGTGTTTTGTTTGATGTTCTCTCTCTATCTTTATGACATTCCTCTATTTGTATCTTCATTCTTCTCTATGTGATATATCTTTTCACTTTTCCTTTATCTCTTTCATTTGTCTTGTGTTTTCCTTTTGGGGATGACACAAGACATGGAGACATTCATGCCTCTTCCATGTTGATCCAAAGGATTTTCCTTTGTTTTTATTTATTTATTTTCATTTGTATTGTGTTTTCCTTTTGGGGATGACACAAGGAGTTGAGACATTCATGTATCTTCCATGTTGACCTAAAAGGCTTTTCTTTGTTTTCTCTCTCTTTGTGTCATTCTTCCAGTTCTATGTGTATTTGGGGAATGATGGCAGTTCTGAGCTCTCTAAAAATATTGTAGCAGGAACATGTACTGACCCCAAATCCATATATCCCTAATGTTTTTGATGATTTCATTTTGGGGGCAACCCCCTTTTCTATTTTCTTTTGGACAACGTGGCTTTATTTGGAAATATATGACTTGGCATAGAGATTTCCAAGTTAGCTCTCATGTCCTCTTTATTGTTTGCATTTATCATTTTCTACTTTAAATTTCTCACAACATGGTGTTTAGCAATTTGTTTAAAGTGGGGGCATACATTAGCATTATTCTTTTGCATTTCTTATGTTTCATGGTGTAGTATTCTTACTTTATGTGATGCATCTTTTTCTTTGTGGTGACATTGGGTGTGATGTCCCTCAAGAGCGCAATCTATCTTAGCATATTATATGCCTCTTATGGCTTGATGCGACACATTGCATCCCCTAAGTTGTGATTTTTTTATTATTTGATTGGTCCTCTCTTGAATACATTAGGCACAATGTTCCCTAAGTTAAATACCTTGTATGAAGTAAACACGACTCCTTTGAATATTCCTTATTTCTGCATTTGCATTTTTTATTATATGGCCACCTTGCATAATACACTTTGCATTCTTGTAGGGCGATCTTGTTTGTTTATGAGTTCCAAGCATATGAAGCTTTTCTTGCCTAATGAAGCTTGAAGTTTAGTGTTTGTTCATGAGCTCCAAGCATACAAATTTTTTCTTACCTCATGAAGCTCAAAGTTCATTTTCACATGGTGTATTATCAAAGTTATTACGAGGTATAACTTTGCTATGGTTTGTTGGGAAGCTCGACCGAGACATGACTTTCCCATAGCCACTTGCATGTGAGTGTGTGTGCGTACTGACCAGGTTTGTATGTTTCTCACCGCTTTCACATTCTAGCCTAGCAGACAACTTGAGGTTTTCTTGCCTCAAAGTGAGCATACATTTTTTAGAAAAATAACCTAGATGTAATCCACATCACGATGGACAAGTGGTCGAAGCTTGATCCACCCCTTTTATTTTATTTTTCTCATTGACTTTGGCAATGTATGCTTGTTCCTTTATGATTCTCTTTATATCATTCTCATGTGTTTTCTTTTGTTCCTATGTTGGTTTGCATGTGATCATGATCTTGAGGGCTTGATCACACCTCTTGATCATTGTCATCCTATCTTACTGGCAATGGTACATTTGGACCCCTCTTGATGCGAGTTGGTCGCACCCACAAAAGGATATGAAAATCACGGCAAAACCTATCTTGGGAATTGGACATTCCAGCAGGCAACTAATATCTTTTGATGGTCGTTCATTTACTTGTCAAACCAAGGAATGTATACTTTGAATGGAGCAGCACAATATATGCACTAAGAACTAGTTTTGAACAGTCACAACTGAATGGAAATAAATACTTGGAAAGAATTCTACCTATGCTATAGGAAGGCAATGCAAAGTTCTCTTAACTCAACCATAATCTAACCAAAGCAGAAATCATAACAGATACAACTAAGAAACAAACTATGAACTGACTTTATGCTGTAGGAACAAACACAGGGATGGATTCTTGATGCTGCAGGAAAAATATAAGACTGAGTTTGCACAAAAACTTCAAAGATGAAATCTAACTAATGATCAACAACAAAGAAACAGCTAACTAACTATAGATACTTACTAAGTGGCCCCCCTTAGCAAGCATCAACTAATTACGCAAGTGCTGAACTCAGAACTTCATCAATCTTTATTCATAAGCTCAGAATGGTATACATTGTTCCATTCATATGAGAACTAACAATAAACTATGTCTCTTGTCATACATATTTTTCTTTCTATTATCATACTAACTCTTACATGATATCTTTCTATCTCCCTATCACTATGCTTCTATCTTACTTCTATGCTTGCTCACTCGCGTAGGAGGAGCACTTATTTAAAATCGGGAAAAAAACTAACTAACCCTAACCGAGAAAGACGTGGATATGAAATGTATCCTGAAATCAAGGAACAGACTTCATAAATGATTTTATCCGTTCAACCCGATCTAGAGAGAATCTAGCACTCCACTCTTTCTAGATTGACTGACATTTAAAATCCTTCCCAATGGTTTCGGTCAAAGAGTCTTCGCTAGAGCTTCCTTGAAGTCATGTAGGAAATGGACTTTACTACAAGGCCGAGATCGATTGCGCTTGAATCGATCATACTTTCTTCAACAACCTGCGAAACACAAGGTAACAGATGTGAAAGAAAAGACACATGGCACATACACAATATCTGTTCATTAATCACATATTTAAATCTATTTAATCATTCAAAAACTATATGCATTATACTAGTCATTTAGGGAGTCAAACAGGGCAATAAATATATATAAGTCAACATGATAGGCTGCAGGAATCATGAAAGTGTATTGCTATAGGCTATCTCAATAAAAGGTTTCTTAAAGAGTTTAAACAACCATAAACAACAGAAATGAGGGTAGTAAAAATAAACAAAGATATCCAAATCATGAGCACATTTTGGGCTCATTATTTGCCCCCTACTTAACCTAATGCTAGTCCTCCAGCATTACACTTTCTGGTGGTCTCTCTGAAATCAGTGGTTGCAGCATGACTCTCAAATGGAGTTCCAAATTTGTAACAAAAACCTCTGAAACTCTACCACCTTTCATACCTACGAGCTTCTGAATCTTCATTAAGATTTGTAGCCTGGTAAGGATAAAGGGGCCATATTAGCACAGGAGGTCTAAATGTCAATGGTAACCATAATTCAAACCTCTTTTGAAGTCCCAGTTGTATGTATCTACTTGATCGTTTGAGAGCTACTGTAAAGTTCAGGGGACTGTGAGGCTCAGACCTTCTTAGCCCAACAGTTAATCTCTCCCACCTTTTCTCAATTCTGGTGTATGACAGCCTCCAAAACGAGTATGGCTATTCCTGAAACTCATCATATACCTATTTTCTGAGATCAAATATTTTCATCCTGGCTGTATTATTATTAAAGCCATATGCCAGAGTAAACTAGGTTTTCAACATTGCATGGGGGTCTGAACTCTCAGAGCGCAATGGAACAGGCTCATTCCTTTCAGCTTCTTCATATGTTTCCCATTGCTTGCAATAATTTGCTTCATTTTCCACCCAAGAAATAAGTGATCTCAAATGGATATCGCCAATGTACAACAAGGGATTCCACTCTGTTTCAAATGGGATTATAAAACCATGTAAATAGAATTCACACAAAGAATTTCTTAGCCAATTGGGAGCTGCCTGATATGCAT
The DNA here is from genome assembly GCA_007258455.2 of Sequoia sempervirens. NCBI lineage: Eukaryota > Viridiplantae > Streptophyta > Pinopsida > Cupressales > Cupressaceae > Sequoia > Sequoia sempervirens. The sequence continues at coordinate 215,959,173 of VDFB02000017.1, forward strand.
CGTAGAATTCTCTAGCAGTGTGAATAATAGGATCTTGATTTCTGGAAATTCTCATTAGTTGGAACCACAAGAATTGTTCCTTGAGGCACAGAGCATAAACTCTAGGTGGTGGTCTGCACTCCATAATCTAACTAGTTACTTTTAGCATTTCATCCATTTTCTCTTTTAATTCCTGAATTTCCTGTTTCTGCCCTTCAATTTCCTTTTTCAATTTCTTCATTTCTTCCTCCCATAGACTTTGTTGCATTTCAGTCTGGGCTAGGTGGTAGAAAGTCAGGGTTTGCAATGTAACTAGTTTCCATGTAGCTTTGACATATTCCAAAAAATCAATCAAAAATGTCTTTTTATAGACAACACTGGCTTGACAAGTTGCAGGGGGAAATGTAGCTTCACTAGCTATGTCCAATTGTTTAGTCTGTTCCTGCTCTTGCTGCAGGATGAATTCATGTTGCTACAGTGGAGAAGACTGTGCTTCCTCCGAAATCTGCATACCAGTAGCAGCCAAGTCATCAAGACTTGGTACCCCCCTTTCATTATGCTCAATTTCCCTTGTCTCAATTTGTTCCTCTTCAAGAACGAATGAACTCTGTGCAACACTTTCAGACACATTATGAGAAACATCATGTTCAAACTCTACAGATTCTTCTGAAATTATAATAACCTCAGGTTGAGGTGAAGTAGGGGATACTTTACATTGTGTCCTTATGGAAACTCTTCTTGGCAATGGTGCGGCTACAGGAGGTGCTCTCGTAGCCTTCCTCTTTTTGAACTGCCTAGAGGGTTTTTCCTTGTCAGAGGATGATGGTGATCTGGTGATGGCAATAGGTGTTGTTGTAGGAGACAATGCTGCAGGGGAAGATGTTGTAGGAGAAGATCATTTTCTTTTCTCAGAACGAGGGTCAAATTCTGGGGTTTGTTCCACCCCAGATGACTCTCCTATCTTTGCTTTGCCTCTCTCTCCTACTAGAAGCCCTAGTTTGCACCCGGGTAGAGAACTCTAGTGTGAGAGCTATAGGACCAGGTGCTACAGGAGCTGATGACCCTTGCCCTATTCTTCTACTGGTAGATGCCATTTCCCCTTTCTTTTTCTGAGGATGTGGGGTAAGTGCCCTAGGGGGTTTGGACATTGCAAGCTCTTTTGGGCAACAAATTGTTGCCAGGAAAGAGGTGATACATCTCTCAAAGAGCGTTCAATCAACAATTTTATGAGACCATGGTGAACAATATAATTATCCTTCCCCTGTTGGGTTTTGTGGGTACAATGTTCCAGAAATTTTAACAAGAAGTTTGAAACATTTACAGCTAACCCATGCCTCATATGACTTAACAATTTGAAATGGTAAGAATGCAGGTAAGAGAAACATCCTTCACATGTTAAATACCTGATGATGAAAGCAGCATATTCTAGGTATGGAGGAGGCAACGACACTTGCTTGCATCCCTTCTTGGAGACTTCCAAAGGTCCATTAGTGGGTACTGTAAATTCAGCCCTTGTAGAGACGTCATCCGAATAAAAATTTTCTCCAATAGCTGGAAGCCTAGTTACTTTAGTAATTCTTTCTTTAGTTACAACAACTGTTAGACCCCATATAGTAGCCTCCCTTTCAGAAAGGGTTCTCAAAAATTTGCCTGCAGCCTCCTCATTGAAAGCATTTAAAATCAAAAAGTAATTCAGCCAACCACAAAGGCTGAATTCTTGGGTTGTTTGAGGATTTTGCATTAATAACTCATGTTGCACAAGCTGACCACCCATGTTCACAATTTTTCCTTAGTTGAACTCAACTCTTAGCTGAAAATCCAAAAATTTCCCCTTCTGTTTCTTTTTCTATTCTGGTTCTTTTTTGTCTCGCTGTCACTTCTCTCTTCTTTTCAAAAATGAACTTTTTAAACAAGTAGTCTTAATCATGATTTTCAATGAAAAATATGCAATGAAAAAGACATGCGATCATATTTGGAAAGTACAAAAAAAGAATAAAGAAAGATTATCTAAGCAGTTGTGGCAGCGGAAAAAAGACAGGTTTAAAAAGTAGATTATCCCGCCCCCTACTTAGAGTATGACATGTGCCCTCACATGTACTAAAGAATATGCGGAGATTAGGTAATAATGACTGATACAGACATAGTAGTAAATGAATAAAATGAAATAAATCAATAATACAATAACAAAATATATGGCACACCTTTCATTAAATGTTTGTACGTGTTGAGAAAGATGATAGCTTCAGCATGAGATGACAGTTGGGAATGATATCATAATTAAGGGTGGTGCGAATGAATGAGGTGGATGGGTGACGTGGGCAAATGAGATGAATGAATGGAATGGATGGATGGGATGGATGGATGAAAGATAAAGAAGTGAGATGTGGTGACAAGTGGAAATGAAGAAAAAGGGGTTTCCTTAAAAGAGGAAACCTTTATTATGAGCATGCATTTCAAAATTACAGTGAAGCTACAGGAGAAAAGCTAAAGCCTTCAGCTGCAGGAAGAGTAGCGGCAGGATCCTAAACGAACTGTTGCGTGAATTCTTCTTTTAAGACTGGTTTATGGTACAACTGAAGGCGATGTCCATTAACTAACAACTTGAATCTAACAGGATCAATTGTAACAAGTTAAACTACACCATTAGCAAATACATTCTCAATTTCATACGGGCCTAACCATCTAGTCTATAATTTTCCTAGACTATCCTTATACCATGAGTTATAAAGCAGAGCCCAATCTCCTACTTTGAATTTATTTTCCTTAATGTATTTATCATGCCACCTTATTCACTGATTCTGTATCATCTCAGTGTGCTACAGGGCATGCTTTCAGAGTTCATCCAGAGCATTGAGCTGCATGATTCTATCATTTTGTGCATTTGTTAAATCCATGTCCATCTTCAATGTTGTTCTGAGAGTCTTCTGTTCAAATTCTATTGGCATCACAGTTGTTTTACCATACACCATTTCAAAAGGTGTAAATCATGAAGCAGTCTTCCAGGTAGTACGGTAGGCCCATATAGCTTTTGGTAACCTTGTGGCCTAGTCCTGCCTATACAAATCTACAGTTTTAGTCAAAATGGCCTCTATGTCCCTATTGGTGACCTCAACCTGACCATTGTCTTGGGGGTGATAAGGAGTTGATTTCCTATGTCGTATATTGTATTCATTAACTAAAGCTGTGATAAGTGTAGAAGTAAATTGTGCTCCTTGATCTATCACTATCTCTCTAGGAACACCAAACCTAGTAAATATTTCCTCATAGAGGAATTCAGCCACTTTATTATCCCTAGCATGTTTCTTAGGTTTAGCCTCTACCCATTTTGTGACATAATTTGTGCATACAAGGATGTAGGACTTACCATTGGAAGGTGGATCAATTGGTCCCACAAAATCCAGTCCCCATTTGTCGAATGGTGTAACTACAACTTATGGAAATAAAGGCATCTCATCAGAGCGAGTTGGTCTTCCCATTCGTTGGCATTTGTCATATCTCCTAGTATATTTGGCTGCATCTCTATGCAAGGTTGGCCAATAGTAACCAGTATTTAAAATTTTCATTGTTGTTCTTTTGGCAGCAAAATTTCCACCACACGGCTCATCATGGCTTGCATGCAGTATATCATGAGTGTCCTCCTCTTGTACACATCTCCTCATAACTTTATCTAGCCTTGTATAAAACATGCAATCTGTAATCCAAGAAAAGTTAAAGCTTTTCTCTACCAATAATCTCTTTTCCTTAGGAGAGAATTAAGGAGTTCTTCCTATTGCCAGATAATTTTCTATATCAGCATACCATGGGTGAATAACCTTGATTGCAAACAGGTGCTCATTAGGAAAGGAGTCTTCAATAAGTGCAGAGTCATATTTCCTTTGAATTCTAGAAAGGAAATCAGCAACTACGTTGGCTTTACCTAGCTTGTCCACAATTATAATGTCAAATTCCTACATCAGCAACAACCATCTTGTCAGTCTCCTAGATATTGAGCTTTTGTTCATGAGATACCGGATTGCTGCATGATCAGTGTGGACAAATATTTAATAACCAGTGATGTAATGCCTAAATTTATTGAGGGCATAGATGATTGCCAACATTTCTTTTTCTATAATAGTGTAGTTGAATTCAGCCTCTTGCAGATTTTTGCTTACGTAGTAGAGTGCATGTTTTGTTGAACCATCCTTCTACCTAACACTACTCCAATTGTATAATCTGATGCATCAGTATGAATATGAAATGGAAGTGACCAATTAGGTCCTTTCAGAACATGTGCCTATGTAAGGGCGACTTTCAAGTCAAGAAATGCTTTTTCACATTCCTCAGTCCAAGAAAACTCTACATCTTTCTTCAACAGACTATATAAGGGGCCTGCTATTTGGTTGAAGTCTTTGATGAATCTTCTGTAGTAGCCAGCATAGCCTAGAAAGCTTTGTACCTCCTTCTACTTAGTAGGAGAGGGTAACTTAGAGATGACCTCAATCTTAGCAGAATCAACCTGAATTCCTACAACAGAAATATAGTGACCAAGGACTATTCCCTCCTGCATCATCATGAAGCACTTTTGACTATTCCGTGATAGGTTGTGATCTTCACATCTCTGTAGGACTTTCTCCAAGTTGGCTTGAGCTTCCTCAAATTTCGTACCATAAACAGTAAAGTCATCCATGTATATTTACATGCAACCATATGAGATGTTTGAGAAGATACTTATAACTGCCCTCTGGAAAGTTGTAGGAGCATTACAGAGACCAAAAGGCAAAACCGAATAGGAAAACATTCCCCAAGGGCATGTAAAAGTAGTCTTTTCCTGATCCTCAAGAGCAATCTAGATTTGATTATATCCACTGAAGCCATCTAAGAATGAGCAGTACTTCTTTCTAGCTAAATTATCCAGAACTTGATCAATGAATGAAAGAGGAAAGTAATCCTTTTTTGTTGCCAAATTGAGCTCTTTGTAATCCACACATACCCTCCATTTTCCTCCTTTCTTAGGAACAGTGAACAATGGGGAAACCCACTGACTATTAGAGATTGGGTAGATAAAGCTAGCTGTTAACATTTTCTGCAATTCTTCTTTAACAATTTCTCTCAAAGCTGGATTGATTCTTCTTTGAGGCTGCCTGACAGGTCTGAAGTCACTGTTAATATATATGCAATGTGTACAGAGTTTTGGGTCTAAACCCTTCATATCTCCGTAGTCCCATGCAAAAGCTGACTTATGACTGGTAAGCATTTTGATCATAGATTCTTGTTGCTCACTGGTGAGGTTTTTATTAATGCTGAAGGTTTTTCCTACATCTACCTCAACTTGGGAGGTTAAGTATATCATAGATACTTCAGACAGAAATGGCATGTCTACCTCATGTGGTAGTAAGGTGTGTAAGCAATCAGTTGTTGTAGGATAATGAGCTGATGTAGACAGACGAAGAATAGTCTGCAAGGAACATGGATTTTTTTCACAATGAAAATATTTAGTACCATAGTTATTCAGCAGGATATTGGAAAATATATCTTCTTCTTCTTCTTCTTGTGCAATGAAAGGCTCTCTGGTAATCATCATTAAATTGGCCACAGAGTTCACTTCCTCCTCTTCTCCCAAATCTGGCCAAACAACATCTCCAGACTCAAGTTGGGGCAGGGTTGGAGAATACAGGGTAAGCTTCTTTATGCTTTATCCATCAGATATTGTGATGTCACCCGACCTACAACCAATGCAAGCATTAGTAGTAGCCAACCAAGGCCTTCCTAGTATGACAGTGTATCCCCCCAATGATGCCTTTGGAGATAAGACCATAAAATCAGCAGGGTACTCCCAAGAATCTAAGGTGACTACCAGGTCTTCAACTACCCCATTAGGTTTGACAGTTGATCTATCAACAAGTTGTAATATTGTAGGTGTAGTCCTTATTTCTGAAATATTAAGTTTTACAACTAGGTCCTTTGTCATGACATTGATAGATGCACCAAGATCTACTAAATCATTCTTTATTTGCAACCCATTAACATTTATCTCCACAACAGGACTTCCTGGATCTAAATATTTTAGGATGCTAAGCTTCCCTAGCATTAAGTCAGAGAGTTGGCCTATTACATGGATAGTTTGAGGGCCTTTCTTTTTCCTCCCTGATTTCTTCAAACATGCCTCCCTAATGGCCTTGCCATAGATAGGTACTTCTTTGATTGCTTGGAACAAGGGAATTTTCACACATATATGCTTTAGATGGTCAAGGATGTCAAAGGTAGGTTCCTCTTGTTTTTTCACATTTTCACCTTCCAACCTTTGTGGGAAAGGAGGGGACACTTTATCAGATGGCTTAGGTAATTATCAGATATGAACTAACTGATTTGGTTGGGCTTGGTCATTGATATCTTCTTCTTGGTCAGTCTCCTTAGATGGTAATTCTGAGATTATGGGAGGAGATGGTGTGGGCAGCACGGTTCCTGAACATAAATTAATATCATTCAGGTTAAGAGCATAGGCAGGTTGATGATTAGGATCAAGAAAAATAGGCTTGATGCTGCTGCAGTTGCTGGTTATTTGGATTAGGTTCTATCTAAGCAGGTAGTTGGGTTGATTTTGGATTCTGACCTTAATTAGCTGTAGGAGGTGGCATAATGGATTGCTACTAGGGTTGTTGCAAGAAATCAACGGGTGGATTTGACCATTGCTAGCCTCCTCTCCATTGGTTAGGCTACTACTAATTCCCTTGTGGCCCAGGCTGCCACTGATTTTGCTATGGTGATTGCCAATTCCCTTGTGAGGATTTCCAATGGTTTTCCTAGGCATTTGGCCAAGGGTTATTCCACTGAGGTTGGGAGTATGGCCCATAGTTTGGAGGATACTAATTTTGCCATTGACTATTATATGAACCAAAATTTTGCAAAGGGTCCTGAGGCATACCTTGTCTTGGGGTCCATGGCCTCCTTTGTGCAACAAAGAAGAGTTGGTCATCATCACCTTCTATCATCTTAAAATCAGTAGGAAACTATTTAGCCTCCATGTTGGCCACCATCTTGCATCTACAGTCACGTTTCTTCTGTCTACAATGTGGACAGAACTTAGCCAGGATTGCTTTAGCATCCTCATGTTTCTTCCAAGCTTGCATAGTGTCCAACTATGTAGCCATATTGTTTATGATTTCCTGTTTGAAATCTGACAACAAATTTGTGATCTCCATCCAGGAAACTCCATTAGTAGAGGACTTTCTCACTATGGCTTGATGACCTCTACCCTTCACATTTGCTCAGGAGTAATTAAGACATATTTTCTTGATATCATCCCAAGGCAGTTGGGCTATATCACTTCCTTCCATCAGGTCCAGGGCATCTATATAGGTATCACTGATTCCCCTTAGAAAAAGTAGTTTCTGAGATTCTTCGTTGAGAGTATGGTTTGAATTCTTTTTCAGGGAAAACAAGAATATTGAGATATAGTCTTTCAGGCTTTCATCCTCCTTTTGTTGAATTCTGAATATATCGTCTCCCTTACTACCATTCTTACAATATTCCTTATATTTCTCAAGGAATTTTGTTTGCATGGCTGCCCAACTATCAACAACACCTCTCCCAAAACTCATGAACCGTCTAAGAGCTCCTTCGTTCAAGGTGGAAGGAAACAACTTCAGCTTGTGTGCATTTGAAGTGTAATCATAGTTGCGACAGAGGATATCAAACTCAAACATGAAAGTTTCAGGGTCCTCTGTAACTAGGCCATAAAACTTGGGAAGTAATGAAGAAGGAATATTTTTAAGGTTATCATTGTCTCACTGGGAAACAATGGGAAACTCAAAAGCAAGAGGTGGATTAGGTGGATTATTTGCCATATTTGCTTGCTGGAATATCAGAGCAAATGGATTTTCCTTAGGTTCTTCGTCAACTGGGTCAAATGACAGTTCAACAAACAGGTTTTCAGGGAGAAACCTTCCCAAGATGTCTCTTCTTCTATGCATGCAATAGAATGAATATGATTTGAAGGATTTTGAAGATTCTTGATTAACAAACTAAATTAATGCTAAAAATGACTTTTGATAGGTTCTTAGTTTGACACCATCCTCAGCAATAGCACCAAAAATGGTCGCACCCATAAAAGGATATGAAAATAATGAAAAAACCTATCCTGGGAATTAGGCATTCCAGCAGGTGACTAATATCTTTTCATGGTCGTTCATTTACTTGTCAAACCAGGGAACATATACTTTGAATGGAGCAGCACAATATATGCACTAAGAACTAGTTTTAGTCACAACTTAACGAAAATAAATACTTGGAAATAATTCTACCTACGCTATAGGAAGGTAATGCAAAGTTCTCTTAACTCAACCATAATCTATCCAAAGCAGAAATCATAACAGCTACAACTGAGAAACAAACTATGAACTGACCTTATGCTGCAGGAACAAACACAGGGATGGATTCTTGATGCTGCAGGAACAATATAAGACTGAGTTTGCATAGAAACTTTAAAGATGAAATCTAACTGATGATCAACAACAAAGAAACATCTAACTAACTATAGATACTTACTAAGTGGTCCCCCTTAGCAAGCATCAACTAATTACGCAAGTGCTAAACTCAAAACTTCATCAATCTTTATTCATAAACTCAGAATGGTATACATTGTTTCGTTCATATGAGAACTAACAATAAACTTTGTCTCTTGTCATATAGATTCTACTTTCTATTATCATACTAACTCTTACATGATATCTTTCTATCTCCCTATCACTATGCTTCTATCTTACTTCTATGCTTGCTTGCTCACATAGGAGGAGAACTTATTTAAAATCAGGAAAACAACTAACTAACTAACCCTAACAGAGAAAGACATGGATATGAAATGTATCTTGAAATCGAGGAACAAACTTCATAAATGAGTTTATCCATTCAACTCAATCCAGAGAGAATCTAGCGCTCCACTCTTTCTAGATTGACTGACATTTAAAATCCTTCCCAACAGTTTTGGTTAAAGAGTCTTTGCCAGAGCTTCCTCGAAGTCATGTAGGAAATGGACTTTACTGCAAGGCCGAGATCGGCTACGCTTGACTCGATCATACTTTCTTCAACAACCTATGAAACACAAGGTAACAGATGTGAAAGAAAAGGCACATGGCACATACAGAATATCCATTCATTAATCACATATTTAAATCTATTTCATCATTCAAAAACTATATGTGTTATACTAGTCATTTAGGGAGTCAAACGGGGTAATAAATATAGATAAGTGAACATGATAGGTTGTAGGAATCATGAAAGTGTATTGCTACAGGATATCCCAATAAAAGGTTTCTTAAAGAGTTTAAACAACCATAAACAACAGAAATGGGGGTAGTAAAAATACTCCAAGATATCCAAATCATGAGCACATTTTGGGCTCATCACGAGTTTCATCTACTTTAGTGTGAGTTTGAAGCAAGTTCATCCTCTCACTAAAGTGGGTGCTAAATGTAGTGTCGAAATATGTTGATGATATTTTCACACTTTTTTGGGCCCTCATTATTAAATTATGCTTAATGATGCCTTCAGTTAGTGTTGTAATGTGTTTAACACACTCACATTAGGTATTGTGCCCTAGTAAACTAAATAAACCTAATCCTACATTATTTAGGGTGTTGTGAAGTGTTGTAACACACTTTCACATGTTTCTAGGCTTGTCATTAATAGTTGGGATTCTTTATGCTTTAATTGGCCTTATTTTGCATCCACAAGCCTCATTTAATGCAACTTTTCAAGGATAATGTCGACACAAATCAACATCCAATCATAATTCAGGTTTTTCTAGGTTGTGTGGCCAAGATTTGGTGGTCTGGGATCCATACACCACCTTGGGAATATCAGTCCCACCTTAGGTTTTGGGTCTTGATCCTAATTTTACACCTTTCTAAGAATTTTTGAATTTGGTCCCATAAATTATGCCTAATGGGACTCATACACTACCTTGGGCATATGATTCCCATGTGACCAAAAATTATAATTAATTCAAATTCTTGGTGGGATTTTATCGTCCTAGATCTGGTGTCAGCTTGTAGCATTGTAATTTTGGGAAATTTAACATAATTAACTATAAATACAAGGTTCTTTCACTCATTTTTACCCCAAGCTTTCAAGTATTCATCCTTATAGAAAGTTTGAGTTTATAATATGATTCAAGAGAATTCAAGGGAATATTATCCAGAATTTTAGAGCATTATTCAAGTATCAAGCATCATGTAAAAGTCTTCATGCATCATGTTTTTTTTTTAGCTAACAATTGTGAGGTAGGGTTTTATGATTCAGGCTAGCATTAAAGTTAATATCTATCACATTCAAGCATGAGTCAAGATCTACATCCATTGGAGCCATCTCATACATGTTTGTAGCCTCTTTTTGCTAGGATTTGATGCATTGTAATATCTTATTTTGTTCATTCATCATTCCCCATTCCTATTTCATTCCATTTCAAGGTTTGATTACCAAAACGGGGTTTGACAAAGGAAAACCCCTATTCACTAACAAAAAACCATTTTTCTCTCCCCTTTAGTGTGTATCTAGTTTAGGTTGAAGAACATTCAGCAGGGAAAATTTTGAGAAAGCTGGAAGTGTCCAAAGTTGTCAAAATTATTACATTTTATTGGAGATACTTAAAGACTTTATAGGTTGTAAATCAAGGTTTCAGATCCATAAATCA
>VDFB02000017.1:215969917-216224714 GCA_007258455.2 Sequoia sempervirens
CTCTCGTCATACAAATTCTGCTTTCTATTATCATACTAACTCTTACATGATATCTTTCTATCTCCCTGTCACTATGCTTCTATCTTAATTATATGCTTGCTCACTCGCATAGGAGGAGAACTTATTTAAAATCAGGAAAACAACTAACTAACTAACCCTAACAGAGAAAGACGTGGATAGGAAATGTATCCTAAAATCAAGGAACAGACTTCATAAATGAGTTTATTCATTCAACCCGATCCAAAGAGAATCTAGCGCTCCACTCTTTCTAGATTGATTGACATTTAAAATCCTTACCAACAGTTTCGGTCAAAGAGTCTTCGCCAGAGCTTCCTCAAAGTCGTGCTATATCTTGGAATTTACTGCAAGGCTGAGATCGGCTGCACTTGACTTGATCATACTTTCTTCAACAACCTGCAAAACACAAGGTAACAAATGTGAAAGAAAAGGCACATGGCACATACACAATATCCATTCATTAATCACATATTTAAATCTATTTCATCATTCAAAAACTATATGCGTTATACCAGTCATTTAGGGAGTCTAACGGGGTAATAAATATAGATAAGTCAACATGATAGGCTACAGGAATCATGAAAGTGTATTGCTACAAGATATCCCAATAAAGGGTTTCTTAAAGAGTTTAAACAATCATAAACAACAGAAACGAGGGTAGTAAAAATACACCAAGATATCCAAATCATGAGCACATTTTGGGCTCATCACGAGTTTCATCTACTTTAGTGTGAGTTTGAAGCAAGTTCATCCTCTCACTAAAGTGGGTGCTAAATGTAGTGTCAAAATATGTTGTTGATGATATTTTCACACTTTTTTGGGCCCTCATTATTAAATTACGCTTAATGATGCCTTCACTTAGTTTTGTAATGTGTTTAACACACTCAAATTAGGTATTGTGCCCTAGTAAACTAAATAAACCTAATCCTACCTTATTTAGGGTGTTGTGAAGTGTTGTAACACACTTTCACATGTATCTAGGCTTTTCATTAATAGTTGGGATTCTTTATGCTTTAATTGGCCTTATTTTGCATCCACAAGTCTCATTTAATGCAACTTTTCAAGGATATTCTTGACACAAATCAACATCCAATCATAATTCATGTTTTTCTAGGTTGTGTGGCCAAGATTTGGTTTTCTGGGACCCGTACACCACCTTGGGAATATGGGTCCCACCTTAGGTTTTGGGTCTTGATCCTAATTTTACACCTTTCTAAGAATTTTTCAATTTGGTCCCATAAATTATGCCTAATGGGACTCATACACTACCTTGGGCATATGATTCCCATGTGACCAAAAATTACAATTAATTCAAATTCTTGGTGGGATTTTATCGTCCTAGATCTGGTGTCAGCTTGTAGTGTTGTAATTTTAAGAAATTTAACATAATTAACTATAAATACAAGGTTCTTTCACTCATTTTTACCCCAAGCTTTCAAGTATTCATCCTTATAGAAAGTTTGAGTTTATAATATGATTCAAGAGAATTCAAGGGAATATTATCCATAATTTTAGAGCATTATTCAAGTATCAAGCATCATGTAAAAGTCTTCATGCATCATGTTTTTTTTTTAGCTAACAATTGTGAGGTAGGGTTTTATGATTCAGGCTAGCATTAAAGGTAATATCTATCACATTCAAGCATGAGTCGAGATCTACATCTATTGGAGCCATCTCATACATGTTTGTAGCCTCTTTTTGCTAGGGTTTGATGCATTGTAATATCTTATTTTGTTCATTCATCATTCCCCATTCCTATTTCATTCCATTTCAAGGTTTGATTACCAAAACGGGGTTTGACAAAGGAAAACCCCTATTCACTAACAAAAAACCATTTTTCCCTCCCTTTAGTGTGTGATTTGTAGGTTTAGGTTGAAGGAACATTCAAGAGAAAATTTTGAGAAAGTTGGAAAAGTGTCCAAAGTTGTCAAAATTGTCACATTTTATTGGAGATACTTGGAAGACTTTATAGGTTGCAAATCAAGGTTTCAGATCCATAAATCAATTAGGAAGTGTAGAGTAGACCTTGAACACCTGATTTAGACTTGGAAGCTTCAAAAATCTCTAATTGAATTGTTACGGCAGTTCTGACATATGAGTCCTAGTTTAGGTCATTTTTTTAGGTTATTATAGATTAAGACACCCAGATTGGCATGAGTCCCAATAGGCTTTAAAATTAGTGTTTACAACATTTTAGGCCTTGATTCAGTCCTCTTCATAATTTCAAGAGCACATATTTCATCTCATATCTTTTTGTTATGTTCTACATGCATGTTTAGGTCATTTAGTTAAAGATTGAATCATATTAGGGTTAAGAATTCTATCTTACATTGAATTTGTCTTTCCAAGCCCTAGCTTGCTAGTGAACCCCTCATTAGTTTACAATCAGTATCTAGAACAACCTTATTGCAAGATCTCTTTCTCGTTTTCACACTTGAGGTTGAGATCTCTAGGGTTTTTTCTTGAATGAGAGTGTTGGATTTTTCTATTCTATCTCCCTACCATAGAAGTAAAACAAAATTATTCCTTTCGGTTCTTTTTCCTTTATCTCAATTTCAAAAAATTAACTAAGAAAAGCAACAATATTTATCACATACTTAAATCTCCTAAGGAACTTTTCTTCCAAATCCCTCCAACTAGTAATGAACCCATGTAGACCTCCAATTTCTAAACCATTTGGTTGAACCTTCAATGAGGATATAAGCAAATATCCTTACAAAAAAATACTCCTATTGCACTCCCAAAACTCCACATCAAATGGTCAGGGAAATAATATGTTCTTTAGGGTCATGTATGTTTTCACCAAAAAATGGGAAATTTTTTCCTTGATCCATGAGGAAAACTATTATATTGAGGCAGGGCTCATGGTCCAAATAATTTCTTTCATGACTAGGGTGTTGTGATGGACATATGAAAGATTAAAAAGAGTCACCACTAATATTCAAACAATGAAAATTTCATAATTCCAAAGCACCTTTCCAAGTTCTTCAAATATCTCTTTTAGTTTCTTGGGTGAGAATTTGGGTTTGGTAGAGGGTTTCAATTATGATTAGGGTGAGGTTGAGGGTTTTGGTACCATATAATTTCAATTCAAGGAGGAATTTTAACTTCTCTTCTTGGCAGTCGTTATGGTCTTTCTTCTTCCTCTTGAAGGATAAGATTTTCTCTCATATCATCTTTGGCACATCTCTTGTATCTCCAAGAAAGGGTATTCAGCTGATAAATAATATCCTCTTATTCTGCTTGCATCCAATCAAGATTCAATTGTAAAATAGGAAAGATGTTTTATGCAGTAAAAATCATTTTGTTGCATGGAAAAGGAAACTTTATAAGTTCCTATTCTTTCCCCAACTAATTCACCAAAAAATTGTTAGCAAATGAATTAGATGTTATTGTAATAGCTCAATCTTAACTCCATAGCCCAATTTAAAAGGATCAATATCACTAACATCTTTAGAAATATCACAATTTCATTTGTGATTTTCCTCTTAATTATTATCAAGGTACAACCCCCTCATAGGTTATGATTAACTAACATAGGGTACACATTTTACTAGACAACGTGGAAAGACAAACAAACACTAACTTATTTAAGTACAAGATTAGTGCCATTAACATAAAGATTGTCAATATCCTAGTGCAAAGACAACAACTCTAAGAATAAATAAATGTGATTCAAATAGAATTGAATTAATAAGAAAACTTAATATGGTGTTAAAATATTATCTCCCAAAGGAAACCAAATCTAAGCATTGTACAACCAAAAAATTCATCAATAAAAAGCACCATATTCATAATAATTGATACATAGATCTAGAATAACTTGTAATTAATGATTCAATTCCAAAAAAAATCTTTTTCCCTCCATTACATCATAGTGTAAAATTAAAGAATTTTGGACCCCTTAGATACATTAAAACTAGGTTTTTTAATAAATTCAAATCTTGAATCTTTGGCTGTTAATATAATGGACATCATGTCTTGTGGTAGTTCCATGACAACCAACATGCTACTTAGAGTAGTCCACAATCAAGGAATAATAATGACTAGAAATAATCATCATTATTTTTTCCCCTTTCTAAATGATTTTTATAATTAGCCAAAACATATTGGCTTAAAATTATACCCTGTGGCCTGATGTAAATGCAAGTGATGTATTACTAGTGTTTGCATTAAATGATCATATTCATTCTTGCAAATTTATTCATTGGAAATATCCCAAATTGAATACTAGGCTGGTTGAACCGATATTAAATTCATATTGATATGCTTGCTCATAATATTATTAGAGCTCATTTATGTACTTTTCCAATCACTGATAATTCCCTATGAAATCTCCAATATGCCTTTGAATTTCTATAAATGTTGAGGCAACTTCTTTCACTTTCATCTTGTAAATTTAGCTCATTGGAGATGACAACCAATGAGAGTGATGCTTCTTCAAGAAGTGAATTTATTATGCTTGAAGAAGTGGAGTACAATTAGTTTAGGAGGTTGATGATGGACTAACTAAAATATTTTTTCATGGTTCAAGGTGACATCGAGGAAGGAATTCTCTGGAAAATTTTTGGAGAGAATTTTCTAAGTTGCTTCAATGTTCACAACTCTGAGCTCCTAGAATTCTTCATGTACAATGTAGTTCACACATTTGGAAAATGAGAATGTGGTGTGGGGCCATGGAATGGTTGGTTGAACTAGAGCATCAGGAGAAATTGAGGATCGATATCAAAAGACTTAGTGTATTTCCAAAAATAGACCTGGTAGGTGACACCATATGTATTGCAGTGATTCTTCACTATGAAATTATTGAAGAGGTGGTGGCTCTATTGCATGCTCGATGAGAAAAACCATGGGGTTGTTTTTCCATTTCATCCAATCTAATGAAAACTTGTTCTCCCCTGCACAAATTGAACATTTGCAAGAGGTGGTCAAAGGAATTTGCATCCTTATTTTTGTTCTTTGTATCTAAAATATAATGGGATTCTAATTTTGGATGTAAATAGGAGTTTTTGTAACAGTATATAATATGAATATAAATTAATTTTGTACTACAATAGTGTATCTTGATTTTCCATGTGAATGCCACTTTTCTTATTTCTTGTCATGTACTTCACTTGTGCTTATTTTTCAATTAATTAATGTTGTTACTAAGAAAAACCTCGATCCTTGGAAAAGTTATCAATAGGCTATCAACACCCACTCTATTTATGATAACCTGCTCTTTTACCTCTCATCACTTTATAAATTAAATGCTTGAATGCTTCTATTTTCAGCCAACATGGGCTCATAAAACCCTGTCAGATATCAACAAAGGTGTTCAAACCTTTAATCAACTCTAGATTTGATAATTTTTGTAGTGTAGAAAAATGTATCCCTTTACATTTTCTCACTTGTTTGGGCCCTCCTAATTAAAATGGACTTAATAATGCCTTAATTTAGTGTTGATAAATGCATTCCTTTACATTTTCAGCCTTATTTGGACCCTCTTAATTAAATCAATCTTAATTAGGCCTTAATAAGCCCTTTTATTCATATACAAGCCTAATAAATTACATTTTCCAAAGGGGAAACCTGACAATAATTAATGCCTAAACATAAAAATTTACCTTGAGCAATGTGTGTTATAGGAATAAGGACCTAGGACCCATTTTCCCATGGGTGAATGGTTCCTCCCTAGTCCTTTGGACCTAAATTTAAATTATGTTTTTGGCAGTATTTTAACATCTTCAAATCCCTAATTCAATGCCAAATTTTGATATTTGAATTTCAAAAAATTAAGGATACATACATATAAATACAAGGTTATTTTATCAAATCAAGTTAGTTTTTGAAGAACCTAGAGTTTTTATGCATGCATTCCAATAGAAAGGTTGATGATCAAGAGTATTCAAGAGAAGATATAATAGATATTTATTGCAAGAATCGAGATCCTTTCATCATGTCAAAGTTGGTCGCACCCACAAAAGGATATGAAAATCATAGTAAAACCTATCCTGGGAATTGGACATTCCAGCTAGTGACTAATATCTCTTTATGGACATTCATTTACTTGTCAAACCAGGGAACGTATACTTTGAATGGAGCAGCACAATATATGCACTAAGAACTAGTTTCGGTCATGAATTAATAGAAATAAATACTTGGAAAGAATTCTATCTACGCTACATAAAGGTAATGCAAAGTTCTCTTAACTCAACCATGATTTAACCAAAATAGAAATCATAACAGCTACGATTGAGACTCAAACTATGAACTAGCCTTATGCTGCAAGAACAGGCACAGGGATGGATTCCCAATGCTATAGGAACAATATAAGACTGATTTTGTATGAAAACTTCAAAGATGAAATCTAATTATGATCAACAGAAAAAGAACAGCTAACTAAGTAGCTACAGATACTTACAAAGTGGGCCCCTTTAGCAAGCATCTACTAATTACGCAAGTGTTGAACTCAGAACTTCATCAAACTTTATTCATAAACTTAGAATGGTATACATTGCTTTGTGGATATGAAAACTAACAACAAAATCTGTCTCTTGTCATACAGATTTTGCTTTTTATTATTATCATACTAACTCTTACATGATATCTTCTATTTCCCTATCACTATGCTTCTATCTTACTTCTAACCATCATCTCTGCTCACTCGCACAGGAGGATCACTTATTTAAAGTCAGGAGAACTAACTAACTCTATCAAAGAAAGACATGGAAGTAAAATGTATCCCAAAATTGAGGAATAGACTTCATAAATGAATTTATTCGTTCAACCCAATCTAGAGAGAATCTAGCGCTCCACTCTTTCCAGATTGACTGTCATTAAAAATCCTTCCCAACGGTTTTGGTCAAAGAGTCTTTGCCAGAGCTTCCTTGAAGTCGTACAGGAAATAGACTTTACTGCAAGGCCAAGATCAGTTGCGCTTGACTCGATCATACTTTCTTCAACAACCTGCGAAACACAAGGCAACAGATGCGAAAGAAAAGGCACATGGTACATACACAATAGTTGTTCATTAATCACATATTTAAATCTATTTTATCATTCAAAAACTATATGCGATATACCAGTCATTTAGGGAGTCAAACGGGGTAATAAATGTGGATAAGACAACACGATAGGCTAGAGGAACATAAAAGTGTATTGCTACAGGATATCCCAATAAAAGGTTTCAAAAGAGTTTAAACAACCATGAATAACAAAAGTAAAGGTATTAAAAGTTCATCATGATATCCAAACTATGAGCACATTTTGGGCTCATCAAAAGTCTTCTTTTATCATGCATGTTTTTTTAACTAACATTGTGATACAAGTTTCAAGATCAAGTTCAAGCATTCAAAGCATTATTCAAGTGTCAAGATCCACATCCAACTCAACCATTTCATGAAAGTTGCAAACCTATTAATATCTCCATTATTAGGGTTTCATACAAAGGTTTGTTGAGTGGTAACATAGCTTTTTTCATTCTTCATTCCCTCTTTTATTTCATTATTGTAATTCAAGGTTTGATTACCAAAATGGGGTTTGTCCAAGGAATTCATTGAAAAAAAAAAAAATTTCTCTCTTGTGTGTGTGATTATAGATTTAGGTTGAAGAAGAATTAAAGACCTTTTGAATAGCAAGATTGAAAAGTTGTCAAATTTAAAAAAAAATTCAAAATTTTTGTTAAATCATGAAATCTAACCTATCGATCTGATTTTTGACTTCCTGACACTAAAACCTAGAAAAATCAAAAGCTACAAATCTGATTAGAGGCTCCTAAAAGTTACAGAAAAACCCTAAGAAAAGATCCATTCACCCATGGGTGAATGAGTCCCAGTCAGCCTTAAGAAATTGCCTCTTGGTGACTAGTAAACATATCTATGCCCTTCTCAAATCTGCATTTGGATTTATGGTTATGCAAATATTTAGTTTAATATTGTTGTTTCAAGTGTTACATAATTGCATTTTGGAGTTGATTTTAGATATTTTTTATGTTTTCTCCCTAAAGTGTTGTTTGATCTTGACCCTCATCCTTTAATCATAAGGAAATCTGATGATTCTCACATTGAATTGATTCACCTAAGGGTTTTTAGTCAATTCTTTGTGAGGATCTCATTTCCTAATGAAATATTGAGAAAGAGGTCCCTCATTGTTCATCAATCTACATATTTAGTGAAAACCCTATTTTTCCATGTTTCAATTTTTACTTCTTTATTTTCCACCTTTTATTACAAGTGACTTTTGGGATAGCTTTAAAAAATACTTCGAATACTGACTCATTTTAAAGCATGTCTTTAAACTCTTTCCATGGGATACCAACAATAAAAAGGGTTATGGTAACTCACTTAGTGCTCAATGGGGTTTACATAACTTTTAAAAATGTCGACAATATTTACACTTAGAAAATTTTGGATGAACCTATAAAATATATTGTTATGATTGGGACCTAGGTAACATAATAAAAAAAAATCAAACTATCACTTGTTTTTCTTTTCATCACCTCACCTTCTCAATGGAATTCTTAATTAGGTGTCGCACAAGTGAACCCATTATGTGTTACATGATTCACTATATTATTTCATTTCTCTATTTAAAAAAAAAAGGGATTTTTGTCACACCTATTTTAGGGCATGACAACTTTTACATTTCTAAACTAGGATTCCTAAATTCTAGAGGCCATAACTATTGTTCTTATAGCACACACAACCCATTCAGATTAGGGACCCCCTCTTTTCCCTTTGTGCTTTTTTTCGGGTCATTTTTCTTTTGCCTCATTTTTTGTGCCCCTATTTTGGAGCTTAAACTTGTCACTTGCATTAAAATCATCAAATACATCTTGGAAAATTTCACCTATCCAAATTTCACTAAGTTCTAAACCTTTATAGAAGTTGCACCATGGGATTTTACTCTCCATTAGCCACCACATCTATCAGACCTAGTGGACCCACAACTACGAGTCTCCCTTAATAGTTTTTTGTCCCTCCTTCATTGTTCCTTGTGCCCTTCATCTAACGTTTGCTTGCATGCTAGATACCGTGCTCACTTTTGCTCGCCTAGGTCTTTACTAAACATTCTCACTGACATGGGTTTCTGCACCTCTACATACCTAGTTGTCATCGTACCTACAAGTTAATGTGGTCATAAATGTAGCTTGGTCTATATAAACCCCTCACCACCCATGTCATTTTCACCTGTGAAATTCAAGTTTGGAGAAAGAAGAAGGAACTCCCACGCACATAGAAGGATTTAGACATTAAAGTAGTTGTTTTTCTTTCTCTATGTGATTGAGGTATGTATCTAGAATTTTCACTTTTTTGTTGTGATTAAGGTTTATTAAAGG
This sequence comes from Sequoia sempervirens, assembly GCA_007258455.2. NCBI lineage: Eukaryota > Viridiplantae > Streptophyta > Pinopsida > Cupressales > Cupressaceae > Sequoia > Sequoia sempervirens. The sequence continues at coordinate 215,979,255 of VDFB02000017.1, forward strand.
ATCATTTTCCTAGGGTTTTTCAAAATCAAAACCTAGGTTTTCAGACCCTCAAATCACCTCTATGAGCTTTTCCGTTGGGAGAGCCACCTTTTGCAATTCCATCTAGGTAACTTAAATAGCTGCAGCCATTGCTCCATCCATTACTATATTCAAGTCTCTGGCACTTTGGGCAAAAGGAAATAATCATTAAGAGTTGATGGGGGCTTTTGGGACCCATAGATATCATTAATGCCCTACCATAGATGAATTTCCATCTTCAATACTCCATGTCTACATCGCTTAAAGGGAGAGAATTGGAATTTGAAAAATGGCTAAGTCACTAGGCCTTTGGAGACCCACATCTACAAATCATCATATGTGAACCATCATCCTATCATTTCCATTGTTTAATGGAAAGACCCTCAGATTCTCATGATTTGCGGTTCCCGCCTTGACTAATTCTATGACTCTTGCATCTCTTTCGACTAATGAATCCCACATCAAATGATGTCAGTTCTAGTAACCAAACAATCAAGTGATAGAAAGCACAAGTTGAAAGTTCTTTCTGTACCCAACCAAGCAGGCCACCCCATGCAGAAGGCTGCCCCATCAACATTGTTCCTAGCAGAAAAACCCAAACACCTTCACATGGTGTGTTCCTCATACCATTAGTCTTTGTAAATCCTAAACGCTAAAGTGATGAAGTTCCTAGTCTAGATGATTATGTAGGTTTCCCTAGGTGGAACACCATCCCCGTGCTGTCGTTGTCTAAGGGAAGAACTCCCATGCCTCTCTGCCTTGTAGGTCTTGCCATTCATATTTTCTCATAGCAAAACCTTAAGTCTGACAATGAATATTTTAGGGATGGGTGACCCCTACGAGTCATTCCCTATGGACTTCCACCTATGGGGGCCTGTTATCCTAGAGCCATTCTTTAACGGTGTAACCAACCTATCTCTTTGCCATGCAGACCCAGATCCCATCAACATTCTCAACACAGAAAATGCATAAATGACAAACTTTAAGTCAAGTTTTCTCTTCGGTGGGTCCGCTTATGTAGGATTTCGCCATCATAAGGTTGATCAATAGAAGTTGTTATATAATGGCAGAACCTTCATGGCAACCTGACATGTGGCTCCTGTACTACTAGACTCTTCCTTACACAAATCATAGCTTAGAGGGGAACTTAACCAAACCTATCCAAGAAGAACGGCCATACAGATCCTACAATGCAGAACTCCACTTGTGGGATATCACTGTCCCAAGGAAATTCTCCAATGGAAAAGCACCAATGGTGATCCTAGTGGCAACTCTCTCCCCCTTCAGAGTAGCATGAGCTTTAAAACTTGAACTAACAAAGAGGGTGACTTCAAGTTCCTTTGTTATCAATTTTCCCATGTGCCAAACAAATTCATGCAAAATTTTCTTATAGACCAAGCCATGCATAAATTAGCTATCAAAATGTCATCTACAAGTTTCCCACTTTCCTCCATCATTCCTTATGGCTTTCAGTCTCACGACTTCCATAGTGTACACTTCGACATTGCTAGACCCATATTCTCACAAACTGTCCAAGCAAGCTTCAAATGGTAAAAAATGATGAACGTTATGATCTTCTAAGAGTATATGACTGATGCTAAATCTACATGATTTAACTAACATTTGCACCTATAATCTATCAACACACTTACTACACCTTTTGTGTGTAGGATTTACAAAACTTACTGAGGGGCCATTAGAGAAGCTAGTGGATAAAGTTGAAAAGGGAAAGAGACCAACAAGAACTCCTAGGGGAAGAGACAAAAGGTCTATTTTTATATTGTAATATATTAGGGTCGGTAGGTGAAATCGTAAAATAGAATGAATCTAAGCCATTCATTGTAAATGAATATTCTCCATTCATTCTTCTTTTGGAAAATGATAAATAGGGGCATCCTCTCATTTTGAAGAGAGAGATGAGTTGTTGTGTAAAGACCTACTGCTGCAAAATATATGAGAAAAGCATTGAGTTAATTGTTTCTTGTGTATTTCTCTCAACATGTGCATGATTCTACTCCAAATAGTTCATTTGAGCATTGTTATTTCTAGTTTAAGTTCATTTTTAGTTAGTATTTTATGTTGTTCTTTAATGGTGGATGTATGCTATGGTGTTTGATGCATTTTCAGCTCATACTTTTAGCTATTTGTTGATGAAAAATTGTTGTGTAAATTTATTGTGAGCTTATTTATTTTTCTGCACCTAAGTTCAATTGTTATTCATGCTTAAAAGGTGAATGTACAATCTGAAAATCTGCAAAGACCCCTTGAAGATTGCACTAATTTTAAATGAGACTATGGGTTGTCCTTGGTTAAGTAAAATTCAGTTTGGGATGTCTATCCACTATAGCATCCTCCACTATTACTGTTCAACTTAGTTGCAGGTTTAGGAAAACTTCTAACCCTTTTCCCTTTCACAATTTCTTAAAAATATTGAGTTAGAGACAAGTTCTAGCATCATTGTAAAGCCAAATCTAATGATAAAGATGAATTTAAGACTACTATTTTGACATTGATGTCACTATTCATCCATTTCCATAAATCTAAAATTTCATCATTGACCCAAGGAAACTCCATGCTTATCAAACCATAAGGCCCTCTTGTGATTACCAACAAATCACATCAACTAACTATGCTATTTTTGCAAGTCATGACCTAACACCCGAGTGACCTTAGGGTGATTTTCTAAAACTTAGTTTCAAAAAGTTACCTTTTAAGAGAGATAGCATAATTTTGTGTTGTCTATGTTGAGAAAGTGCAAAAAAACCCATCAACAAAATTAGTACTAGAAGGAGGGTAGGCTAAGCTGGATCAAATTATGTCCTCTCCTCAAATATTTCATAGGGTACTTAGATCCACACTAGAAAAAAGGGAATTCCAAGAGCCCAAGACCCCTACCAAGGCTAGGAGAGCCAAGAAATGGGAAGCATCAGCTTCAAGCCCACCCACATGACCTCCATCCCCATCCTCTCCCTCACTCCAACCTACATTTTCTCCATTCACTTCCCACATCCAAAGTGCTACCCTAACATCTACCCCACCTCAACCACAAGTTGTTGCAGTGCAACCATTACCACCCCCACCTCCACTAATGGCTTGGATAGGAAACAATCCATTTCCATTGTCCTTGAATGATTACCATGACATGCCAAAGAATCTGGAAGGCTTTTGCTCCAAGTTTCATCTAAATGATCCACAACAAAAAAAAGAACATATTAAGATCTTCCAAACACCCTTGAACGATATGCATATTGAACACAAGGACGTGGCCTGCAGACTCTTCCCTTACTCGTTGGGGGATGAGGCATTCTATTGGTATATCCATTGTTGAAATATAGAAGAAAACTAAGAGGAGGGGTTGAATCAGTTGTCACCAATCACATTCACAAATCTCAAACAATCATTAATACCACATCCACTTTAATCTATTATAAAATATGAGCATGAAGTGCAAAAAAAAAAGAAATATCAACACAAGAAACACTAGAGTTATGTGGAAAAACCAATAAAGGAAAAACCATGGTGAGGATTAACTCACAATATAAATTAATAGCAAAACTGATTACAAAGAGCCTCACTGCCAAAGGGTTCACTGCCCAAGAAGTAGGCTCACTATCTATAGATAGGACTCATTGTCTAATAGGGAGGCTCATTGCCTACAAATACAAAAATATAACAAAAAATCCACCACAACAAATTACACACATCTGCAGCCTTAATAAAAGAATTGCAGACACCATTAGCTCAATGTTTTCTTGAGTCTAACACATTAAAGTACTGCTACCTCAATTCACTTACACAAACTTTTTACTTCTAACACTTGTTTCATACTTGTGGAATTCAATCCTTAACATATCAACTTGCATTTATACCATGTTCAACCTTAGAAGATTTCTCCAACGTTGGCTACACACTCTTCATTTTACAAATTCAAATTAGGTTAGCAACTTAACATTCCCGCGGTGGAAGAGAATGAGAGCAAACAAAACCAACACTTAACCAAGACCCAAAACAACATCTTAGATCAATCAAACACTTCCTCAATTGATACTTATCCTTCACATGACATGTAGACACTAGGTTAGCCAAACCTAATGAAAATAACATGATTCTACAACAAGAAAATAACACGCAGACAACACAACATGCTTCAGTAGAAAATTGAACACATCTTAGATGCCTTTAGATTCATCTATAGCTAATGCAACAACCTTCATACATAGAAAACTTTGCATCAGTCAATCTAGATTGTATAGACACACACAGTAATTCTAAAACTTGTCTTCTAGAGCACCAAACCATGAACATCTTTGATAGAACACAGATAACACCATTACAAGCCTTCTTCTAGATCCACAAGACCTGGAACAAACTAGGATAGGACTACAGAGTAGATAAATTTCTCCCAATCACAGACAAACAGTACTGTGAAATCAATTCACACACTGGTGAACATAACTTTCACTCTCCAGTCAAAAGCTTTAATCCAGGATATATCACCCAATGGTTCCCATAAACAATACTTCAGATCCACAAAAGAATAGAATCAACACAGAAGAAATGTGGAGCACATACTAGAGCACATTCTGAACATACATGCGATTCTATCTTCACTATTTATTAATTTTCTCAAAAGCACTTGGTAACACATCATGTTAGCATACCTGCAACACCATAAAGATAGCTACATGTACTCACAACATCTCAACAGTATCTCAACAATACATGCACAACCTACAATCACTTGATTTCTTTCTTTGCAACAACCTATATTATGTTTACATCAATGACAACACCACCAAACTAATTCATACTTGAAACAATCTACCCCTTTGTCATTGATGGAAACACATGAATCTCTCTCCCCCTTTGATATCAATGGAAAAGAACATAATTATGATTGCTCCACTTTAGGAGTGCACCCACACATCCCATACTGCAGAAATGAAACTTCCTACTCCCCCTAAGGAGTAGAGCCAACTATTAGCCCAAAAAAATGAAAAATCTATATGCCCACTGGATTGATGCACCTCCATGTGCACCTAGTTCAAAGGAGGGGTAGTAACCCCCAACTTCTCCCTGAGATACCGAAAAGTATCCTTCGGAAGAGCCTTATTAAATATATCTGCAATTTGATTCTTGGTAGACACATATTCGAGCCTGAATTCATTCTCTAATACCTTCTCTCTTAAGAAATGATATCTGATAGATATATGCTTTGTCCTTGAATGAATTACTAGATTCTTTGAAATATTTATTGCACTTGTAGTATAAAAAAATATAGGGATAGTTTCATCACACATCAATCCTATGTCCTTCAATTTTTTCTTCACCCATAAAACCTGCGTGCATCAAGATACTGCAGCAATGTACTCTTCTTTAGCAATAGGTAAAGAAACTAAATCTTGTTTGTTTCTTATCCATGAAACCAATCTTCCTCCAAGAAAGAATGCACCACCACTTGTACTCTTCCGATTATCCACACAACCACCCCAATCTGCATCAGTGTAAGCACTCAAAATAAAATCAGTATCCTTAGGATAACAAAAGCCATAATCTGAACTTCCCTTTATATATCTGAATATTCTTTTCATAGTTGGGTATGTGTAGGATCATCATGGAAAAACTAGGCCCTTAAGTGGCAAAAAATTCAGAAGAATCAGAGTTAGGCAACTTGACGTAAAAATTTGAATAAGTCATATCTATATTATTTCAAAAATACATAAGAATAGAATCTGTAGCAAATTGAATGTAGTTTCTAAACTACTAGGTTTTTTTTTCTGTCTCTAACCACCCTAACCACAATAAAATGATAATTATTTTTTATAAGATTTTAGATATAAGTAGAGGGCGCATGTCCAAATGTGATGCATATTTTTTTGTAATTTTTTTCTCAGTAAATAATTAATTATGATTTTTTATTACAACTTTTAAAAAATATAAAAACTTGTACATCTAACCACCTAACTTGGTCAAAACTTCATGAAATTCATTTTTTTTAATCTTATAGTATCTAAAGAATAGAATGTGATGCATGCTTTGGATTCAAAAAATGTGATACTGTTTGAAAGCTATAGATGTTTTTCAATCATCCTATCAATAAATGCTTTAGTCATAATTCAAAAAGAAAATGAATAATAATTATTTATTAAATTCAAAGTAAAGCACAATTATATTGGTGGAAAGCTGAGAATATCCTTTAAAAACTCTTTTTGTTTCATCAATTTTGGGTAGAAAAAAACTCATCAGCCACATACCCTACACATACCCATTATATCACCACTTTTTGACCCATCATGATCTTGCACATACCTAGTTGTAACATGTGTTTCTTTAGGTTCTGCTTGAAATATGGTAACAAAACATACTACATGCATGATATCCAGTCTAGTAGCAGTAAGATATAGCAGTATACCAATCATAGGTCTATGCATTCTCTAATCAACTTTAGGTGAATCATCATCCTTACTAAGTTTGCATCTAGTATTAAACATAGGGGTACTAACCAGTTTGGAGTCATCCATTCCAAACTTCTTAGAAATTCTTTAGAATACTTTGGCTATGAAATGAATATGCCCTTATTAGTTTGATTCACTTGAAGTCCAAGGAAGAAATTCAACTTACCAATCATAGACATTTCAAACTCTTTTTGCATCTCCTCTGCAAATCTCTTGCACATACCCTCATTTCCTCCGAAGATGATATCATCAACATACACAACCATTATCAACATTTTGTTTCCTTCAACCTTGAAATAGAGATTACTATATATGGAGCCTTTGTTGAACTTTTGTTGTGTCAAATATATGTCTAACCTTGCATACCATGATTTGGGAGCCTGTTTAAATCCATACATTGCCTTTTTAAACTTAAAACCCATGTTTGGTTTATCTGTGTCATAGAAAAAAAGGACCCTTTGATTGACATGAGATTAAATGGACTTAATGAGGCTCTAATTTAGTGTTGTGAGTTATTTTATGTGTCCACACGAGGTCTTGGACCCTTGCAAATCAAATAGCATGCTGTTAATCACGTCTTGTAAAGGTGTTGTAAAGGAATTTCATTCTTTTCTAAACTTAATTAACCTATTTCTCCCTAATTAAAAATTATAAAATTTGTTTAATAACATTATTACATCAATCTATAAGGTTCTTAATGTAAACTTAATGATAAGCTAGTGTTGTAATGTGTCTTGCACATTCACATTGGTTTTTGTGTCCTTCTAGGCTATGTGGGCCTAGTTTTAGGGTTGTAAAATGTATTTAATCACACTTTCACATTGATTTATGTGTCCCAAGCCCTATTGAACATTTACATCATCACTAATAGGTCCTAATTAATCCATATTGTGTATCATGTGGTTTAAATTGATCAAACAATTGACAAAGTTGCAATTTAAACCTTATTTCCTTATTCCTTGGCCTCTTAGCTGTCATAATGGGTCCTGTGGGACCCATTCACCATGCATCATGAACTAGTCCCATCCAGGTGGGACTCATTCACCATGTGTGGTGAATGAGTCCTCTCTAGCCCCCATTTTGACCTTTGAGCAGGAAAAAGTGAAATTTAAAGTTTACTTTTACTACATGTCAGCCTGTGATAAGGTATAATCAGGTACTAAGGAAAAATTGTCTATAAATAAGTGTTTTCATTCTCACTTTACATATAATAACTCATTTTCACATCTTTCATCATTAATTCATCATCTATCTTCTCATCCAAGTCAATCAAGCTAGGGTTTCTTTATTAGAAGTCATCAAGTTAGCTTCCTAAAGCATTCAAGGGTTGAATCTTCATGTTATGTTGTAGATTTGCAAGATCAAAAAGTCATCAAGTTAGCTTCCTAAAGCATTCAAGGGTTGAATCTTCATGTTATGTTGTATATTTTCAAGATCAAATCATCATGACAAGGTAATAATCTCCATTTTTTTATGTTTCATTACTTTATTTCATCACTTTGGTTTAATTACCTAAACGGGGTTTGACCAAGGCAAACCCTCATGCCCTAACCTTCAACATATCTCTCTTTTGTCTTGTTTATTTGTAGATTTAGGAATCTTAGCAAATTAGGAATCATTGAGTATTGTATTTCAAAGTCATTCAAGTCATATCTTCATTATTCAAGTCAAAACATCAATAAAAAGTCACTTTCAGACCTGAATTCAACAGTTTCAAAAGTTGAGACTTGTAGGAGACAAAAGTGCAGATCTAACTCCATGGAATCAATTCTTGATTTTCCAAATTCCTGTAGGTGGACTGATTTTCTACCCATGGTGAATGAGTCCCACCTATAGATCTGAAAACAAATTTTCTCATATTTCAGCTCCCTATAGTCAGGAATAGGTTTTTGGAACTTTTTACCAGAAACAAGAGTAATTCACCATGCATGGTTCATGATTCATAGTGGCCATTAACAGAGGTTTCTAAGACATTCCAAAATCTTTGAGTGACATCATTCTACCTCTAGGTGCACTTTGTTCAGTCTCATTCATTTTTATTTCCATTTTCTTAAGTTTCTAGTTCATATTTTCATTCAACACTATGTTTTCCAACACTTTGATATTAGATCAATTTACATTTTATAGTTTGCGTTTTCATTAAGTTTTGAGCATTAAGAAATATTCACACACTCCAAATTTTCTTTTCATTCTTCTATCCTTTAGTCTTGAGTGTTATCATTGTGCATTTTGGCCCATTTTCTCTCTCCTTCTAAGTGAAAAACCCTAAGAGGAGCTAAGAAGGATTTGAGTGCCAAAATCCTTTGTTACATTTTGGTGAACCTGATGTTTGTATCCCTTCTTTTCTAATTTTGGATTCCCTTAATCATCCTAGAAGTAGCTTGCATTGCATTTTGTATTCTAGGGTCTCACTTTTGCATGTGTAAAAAGTGTATTTAGGTTGCATTTCTAACATCTAAATCCATTTACATTTTTCTGAAATTCTCCATTTTTCACTTAGGTTTGCATCTTGGTACTCAGAATTCATAAAAATCATGCACAAATTTCTGAAAATTTTGCAAAAGGTCCATACTGGGACTCATTAACCACCTTGGGTGAATCAGTCCCTTCTGACCGCTGAAACAACACTTTACAGATCTCACAATTTTTGTTTTAGGATTTTGATTGGTGCTTCAACCTATATATTTCAGTTAGTTGCACTTCTGTAGCATGCATTTCACAAAATCTAGCCTTAATTAGCTCATTTCATATATAGTTTAAATTGCACATTTGCATTCTCATCCTATTGCATAGCATAATCAGTCAATTGTTCTTTGAAAATTACATTTCATTTCAGAATTTTATATTCCATTTTGAGTTAGCATAGATTGTTATTTCAAAATGTTAGATTGTCATTCCTTCACTACATGTCAGTATTATGAGAGTCTATTGGCGTGAGAGAATGAAAGTGTTAATGCTTTTCTTAAACTGGCATTCCCTCCTATCTCTCCTATTTGTGCAGATGATCTGTTAGAAGAGCATACAAACATAGACGCTCATGATGATCATGATTGTCACTCTCCCAATACCTCTCATTTTAGTGAAAAAGGTATCTTGGCTAAAGAAAAAACAGTCGTTGAGAATCATGAGGCTCTTGTTTGTCCTTCTTGTTGTGCCCTCAGCACACATGCCCTGTTCAGAATGGGGACCCTCTATTCTTTCACCTTACCATGTCATTTTTGTCGTCGCCTCATTTTGCATGCCCCCATTTTGGTATCCCGAGTGGTCAGTGTACCCCCCAAAATACCATCTTAAAGTGACAATGTTTACCCACTCATCTTTGGTTAAGCCTTGAGGCTTTTCGAGCTTTCCTTGGCAATTTCCTTCTACCAGTGGCTCTGGGTCCTGTCGGACCCAGACCCTCGGGTTTCCGCCTTCGGGCTTCCTCTGGGGGTTCATTGTTCCCGAATGGTGGAAGGAGTCCTCCTTCCCAAACCCCAAGCTCAGGATCATCAACTTCCACCAGGTTTCAATTTGTGTGAAGTCTCAGACTACATTCATGCCATCTGGGTCCGGTCTTCTGGGCTGCCATTCCTGGAACTCCCTCTACCTCTTTTTGTTTTCTTGCATCAAAACATCGTCGGCGCTCTGCCCTTTAGAGTCCGAGTCCCTGCTTGTCGCCAATATTAAAAACCAAGTCTTTAGTGATCATTTCAACATGTCCTTCTAGACCTCCCACCGCCATCTACTATTTTCAAATTCACCAACCAAAGGGTCGGTTGTACAAGAATTAAATGAAGCCATTAATGGCAGAGGGGGGTGGGTATGTGCAAGATCATGAAGGGCCAAAAAGTGGCAATATTATGGGTATTTGTAGGGTATGTGGCTGATGACTTTTTTTTACCCAAAATTGATGAAACAAAATGGGTTTTTAGAGGAGATTCTTAGATTTTCACCAATATAAATTATGCTTTAATTTGAATTTGATAAATTATTATTATTCATTTTTTATTAGAATTACAACTAAAGTCCTAATCGATTGGATGATTGAAAAACATCTATAACTTTCAAACAGTATCACATTTTTTGAATATGAAACATGTGTCACATTCTGTGCTTCACATACTATAGGATTAAAAAAAGAAAAATAAATTTCATCAAGTTTTGACCAAGTTAAGGTGGTCAGGACATACAATTTTTATATTTTTTAAAAGTTGTAATAAAAATTCATAATTAATTATTTACTTGGAAAAAATTACAAAAATATGCATCACATCGGACATGAGTCCTCTACCTATATATAAAATATTATAAAAATAATTATCATTTATTTATAGTTAGGGTGATGGATAGACACCTACTTCTTATTTTTTCTCTGAAATTTAAGTACTATTGCATTGAAATTTCAAATTTTCACCAAATAGATTTTATTTATTTTAAATAAACCTAGTAGTTTAGAAACTAAATTAAATTTTCTACAAATTCTATTCATACATATTTTAGAAATAATATAGATAACATATTCAAATTTTTATGTCAAGTTGCCTAACACTGATTTTTTTGAATTTTTTGCCACTTAAGGGCCTGTTTTTTCCATGATGATCCTACACATACCCAGGTATAAATATTAGGCCCCAGCCTGTCATTTTCACTTGTCAGGATTGTAGAAGAGGTTTGAGTGATTTCTTGAGGAGTTCACTACTTTCGTCGATCGCCGCCCTCTTGCCCATCACCTTCATCCACCGATTCTTAGTAAATTTCGCAATCTCCTTCATTGGGCTCCCCAGGTAGGTTTTTTGTCTGCCCTCCCAAGGATTTTTTCATAATTTTGCACCTAAAATGATGAATAACATGGGTTAAAAATGATTTAATTTCCTAAAATGTGATAAAACACACAAAACCAATATATTAGAAATTTTGAAAACCTCCCAAGCATCCCATAGGGTCAATCTGGAACTTTCTTTCACTGCCACCATTCTTCATACAGGGAATTCGAGCCCTTCGGGCTTGAGCCCTTCCGCCACTGGAAAAACTTATGAAAACAAACATCTTTTTCAAAATGGCAAATTTCCCTTTCGGGCCCGAACCCCTGGAACTCCGTCATTCGGTCGCCATTGGAATTAAAGATTTGCAACTTCGGAGATCAACCTCCATTTTTCCTTCCTGGGCCTGAAGCCCTGGACTTCGGTGTCAAGAATTCTATAAAGCTTTCACCGTTCCTAAATGACAAAGTGGTTCTATCTGCCTGGCCCTTGGAGCCCGCTTTGCATCTTTCCATCCGGTGTTAAACTCTCATAAATCTTCCTTCTATCGTGACCCTGGGTCCCAGTCTGCAGACTTTAGTCACAGCTTTTCCCTTTCGTAACTTCCATCTAGTGACAACCTTCTTCCTCTCAGGCCCCGAGCTCTCATTCGTCATTAAGGACTGAACATTGAATTTTAAATGTCCTTGCCCTCGTCGAGTTCGGGCATCTGGGATTCCATCGTGCCTTTGCCGCTCAAAAGGGAGAGAAACAAACCTGCCTTTCCGACCCCTAGGCTAGGCCTTCCTTTTCGCCAAACTAAAGCTTCACAAAGAAAATTTGATGTGCAAGTTCAGTGTTGGGTCTGGTTTATCGGGCTTCTCCCTCTGGAATTTCGTCTAATGCCCGCTACTCTAAACAGTGAAAACATGATAGCCTTCCACCCCTCTAGGCCTAAGTGCCTCAAAGTAGAAGCTAAGAATTGGCCGTCCTTGGCCCACCTAGGTCCCAGACTCTAGAGTTCCATCCCCAGAACTCTATTTCTAGCCAGCTATCTCAAATAGCAAACCCCTGATAGCTTTCTGAGCCTGAACCTTTGGGAGCCCCAAAAGTGACCTAAACGACCTCAAATTTGAAAACTAATCTCGACCCACGTGCTCAAATTTGGCCCTCTTTAACATGAGCCCCTCAAACCATCCAAATGTAAAGATAGGAGAAACCACTTGGATCACCTCGACCTATTTGCCCCTTTCGAAACAACATTCATGTTAGGGAATTCTGCCTCCCTGGGCTTGAATTGTCTGAAATCCCTTAAAAAGTGATTAATGACATCTAAAAGGAAAATATCTAACTATTTTAGTCATATGATGTTTGCTCTAATTTTGTTCACAGGGTTTTGAGCTAACGATAATGCTTTTAAAAAGGTTGTACTTATTGTGTCCATGCTTGCAGGATATATGGAATCAGGTGTAGGACCCTTAGGGGGAACTGCAAAGAGAGACAAAGGAAAGAAATCAGGAAAGACTCCTCATGGGAAGGAGGATAAGAACTAGATGAAGTTCTAGTTCTAGGGTGAACCTCTTCAATCGAAAATCGCCATAGACTGGAAATAAATCATAGACACCAATATCATCCACATTGATATTGATGAGTTTACACAAAGGGTCAGAATCCACCCAAAGACTAACAATGTCAAACTAATCAGACAGAGTGGAATCGCAAAGGCTAGAGGCTTCCCCCCATCTCTCATTGCCGATGAGTTAGTCATGGCTTGTCAGCAGGCCTACCAACCTGAGACAAGGACCATTGTTGACAGAGATGGTAATATTCTAGCTGACATGTCGGCAGAGGGAATTACGAAGACCTTCCACATTCCTAGCTTTGAAGAAATGGAAATGCCCACCATAGAGGAATGCAAGGCAGCATGGGACGACAACCCAATGGGCTACAAGAGATTGATAAATCAACATTGGCTCAAGGAGGAAAGGGCAGTGCTATGAAGGTTCCTGAAGAACTCTTCTGCAGCGATCTCCACAAAGACTACCATGACCTAGTCACCATGTTGAGCTGGGTAATGGGCCTCCCCACTGCTACGTTCTTTCAAGAATGGACAGTGTACTTTGTTGAGCATATCCTCTATGGGAACGAGGGTGTCACCACAAAAGCCTCATTCTACTAGGGAGGTATGATAAGTGACTGCTTCCATGAGTAGTTCATGAATGTAAAAAGGAGCTCCAAATTCTACATGACCTCCAATCTAGCCTATTCATTGACATAACAAAGGTAGTATAGTGGATTGTTTGTAGCACCTAATGAGGAGACAAGGTGAAGATTGAAAGTCTATGACAGACATCACCAACTCCAATTCATAAATTTTAAGAAGGAATACTGCAAGGTCAATGATGCCTTCATTAGTCACGTCATCCGATTACTTGGAGGATATTTTGAGAGGAGAGCCTCTCATAGCACAAGGGCATTCCTAAAGTAGTATGCTTTCCTACTACAATTTCCCAAGTTCACCTACATCCATGCCCAAGGTTTCACTAAAAGACCAAACAAGCTACCCCGGTACCCCAATGATCGGATTATACTATTGGAACTCTCCCGACAGTTGCAACATGTGCACACCATCCTCAACAACAAGATTTTGGTAGGGATCTCTTATCCCTTGACCCTCAAACGAGGCATGTACAAGTTGCAAACTTCCTAGTGTGTCGGGAACTCAAAAAAGGAATTGGTAGAATACCACTTCCAACTACACACTCCTCACCCATAGATGGACCCTTATGGGCATGTGAGAAAAGCATTGGGACTGGAGTACACCCACTTGCATCATGTTGTGGATTTCTGGGAAAACTACCAAGACGACAAAGAGGTGCGTGCCAGGTACTACATGAGGATGACTGCATACTTCGTAAGAAGGGTGCAACTATTCCCTATACCATATCAAGTTGAGGAAGATGAAGGAACCATCATTGATCCCTGGTATAATGCAGTCACCAACTTACCGCTGCCTGCAATTGATTGGGATGAGTAGGTTGATGACCTTGACATTGTAACTAAACCCACTATGGCCCAGACTAAAGAATGGGTTAAAAGACAAGTAGACTAGCTAAAAAAATAGGGGATGGTCCTAACCTATGAAGGGCTAAAGAGTGAGCCTAGTACCACCGAAGATGTTGCCGCCACAACTTAAACAGGCAGGACATCCGAATCTCCTCCGATCACTATATCTAAGAAGAGGAAAGAAATGAAAATAGAGCACTATCCAAATCCCAAGGTATACACAAGGAAAGATTTAGGATGCTCACCTTCCAAGAAGTCCAAGTGAACAGGGGGCACCATGGAGCAGCCTGTAATCCAAGGAGAGGAGGAAGAAATTACAAATCAACTAGAACCTCTCCCAGCTCCCCCTATCTTGACTGCTCCATCATCTGTCTCCCTGGCCATGGTCACCACGTCCTCATCGGCAGTGGATATCTTAGTCCATCTTTCCCTTTCACCTCTGGTCAGGCCTGTGATAGTAATTCACTCCTCCTCCACCACGACTACTCCTCCTTCCTCTGCTGCCATGTCACCCATTGTATCACTCCCATTAGCTAAAATAACAACACCAATGCTTGTTCCTACATTGCGTGAGGATTACTCAAAAAACATGCAAAATATCCCTTTTGAGCTCTCCCAAATCCTTATGGACCCCACCCTTCAGGCCGCCTTAGCACAGGTCCTTGCTATTGCTAAGCCTTCACAGCCTCTAACAGGACCACTAGCGATGGAGACCACAATGTTAATTTCTAAGGAGTGGGAGAGGAAGGAGCAAGAATCCTCGAAGTGAATTGAAGGGGCCAACGATACCATGAACACCTAGAGTATGAACACCAGACAATTGATAGGGTGGCCTACGAAAAGGAAGGGACGTGCTCTTTTGAAAGTGGATATGAGGAGGAGGATTCCAGTGGTAGGGTCATCGTACAAACCTTCGATGATGATCTTGAAGAAGAGATGGCCTGGAAGCTGAAACACAATGAAGAAGAGGCAGAAGGGTCACCTCCCATAGAAGAGCAGGAGGGTGATAGGACAATAGAAAATGTAGAAACCTCTACAGAGGAAAAACAACTGGTGATTGTACCACCTCCTCTTATAAAAGAAGAAGACAAAGAAGAGGACCAGCCCAAGGAATACATGCACAAGGGTGAATAGATTGAAGAAATAAAGGAAAAGGAAAGGGATTTAGAAGAAAGTCCCCAAGGGAAGTTGATTACTAAACC
Source organism: Sequoia sempervirens (assembly GCA_007258455.2). NCBI lineage: Eukaryota > Viridiplantae > Streptophyta > Pinopsida > Cupressales > Cupressaceae > Sequoia > Sequoia sempervirens. The sequence continues at coordinate 215,994,717 of VDFB02000017.1, forward strand.
TCCCATCAAATGCCTCACATTCATCCTATATTCTGATGAGGAAGAGGGAGACATCACCAAGATGAAAGGTGTACAAACAAAAGTCTGAACAGTGCAAGGCGAGGGTGATCAAGAGCCATCAAAAGGAGATTCTTCCATGCCTGAGTGGTTGAAGAGGTAGCTTGAGAAGGAGACTCCTACTCCTAAGGATCTGAGGGTGAGACTAGAAGCTATCCTAGCCCAAGAACAAATCTCAACTAGAAAAGAGAAAAGGCCTAAAGTGAGATCCAAGATAACAATGGATGCTTCTAGGTCCTGAACCACACAGATAGCAACGCCCATGGTAGGCCAGGTGGGTCTAAGCTATAACATTTCCACCATCAACTTGGGGACTACTACCAGAGAGTAGAAGGTGGGACATCTCGAGGAATCAGTGGCTATAGTGGTGCACCTGATAAAGTAGGACAAAGTCTCGAAGGACAGGCTCAAAGCACAAGTGGGTGCCTTGAAAGATTATATCCAACAATGGTCTTCAGTGGATGACATGCCTACCACATCCGTGGCTCCATCCCAATTGTTGTCCAAAGAGAAAATCAAAAAAATAGAGAAGAGAAAGAACTTGGACAAGACTACGGAGAGCTGGTTCCAATAGGTCCTGTACGTCGGGGACATGAGTATCAGTTGGGCTATTCGGACAACCAAAAAGTTCTTGGATCTACAACAATATTTGGAGAGCACGAAGAAGCTCTATACCAACTTCCCTACAACATATGATTCCACCTTTCCAAAGATTGAGGCCATCCTTTGGTTACCAAAGGCCACATGGGAAAAGGAGTTCGCATTCAAAAGCGATGACCACTAGTTGATGGACATGTGGAGGCAAGATTTTGATAACAAAATGGAAAGGTTGGAACAACTAATGGATAAGGTGGATCTAAACATCAAATGGGTCAAGGAAACTAGGGCAGACTATGCCTGATATTTGAAGCTGATGACAGAGTATGACATACCCATAGTACAAATGGATCCATAAAAGATAAAGCCTTATTTTCAGAAGAAGATGGAGGACAGGATGTCCAATGAGATAACAATGGAATTCATGAGTTTGCCACTCGTGCCTTCGCCCAGTCGAAACTGTTCAGGGATCAGAGTGTAAAGTATGATGAATATTGGAAGAAGCTTGAGGATAATGCAAAAGAATGGAGTTACCAGATGTTGCGGTATGAGATCATTGAGGTATACAAGCTTCAACCAGTCATTCTAAAATTCATGGAATATGCAACTTTAAAGAAGTAGGAGGGAAACCCTATTATTAATAAAGAGCTCCTAAAGGAATAGCTACAACAAAAGAGTAGACAACAAAAAAAAAAAATGCTACAATGCTATCACTAAAGGACAAAATAGGGAAAGGACAGAATGTAATTCTAAATTGTAATATATTTGGGGGTAGGTGAAACCCTATTTTGTAATGAATCCTAGCCACAAAATGAAAATCAATCTTGGCCATTCATTTGGTTTTCTTGGTACTATAAATAGGGGGTCTCCTCGCATTTCTAGAGGAGAGTTGAGTTGTTGTAAAGGCATGTTGCTGAAATTTATAATGAAAATATATTGACTTGGTGTATTTTCTTATTTCTCCACATGTTGCATGTTTCAATCTCCATTGTTAAATGCTTTAGTTAGATTCAAAGTGTTTGTTTTAGCTAGCTATGTCCTTGCTTTGATAGATTTGAGTCATGTTGTTCTGTGATTATAGAAATTTCTGTTGTGTTGATGCTTCACAACCCATACTTTTTGTTGTTTACTGCTGGTAAATGGCCTTGTAAAGTTAGTCTAGGCTGAAATTTGAAGCTACTCTTTGAATCTTTATCTTTATTCATGCATGTAAATGGTGGATGAATGGTAAAATATTTGTAGACCTTTAAAGATAGCATAGATTTCATGATACTGTAGATTTCTTGGTTAAGTGGAACTCTGTTTGAAGGGAGTTGTCCATAGTAGAACCTCCATGATCACTATTCATAGTTAGTTGCAGAACCAGGAACCTTCCCTCTTCCCTGCTCTTTTCCTTTTTTTTAAGAAATAGCCTATGCTAAGGTTCATTGCACATTGTAAATCCAAACTTGAAGAAGACATTGAAGTTTTAGATTGTTGTTCAAACCTACAACAAATTACACTTCAATTCCTATCTTAGAAACTTTGAATTTGAAGACCTGCCTCACATCCAGCAATGTAAGTCTGCCCTATGATTACCAAAAAAATCACATCAAATATCAACTGAGAAGTTCCAAGCAAGTCATGACCTGACACCCGAGAGACCTTGGGGAGATTTTCAGCAGCTTGCAATTGGAGATTTCCTTTCAAGAGAGGTAGTGCACATATGCATTACCTATGTTGAGAAAGTGTGGAAAAAAACCCTTCAACACTTCTCCTCCTCCCCTTTGGGAGGATATTTTAGCACAAGAAAATGAAATCATCGACACATTCTTAAAAATCACCCTCCCTAATTTCCATTGTGGGGATAACTTTGAGGAACATGAGATTGTAAATGATGAGGATGATAGATTGGTCTTAAATAATCAAATATTTAAGGTCTACAACAACCCTCTTTATGATCCTTCTCCTACAGCTCCTATTTTGGAAGATATTAGGGAACAAAGCAATGAAGTCATACATGATCATGATAATCAATTTTTTTCTTCTCCTAGTATCTCTCCTAGTTGTGACAAAGATATTGTGTTTTTAGAAAACATAACCAATGAGATTTGTGAGAATCTTAGTTGTCCCCTTCTGCCTATGAAAAAATTTAGTGACCAAAACAATTCCTTGATTGATTCTCCTCATACTTGTGATGAAGATACTTTGCAAACTTCAACCTTAGACATGAACATATTACAAGATCTCCTAGTATGGTGGACAACATGGAATGATGAAATGTGTTCTTGGAAACAACCAAAAATAAAATACAATCTTCCCCTAATCTCCCCACTATTAATAATCAAGAACATTCAACAATTAATAACTCCCTTGGATGTGCTGAAGTTATTTTGGATAAACCAAACCTCAATTATCATGAACATGTGTTTTGTTTCTCTCCTAAGAACTCTCCTTCTAGGGAGGATTTTATGACCCAAGAAAACAATAGCATACCCTTCAAAGACAATGAAGAACCTCACTTAAGGGATAATGTTAACAATATTCAACATCACTACCCCTTTATCCACCTTCCAATAAACCTCGCTACACACTTTACCCACCTTCACACAAACAAAAACCTCCAAATAAACCTAAACTTATCCTTTATCCACCCTCAAATCCACTTGATCCCTCTAATTGACCATGCCACACTTTATACCCAGCTAACACTAATGTATCACAACAATCTAGGGATGATACTATTGCTCATACTTATAACAAACAAAATAACCCATAACTACCACAACCAATTCCACCATCATTACCTTTACCCAATCCACCTAGTGCTCCTTGTTATAACCCTCCTACAAAGGAGTATGATCTTGTTGAACAATTAAGAAATATTCCTACCAAGATCTCCCTTTGGTATTTGCTTCAAAATTCACCAACTTATAACACCATTCTTCAAACCACTCTAAAACAAATCACAATTCCTCCTAAAACCACTCCAAATGATGTGACAACTCTCATCCACAAACATAATCTTGACATTAATTTTCATCACCATGATCTCCCTTCTTTGGAGTTGTGAAAACAACATGATTCCTTTATGATCATTGCTCAATTCCATCGCACAAGTATCAAATGCACTCTCATAGATAATGGTTTTTCCCTTAATGTGTGTGGTGTGAGTCTCCTTGATTGATTAGAAGTTGATAGATCACAAATAATACTTGATTCTATTTCTATTCAAGGATTCGATAATACAACAAAACAACCGCTTGGTGTAATCACTTTACCTATTATGGTTGGGGTCGTTACTTTGAAAACTCCTATTCATGTCATGCCTTATGATCTTTCGTACAACCTTCTTCTAGGAAGACCATGGATTCATGAGATGAATGAAGTGCCTTCAACCCTTCATTGTATAATGAAATATTCCTATAATAATAAAACTTATTAATTTGAAGCATATCATAAGCCTAAAAGTTGCTTGCATCTTGAAAAAAGAGCTACAAGTCCTCTCAAAACATTGATTCCAACTTCCAACGTAGATCCTCTTGAAATTGAATACAACGATGAGGAATTTCCATCTAAATTATTTAGTGATGATTAGGGATCCTTAGAATTAACACCATCAGCTATGGGAGAATATATATTCACACAAAAGAAAGATGAGAAACAAGAACAACCAACCTTCCTATCAACACAAAATTTGGATAACCTTTCAAAAGCATCCACCTCAACCACTTTAGAAAATTCTACAAATTCTACAATCACCCTTGATAAACATAACAATGAACAACCCCCCGATTCCAAAACATTAAAATGGATTTACATGGAAAAGGGTATGAATTAATGAAACAATTTGGGTACAATAGAAAAGGATGTGGTGCTTGAGAGCAAGGTATCCGCAACCCTATAGAGCTCAACACACAAAAAACAACTCAAGGTCTTGGTTATTTTCCTTTAACTACACTCAACATCAATACTATCACACAAGACTCTTCCAAGACTCTTTCTTATTCACATCAAGAACCTAGTTTATGCTCCTTTCCATGTAATAGTTGTAGGATAATCACATTCTCACTATTGCATGTCTTGCATCCATCACAAGGAGTAGCATACCGTCATCCACTTTAGGTTCACCCTTGTCTTGCACTAAGTGGGGGCAAAGTGTTAGACAACCTTCTCCCTTGTATGTCACTTTTCGTTGTCCCTTTCAACTACTCATTAACCTTTCATGAAGATATAAGAGCAAGTTTGAGATGTGAATGACATGTCTTAAGAGTAACTCGCATGTGACATACTCATTTTCCTTGACATGACAAAACCTAACTTTGAAACATGTGACTTGGAATAGAGCTTTCTAGGTTGGCTCTCATGTCTTGTTTTTTTTTTTTTTGCTTTCTCTTTTCTTCTCTACTTTAAAGTAACTTCTCACATAACAATGTGTAGCAATTCCTTTAAAGTTGGGGGCATACATTACCACTAATTAATTTGCATCCTTGGTTCCTATTGTAGCCTTGTCATTTATATGATGTGCTTGTCACTTTTTGGATGACATTGGGTGTGATGTCCTTCATAAGTGTGATATTTATTAGCATATTACATTCCTTTTGATGGCCTAATGTGACACATTGCATCCCCTCAGTTGTGACTATTCTTTGATTGGTCCTCTCTTGGAGACATTAGACACAATGTTCCCTGAGTGACTAATCTTGCATAAATTGAACAAGACTTCTTTGAACATATTTTCACTTTATATTTTTTCATTTTTACATTTTACATTCCTTTTTGCCACCTTGCATAACACAACTTGCATGACTATGGTACCTTTCCTTTCTGTTCATGACAAATTTCTTTGTGGTGCCTTATTAAAGATATCAACGGGTATAACTTTGACATGGTTGAGCAGGAAGCCCACCTAGCAGCATGACTTTTCCCCATAGCCACCTTTGTGTTTGTGAGTGCATACTAACTAGCCTATGTATCTTACTTTTTGGGTTTCCTCACCCCACGAACAACTGGTTCTATGGCCCTAGAGTGATTAAACCATCTTACCTTTCATTTTCCTTTGGATCTTGTCTTTGCATAATTTTGTATCTTGGGGGCTCGACCTACATGTGGATCTCTCTTGAATGGCTACTTTAGTATGATTTTGAAGCAAGTTCATCCTCTCACTAAAGTGGGGGCTAAATGTGTTGTAGAAAAAAATGACCCTTTGCTTGGCATGAGATTAAATGGACTTAATGAGGCTGTAATCTAGTGTTGCAAGGCATTTTATGTGTCCACACTAGGTCTTGGATCCTTGCAAATCAAATAACATTCTTTTAATCATGTCTTGTAAAGGTGTTGTAAAGTCTTGTAAAGGATTTTCATGCTTTTATAGACTTAATTAACCTATTTCTCCATAATTTAACATTATAAAATGTGTTTAATAACATTATTACATCAATATAGAATGTTATTAATGTAAACTTAATGATAAGCTAGTGTTCTAATGTGTCTTACACATTCACATTGGTTTTTGTGCCCTTCTAGGCTATGTGGACTTAATTTTCATGTTGTAAAATGTATTTAATTACGCTTTCAAATTGATTTATGTGTCCCAAGCCCTATTTAACATTTACATATTCACTAATAGGTCTTAATTAATCCATATGTGTATCTTGAGGCTTAAATTGATCAAACACCTAACAAAGCTTCAATTTAAACCTTGTTTCTTATTCCTTGGCCTCTTAGTTGTCAGAATGGCTCCTGTGGGACCCATTTGTCATGCATGGAAAATTAGTCCTATCCAAGTGGGACCCATTCACCATGTGTCATGAATGAGTCCTATCTAGCCCCCATTTTGACCTTTGAGCAGGAAAAAGTGAAATTTAAAGTTTATTTTCACTACATGTCGACCTGTGGTGAGGTGTAATCGGGTACTAAGGCACAATTTTCTATACATAAATTTTTTCATCCTCATTTTACATCTAACAACTCATTTTCACATCTCTTATCACTAATTCATCATCTATCTTCTCATCCAAGTCATGCAAGCTACAATTTCTTCATTAGAAGTCATCAATTGAGTTAGCTTCCTAAAGCATTCAAGGGTTGAATCTTCATGTTATGTTGTGAAATTTCAAGATAAAATAATCATGACAAGGTAATCATCTCCATTATTTTATGTTTCATTACTTTATTTAATCACTTTGGTTTAATTACCTAAACGAGGTTTGACCAAGGAAAATGCCCATGGCCTAGCCTTCAACATATCTCTCTTTTGTCTTGTTTGTTTATAGATTTAGGACTCTTGGAGGCTTAGGAATCATTGAATATTGTATTTCAAAGTCATTCAAGTCATCTCTTCATCATTTAAGTCAAAACATCAATAAAAAGTCACTTTCAGACCCAAATCTGACAGTTTCAAAAGCTGAGACTTGTAGGAGACATAAATGCAGATCTAACTCCACATAATCAACTCTTTATTTTCTAGATTCCTATAGGTAGAATGATTCACCACACATGGTGAATGAGTCCCACCTATTGGTCTAAAAATAGATTTTCTCATATTTCAGCTCATGGCAGCCAGAAATAGGTTTCAAAAACTTTTCACTAGAAATAGGACTAATTTTCCATGCATGAAAAATGAGTCCTAGTGGCAATTAACAGGGGTTTTTGAGACATTCCAAAATATTCCAGTGGCATCATTCTGCCTCTAGGTGAACTTTTTTCAGTCTCATTCATTTCTGTTTCCATTTGCTTAAGTTTCTAGTTCATATTTTCATTCAACACTGTATTTTCTAGCACTTTTGTATTAGATAAATTTACATTCTTTAGTTTGCATTTTCTTTAAGTTTACAGCATTACGACACATCCACACACTGAACATTTTCTTTTCATTCTTCCATCCTTTAGTATTGAGTGTTAACATTGTGCATTTTGGCCCATTTTCTCTCTCCTTCTAAGTGAAAAACCCTAAGAGGAGCTAAGAAGGATTTGAGTGCCAAAATCCTTTGTTATAATCTGATAACTAAAATCCATCCAATTGTTCCATGTACACCTCTTCTTCCAATTCTTCCAATTGTCCATTCAGAAATGTAGACTTAACATCCATCTGGTATACCTTGAAATCTTTGTGAGAAAAAAATTCCAAAAATATCTGAATAGCTTTCATTCTTGCCATCGGGGAAAATGTCTCCTCAAATTCTATTCCTTCAACCTGTGAATAATCCTTGCACACAACCCTTTCTTTGTTTCTTGTTTACAGGTCTCAAAACCAATTCCCATGTCTAATTCTTCTCTATCTATTACAATTCCTCTTTCATTGCTCTAACCCAATTTTCATCTTTGCATGCTTCACACACAAATCTAGGTTCTATACTACCACTTTGCTTCTTATCTTTACACATTCAATTTTTTCTACAATTATCTATTCTTCGGGATGATTTTTTTGCACATATTTTGGAGTCTTAGGAGTAAGTTCAGGAGCTTCTTCTTCTTCAATCTACTCTTCTTCTTCCTTATTCTCTTATTGTACTTTTTTGTAGATAAGTTCATTTGGTTCAACTTCATTTATTTCAACTGATCTGTGCATACCTTCATCAACCTTTACATTTGCACTCTCAACAATCTTTCTCAATATTTTATTGAAGCATCTATAAGCTTTTCTATTAGTTGAATATCCAAGGAAAATACCTTCATCACATCTAGCATCAAACTTTCAAAGGTTCTCATCATCTATTTTAATGTAAAATTTGCTTCCAAACACCTTAAAGTACTTAACAGTAGGAATTTTGTTAGTCCACAGTTCATAAGGGGTATTTGTTCTGTTACCTTTGATCTGAACTCTGTTAGGAATATAAACAATAGTGTGCATTGCTTCTCTCCAGTATACATCAGGTACATTTTCCTCTTTCATCATAGTCCTTTTAACCTCTTGAATAGTATGGTTCTTTCTCTCAACAACTCCATTCTATTGAGGAGTTCTAGGAGTAGAAAAATGCCTCTTTATACCATGCTCTTCACAAAATATACTAAATTCACTGGAGGTGAATTCTCCACCTCTTCCAGACCTTAAACATTTGATTCTCAAGTTCAATTCATTCTCTACCATAGCCTTGAATAGTTTTAATCTATCCAGAGCTTGAGCTTTCTCCCTAAGAAAAGTAACCCATGTCATTCTAGAATAATCATCAATTAAAAGCATAAAATACCTGCAACCATTAAGACTTCTTGTTCTTGTGGGACCATAGAGGTTTGCATGAATCAATTCTAACATTCTAGTAGTTGATTGATCTTTTTCTTTAAAGCTACATCTTGTTTCTATTCCCAACTAACAACTTCTATAAATAGTATTCGTAGGCTTTGTGAGTTTAGGCAAATCCTATACAACTTCTCTTGAACTAATCCTTATCATATTATCAAAGTTTACTCATCCCATCCTCCGATGCCATATCCAACTTTCACTAACTTGAGATACAATACACTTACCGTCAACAACCTTAAGCTGATAAATGTTTCCATATTTTCTTCTTCTCACAACCACCATAGTTCCAGACCCTATTCCGATTTCACAAGTATTATCCTGAAACACAAGCTTAAATCCTTTGCTACAAATTTTTCCAACACTCAAGAAATTATATCTTAAGCCCTTAACATAATAGACATCATCAGTACTGTGTTTTCCATCAAAACTAATTTTTCCCTTTTTCAACAATCTTTGCATCAGAATCATCTCCAAACATGACTAATCCACCATCATATTTTTCAAGTTTCGTGAACTTACTTTTATCTTTGATCATGTGATTTGAGCAGCCACTATCAATCACCCAATCTTCATCTTGTCTAGCATGAAATGCAGTAACCAGAGTACCTTTCATCTCTTTCTTCTTGTTTTCTAGACCACTTTCCCTTGTACATCTTCTAGAGTTAGTAGACACTGATTTATTCTCTAAGGCTAAGAACAAGAATTCATCATTATCATCCTCAAGAATAGATTCATCATTATAAATTCTAGCATTTTCTCTATCATAATACAACTTCTTGAACTTCTTATCCTTTTTGTCTTTATTGTCTCTACTCTTCTTGTGAATAGCTCTATTTGGACAACTTGAAGCATAGTGGCCAATATTTACACAATTGAAACATTTAAAAGGTAACATACCTTTGTACTTACCAGTGCCTTTCTTCAACTTCCTTGTAAAAATTTCTTCCAAATCCTGTAAACTATCACCATCCAGATCATCCCCTGTATTAGTAGCTTTGAAGAATGTTTCTATTTTACCCTTTTCCTTTCCAAATCTCCTCATTTCAAATGTGGTCAAGGTGCCAAATAACTATTCTTTAGTGAATTTCTTAGGATCATAAACTTTCTCAATGGATGAGACCTTATCACTGTAACTCTCTAGTAAAGTCATCAAAATCTTCTGCATTACATCTTCATTTGTCAGAGTACCACCCGGATTTTTGACATCATTTACTAGAATATCAACCCTCTAAAAATAGCTTGCAATATCTTCACCTTCTTCCATTTTTAAGTTCTCATATTTGTGCTTAGTTGTTAGCTTCTTTGATAATTTCACTCTATCATTTCCTTCATAGATATCTTTTATTTTTTCCAAAACTTCATAAATAGTGCCCAAACAAATAACCTTTTTTAGATTAGGCTTAGATAAAGCATTATAGATTACATACCTTACTTTTTTATTTTCTTGATAGGCAGAAATATCATCTGTAGAAGAAGGGCCACTTGCTAGTGCAACATATTTTGTATCAATATTTTTCCAAGTATTGTAACCAAGAGAGATTAGGTAACCTCTCATTTTCACTTTCTTGAAACTGTAATCACATCCATCAAACATAGGGATTGTTAATTTTTGTGCCATTGGATCTACCTCAAGTGGTTAAGATCTTCTCTGAGGAACAAAAGCTCTGATACTAATTGTTGAAATGCACAAGACAACTGAGAGGGGAGTTGAATCAGTTGTCACTAATCACATTCAAAAATCTCAAACAATCATTAACACCACATCCATGTTAATCTATTATAAAGTATGCGCATGAAGTGCAAACAACATAAAGCAATATCAACACAAGAAACACTAGATTTTCATGGAAAACCTAATAATGGAAAAACCATGGTGAGGATTAACTCACAATATAAAGTAATAGAAAAACTAATTACAAAGAGGCTCACTGCCAAAGGGCTCACTGCCTAAGAAGGAGCATCACTACCTAAAGATAGGACTCACCATCCAACAAGGAGGCTCACTGCCTACAAATACAAAAAGATAACAAAAAATCCACCACAACAAATTACACACATCCACAACCTTAATCAGATAATTACAAAGACCATCAACTAATTGTACTTTCCAGATTCTAACACATTAAATTATTTCTGCCTTAATTCACTTTTGCACACTTTTCAATTCCCACACTTGTCTCATACTTGTGGCATTCAATCCTTAATATCGGGTATGTGCAGGATCATGATGGGCCAAAAAGTGGCAATATAATGGGTATGTGGCTGATGACTTTTTTTTTACCCAAAATTGATGAAATTAAAAGGGTTTTTAAAGGAGATTCTCAACTTTCCAATGGTATAAATTATGCTTTACTTTTTAATTTAATAAGTAATTATTATTCATTTTCTATTGAAATTACGACTAAAGTCCGATTGATAGGCTGATTGAAAACATATATAGCTTTCAAATGGTATGACATTTTTTGAATCCAAAACATGAATCACATTCTATGCTTTCCATACTATAGGATTAAAAAAATAAAAATTGAATTTCATGAAGTTTTGACCAAGTTAAGGTGGTCAGACATACGAGTTTTTATATTTTTTTTAAAATTTGTAATAAAAAATCATAATTAATTATTTACATGGAAAAAAATTACAAAAAAATATTCATCACATCGAGGCATGAGTCCTCTACTTATATCTTAAATCTTATAAAAAAATATTATCATTTTATTGTGGTTAGGGTGGTCAGAAAGACGCCTACTTCTTATTTTTTTCCTGAAATTTAAGTACCACTACATTGAAATTCAAATTTTCACCAAATAGATTTTTTTGTTTTTTAAACAAAACTAGTAGTTTAGAAACTACATTAAATTTGCTACAGATTCTATTCTTACATATTTTTGAAATAATATAGATAACTTATTCAAATTTTAACGTCAAGTTTCCTAACTTTGATTTTTCTGAATTTTTTGCCACTTAAGGGCCTATTTTTTCCATGATGATCCTGCACATACCCTATCTCGACTTGCATTAATACCATCTTAAACCTTGGAAATTGTTTCCAAGTTCAGCTACACACTCCTCATTTTAAAAATTCAATTATGTTAGAAAATCAACATTCCCATGGTAGAAGAGAATGAGAGAAAACCAGACCAACACTTAAGCAAGACCCAAAAAAACATGTCGAATCAATCACATGCTTCCTCAATTGATACTTATCCCTCTCATGGCGTGCATACACCAGGTCGGCCAAATCTAATGAAAATACCAAAAGAACTTTGAAGTACAGACTTTCGCAACAAGAAAATAACATGCAGAACACACAACACACTTCACCATACACTAGAACACATCTTACATGCCTTCATACATAGAAAAATTTCCATCAGTCCATCTGGACAATACAAACACACACAGTAGCTTTGAAACATATATTCTAGAGCACCAAACCATGAACACCTTTGATAGAACATAAATAACACCATTACAATACTTATTCCAAATCCACAAGATCTGAAACAAAGTAGCGAAGGACTATGGAGCAGATAAATTTATCCCAGTCCTAGACAAACAACACTGCCAAATCAGTCCACACATCAATGAACAAAACTTTCAATATCCATCAAACCAGAAGCTTTAATCTAGGATATATCACCCAATGATTCCCATATACAACACTTCAGATCCACACAAGCATAGGATCAACATAGATGGAATGTGGAGCACATACCAAAGCACATTCTGAACATACACACAATTTTTTCTTCACTATTTATTAATTTTCTCAAAAGCACTTGGTAACTCATCATGTCAGCACACCTACAACACCATAAAGATAGCTCCATGTACTCACAACATCTCAACAATATCTCAACTATACATGCACAACCTACAATCACTTGATTCCTTTCTCTGTAACAACCTATATTGTGTTGACTTCAATGACATCAATGACACCAAAATTGTTCATACTTTCAACGTCCATCTGCCTATAGGCTCCATTACTTCTTGGGATCTAATGAAAAAAACTTTTGTATAGAATTTTAAAGTCCAGATCAGCCCCATGCATCCAGGTACTAAGAATTCATGTCAGTAAGGAGGGAAGTCAATGATCCAATCAACTCATTCAATAATAGATTTCACATAGCCTACATGAATTTACAACTTCCTTATATAGTTGATGATGTCTCAAGAAGAATGGTATATTACATAGCACTGGATAACCCCACATCCACCTTGGTCAAAAGAATGCATCAAGCACTTGCAAGTTTAATAGAGGCTTATGCTAAAGTAGTGAAAGAAAGTATTGACTTGGGGTAGCATGTTGCAAGTCCACTACCTTCTTTGGGACCAACTGTGATGAGGGCATAGCCCGAGACACGAAAAATAACCCACAAACAAGAGAATAATTTTATTATTCAGAAAATTGAGCTTCTTACATGTAGAGGATCTCAAATCCCCAAGTTCTACAACACATGCAAGTTATAGAAAGCTACAGAATAACCCTTTCGCAATATGCGAGCTTGTCCCCAAAAAGCTACCCAAAAATTAGAAACCCACCCATAAATAGAGCTCCTCTTTAGTTTGGAGCCAAAACAACATTCAAATTTGAGTTTAGGCGGTTTGGCACCGAAAATAACAATTTGAAGTTCAAATTTCAAAAGAACATTTGCAATTGTATCTTCTAGAAAGTGCGCCAACTTCTCGAGGCCATAACTTTTGATCTGGGACTTCGATTCGTGAACTGTTTGAACAGTTGGAAAGGTCTCGAAGTCAATAACGCGCTTGAAATTTTCCACGCCAATTTCGGCAAGTTTCGCGGCCATTCCGGGAACTCTAAGTGCCTCAAATCTAACTCGGAACATTTTCAGGTGCAAATCTGGGAAACTAAAATTGCAATATCTTTCAACCCAGGAATAGAAAATAAAAATCATAAATTAGGAATTTCATTATGATGAAAAGGGTATCCAAAAATGTAAAAACATCTAAAAACTAAGAAACTTGAAATTTAACTATTTTTGGGTGATGCAAGATTGCCCTTACACCACTGGATGGTCCTGCATCAAACTACAAACCATGGACAAGTCCAAGGGATTATTGATGTGTTGGCACATCAAAATCCATTGATGAATCCAGTTCCCCAACTCTCCATGGTGCCATACAAAGGGCCTCCATTGAATCGAGCTTCACTAGTGCCAAGCTATCTATAGGGTCCACCTCAGTAGGCTTATGCTCAAAAATCTCAAGTTCCTCCATACCTACAAAATTTTGAAGCATCAGCTGCTCAATAGGGTCAGCTCACGACACCACCTATTTTCCTTTAGAATTCAATTTCAACCTAGAGTAATGTAGACAAGGAGTTGATTGGCGAGTTGGCTGAAATGGTGAGGAAGCTATCTACCAAGGTTACCCATTTGAGGAATCATAACAACCAACTGCAAGCATCTCATAAGAGCATTCAATCTAACTATAAGAGAGACCCCTTATATTCTGGACCATCTTCGAGCCAAAATTATGAACAAGGCCAGAACTTAGGATAAATTTTTGAAAGGAGGTAGCCCCAAAGGAAAAAAACAAATTAGAATACTAGGCCCAAAATGGGGGTGTACGCACACCTCTTGACCAACCAGCAGGTCTAGAAAAATCCACAAGTGGATTCTACTTGGCAAAAGTGGCCTTATCTAGATGGTGCAAAAATCATAAGACCAATATGCATTCCAAGCTAGATTGTCTAGAGTTCCAAACTACCATCAAGATATTTCAAGTGGAAGTTTAAAATGTCATTAATAGTTCAAGCTACAAATATATAGTCCTATCAAAACCATATGATTCCTCAGTTTTGGTGGTCAACCAGGATCCTTCCCTGCAAAGTGGCAACAACTCACCTTAGGGGACCACATTGAAGGGAGATGAGGTGAAAGAGGTAAGTAACAAGAGCTCTTTATCTCAATTATTTGATTCAGTAGATAATGGTCCCAAAGATGGGGAAGAGCAGCGTGAAGATAAAGTTCATATGGTCCACCAATGTGCTACTCCTTATATCATGAAATAGTCAAGTTGGTGACCCATTTACAACTTCTACCCCACCCAACAATTTCAACACTCTATCTGATCCTAATGCTAGGAATAATCCAACTTATCCCAAAGTTCCAACTCAATATTTCAATAGAAATAGGAAGCCTAATCAGACTCAAGATCATCCCACTAATGCTTCCCAAAGCACTTCCTCCAAAACAGACATTGAACAAATGGGGGAGTATGTGGCGGAGGAGTTAAAGAAGGTTAAAGTGAGCCTATTAGCCTTTGAGATACTAAGAGTATTTGTTGTTAGGAATACCTTCTTCAAATCATTAAATGGAATTGTCCCATCACAATCAACTCAAGAGGAATCTGCAAAGAGGGATTCATTTGATCTTTGAAAATGAGCTCATGATTAGAGAGATTACAGGAAAGAAATATGATCAACCACCTAATCAGCAATCTAGTAAAAATCAACAAGTCAATAAATAGCCAACCAAGTAACAAAATGTGCACTTACCAGAGACAAAATTAGTGACAAAGATAAGGCTCAAGTGGCCCAAGCTGATGTTTTTGTGGGGTTGTTTCAAGGGAAGTTAGAGAGCCATCCTTTCCTAATGAAAATTCATATATTTGGCAATAATTTACACAACTTCTTGCTAGATTTAGGAGCATTGGCCAATGTCATGCCATTCATAGTATGCGAGGCACTAGGAATAATCCCAACACCCTCTAGATGTAAGGTGACTCAGTTAGACAAGATTGAGGTGAACATAGTTGGGGAGATTAATAGAATTCCTATGAAAATTTTAATTGACCCAAGGGTACACTAAGTTATTGAAATCTAGGATGCTAATATCCCTTACACCTATGGTATCATATTGGGAAGATATTTCACCTGAGTCCTAAATGACTATGTTGTAAATGACTATTCACATATGTGGATTTCGTGAAAGGGACTGCCTAACTAGATCCATATTGAGTATGAGCCACAGATGAAATTTATGATTACTGAGTACAAGAATACAAATGAAGTGCTCTTTGTAGAGATGGAGTTGGGAAATTATTTTCTTTTTTCTTACCAAGATGAAGAAGAGGAAGGGGAAAAAGAGGTCCTTGTCCTATGTAGTACCCCAACTAATTTGACTCATCTTCTTAACAACATAGAATTTATGGTTGAGTTTGATAACAAAGAGTTCTAGGAGGACATCCACCTTGGGTTGTTTGATGGCTTCCAGGAATTTATCACATTTGGTAGCACATATGCTCATTAAAGCTGGGGAAAAATGTAATAGAGTGAATTTGCACACATTATAAATTCCTGATTTACACCCCTTACCATATAAAAATAAAACCTAAAGATGCTATTCCACCTCATCCATCTACTTTCCACCCACTTGGAAGCTATCTGTAGTGTCGTTGGGGAAATTTTTGTCAAGGACACGAATGTGACACATGGATGTTTGTGCAACATTCTACCATCCTGATAAGATTCTCACCTCTAGAACCTATAGAGGAATTACACTTCTCCATTGATGATAAATTGTAACCCCTACACCCTTGACCGACCTCAAACCTCTATTTTGGGCTCCTATTCACCTTCAAAACACCTTCTTCTTCAAGCAATTCATCTTCTTCACACTACTTCAATCCCAGTCCACAATTCAACACACTTCTTAAGCATTAAACACTTAATTTCACAAAATATTCTACCCTTATTGAAGCTCTAGATGACACTCTACTAGTTTCACTCCTCTCGTTGTTGCAAAAATGTTGGCACTCACAAGCTTGCAAGATCACATCTTCCTTCACAAACTTCAGGGCATCTTGTTGGACAGTGATATCAATTTTGTTAGCATTTTTGTATTGATTCACGTAGAATATTGTTGTTAGCATTGCTTGGTATTCTTTTTTTTTAGTGATATCTTTTATCATACTTTCTTTATTTGTGGCTATCTTGGCTATCCGTGGAGGTGTGAACACTATAACAAGGCTTTAACTATGACAATCCCCAAAATAGTCCCAACATTTTTCCCCGTTCTTTTGTGTGTAGTTATTATGTTTGTGTGGATCTTGCAGGAGGCTAGACCAACCATGATTTTCATTTTTATCGCCCTTGATCATTATTTCGTACTTAATCAATCTACTCTTTAAGTTAAAGTATTCTTCTTATTGTTTTAGCCATTTAGTTGTTTGTAGTTTTCTATCATCGTTTAAAACTACATTTATCAAGTAGTTAGGGAATTATCTATTAGTTTAGACTTCATTTCATACTCTCTATCCGTATGGATGCTAGTGCTGAGCAAGATGTTGGTGTGTTGCATTATCATCTTTCTTTTGCACTAGAGTCCTTTGGCAAAGAACTGCCTAGGTTACAATCTACACAAAGGAATTTTCTCACCTTATTTCCTAAACTCTCAGGTTGACAAAAGGACAATGATAGATCATTTTTCCTTCCTTTTCACCATCTTAAAACATCAAGCGCACCTTAAAAAAATCCTTTAGCATGAGGTAGATTAGGGAATTTGATTGTTCTAGACCCTCCCATGACCTAGGGTCTTGAACAGTTGGTCCCCCTCCTCTACAAGTGAAAATAATTTGGGAAGAAAAATCATACACTCCAAAACCTACATATTGTATTCTCAAATTTTAAAGTAAATTACAAGACACTTGCAATCCAAGTTTTTACATGAGTATTTCACTAACAATCAAACTTGAAATAATTTTGGAAACATTCTAATAGTAGATATGCACATGGACATTATAACACTCATAATAATTACTCAAGTACCAATGTAATTAAAAATGGGAAATATGGACATCTCAAATTATTTTAATAACAATTTAATAAGAACCTAGAATGATGGGCGTAACTTCCACTATCATCCTCAAGGACTCCTTACAACCTACTAATAGTAGAATATCATCATTTAATAAGTAAACCTTATTTTCAAAGATGTGAATATGTAAGTTATTTCTAATTGTATCCTTAGTCAATTTTTGACATATAAATAATGATGTAGTCATCTTTTACAAAAATCACCTTTGTAGTTCATGAAGGGTCCATTACTATGTTAGGTGTAGGATTAAATTTTTTAACTAGTAAATAACTAGATAGGGCCATTTTCAAATAGGAAAATCTTGGTTCTCATTTATTTTATGTAAAAGAGGAAGAGAGCCCATTTTTCCTTCAATGTGACAATGATTTATAGTTTATAAAATTGCATGCCACATTACAAGTGATAAGGTGGTAGATTTTATTTGATTACTCCAAGACCTAAATAATTTTGTTCTATTATTGTTCACCATCTATGAAATTGACATAAACTCAACCAATGATATGAGAAGTTTGATCTTGTATGGGTTTAATTTTATATAAGATAGTGCCTATTGGAAGAGTGAAGAAGGTGACCTCTAGATTTGATGTCATTCATGCCAACATTGGTTGGTAACTAGCTAAGTAAATTGTGCGTCTATGTTGATCCGGTATTTAGTTTGGAAATCCTCTCAGTAAAAGGAAATTCTATGAGTTTTTGATATGTTGCTCAGGAGTGTCAGTTACAATTATAAACAAGCTTTAAGCAATCTTTGTTGATCCAGCTGTGTAATCCAAGTGATGAAAGTTTTACATTCTTTTGGTTGACAAGGTTACAAACTGTTTGTATTTTGTGTGTTCCTTATTAGGTCTGAACCAGCCTAATGTGTGGATCACACATTTTATTTTGTGTTCCAAAAGGAATTTTGAATTGGGCTGATAAGTCAATTTGACTATTATGTGTTCACATTCAATTAGGCTGACCTAATTGATCAAGGAAGATATGACTACCTATATTTGTGTGTGTATGATGGAAAAAAGGTAGAGTAGACAAAGAGTATGGTATGTGAGTGAAGTGAAAAATGTAATAGTAAAAAGTTATTGATAATTATTATATACTTGCAACTAGAGTAGAAATTTTTATTTTTCTAGAGCTTAACCAAAACTTATTTCTGACTTTGTAGGTGCAATTCTCTAGTTCACTTTTGGTAGTGAGCCATACCTTTTTGTATCCTGGAAATAAGGCATTTCGTATTCAAGCTGTGAGCCTTTCAAGGACAATAAGTCTTGCTAGTGCACCCTATAATATCTTGTAACTGATTATAATATATTGTGAAGTAATCCTCACCATAGTTTTTCCTATTTTGGGTTTTCCAGGTAAAAATCTTGGTGTCAATGTGTTATGATTTCTTTTATGTTTTGGTTCACTTTTGTAGCTAGATGTGGATTGATAGTTGGATGGTTAATAATTATTTTTTTTAGTAGAATATCGATTCAGCCCCCCTCTTAATATTTAGTGTATTCAACAATTAGTATCAGAGCTTGGTTCCTCTAAAGAAGTCTTATAGCTTGAGGAAGGTCCTTGAATTTGAATACATGGCTAACAAAATCTATCCTATTCCTTCGAAAGAAAAATATGGATTTGAGGAACTTCACAATGCTCTTAAAGAATTGGGAAAAAGAAAAATGAGAAGGAAAATATAAAAAGAAACATGAAGGAAGAAAATGAATGCATTAGGAAGTTAAGAGAGCAGATAAAACAGTTCAAGTAAAGGCATGGAAAAGTTAAAAATTAGTTGAAAAAGGATAATGAGGACATTACCAGACTAAAGGTGCAAGTAGATGAAAAAAAATGAATTGAGGAAAGTTAGAAAGCTAAGATTCAAACTAAAATTTATGAATGTACAAAGCTTGGACAAGAAGTGGTCACCCTGATTTAGAAAAAGTTAAAGATCATGAAGAAAGATTCTAAAAAAGCTTGACAAGGCTTGATGAGTTGATTACATCTAAGAAACCTTTTAAGATCAAAAGTGGTCTAGGAATTTAACGAAAAAGCTCAAAGGAAAAAGTGATTTCTAGCAAAGTGGAAAATCAAAGGAAGTTTCAAGGCAATACTCACCAAATAAAGAACCGAAGGAGCAATATTGGAAGTATTCCTATTTGACAACTTAATGCTTAAAGGTACCCATATTTTAATGGTTTTTGTTTCTCATGTAATAAATTTGGCCATAAATAAAAATAATGTAAAAGTATAATGAACTAAAATAGAATGAGTCAAAATGTTGGATTCTTTGTTGGACAATGCTTTGCTTGTAATAAGTTTTGACATCTAGAGCTACCGAATGTAGAAGCTAGATAATGATGAATATATTTAATGCTAGTAGAAGGATTCAATCTTTTCAAGCTATTGTTACACATGAAATATCATTGAACACAAGGCTAATTAGTGTAGATAGAGGATGAATTCAAATTAGTTTGACCAAAGATATGTTGTGTGCTACACTTGCAACAAACCAAGACATATCTCAAAATTTTGTAGGAGGAAAACTACAAAGAAACCTAATCCAAAATAGAAGAACGAATCTCTGAACAAAGTAGATCCTACTGAAGTAAGAAAAGAAATGGAAAAAAAATGGAGGAAAAAGGAAGAACTTGAGAAAAAGGATAAATCAAATACTTTTGTATCTACATTTGGTGCAAATAGCTCTTCCAAAAACTAAACCCAGAAATGGTTTTAGGGGGAGAAGCTACAAAGAAATCTAAAAATCCCCTGATATATGAGGTGACAAGTGGTGACACAAGGATATGTGATGTGAGTCATCGTTTTGAAGGAATTGGAGAAATTTCTAGCCAAAAATAGGCAAATCAAGAGAATTGCAGAACTTTTCTTGGTTTATATTGTGTTTCATAAAGTGGTTGGCAACTTTAAATCTAAAAAGCGATAAATGAAAATTAGGGAAAAAATAATGGTTAATAAAGCAAGAGACTAAGTAAAGGAAAAGCACATTTACACAATTGGGAAGAAGCAATGTAAGCTAAAGTGAGGTTGAAGGTGATTTAGAGCATCGTACATCAAAACCCTAGTTCTTGACTAGTAGAAAAGGTATTTTTTGTTATCTGAATTTTGTGGATTCTAAGTTGAAGGAATTTTTTGTTAAAGCTTATTCAAGTTGTTTGAGGAATATGGCCACTCGTGCTATTGTGGAAATGTTAGAGAGACCCCAACCCAGATTTAGAAGATGTTCATGGAAAGTGTATGAAAATGACCCTGTGGGAGCCAAGCCATGTGCTACCCACTAAAGATCCAAGAACATATATTAATGGAAAGATAGAAGAATTTAACCATTAAGAGCTCAAAGGTTTATGGGACAATGAGTTGACAAGAGATGATCTACTGCTTAAGCTAGAATATGAAAACCTAGTTTGGATGAAACTGAACATTTGAAATTGGTTTTCAAAATTTTTTAGTGAGAGTGAGGTGAAGTTTGTCAGAATGACCCTTATTAGATTCATAGAAAATTTTTGTGGTTAAATGAACCAGGGGTTCTCAACAAGGAGGAAATTTGAGCCATGACTGGTCTTTCAGATACTGGCTCCATTCTAGTTTTAAAGGTAGCAAATAATGATGTGGTCAAGGTTGACTAGTGCCACATTTGATGGGAGAGCCTTAACTAAAAAGTCTATTATAGACCCTACCATTAAGAACACCACCATCATGATTGGGTAGAAAATATATTTTACTAATTGAGAAAATTTTGTATTAGCTATGATGACTCACACTACATAAGAAATGGTGGTGAATGGAAATAATTTTGACTTATGTGAGTTTCTTAGGCTACAACTTATCAAAAAAATAAGTATGACCAACTCAAACATGTAAGGAAAAATAGATGCGGAAAACAATTTTCCTAATGTCAATACCTCAGGAAAGAATGCAGAAGTACTTTTAAATTTTCAATTACAGTCAAATTGAGATGCACTATGAGACAGATTACATAAACAGAGTATTTAGATGAACATACATGAACACCAGATATACATGGGAAAACCCTTACGGGAGAAAAACCCACCACACGAAGAGAAATCACTTTGTATTACAGTAATAAAAAATTACATACAATTTCAGACTTATCTTTCTGGTGTCATTATATAGCAGCATTCATCATGTACATTCTTCAAACAAAAAAATTCAGGTTACAACCTTTACATATTTTTAAACCTTCACTAATACAGTTTGAATTCTGCACACTTCACTGTAGATCGAACTACTATCAAAACACAAAACATCTGCAATTTCCAACTATATCCATGGTGTTCCCTGACTATTGAGCTGCCTCTCAGAACCGTCGCAATGAATAGACTCCCAACGGTTCCAATTTGGCTCTTATGATTCGTCCACATGATGCCATATCAAAAGTCATACATGGTCAAAAAAAATTTATTGCATTGGCATCTCGGTGAGACACTAATAGTGTCTTGCCGATGCCATATTGAACTCGTATCGATGTCACCAAGAGTCTCAGTAGTCACTTTGACTTATCACTTTTCACTAGAAGGTCATCGCGAAATACTAGAGTTACACCGAAGTCCCCAAGCCTTCCGTGCACCAAGTAGAAGTCAGCAAAACTTTCTCCTATCGCCAAGAGTTCATATCGATCTTTGTATGATACTCCGAAGTGTTCACCTATCGCCAAAAAATTTGTCCATCGCTGAGAGAACTTACCAATTTATATATGTTTCACCGAAGACTGACTATCACCAAGAGCTACCCCGATAGCCATCGGCTATCGGCAAGACAATTGCTTATCGCTCAGACCTCATAATGAAGCCTAAGAGTTATATCGATAACTCCCAAGTAGTCCCTGTCGGCATAGCTTTCTTCTATCACTAATACCTTTCTCTGAGTTCATTAAGATATACCGAAGATTCCAACTTAATTCTTAGTCACTAAGACATTTCCACTTCGGTAGGACATCTTACCAAAGTCTCTTCCTTCGGGTAAGTCTCTCTGATAAAACACAGTCGGCATAACATTTGATTTCACGGTGACTTCTCACTGAGCCATAATAAGTTACCCTGATGCCATCAATTCATATACTGTCAGCAAGAGAACAATACTTTACTAAGACATCTTAGCGAGAACCATAAGCTTCATCGAAGATCACAGTCTCTAAGAGTTACACCAATAAACGAATGAATGGTCTTTCGGCCAAAGCTCTCCTGAGCACTATGAGGTCACAACGAACACACCTTGCTACAGCGATAGACTCCACAGTAAACCTTTCGGTAAGACTTCTTCAGGGTCACAGTGACCTGTTCAGAATTGGATAAAATAAACTGCTAGTTGGCTAGACAATCAGAATGTCACACCGACATTGCTCTAAAGGAGGTTTCAGTCTGTAATGATTGAGACACTTTTTCCAACAATCTCCCGATTGACGAAGATCATTCAGACACCTCCAAAGCTCACAAAAATTACTTTACTGAAAATCATGGGCACTAAGGCCCATTGAACTAACACACCACCTAAACTTGTCTATGCTCACCAGTTTCATCAATGCATCTGCAACATTCTCTAGAGTATCAACTTTTTCCAAAATGACCTTTCCATCCTCAACCATATCTCATACAAAGTGGTACTGTACATCAATATGTTTCATCCTGGCATGGAAAGTTGGATTCTTTGCCAGACAAATGGCACTCTGACTGTCATATAGGATTGTTATTTCTCCTGCATCAAAACCAATGTTAGAAAACAAATATTTCAACCATACAACCTCTTTACAAGCATGAGTAGCTGCCTTGTATTCAGCCTATGTAGTGGACAAAGCGACTATAGCCTGCCCCTTGCTCATCCAACTCACTGCACCACCATTTAGCACGAAAATGTATCCACTGGTGGATCTTTTGCTGTCAATGTCCCCTGCCCAATCAGAGTCTACATAACCATGAATGCTGAGAGTCCTTTGTGATTCAACCAAATTCCCATGGTAACACAATGCAAAATTTGAAGTTCCCTTCAAATACCTAAACACCCTCTTCACAGCATCCCAATGTATTCTTCCTGGATTAACCATAAATCGACTAAGTACTCCCACTGCTTGGGAAATGTCTAGTCTTGTACAGACCATTGCATACATGAGACTTCCTACAACACTAGCATAGGGCACACTGGTCATGTCCTCCATCTCAGTAGGATATTTTGGATAGTCCTCAACAGATAGTTTCATTCCCTGCATGACTGGAACAACTAACTGTTTGCAATTAATCATACAAAATCTCTCTAGAACAGTCTTTATATACTTACTTTGATTGAGCCAAAGCTTTCTATTCTTCCTGTCCCTGGTTATCTCCATCCCCAGAATATAGCTTGTTGCACCAAGATCCTTCATTTTGAACTTAGTAGACAATTGAGACTTAAGATCAAAAATCATTAACTTGCCATTTCCTATGAACAACATATCTTCAACATAAAGAGCAATAACAAGCACTTGATCACTTTTAGCTTTATAATATACACAGTGATCAGATTTTGATCTCACAAAGCCTAAAGATAATACATAGGTATCAAATTTTTGGTACCACATTCTAGGTGACTACTTTAACCCATACAAAGACTTCTTTAATTTGCATACCAGTTTTTCTTTACCTTTCTCAACAAAGTACTCAGGCTGGGACATATAGATTTCTTCTTCAAAATCACCATGAAGAAATGTTGTCTTCACATCCATCTATTCAACCTCTAAGTCATAAGCTACTGCAAGTGACAATAGAAATCTAATGGACGTCAGCTTTGCTACAGGAGAAAAAATTTCTCCATAGTCAATTCCCTCTACCTAGGAATAACCCTTTGCAACCAGTCATGCTTTGTATTTTTCTACACTACCATCCAGACCAATCTTTTTCTTAAATACCCATTTACAACCCACAGGTTTTCTGCCTTTAGGCAAGGGCACGAGACTCTAGGTTTCATTTTTATCTAATGACACCATTTCTTCTTTCATGGCTTCCAACCAAGAATCTGAATTAGACATTTTAATTGCTTCCTTTATAGTCCTATGCTCATTAGTGCTAGAAATCAAGGCATAGGAACAAGTAGAATCAATTAATGAGAACCCATACCTATCTAGTTGTTTCCTTTCTTGGGTTGACCTCCTCACTGGCTGAGGCTGAGGTTCATCTTCTTCAAAGCTTTCAGAACTACTTGAGCTCTCCTCAGTTTCAGGTACATTTTGAATCTTCAATTCCTCTTTCTCTGGTTTAGGAGGAATTACTGCTACATCCTTACTGTTTTCTGACTTTGTCTCTGACTATAGATCCAAAGTGGAAGGTTTCAGCTCATGGAAGATTACACTTCTACTATAAACAAATTTTTCTATAACACGATTCCAAAGCTTGTATCCTTTGATGTTAGCACTATAGCCAATAAATATACACTTAACAGCCTTGTTGTCCAACTTAGATCTTTTTACATCCGGCACATGTGCATATGCTTCACAGCCAAAGACTCTAATATGTCTAAAAGAGGGCTTCTTACCAGACCACACTTCCAAAGGTGTCTTATCAACAAGAGCAGAGTTTGGAGACTGATTAATTAAGTAACATGCAGTAGCAATAGCTTCAGCCCAGAACTTCTCTTCCAAACCAACACTACTAAGCATACTTTGTGCTCTCTCCATCACTATCCTATTGAACCTTTCTGCAACTCCATTTTACTGTGGAGTGTAAGGTGTAGTCTTATGTCTTTTGATTCCATGGTCTTTACAGTATCTTTCAAATTCATCAGAATAGAATTCACCCCCATTATCAGTCCTTAAGCATTTTATTGTTTTATCGGTCTGATTTTCAACAAGATTTTTAAACTCCTTAAATCAACTAAACACTTCTGATTTACTTTTCAAAAAATATATAAATGCTCTTCTTGAATAATCATCAATGAAAGACACATAGTATCTTGATTTAGACAGAGAAGGAACATCTACTGGACCAAACACATCTGAATGAATATAGTCTAACAAACCAAAAATTTTATGAGGACTGTCATAAAATGAAACACGATGCTGCTTTCCATATATACAGTGTTCACAGAATTCAAATTCCAGATTACAATCTTCAAGCCCCTCAACCAGGTTTTTGTTCTTCAAGTTTTTTAAACCTTTTTCTCCTATGTGACCTAACCTATGATGCCAAAGCATAGTCTTTTTTACAGGAAGTTTTACTTCCGTAGAGTTTACATAATTAGGGACAATTCCCTCTATACCTCCATGAGCAGCTTTCAGTGACTTCAAAGAGACACTGTTATAATGAACAGCTTGTGCATCCAGCTTGTATAGGGTACCAATTCGAGCACCTATAGCCAACACCATTGAACCTCTAGTCATCTTGCAGCCACTTCCCGAGAATAAGACTTGTACTCTGATATGATTTAGCTTACTGACAGAAAGTAAATTTTGAGCCAGACCTGGCATGTGCATAACATCATTAATCCCCTTTATTCTACCATCAGGGAATTGGATTATGACTCTTCCACGGCCAAAAATTTCCAAGGTTGAATCACTCGCCAAGTACACCTTTCCACCATCGTATTCTTCATACTTTGTAAACCATTCTCTATGAGATGTCATGTGGAACGATGCTCCAGAATCGATCAACTAGACATCATCTGATGCCTGAGTAGCCAAGGCTACAATGAAGGCATCACCATCACTATGAGAAGAACCATTATTAGAAGATCCTTTCTTCTTCTTTTTCTCCTCTTTACAATCCTTTCGGACATGACTAGGTTGCCCATAGTTCCAACACTTCACCTTGGAATTCTTGCCAGGAGACTTTGATCTCCCCTCTGATTTTGATTTGGACTTCTTGTCCTTCTTCTTGCCTTTCTCCTTTGACCTTCCTCTAACAGCAAGAGCCTCCTTCACCATCTTAGAAGATTTTCTTCTCATTTCTTCTGACAGCAAAGAACCAACAATATCTTCCATTTTGAAACTAGATGTTGTACTCCCAATAGCCATCACTAGATGATCCCATGAGTTTGGCAAAGAACATAACAGAAGCATATAGCAATCTTCTTCTTCAATCTTTACACCAACATATTTTAATTGTGCGAGCAACATGTTGAATGCATTCAAATGATCATCTACAGACCCTCCTTCCTACATTCTCAAAGAGTAAAGCTTCTTTCTCAAGAATATCTTATTCACCAAAGATTTCCCCTAATAAATAGACGTTAGTCTCTTCCACAAGAGAGAAGCAGACTTCTCTTCATGCACATTGAGAAGAACTGAGTCTACCAAATAGAGCCTTATTAGCCCCTTCGCTTTCCCATCTACAAGGTCCCATTCTTCATGCTTCATGCCTGTAGGTTTAGTTCCAGACGTAGCAAGCCAAAGGCCTCAATCTACTAAGAGATCCTCCATCTTGAGTTTCCATAATTCAAAGTTACTACCATTGAATTTCTCTATTTCAATCTTCCTAGATGAACTAGACATCTTAATTTGTAAATAGAAATAACAATCTCTACAAAACTCCCACTGAACAGTATTGACACAAAAAACCCAATATACCCCCAAGGATAACACAACTAGCTAGGCTCTGATACCACTTGTAAGGAAAACTAGATGTGGAAAACAATTTTCCTAATGTTAATACGTCAGGAAAGAATGCAGAAGTACTTTTAAATTTTCAATTACAGTCAAACTGAGATGCACTATGAGACAAATTACAGAAGTAGAGTATTTAGACAAACATACACGAACACCAGATATACGTGGGAAAACCCTTACGAGAGAAAAACCCACCACACCAAGAGAAATCACTTTGTATTACAGTAATCAAAAATTACATACAATTTCAGACTTATCTTTCTGGTGTCATTATACAGTAGCATTCATCATGTACATTCTTCAAACAGAAAACTTTACGTTACAACCTTTACAGATTTGTAAACCTTCACTGATACAGTTTGAATTCTGCACACTTCACTATAGATCGAAATACTATCCAACAACAAAACATCTACAATTTCCAACTATATCCATGGCATTCCCTGACTGTTGAGCTACCTCTCAGAACCGTCACAATGAACAGACTCCCAATGGTTCTAATTCAGCTCTTCTAATTCATCCACATGATGCCACATCAGAAGTCATACACGGTCAACATAATTCATATTGCATTGGCATCTCGGTGAGACACTAACAGTGTCTCGCCAATGTCACATTCAACTCATACCGATGTCACCAAGAGTCTCAGTAGTCACTTTGACTTATCGCTTTTCACTAGAAGGTCATAGCAAAATACTAGAGTTACACCAAAGTCCCCAAGCCTTCCGAGCACCAAGTAGAAGTCAACAAAACTTACTCCTATCGCCAAGAGTTCATATCAATCTTCATATGCTACTCCGAAGTGTTCACCTGTCGCCAAAACATTTGTCCATCACCGAGAGAACTTATCGATTTATATATGTTTCACCAAAGACTAACTGTCGCCAAGAGTTACCCCGATAGCCATTGGCTATCGGCAAGACAATTGCTTATTTCTCAAACCTCATAACGAAGCCTAAGAGTTATAATGATAACTCCCAAGTAGTCCCTATTGGCATAGCTTTCTTCTATCGCTAATACCTTTCTCCGAGTTCATTAAGATATATTGAAGATTCCAACTTAAGTCTTAGTCGCTAAGACATTTCCACTTTGGTAGGACATCTTATCGAAGTCTCTTCCTTCGGCTAAGTCTCTCCGATAAAACATAGTCGGCATAACATTTTATTTCATGGTGACTTCTCATTGAGCCATAATAAGTTACCCCAAGGACATCAATTCATATACTGTCGGAAAGAGAACAACACTTCGCTAAGACATCTTAGCGAGAACCATAAGCTTCACCGAAGATCACAGTCGCTCAGAGTTACACCGATAAATGAATGAATGGCCTTTCAGCCAAAGCTCTCCCGAGCACTATGAGGTCACAATGAACACACCTTGCTATAGTGATAGACTCCACAGTAAACCTTTCAGCAAGACTTCTTCAAGGTCATAGTGACCTGTTCAGAATTGGATAAAATAAACTGCTAGTCAGCCAGACAATTAGAATGTCACACCAACATTGCTCTAAAGGAGGTTTTAGTCTGTAATGATTGAGAAAATTTTTCCAACAAAACAAGCATCGTTTCAATTTTGGTACTTTAGTTGTTGGTTTGCTATTTTATTTCAATGAGTTACCAGGAAGAAAAGGCATAATATGGGACAACAACAAGTTGGTTTCTCATCATATTTTTTATCATTTGTGTAGTCTAGGATATTTTAAGGCATAAAAAACAATGCCCTAACTACATTCTTTGCATTATTTTGAAATGAAATGCATGAAAGAGGCAGGATTCCAAGGAGTCTTGTGAAGAAGTATGAGAAGGAGATAACATTTCTTGTATCTATAGATGAATGCATTATAGAGGCTATTCAACCCAAAATTTGATGGATTGAACCACAAGGATATGAGATTGAAGAACAAGTAGCAGAGAGGTACATTGAGATTCTATTGGATAGTCCTAAGGACCCATCACTACCTTGGCATGGAGTATATGAGAAGAAACCTACTAAAATTCATTTTAATGCTACCACATCCAAAAGAAGAAAGAAATTTGAAGCTTTCTTCCAAGGAAAAAATTTCTCTAAGGATTACATAGAAGAACTAAAGGAGGTCCTTGATAAAAGAAAAGATAAATCTATTGATCTACCATCTACACCCAAGTAATAAGGAATACTATCTTTCGGTGCTGCACCAACATCCATCTCTAGTACTGCCACCTCTAGTACTGCTAATATAGAGAAGGGAAAGAGGAAAGAACAAATTCCCCATGCATCACTTGATGTTGTTGCCCCTACTGGTCCCAATACTTGGGAATTTAAGAGAAAGGCCACACCCTCTACTGCACCATTTGATTTTTCACGTAAAAGAAGAGTTAAACAAAAATCCAACAAGAAGGTAAACCTGAGTGATGCTATTTAGGAAGAAATGGAAGCTGGCATAGAAGAAGAGCATCAAATAAAGATAAACAAAAGGACTAGTACCTCCCATGAAGGAGTTGAAACCAAAGTTGAAATCTCCATTGATAAGGAGACAAAGGAAGAGTAGGAAACTTACCAAATCCATGTGCATAAGAAGAATGAATAAAGCTCATCTAATCCTATGGAGGACATGCCTAGATATCCTCTAGTAAGCAATCATCCACCTCTAGATCTAGGAGCCTTAGTAAACAATATGTTTGATAATGATCTCATGCCAACTACTGAGTTGTATTATAAAGTTAATGATGAAGGAAAATAAACCATCATAAATGAATTTATTCAATACATATTAATTTTCAATGCAAAAATGGAGACTATACAAAACAAGGTTACTAAAAATTTCTAGAAAGAACTAGTACTAAGAAGGCAAGAATTTGTGAATGTTGAAGATAAAATGAGAAATGATGCCTTAATTTCTTGTGGTTCCACTCTCTCTAAGATAGATGCTATAAATATGATAAAAATAATGTTCTACTAAGTTTAGAGTCAAGTAGAGAGTTAACATGATAATGACTAAAGAGCAAGAGAGCATAGAAAATGTGAGACAAGAAACCTAGGATGCAATCAGATAGTTAGCAAGGAGTTATGGGGAAATAAACAACTCTTTGTTCCACATAGCTCAAGCACAAATGTATGTTGATGTCTCAGAAGTTTCAAAATAATCCAATTTTGGAGAATGTTGATGAAACAAATGGTGTGTTAGAGACCCTTGCTACTCTGAATTACACATAAGGGATGACCAACAAAAGGTATGAAGATCAACATGGGGAGCATTTTGGTGACAATCAAGAAGATCTTATTGGAAGAAAGAATAAGAAAGACAAATATGAAAGTGAAGGGAGTGAGGATAAAATGAAGAATAATGAAAAGGATGATGAAGATAAACGAGAGAAAGAAGATAGAGACAAATCCTTTGGAAAGTCATCTAGATAAGAAGAAAAAGAAAAAGAACAGGAAAAAGAATAGAGGAAGAAAAGGAAGAAGAAAAGAAGGAGGAAGACAAGAAAGAAATTATGGCCAAGAAGAGCAAAGGAGAAATTCCCAAAGGTTCTGAGTTGTCAAAGCCATCTGGAGAATCATCTGGAAGTACTCTTAAAGGTTTTCTTTTAAGGAAAACTATACTTCAACTTGTGGTTCAACCCCAACTAGTCAAACTGCCATAATATCTAGGTTATGTGGACTTGATGAAGATTGCACCAGGTGACAGATTAAAACTAAGTAGCACTTTTCTTAGCTCTATCACACAAGAATCTATAGAGTCATATCAAAAGGGAATATGAACTAATAAATGAAGCTATTAAAGCTTTATAGGAGACATCCCTTAGTGTTACAATAGCTAACTCTTTAGCTCCAATTGAAAATCTAAATCTTATAGTTGATTTGATGTCAAAGAGTACATATCTAACCTTAAGGTACAAAGTGCAAAAGAAGTGGAGTTAAATCTGGTAGAGAAAATACTGTTGTTTATGCAAGATAGGTGTACAATTGTATGTGATAGGGCTTTGAAAACTTTGAAAGAAGTAAGAGAATGTGATGAGGAACCCTAGTTGATGTTTGTCTATTGCATGAGGTGGCCTGAAGCCACTTGAGGTATCAAGGACTTAATGGAGTCAATTGAGTTTCAACTTGTAGATGCCTCCAGAGAATATAAGGTTGTAGAAGATAGAAACTATGTGGGAAGGGTTTCTATTGCAGATCTTTAAAGTAAATTTTTCATCCTACAGGGGTAGAAAGAAGATGCTATGAGATGGTATACCCAACTTGGAGACGTGGTTATTTCCAGTGATGTCTCTATATCAAATACATTGATGAAAGTAGAAAAACTTGAGAAGATGAACTTTGCTCCATCCACTCTAGAAGGAGAAGAATGCTTGAAGGAATTTGAATCTCTACACAAAACTCTTTCCAGGGAAAAAAGAGTCTAGGATGATGGAAAGACAGCTTGGGAAGTGATTCTTAAAGAGTTACAAGGTGCCCCTAGTTCCTGAATTGAAGTTTTCTTTCTCTCCAATCCTTTGTCCTTGATTTCAAAGGGGGAGAAGAGTAAGAGGAGAAGAATATGTACAAATAATATTATGTTATGTTATGGTGTTCCTATATATATGTTAGGGGGAGTTGAACACAATATTTGTTTTGAAGCCAGACTCATTTTTGGCACATGTTGTGATTAATGAAAAAGGGGGAGATTATTGGAAGAATGAAGGTGACCTCCAAATTTGTTGTCATTGATGTCAACATTGGTTGGTAATTGGCTAAGTAAACTATGTTTCTATGCTGATATGGTATTTTGGTTTGGAAATCCTCTCAGTAAACAAAAATTCTATGATTTTTTGCTATGTTTCTTAGGAGTGTCAGTTATAGGTATAAATGAGCTTTCAACAATCTTTGTTGATTCGGCTTTGCAATCCATGTGATATAAGTTTTTGCATTATTTTGGCTGACAAGGTTAAGAACTAATTGTCTTTTGTGTGCTCCTTATTAGATTCGGGCCGACCTAATGTGTGGATGACACATTTTGTTTTGTGCACCAAAAGGAATTTTGAATTGGGCCGACAAGTCATTTTGAATTTTTTGTGTTCACATTCAATTAGGCTGACCTAAATGATTTAAGGAAGATATGAATCTATAGATATGTGTGTTTATGATGGACAAAAGGTAGAGTAGACAAAGAGTATGGTATGCAAGTGACCCGACAAATGAAATAGTGTGAAGTTATTGATAATGATTGTATACTTGCAATTAGAGAAGAATTTTTTAATTTTTCTAGGGCTTAACTGAAACTAATTTCTACACTTTGTAGGTGCACTTCTCCAGTTCACTTTTGGCAGTGAGCCATTCCTTTTTATATCCTCGAAATAAGCCATTTTGTATTAAGGTTGTGAGCCATTCAAGGATAGTGTCTTGGAAGTGAGCCCTATAATATCTTCTAATTGGTTACAATATATTGTGAGCTAATCCTCACTATGGTTTTTCCCATTTTTTGTTTTCCACATAAAAATCTTGGTGTCAATGTGTTATGATTTCTTTTATGTTTTGGTTCACATTTGTAGCTAGATGTGGATTGATAGTTGGATGGTTAATAATTAATTTTGTTACCAGAATATTGATTCATCCCCCTCTCAGTATTCAGTGTATTCAATAGTTCCTTCCACTTTAAGGGAGGTTGGAGGTTGGATAATTCATAGGGAATCAATGTCAAAGAAAAAAATATACCTTTAGGCCTTCAAAGTAGTAGACTTTATTTATTTTATTTTGTAAATCAAACTCCTTGTGACTATTATAGTTGGTCCTTTACACTTGTTTTGATTAAAGTAAAGATAGGAAGGGCTCATACCCTTACAAAAATTATATATATCTTTTTTATACCTATTTTTTGTGCTCTTCTCTAATATTATTTGTTATTTGTTCCATTAGTTTGATGTTTACTACCTTAAATTGTTTTTATGAACTACTATAGTTATGATATTGAAACCATGTATGGTAATGACCTTTTCTTTTCACGTGTAACTATTATCTTATATTGAAATGATATCTATGTAATATTTGATACCAAATATTCTATTAGCAAATCATATAGTACATTATTTTTCATTTCAAGAAATATCTTCTCCTTTTCCCTTTAGAGATCATTAAATCTAAGGAAAATCATATGAATAATTATCTTGTAAAATCTCAAGATTATCTTGCAAGCCAAGTTCCACATTTGTGATATTTACCACATTGATATAAGGGTGCATAAACCTATAAATTTTAATATCAACACACACAATTGTATAAAATCATGCATATTATTAAACACCTACAAAATTTAATTTACATAATAATTGAAGGAAAGAACTATTTTTTTATCTGTATATTATAATATCCATTCCAAGAATTTATTTTTCTACACAAAGAAATTTAGTTTCAATTTTTTTTTAGAGATAAAAATTTATTCTCAAAATCATACCTTTCTCTTCACCAACAAACAACATATTATTGATATATAAACAATAAAGAATAAATTATCACTACTAAGTTTAAAATAAAAAAATTACTAAATTTATAATGATTAAATCGTAAAATTATAATAGATCTATCAAAATTTAGATATCACCCCTTAATACTTTTTAGAATCCATAGAATGATTTCTTCAATTTAGAAACTAAATTAGTTTAATATTTCACTACATAGTGCTCTTGTTGTACCATATAAATGTCCTAAAAATTATCATGAAGAAATATTGTTTCTACATCCATTATATATATATATTTAGACTGCAGGAATCGGGTAGCACGACCCCCTATAAACTGCAGTGCGCCTGGTAAACTTTTTAACTTGACCGGTGGCGCTGGCACGACACATCCTCCGGTACCATGGGACGGGGGTGACTAGAACTCGTGACCAGCAGAGCCGCAACAGAATTACTTAGCCAACCGAGCTAGGGCCCCCGCCCTCTACATCCATTATATTGACCTCTATGTCATAATTTATATTAATATATAGTAATAATCTAATTAATCTCCTTTATAATAGGATACTAAATCTCACAAGTTTCAACCCACTCAACCTATGATAAACTTTAATAGGAAAGCATGTTTTATGTTTCTAAAGACTACTATGTAAACCTTTTTCTTTTACATCTTTTTAAATCGACAAGTTTACATCATTTAAATAATGGTACTAGCTTCCATGTTTCATTATTCTTTGTGTCAACATTTCTTAATCCATGGTAATATTTTAGGACGTGACATTATATATACCTAATTCTTCTTGCACTAATATTTATTTATTCACATTAGTTTTTAAAGAGAAAATACATCAACAATCAAAAAGATAATACCATTTTGTGGGTTTTAATCTTTTATATCTTTTAACAATATAAGGTTGAGGTTATTATTCTTATAAATATCTAGAGATTTATGACCTCTCCTCAACCTCTTGTCTAGTGAGGGGACTCAATTCAATTTTATCAAGAATATAAGTTAAATCACATATTTAGTTTCGATGTTTTAGGTTTCAATAAAATAAAATAAGATCTAGCTTCTAAAAAAATAACACTTTAACTATATATTAGCATTTCTTGAATAAGATCAAAAATCATGTATGTGTTCACACTATTATTTTTTTATTAATTTTTTTTTTAACAACCTTGATTTCTATTTTACTTTTCATCTCCTTTGGCACATGTGCATATGACTTACAATGAATAAATATAACATGTACCAATGAAGGCTTATGGCATGATCATAAATCCATAAGAAGTTTATAAAAAATAGCTAATATAAGATACTTAGCAATCAAGTAACATGTAGTTGATATAGCCTTCAAGGCCTAAAACCTTTGCTACAATATAGATGATATAAATACATGAATATCCATTTCTATCATTGTTTTATTAAATTGATCTCAAAAATAATTATAAGTGAAGCAAAAGAAATAGGGTTCTACCTTTTTGGAGATGGAACTGGGGATTACGACCTATTTCACTCCTAGTTCATTAGGAAACTGATATCCCTCAACAAAGTGACTCAATTAATGGAAGGGATTCTAGGAGGTTTCCTTAGGTGTGATTAAATAGGGGTTCGCCATTGAAATGAAGCTTCAAAGGAGAAATGCAAACTCTAATGCATAAAACCCTAGAAACTTAAGAACATGAAACCAAATTAACAAATGAAAATTAGATATAAATGAACCAGGAAAACTAATGGATTCCAAACAAGATCTACAACTCCGAAATTATGCTTTTTAAAGTGTACTGGGACTCATATATCAGGCTAGATGATTTAGTCCTACTATAAGAATCTGGAAAGAATCAGGATTCTTCTAGTGACTGATCTAGATCTGTAAAAATTTGGTAAAAAGGGTATACTAGGACTCATAGGCCTAGAGGAGTGATTTATTCCTAGTGCTAATGTTTGACTAATATTTTTGTAGCCTCTAGATATCTCCTATAGCTTTCATCTTGTCCAATCTCAAAGTCAGAAATTTTGAATTTTGGTCTATAGGTGAGTTTCCGTGAAGATGACAACATCAAAACTTTGACAACTTTTGCAGCTTTGTCTTTAAAGGGTGTTCAAGCTCCAATTCACCTAAATGTGCAATTGCACATGAGGGAAAAAATGTTGTTTTGTTAGGGAATAGGGGTTTTCCTTGGTCAACCTTTGTTTTAGTAATTAAAATTTGAAATGAATTGAAATAATGTGAAGGAATCATGAATGAACAAATGAATGTAACAAATCACCAAAACTTGTTGAATCCTTGGAGTGTAGATCTACAAATTATATGAATAGGTTCCATTGGATGTGGATCTTGATCATGAAAATTGATATGGATTTAAATTCTTCATCTTGGATCACAAATGCTACATCAACATGTTAGCTCACAATCACACATGATGCATGAAGACCTTCACATGATGCTCGAATCTTGAATATTTCTCCAAATGTTTGATGATTTTCTCTTGATCATAATTTTTTTATAATGCTTGGGTGAAATTATGTGAAATAACCTTGTATCTATACTTGTTTATGCCCAAAATTTCTAAAATTACAACACTACAAACCGAAATAAAATCTAGGATAATAAAATCCCTCTGAAAATTTGAATTAAAATAGGTCCAAGTTAAAGTGGGACTCATATGATAGTTTGGGGGTATGAGTCCTAGTGGCTTAAATCTGGGACACAAATTTCAAGAAGTTTTGTGTTCAATGTAAAATTTAAAATCAGGTCTAGAGACCTAGGTGGGACCCATATGACCAAACGGGCATATGAGTCCCAAATCCATAGATCTAGAAGACATAACCAAAAACCTTAAATTATGATTTTTCATTTATTAAGTGTTAGGATTATCCTTAGAAAAATGCATTTAATTAGGCTTGTGGATACAATATAGGACCAATTAAAACACAATGAGCCAAATTTTAATAGGGAGGTCCTAAACAAGTGTTAAAATGTAAAGGGATACAATTTTCTACACTACGTTTAGCCCCCACTTTAGTGAGAGGAATACCTTGTGTCAAAATCACACTAAAGTAGAAAAATTCACATTAAGAGGGGTCCAAGTGTACCAATGCTAGTGAGATAATATGGCAATGATGAAGGGGGGTGATCAAGCCCCTAGGATCAAGAACCCATGGAAAACCAACATAGACACAAAAGAACACACATGCTAATGATGTATGAAGCAATAAAAAGATACAAGTATACAGTGTCAAATACATAAAGAAGAAAGGAAAAGGAAAAAAAGGGTGGATCAAGCCTCGACATTTTTTCACACACAATCTAGACCAGGTCTAAGCTATTTGTCCAAAACAATGTTTACAAGTGGAACAAGATTTCCACTATGTAAAATAAATGCATGCTCACATGAGCTAATGGAATCTAGTATCCACTAGGTGAGTCCCCAACGAGGTCCACATATGCATGTGACTGGTACACTCCCACATAGACAAGCAAGTGGCTATGGGAATGTCATGCCTATGGTTGACTATCATATGTACTAACAACACCAAATCTATACCTCCTCATAACTTTAATAAGGCACCAAAAAATGAAACTTTGAGGCTTATGAACAATATGCAAGTAAAGAGTTGTTCAAAGGGACTTTCTTAGTTCATGTAAGGTCTCTTCTTAGGGAACATCATGCCTAATGTATCCAAGAGAGGAAAAATCAAAGAAATATCACACTCTCGCAGGAAATAAAAAATAATGATACCACCAAGAAAAGAATGCATTACAAGAAGAAATAAGATCACACAATGAAACATGATAAATGTTGAAAGATAATGTCATTGTATGCTCCCATTTTAAAGTGAATTCTAACACCATTTCTATGAGAAATCTATTTTAAAGTAGCCAATGGAGAAGATATGAGAGCTTATTTGGAAAGCCCTATGAAACTACATCATGAATAAAGGGTTTCCCCCAAAATTTAATGCTAAAGACAGAAAAGTATGTCACATGTGAGCTAACTTAAGGCATGTCATCCACATCCCAATCTTACTCTTATATATACATGGTAGATAACCAACTAACCAAAAGAGACAATAAGAAGTTCCATACGTGGACAAGGCTACCTAACTCCCTTGCCCCCACTTACTGCAAGACAAGGGTGAGCTAAGATGATTAATTAAAACCATGAAAATTAGTATCAATTAGAGGAACTAGGTGTTTCAACACAAGGAAGAGCACCACAATCCTTATGATGTTGAATTTTATTAATCAAATCCTTACATTCATTAGTAGAATGACCATGGCCTCTATGATATGCATAAAATGAACTCTTGTAGTTAAATTTCTTTCATGTTCTTGGAGGGAGGTATATCAAATGATCTTGGAGAAGTCTCAACAAGATACTCTCTTGATCAATAGTATAAGGCAATCTTTTGGGTATGTGCAGGATCATAATGGGCCAAAAAGTGGGAATATGATGGGTATGTGGCTGACGACTTTTTTCTTACCCAAAATTGATGAAACAAAAAGGGTTTTTAAAGGAGATTCCCAGCTTTCCACCAATATAAATTATGCTTTACTTTGAATTTAATAAGTAATTATTATTCATTTTCTATTCAAATTATGACTAAAGTCCTAATTGATAGGCTGATTGAAAAACATCTATAGCTTTCAAACGGTATCACATTTTTGAATCCAAAACATGTGTCACATTCTATGCTTCACGTACTATAGGATTAAAAAAAGAAAAAATGAATTTCATGAAGTCTTGACCAAGTTAAGGTGGTTAGACACATGAGTTTTTATATTTTTTAAAGTTGTAATAAAAAATTCATAATTAATTATTTACTTGGAAAAAAATTACAAAAAATATGCATCACATAGGGACATGAGTCCTCTACTTATATCTAAAATATTATAAAAAATATTATCATTTTATTGTGGTTAGGTGGTCGGACATACACCTACTTCTTATTTTTCCCTAAAATTTAAGTACTACTGCATTGAAATTTCAAATTTTCACCAAATAGATTTTTTTTTTTAAAACCTAGTAGTTTAGAAACTACATTAAATTTTCTACAGATTATATTCTTACATTTTTTGAAATAATATAGATAACTTATTCAAAATTTTACATCAAATTGCCTAACTCTGATTTTTCTAAATTTTTTGCCACTTAAGGGCCTTTTTTTTCCATGATGATCCTACACATACCCCTTTATTTTGTGACACAAATATCTCTTCCTTAGTTCAAGATGTCATACTTGCACAAGACTCTTTAGATTGTGATATTTTTTTCTCTCCTTGAATGGAGGGTGTAAAATCTATCAAACTCTAATTGCTACTAAGACATGTCTAAGGAGGTCTTTGTGTGATGACATTAATTTTAAGAGAACACTTCTTTATTTCTTTTGTTTCTTTCAAAGGACAATAACTAAAACCATTAGTTTCTACCAATTTAGGATGCACTAATGTTAAAGTTGGCGTAGGATAATCTTTTGTAAGAGTGTTGATGTTATGTGAAGACATTTTTATGCATTTGTTTCTTTTGAAGGACAACAACCAAGACTACTAGTTGTTTCTTGTGTGTTAGGCTCTATAGGGACAACACTACTTCCTTTTCCACTATACCCAAGTTTTTTCATAAGTTCATAATCTCTTCCATAAATCTTTTTCATTTCTTTTGGATTTGGTGGTTTTTCATAATCAACTTCATCAAAGTTTTTTGTGTAATTTGCTTCTTATAAAGTGGTTGAGGTGGATAATTTTGAAGGTTCATCTAAGCTTTTTGTTGACATTACCATTGGTTCTTTTTGCTTTTCAAACTCTTTTTTTATGTTCTTGTATTCACCTATGAATGTAGATGTGAAGTCTAAGGAACCCCAATCATCTTCCAATAACTTTGTAACTTCTTCAATATTCTTTTCTTTGTCTTTCTCTTACATGGGTTCCACTTGTATAGTTGGTGTCAATGTTTTCAAAGGATTTTCCTTTATTTTCTCAATGTTCAAACCATTTTCTGGTTCAGGGTTAGCTTTGCTTGTACACACTTTATTGTTGTAGACATACTTCAATTTATGATGAAATGTAGAAGGCACCCCATTCATTGAATGAATCCATGGTCTACCTAAAATAATATTATATGAAAGATTAGGAGGCATAACATGGATCAGGGTTTGTAATGTGGCCTTTCCAACTGTAATAGACAAAGTGATCACACCAAGTGATTATTTTCCTACATTGTCAAATCCTCAAATCGATAAGGAATCAGGTTCAATTCATGATTTATCCACACCAAGCTTATCCAAAAGGGTCACACTACACACATTAAGGGCTAAGTTGAATCATGTTATGATAATTAGGGGAGGCTTGAATAAGGCCCCATAATGATATCTTGCAGGATTGTTTTTAAGTTGTTCAACAAGGTCATACTCCTTTCCACTTTGTAAAGGAAAGCAAGTAGCACTAGGAAAGATAGGTTGAGGTAATGGGAGGGATGTTGGATTTTTTTTGTCTTGGTTGTAGATATATTCTAGTGTTATATGTATGAGAAATGGTATTGTAAGTGGATTGTTGTGAAATATTATTCTTAGGTGGCTCAAGGATGAGGACATGTTTTTTTGAGTTTTTGGCTGGTTTGAGGGTGAATAAAGGATGAGTTTAGCTTCAAGAGGTGCAATAATTAAAGGATCTCTAGGATGTCTAAGAATTAGAGGACTCAAGGGATTTCTAATGTTCAAAAACTCACCAAACTTATCCTTATTTTTATGATCTCTTAGTGAAGGGGAGTCTAATGTCACCTCATCATCTTCATCTAAGGAAGCCTCATTATTATTGCTTGAAAGACATGCATCAATTTTATCATTCTCTTGCACCATGATATCTACCCTAGTAGGAGAGATTTTAGGAGAGGATAAAATAAGATTTTCATCACATTCCATGGCTATATTTTTTAAATTAACCTCATCACCAATAGGGGAGGCATTAAGAGAGGAATACCTATCATTTTCATGCTTACCAATGATTGGATCCTTTTGTTTGAATAGATCTCTCCAGATGATAGGAGCATTAGGAAAGGGAGAAATGAGATTTTCATGACTCTCAATAAGTGTATCTTATAACACCAAACTATCTTCTTCACATCTAGGAAAGATATTAGGAGAAGAAAAAATGTGATTATCATGGTTATCTACAAATACATGCTCATGTCCTGTAATGTCTTCCCAAGTATTAGAGGTAGGATTTTCATAGCTCTCAATCATTGGATCTCTTCACACCAACATATCTCCTTCCCAAATATGATAGATTTTCATAGAAGGACAAATGTAATTATCATGATTGTCCATGATTGCATCCTCTTTCACTAAGGCATTCTCACAAGTAGGGGAGGTGTTGGGAGATGAATGAAGACTAGGTAGAGTAATGTTAAGGAGTATTTCCATGATCTCATATTCTTGTGTCATAATATCTTCCCAAGAGGGAGGAGGAGAGAGAGAATCAAGAATTTTATGATTCTCAATGATTGTATCTTCTTTCACTAAGATACCTTTTGTTGGTTATTTTTTTAGAACAAAACTTAATATTACCATTTACCTACGAATCTTCCAGAATCCAATGATAAGTTAAAAAAAGGATTGGCCAAAAAATAAGTAAAGACTCTTAAGCCCTTACTTCTACACTTTGGGCTTTTTGAAACATAGGAGGGTAATCCTAGCAATGTTCACATAATACTTTTGTGTTGTCTGTATCAATAACACTGCAACATACATAAATAATTCTTATATAGAGGCTCAACTAATAAAATATATCAAATAATTTGGTTGTTCCTTAATTAATTGTTCACCTTAAGAGAATTAGAGTGGTAAAAACTCATACCTTTGTAATCCATTTATAAGAATTTGATTTAATGAATGGTTAGTTGCTGAGTTAATTGACACAATGCAACATAACTACCTCACTTAAAGACTAGTACCTCATCCTTGAAATGAAGTCAGTACTAATACCCAAATAATTTGACAACAATTTTAACACATGACATTATATGAAGTTTTGAAACACTGTGCATTATAGTATTTCAACATTGTGTCTTAACCATTACTTCTTACTAGCATTGTAACACCGAATTTAATATAAACTTATAGCCATATTCAAGAATTTACATTAATTTTTTGAATTAATGAGAAAGAATAGAACCACACATCCATCAGAAATTGATAGAGACAAATAAAATAACCTTGATTATATTATTCATAATCTATAAAACTAGTACATAGGAGAGAAAATGGTGCTAAACTTGCACTATTTATGTTCTATATTTCCAAAATTACTATCAAGATTACATATGCATATTGAAAGACTCAAAGTTAAGACTTAACACTAAACTATTCAATATCCTTTACAATTCCATGTGTGACCAATACCAGAAAAAGTAACCACCAAACAACCCTTGTAACCGACCTTGAAATTCCATTTGTATAGATATGGGAGTGAAAAGCATTAGGCTGAAATTACATTTACAATTTCATTTGCATGTGACAGTTAATTTCACCCTAATTTCATAGATTCCCCAGACAGCTATAATTAATGATTGCAAAATAGAGGGAAAACAAAAGAAAAAATTCCATGAGGTACATTGAAGAAGACCAGTCCATCTTCCAAAAGGCATAACTTGTTGATGTAGTAGCTCTAAAATCCCTTGTCCACATTGATCAAAGAACATTCTCCATCAACACCCAAGGAAAAAACTGACATATTACCAAAAAAAGCCATATTTTCCATCAAATTAATGGAGTCCAATACCTCTGCTTCACACCAACCAAAAGATTTTCCATGTCAACATTGAAGATAAAAAACCATATGCTTGCTGAAGAGGACAAGTCCACTATAGTGGCCATGGTGTCATGAAAAACAAAAATAGATTAGGGGAAATATTTTGATTCGTTAGCATCAGAGTATGCCTCCCTGCTCCATGTTTGGATTGAAACTATAGAAGTGACTACTCCTTCCTAATCAAAATCCTCATGTGGCTCCAAAGTGAGTGGGTATTGGCCATACTATAGGTCAGTATCTCCTTCATCACTCGAAGAGCTTTATGGAACTTCTATGGGAGAGTTGTGTCATCCCGTATAAGCCTTGTGGTAATTATTATTCTTCATCACTTCCCTCAAAGGATTGACTGATTCTTTCTAAGTTCTAAACTTGACCAATTCTTCTAGAACAACCCTGCTCCTCGGTCATGCCCATAAAAGGATATGAAAATCATGGAAAAACCTATCCTGGGACTTGGACA
This sequence comes from Sequoia sempervirens, assembly GCA_007258455.2. Classification (NCBI taxonomy): domain Eukaryota; kingdom Viridiplantae; phylum Streptophyta; class Pinopsida; order Cupressales; family Cupressaceae; genus Sequoia; species Sequoia sempervirens. The sequence goes on from VDFB02000017.1 coordinate 216,037,697, forward strand.
TTCTAGTAGGTGACTAATATCTTTTCATGGTCGTTCATTTACTTGTCAAACCAGGGAACGTATACTTGAAATGGAGTGGCAATGTATGTGCACTAAGAACCAGTTTTAGTCATAGCCTATCGAAAATAAATACTTGGAAAGAATTCTACCTACGTTACAGGAAGGTAATGCAAGGTTCTCTAAACTCAATCATAATTTAACCAAAGTATAAATCATAACAACTACGACTGAGAAACAAACTATGAACTAGGCTTATGTTGTAGGAACAGACACATGGATGGATTCCCAATGCTGTAGGAACAATATAAGACTGAGTTTGCACAGAAACTTCAAAGATGAAATCTAACTTATGATCAACAAAAAATGAATGGCTAACTAACTAACTACAGATAGTTACTAAGTGGGCCCCCTTAGCAAGCATCAACTAATTATGCAAGTACTAAACTCAGAACTTCATTAGATTTTATTCATAAACTTAGAATGGTGTACATTGTTCTGGTCATATGAAAACTAACAAAAAACTCTATCTCTTGTCATACATACTCTGCTTTTTATTATCATACTAACTTTTAGATGATATCATTTCTATCTCACTATGCTTGCTCACTCGTGTAGGAGGAACACTTATTTAAATTAGGAAAAAAACTAACTAACTAACCCTAACAGAGAAAGACGAGGATGTAAATGATCCTAGAATCGAGGAACATACTAAGTAAATGAACTTATCCACTCAACACGAATAAGAGAGAATTCAACATTCCAATCTTTTCAAATTAATTGATATTCAAATTCATTCCCAACAATTTCGGTCAAAGAGTCTTCGCCAGAATAACTTCCTCAAAGTCGTGTAGGAAATGGACTTTACTGCAAGGCCAAGATCAACTGCACTTGACTCATTCATACTTTCTTCAACAATCCTGCGAAACACAAGGCAATAGAACCGAACGGAAACATGCATGGCAACATACACAATATCCATTTATTAATCACATATCAAATTTACTTCATCATTAAAAAACTACATGCATTATACCAGTCATTTGGAAAGTCAAATAGGGTAATAAATATAGACATATCAACATGATAGGCTGCAAGAATATAAAAGTGTATTGCTATAGGATATCCCCCAATAAAAGGTTTATAAAGAGTTTAAACAACTATGAACAACAAAAGTAAGGGTATTAAAAGTACATAATGATACCCAAATTATGAGCGTACTTTGGGCTCATCATTTTTCCCCCTACTTAACCTGATGTTGGTCCTCCAACATTAAAATTTCTGGTGGTCTCTCTGAAATCAGTGGTTGAGGCATGACCCTTTAATGAATTTTCAAATTTATAATAAAAACCTCTAAAACTCTGCCACCTTTCATACCTACGAGCTTTTGTATCTTCACTAATATTTGTAGCTCAGTAGGGATAAAGAGGACACATCAGCACAAGAGGTCTAAATGTCATGGGAAACCACAATTTAAACCTCTCTTGAAGGCCCAACTGTATGTATATGTTTGATCTTCTGAGAGCTACTGTAAAATTCAGGGGACTGTGAGGCTTAGACCTTCTTAACCCAACAGTCAATCTCTCCCATCTCTTCTCAATTCTGGAGTATGACAACTTCCAAATTAAGGCCATATGCCACAACAAGCTAGGTTTTCAACATTGTATAGGGGTCTGAACTCTCAGGGCGCAATGGAATAGGCTCATCCCTTTCTGCTTCTTCATATGCTTCCAATTGCCTGCCGTAATTAGCTTCATTTGCTGCCCAAGACATGAGTGATCTTAAATGAATGTCGCCAATGTACAGAAGTGGATTCCACTCTATTTCAAAGGAAATTACAAATCCATGCAAATAAAATTTGGACAAAGAATTCCTTAGCCAATTAGGAGCTGCCTAGTATGCATCATAGAATTCTTTAGCAGTGTGAATAACATGATCTAGATTCCTTGAAATTCTCATTAACTGGAACCACAAAAATTAATCCTTGAGACACAGAGCATAAACTCTAGGAGGTGGTCTACACTCCATAATCTTGCTAGTTATTGTCATCATTTCATTCATTTTCTCCTTTAACTCCTGAATTTCCAGTTTTTTCCTTTCAATGTCTCTTTTCAGTTTCTTCTTTTCTTCCTCCCAAAGACTTTGTTGCATTTCAATCTTGGCTAGGTGGCAGAAACTCAAGGTCTACAATGTGACTGGTCTCCATGTGTTTCTAAAATATTCCAGGAATTCAATCAAAAATATCTTTTTGTAGACAACCATGGCTTGATAGATTTCAGGGGATAATGAAGCTTCATTGGCCACTTCCAATTATTCAAGTTGTTCTTCCCCTTGCTACAGGATGAATTCCCATTGTTGGAGTGGAGAAGACTGTACTTCCTCCAAAATCTGCAAAGTCGTAGTAGCCAATTCATCGATACTTCGTACCCCCTTTCGTTATGCTCAACTTCCCTTGTCTCAATTTTTTCTTCTTCAGGAATAACAAATGGACTCTGTGCAACATTCTCAAATACATCCTAAGAGACATTATTTTTAGAACCTACAGATTCCTCTGAAATTATGATAACTTCAAGTTGAGGTGAAGCAGGGGAGACTGTACGTTGTTTTCTTGTTGAAACTCTTCTTACCAATGTTACAGTTGCTGAAGGTGCACTTGTAGCTTTCCTCTTTCTGAGTTGCCTAGAGGGCACTACCTTATTAGAAAATGATGGTGAACTTGTGGTGGCAACAGGCATTACTATAGGAGAAATTGCTGCAGGAGTAGAGCGTTGCCTTTTCTGAGGATGAGGGTCAGATTCTAGGGTTTGTTCCACCCCATATGACTCTCATGCCTTTGTTTTTCTTTTTTCTCTCCTACTGGCAGACCTAGTTTGAACCCAGGTAGAGGACTCTGGTGTGAACGTTGCAGGAGTAGATGACCCTTGCCTTGCTTCCCTACTAGTAGATGTTATTTTCCCTTTCTTTTTCTGAGGCCATGGAGCAAGTGCCCTGGGAGGTTCTAGAAATTGTAGGCTCTTTTGGGCAACAAATTCTTGCCAAGAAAGAGGTGACACATCCCTCAAGGAGCATTCAATCAACAGTTTAATAAGGACATGATTGGCAACAGAATTATCCCTCCCTCTCTGGGTCTCATGGGCGCGTTGCTTTAAAATATTTAACAAAAAGTTTGGGACATTAATAACTAACCTATGCCTCATATGACTCAACAATTTAAAATGGTAGGAATGTAGGTAAGAAAAATGGCCTTCACATGTTAAGTACCTAATTATAAAAGTAGCATATTCTGGATATGGGGAAGGCAACGACACTCACTTGCATCCTTCCTTAGAGACTTCCAAGGGTCCATCAGTTGGTACTGTAAATTCTTCCCTAGCTGAAACAACATCTGAAGAAAAATTCTCCCCTACAACTAGAAGCCCAGTTACCCCTGCAATTCGTTCCTTAGTTACAGTGACTGTTAAACCCCATACTATAGCCTCTCCTTTACAAAGGGTTCTTAAAAGTTTGCCTGCGACTTCCTCATTGAAAGCATCTAACCTCAAAAATTAGTTCAACCAACCACAGAGACTGAATACTTGAACTGTTTGAGATTCTTGTGTCAATATCTAATGAGCTACATGCTCATGTCTTACTAGTTGACTACCCATATTCACAATTGTCGCAGCTGAAACTTAAACTCTTTTTTGAACTTTTTACTATTCTGCTCTGCTTTTTCTCCCCTGCCGTCACTTTCTTCTTTTTTTCCAATAATGAGCTCAAAATATTTTTGCATGTAATAATTGTTATAACTACTTAAAAAAGTAGTTTTAATTGCGATTTAGGGTGAAACATGCAGTCATACTATGGAAAGTACAAGAAAATAATAAAGAAACATATTTGAATAGTTGTGACAACAGCATAAGTGAAATGGATTGTTGCACCCCCTACTTAAAGTATGACATGTTTCCACACATGTATTAAAGAATAGGTGAAGATCGGGAAATAATGACTGATATAGACATAGTAGTAAATGAATAAAAATAAATAAATCAATGATGCAACAACAAAAGATATCACGTACCTATCAATTAATGCTCGTACGTGTTGAGAAAGATGACAGCTTCAATATGATATGACAGTTGGGAATGAAATCATAATTAAGGGTGGAGTGGATGAATGAGGTGGATGGATGACATGGATGAATGAGATGCATGGATGGAATAGATGGATGAGATGGAAGATAAAGAAGTGAGATGTGGTGATGAGTGGAAATGAAGAAAAAGGGTTTCCTTAAAAAGGAAACCTTTATTATGAGCATGCATTTAAAACATTATGGTGAAGCTACAGGAGAAAGGCTAAAGCCTTTTGCTACAGGAAGATTAGTGGCAGGATCTTGAACAAACTGCTGCATGAATTCTTCTTTTGAGACTGATTTATGATACAACCAAAGACGGTGCCCATTAACTAGTAGCTTGAATCGAACAGGATCAATTGTGACTAATTGAACTAAACCATTATAAAATACATTCTCAATTTCATATGGGCCAAGCCATCGGGTGGTGATTTTACCTTGATTTTATTTATACCTTGAATCATAGAGCAGGGCCCAATCACCGATAGAGAATTACTTTGTTTTGATATGTCGGTCATGCCACTTTATTCTCTGAGTTTGTATCATCTTAGTGTGCTATAGGGCATTCTTTCAGAGCTCATCTAGAGCATTAAGCCGCATGACTCTATCCTTTTATGCATTTGTTAAATCCATGTCCATCTCTAATGCTTTTCTTAGAGTCTTACGCTCAAATTCTATTGGCATCATAGCTGTTTTACCATACACCATTTCAAAAGGTGTATATCCTGTAGCAGTCTTCCAGGTAGTATGGTAGGCCCATATAGCTTCTGGTAACCATGCGGCCCAGTCCTTCCTATGCAAATCTACAGTTTTAGTCAAAATGGCCTCTATGTCCCAATTGGTGACCTCAATCTGGCCATTGGCCTGGGGGTGATAAGGAGTTGATTTCCTGTGCCTTATATTGTATTCATTTACTAAGGCTGTGATAAGTATAGAAGTGAATTGTGCTCCTTGATCTGTCACTATTTCCCTAGGGACACCAAACTTGGTGAATATTTCCTCATAGAGGAATTCAACTACTTTATTATCCCTAGCATGTTTCATAGGTTTAGCCTCAACCCATTTTGTAACATAATATATGCATACAAGGATGTAGGACTTACCATTGGAAGGTGGATCAATTTTTCCCACAAAATTCAATCCCCATTTATCAAAGGGTGTAACAACAACTTGTGGAAATAGAGGCATCCCATTGGATCAAGTTGGTCTTCCCATCCTTTGGAATCTGTCACATCTCCTGGTATATTTGGCTGCATCTCTATGCAACATTGGCCAATAGTAGCCAGTATTTAAAATTTTCATTGTTGTTCTTTTGGCAGAAAAATGTCCACCACATGGCTCATCATGGCTTGCATGTAATTTATCATGAATGTCCTCCTCTTGTACACATCTCCTCATAACTTGATCTAGCCTTGTATAAAACATGCAATCTGCAATCCAAGAAAAGTTAAAGCTTTTCTCTGCTAATAATCTTTTTTCCTTAGGGGAGAATTGAGGAAGAGTTCTTCCTGTGGCCAGATAACTTGTTATATCCACATACCATGGTTGAATAACCTTGATTGCAAAAAGGTGCTCATTAGGAAATGAGTCTTCAATAAGTACAGATTCATCTTGCCTTTGAATTCTGGAAAGGAAATCAACAACCACATTGGCTTTACCTGGCTTTTCCACAATTGTAATGTCAAATTCCTACATCAACAATAACCATCTGGCCAGTCTCCCAAATATTGAGCTTTTGTTCATGAGATACCAGATTGCTGCATGATCAGTGTGGACAAATATCTGATAACCAGTGATGTAATGTCTGAATTTATTGAGGGCATAGATGATTTCCAACATTTATTTTTCTATAACAGTGTAGTTGAATTCATCCCCTTGTAGATTTTTGCTTATATAGTAAAGTGCATGTTCTGTTGATCCATCCTTTTTCCCTCACACTGCTCCAATGGCATAATCTGATGCATCAGTATGAATATGAAATGGAAGTGACCAATTAGGTCCTTTCAGAATAGGTGCCTATGTAAGGGCGACTTTTAAATCAAGGAATGCTTTTTCACATTCCTCAGTCCAAAAAAAATCTGCATCTTTCTTCAAGAAACTGTATAAGGGGCCTACTGTTTGGCTAAAGTCCTTGATAAATCTTCTATAGTATCCAGTATGGCCAAGAAAACTCCTTAATTCTTTTTGCTTGGCAGGAGAGGGGAGATTATAGATGACCTCAATCTTAGAAGGATCAACCTATATTCCTGGAGTAGAAATATGGTGGTCGAGTACTATTCCCTCCTGCATCATCATGAAACACTTTTGACTATTCAGTGATAGGTTGTGATCTTCACATCTCTATAGTCCTTTCTCCAAGTTGAATTGAGCTTCCTCAAATGTTGTACCATAAGTAGTAAAGTCATCCATGTATATTTCCATGCAATCATATGAGATGTCTGAGAAGATACTTATAACTTCCCTCTGGAAAGTTGCAGGTGCATTGCAGAGACCAAAAGGAAAAATTGAATAGGTAAACATTCCCCAAGGGCATGTAAAAGTAGTCTTTTCTTGATCCTCAAGAGAAATCTTGATTTGATTGTACCCACTGAAGCCATCTAAGAACGAGAAGTACTTTTTCCCAGCTAAATTATCGAGAACTTGATCAATGAATGGAAGAGGAAAGTAATCTTTCTTTGTTGCCAAGTTGAGTTCTCTATAATCTACACATACCCTCCATTTTCCTCCTTTCTTAGGAACAATAACCAATGGGGAAACCCACTGACTATCCGAGATTGGGTAGATAAAGCCAGCTATTAACATTTTCTGTAATTCTTCTTTAAAAATTTCTCTCAAAGCTGGATTGATTCTTCTTTGAGGCTGCCTGACAGGTCTGAACTCACTGTTAATGTAGATGCGATGTGTATAGAGTTTTGGGTCTAAACCCTTCATGTCACTATATTCCCAAGAAAAAGCTGACTTATGACTAGTAAGCATTTTGATCATAGATTCTTGTTGCTCACTGGTGAGGTTTTTATTAATGCACAAGGTTTTTCCTGCAGCTACGTCAACTTGGTAGGTTAAATCTACCATAGATACTTCAGACAGAAATGGATGTCTATCTCATGGGGTAGAAAGGTGTGTAAGCAATCAATTGCTATAGGATAATGAGCTGATGTAGACAGAAGAAGAATAGTCTACAAGGAACATGGAATTTTTTTGCAATGAAAGTATTCATTACCATAGTTATTCAGCAAGATATTGGATAGTATATCTTCTTCTTCTTGCTGTGCAATGAAAGGCTCTCTGGTAATAATCATTAAATTGGCCATGGAGTTCACTTCCTCCTCTCCTCCCAAATCTGGCCAGCCAACCTCTCTAGACTCAAGTTGGGGCAGGGCTGGAGAATAAAGTGTAAGCTTCTTCGTGCTATACCCATGAGATATTGTCATGTTACTAGACCTACAACCAATGTAAGCATCAGCAATAGCCAACCAAGGCCTTCCTCGTATGACAGGGTATCCCCCCAATGATGACTTTGGAGATCAGATGATAAAATCAGTAGGGTACTCCTAGGAATCCAAGGTGACTACCAGGTCTTCAACTACCCCATCAGGTTTGAAAGTTGAACTATCAGCAAGTTATAATATTGTAGGTGTAGTCTTTAGGTCTAAAATATTAAATTTTACAACCAGGTCCTTTGTCATGACATTGATAGCTGCACCAAGATCTACTAAAGCATTCTTAATTTCTGACCCATTAACATTGATTTCCACAAAAGAGCTTCCTGGATCCAAATATTTTGGGATGCTAAGGTTCCCTAGCATTAAGTCAGAGAGTTGGCCTATGACATGGACAGTTTGAGGGTCTTTATTTTTTCTCCCCAATTTCTTCAAACATGCCTCCTTGATGGCCTTACTATAGATATGTACTTCTTTGATTGCTTGGAACAAGGGAATTTTCACACTTATATGCTTTAGCTGGTCAAGGCTGTCAAAGGTAGGTTTCTCTTATTTTTTTACATTTTCACCTTCCAACCTCTGTGGAAAAGGAGGGGACACTTGAGCAGATGCCTTAGCTAATGACGAAATCTGAATTTGGACTGGCTCATTTTGTTGGGGTTGGTCATTGGTATCTTCTTCTTGGTCAATCTCCTCAGATGGAAATTCTAAAATTATGGGAGGAGATGGTGTGGGTAGCATAGTTCCTACACGTAAATTAATATTATTCAGGTTAAGAGCATAGGCAGGCTGATGATTAGGATCAGCAAAATAGACTTGTTGTTGTTGCTGCTTATTATTAGGATTTGGCAATGGTTGAGCAGGCATAGGCATTTGTTTTGGAGGGCCAGTATTTACTGCAGGTGCTGCAGGAGGTGGCATGAGGGCTTGCGGTTGTGGCTGCTGAGGATGCAAGAAGGCAAGGGATTGGTTATGCCATTGCTGCAGACTTCTCCATTGAGGGTTATGCTGCCAGTTACTTGGGGGTAGAGTCCATTGTCCTTGTGGCTACTGCCAACCTCCTTGAGGAGATTTCCATTGAGGATTATGATAGCTAGGCTAGTGAGATTGAGAAGTATTCCAAGGTTGGGATGTGCCATATATAGGTTGCCACTGGTTATTGTAATTAGAATAAGGATTACCAAAAGTTAAAGGATCTTGAGGCATACCTTGTCTTTGAGCCCATGGTCGCCTTTGTGGAATGAAGAATACTTGGTCATCATCACTTTCTACCACCTTAAAGTTAGTAGGTAGTTGCATAGAATCTAAGTTAGCCACCATCTTGCATCTGTAGTCACGTTTCTTTTGTCTGCAATGTGGATAGAACTCAACCAAGATTGCTTCAGCCTCGTCATGTTTCTCCCAAGCTTGCATAGTATCCAACTTTGTAGCCATGTTGTTTATGATATCCTGCTTGAAATATGATAGCAAATTAGTGATCTCCATCCATGAAACTCCATTAGTAGAGGACTTTCCCACTATGGCTTGATGACCTATACCCTTCTTAATAATTGCTCGAGATTAGTTAAGACATATTTTTTTAATATCATCCCAAGGTAGTTGGGTTATATAACCTCCTCCCATCAGGTCCAGGGCATCCATACAGGTATCATTGATTCCCCTTAGAAAAATTAGTTTATAAGATTCTTTGTTGAGAGTATGGTCTGAATTTTTTTTCAGGGAAAACAAGAATCTTGAGATATAGTCTTCCAGGCTTTCATCCCCCTTTTGTTGAATTCTAAATATATCATCTCCCTTACTACCACTCTTACAGTATTCCTTATATTTCCCAACGAACTTGGTTTTCATGGCTACCCAACTATCAACAACACCTCTTCCCAAACTCATGAACCATCTAAGGGCTCCTTCCTTCAAAGTGGAAGGAAACAACTTCAGCCTGTGAGCATTTGAAGTGTAATCATAGCTACGATAGAGGATATCAAACTCAAACAAGAAAGTTTTTGGGTCCTTCATAACTAGGCCATAGAACTTGTGAAGTAATGAAGAAGGAATATTTTTAAGGTTATCAGTATCTTGTTGGGCAACAATGGGAAACTCAAAACTAGGAGGTGGATTAGGTGGATTATGTGTCATATTTGCTTGCTGAAGTATCAGAGCAAATGGATTTTCCTTAGGTTCTTCGTCAGCTGAGTCAAATGGAAATTCAACAAAAAGGTTTTCAGGGAGGAACCTTCCCAGCATGTCTCTTCTTCTATGCATGCAATAGAATGAATAGTGATTTGAAGGATTTTGAAAATTCTTGAATAAAAAACTACACTACTGCTAAAAAATGACTTCTAACAGGTTCCTAGCTTGACACCATCCCCAGCAATGATGCCAAAAATGGTCGCACCCATAAAAGGATATTAAAATCACGACAAAAAACTATCCTGGGAATTGGACATTCTAGCAAGCGACTAATATCTTTTCATGGTCGTTCATTTACTTGTCAAACCAAGGAACGTATACTTGAAATAGAGCAGCATTGTATGTGCACTAAGAACCAGTTTTAGTCATAGCCTATCGAAAATAAATACTTGGAAAGAATTCTACCTACGTTACATGAAGGTAATGCAAGGTTCTCTAAACTAAATCATAATTTAACCAAAGAAAAAATCATAACAACTACGACTAAGAAAAAAACTATGAACTAGCCTTATGCTATAGGAACAGACATAGGGATGGATTCCCAATGCTGCAGGGATAATATAAGCTAGTTTGCACAGAAACTTCAAAGATGAAATCTAACTTATGATCAACGGAAAATGAACAGCTAACTAACTAACTATGGATACTTACTAAGTGGGCCCTCTTAGCAAGCATCAACTAATTATGCAAGTACTAAACTTAGAACTTTATCAGATTTTATTCATAAACTCAGAATGGTGTACATTGTTCTGTTCATATGAAAACTAACAAAAAACTCTATCACTTGTCATTCATACTCTGCTTTTTATTATCATACTAACTTTTACATGATATCATTTCTATCTCACTATGCTTGCTCACTCACGCAGGAGGAACACTTATTTAAATTAGGAAAGGAACTAACTAACTAACCCTAACAGAGAAAGACGGGGATGTAAATGATCATGGAATCTAGGAATAGACTAAATAAATGAACTTATCTGCTCAACACGATTCAAAGATAATTCAGCATTCCACTCTTTCCAAATTAATTGATATTCAAATTCTTTCCCAACAATTTTGATCAAAGAGTCTTCGCTAGAATAACTTCCTCGAAGTCATGCAGGACATGGACTTTATTGGAAGGTCGAGATCAGCTGCGCTTGACTCATTCATACTTTCTTCAACAATCCTTTGAAACACAAGGCAACAGAAACGAACGAAAAACATGCATGGCAACATACACGATATCCATTTATTAATCACATATCAAATTTACTTCATCATTCAAAAACTACATGTGTTATACCAGTCATTTGGAAAGGGAAACAGGGTAATAAACATAGACATATCAACATGATAGGCTGCAGGAATATAAAAGTGTATTGTTACAGGATATCCCCCAATAAAAGGTTTCTAAAGAGTTTAAACAACCATGAACAACAAAAGTAAGGGTATTAAAAGTACATCATGATACCCAAATTATGAGCATACTTTGTGCTCATCACTCCTCAAATTATAGGTGCTCTTAACAAAACCCTTCTTATTTTTTCCACAGGAACTCCTCCTACCCTTTGATTTTGCAAGAGCTCCTGGTATGCCAAGTTCATTTTTAGGAACGTCATCATGAGATTCATGCAAGATAAATCTTCTAGACCTTCTAACTAGCATAAAAAACTCACTTGGATCACCCATCTTGCATGAAATACGACATGGACTAGAAAACCTCATTTTATAGAAAAAAAACACCAACCTATACACTTAGATTGCTTTTGTAGGAAAGAACTATCAAACCCACACAATACAAAATACCCCAGAATGAAATTGCAAGCAATAAAACTCTTATGACTCTAGGGAATTAAAATGTAAAAGCCAACTCATGCACAATTTAGAATAGAGAAAGTATGCATACTCACATAATCAGGGAAACCACTTTTACTTCCTTTGTGATTATTTTCTTCGAACTTAGACATTCCTTCTCTGGCTTCAAAGCAATTACTTTTCTTTTTGATAATTGAAAATGGTGCTATAAAACTACAAGAAATCCTCATTAAGTAGAGTGATTTGAGCGTGTAGCCATTAATGATCAAGCATGGCTTGTGCAAGTGAGTTGACAGGTAACTGCTCAACTTTGAATCTTCGTTGTCGATCATTTTGGATTTAAAACATAATCAAGGACACACTTCAAGCATCACCACTTCCTTTTTCATCTGTACTCAAAAGCAATGATGAAACCTTGAAAATTATCCATGTAGTTATCCACATATCTGCCACATCATTTAAATTTCATCGCTCGTCGCAATAGTCCCCCATATCACCTCCAAACTTTGGTGACAAGAAACAATACCCCACTAAAGGGAATATTCTCAGATATACACCCTATCACTTATTTTAGAAAGGTGGCTAGACTGCATAAATTTTTTGGTGAGAAATTTATAGCGATGCCACAATACATTAACGACCCATCACTCATCGCTATAATTTCCTTGGAATTGAGAACACTTTCAATGATTGGAAATCCTAGTGATAGTATCAGCTTTGGACACATGGTGATCACATCACTCTCTTCAATCAACTTCCATCACTCATTGTAGAAACTGGGAATTTTTTTGAAACATTTATGTGATGGTGCAATATAAGAACATTACAACACCCATCACTCATTATTGAAAAGAGGCAAGAAGCTTGAAAAGTTTCAGTAACAAGCATTGCATAAGGCTTACAGTCATATCACTCATCACGATAATCAGTCATGGAGAGTTACAACTTTCAGTGGCATGTGATACAAAGGGAAACAAGGGCCCATCCCTCATTGGTGTAATGAGCCCGACAACAAAAGTAACTTCAGTGATGAGCGATCACTTAAGTGATTAAGAATTTTTATGTGCAAATAAGATGTTTTAAGAAAGGGGGCTTGCTAGGAAAACACATGATAAGGTCATATAAAGGATAAACAACACTTATTTCAAAGGATGTAAAGGCCAAAAAAGCCTGATAAGTCAACCTTATAAAATAAAATTAAAAATGAAGGACCAAGGCATGCGGAAATATTAAGCAACTAGTGTAAGAGAACCCTAACCATATGGGGTCGATTACACAATGAAATTAAATGACTCAAGTTATTTTTCAACATGACCAAGAATGGGCCATGCAAGTCAACGATAACTTAGAACCTTGGAAGGGATGTAGATCCAAGGGTTTTTAGGAAGGGTTCAAAGGCTAAAACAGTGATTGTGAACAAAACCTCAAGCCCAAAAGCATTGATTGTAAAAAAAGTTGAAGAATTTTGAGATGCAACAAAAGGAAATGTAGGGGTTCCATCATTGGCTCTAGTTGGGGATGTTTTTTCCTTCATAATAGAGTGAGATTCTAGAATCTCAGGTTGAAGCAAACTGATCACAAAGATCCAAAACCAAAACCTACCCAGACAAGGTAGGAGAACCAGACCAAAACAAGAAACATATATACATAACTTACATGATTGTACAAAAATATCCATCTCCCATTTTCTTAGAAGCCTCTTTAGATGTGTAAGCTCTCAACCTACAAATGTGACTTCATCAAGATTCAACCTCACTTGGTGGCCCCAACCCCCCAAAACTTAGGATAGGTATTTTCCCCCATCAAAAACCATATTTTCTACTATTTGCATTAAACCAAGACTGAGAACATTTCAATGAACTATCCACCAAATAATCTTGTTATGGTTACTACCTATAGTCATATTTGCCACATGTCTAAATTTTCCATTATCATCATAAATTTTTCTTGACTAAAAATTGCAATTATTCAATATTTGGAACCCGCACTCTCAGTAATATATGACCCCAACCTGCCCATTAGCATGCCCCAGTAAAGGCTTATCCAATTCGATTGAGAAAGTGAAACATTCATAGTCTATTTTCTCATTGAGGTCATATGAGTTGACACAAACTTCAATCTGCACATTGGACAAAAAACCTTCATAAACACTGTGATTTAGTCTTTATCTAGGAGCATATACCTTGACTTCTTGGAGTCACATTGCAATTCCCCCTCCAATAAATCAAGATACATAGGAGGATCATATAAATCCTTAAACTCATTCACTAGCTTTTGTCCCATTGTAGGAAAACATTTATCCTATGTGATAATTAAGAAATTTTCATATATAGGAATATCGTCCAACTGATGTTTGCATTCACTTGAGCACTCTATACCAAGCTTATTGTCACATGATTTATCTAAATTTGTAACAGCCTAATCTACATTCAGTTCAGGGTCATAATTACAAACCGCATTGTCAATCGCATCCCATGCATCAAAGAATACTTCCAATTTAGGCTCAGTAACATATTTTGATCTACTCCTTAAATCATCATCCAACTTAATACAAAATGTTTTGAAGGATGGCTCAAATAACTGAGAATTAATAGAATCAACAATAGGGCATTCTTGTGTACCATTAATTGATAGTTGTGCTGACTCTAACATTTAATTTTTATCACAATATAAATACTACTCAATACCATTTGAATAAGATTCCTCATCCTTTTCTTCCTTAATACATTCCTTATTGAGAACAATCATGTCCATTTCTGCTACAAAACCAACAAATTCCATCTTTTTTTCATACAAGAAATCACAGAGAACTAGGACATGATCCTTCTAGTTATTACCACCATTTCCATCACTTTAAACATTGAACTCAGGCTTAGGATGCTGAATATAGACTCTTATCTTCAAACACCTAATCATTCAAAGCACTAGCACAACTAATATTAGACTTAACTGGATTGCATTCCCAATATCCTTCACATAGGATTTGTTCTTTGACTTGTAAGGAAAAAGCCTCATGAGCATCACTATGGTTACATCCTTTAGGAAAAGAAGAAGCTCCTAGGTCATCCTCATAAAAAGAGTCATATTCTTCATAGAGGCAATTAGAAAATTAACTCTCCTCCTAATCATCATTAGGAAGAGATTCCTTATCATATGCACTGTACTTAGAATGCTCATTGTGAATGTCCATAATCTCATTCTCAATATTTTGATTATTACTTTTTAAGGACACATCAACAATACTTACAGATGTATTGATACAATCATTAGCTAGATGTTCAGTTTGAGAAATATCCTCCAATATTTGGATTGATCTTTGATCCTTTTCAATAAGGAAACCACCATTAGTATTTTGAGACCTCATTCCTTGTATATAATCATATTTAGCTTTCTCAGAAATCTTGATCCAATCCAATATTTGATCAAAATCATGAGGCTTTAATTCTTTTGGTAAGGTACTAAGCCCTATCTCATAAATTTCATAGAATAGATCAATACATACTGAGTCTTTAGGTCTCAACCTTTTGGGTATTTCTAACAAGATATCAAAGAATCTTGTTAACAATTCATATGGTGATTCTCCCTTATTCTTTGTCATGCTAGATAGTTTTTAAAAAAAAATCATCTGATCATCATTGTTTAAATTTTGTTGAGGTTCACCTTGAATTTTTCCATGATTAATAAGTTGTGAGGTTGAACAAGTTAAGTCATCAAAAGTATTTTCACCTTGACCATATCTTTCATCCTTATGAATTTCATTTCCATGACGTGGGTTAGGACAACAAACACTTGCAACCATATATCCTTTCATTATTAAATATTTCATGTTCTTTTCAATGTCCATGGTGAATTGATATGCATGATGCAATGTTGTGGGCTCCTTATCTCTTAACAAATAACTCATATTATTATCAAATGCACCTAGATACACAACCAAAAAATTTGCATCACTTGGTCAGACATTTTCAAGAATATTTCTTACTGCTTTTACATATCTGAGATTAAAAGTAGGGGCCAACTCCTCTTCATCTCTTTGGATTTCCATATTTTTTTTCCTTACCACATTTGGATTTACCCTTTCACCAAATTTTTCTACAAATGCTATCATAAATTGATTCCATGAAGCTATAGAAAATATTGGTAAAGATGAGAACCAGTCCCTAGCATCTTCCTTCAAAGACTGAACAAAAAGCTCCATGACAACATCCTCTTGATTTACCTCATAATCTCCCATCAAATCCGTGAATGCATAAAAATGTTTAGAAGTTGATTCTAAACTCTTCCCTATAAATTTGGGAAAATGTTTCCTAACATTATTAGGAATCAAGTTTGGGAAACCTTGAATACCACTAAAGTCCAATGGTCTATATCTCTTAATAGAGAAATTCCTTTTAGGGCATGATAAAGGTTGTATGCCCTACATGGTCTTAAATGATATTCCATGAGGATACATAGGGGAATAATACATTTTCTTGTATCCCTATTCAACCCTCAAATACCAACTTCACAATTGATCTTTTACTACCTTACTTTTTAATTTAATCATGATATTAAAGTACATGGATCAAATATATATATATATATATATCATAGTCCTTCTATTAGGAAGATCTCAAAGATAAGCATACTTCTTCAACCCAATGCAAATATCTCCAATTACACCTTAGAAGTATGTAAAATTACTACTACTATTCCCTTTATTTTCCCTTAAATCACTTAATAGGGAACAAAATTTTCTCAAGATAATTCAATATGGTTTTCCTACAAATCTATGCTTCTTGAAAATTGAAACAGGGGAAGTACATGGATGTGTTGTGGCACCCTTTGAATTATGGGTATGTGCAGGATCATGATGGGCCAAAAAGTGGCAATATGATGGGTATGTGGCTGATGATTTTTTTTTTTACCCAAAATTGATGAAATGAATAGGGTTTTTAAAGGAGATTCTCAGCTTTCCACCAATATAAATTATGCTTCACTTTGAATTTAATAAGTATTTATTATTCATTTTCTATTTGAATTATGACTAAAGTCCTAATTGATAGGTTGATTGAAAACATCTATAGCTTTCAAACGGTATCAGATTTTTGAATCCAAAACATGAGTCACATTCTATGCTTTGCATACTATAAGATTAAAACAATAAAAAATTAATTTCATGAAGTTTTGACCAAGTTAAGGTGGTTAGACATACGAGTTTTTATATTTTATAAAATTTGTAATTAAAATTTCATAATTAATTATTTACTTGGAAAAAAATTACAAAAAAATATATCTCACATCGAAACATGAGTCCTCTACTTATATGTAAAATATTATAAAAAATTATTATCATTTTATTATGGTTAGGGTGGTCAGACAGACACCTACTTCTCATTTTTTCCCTAAAATTTAAGTATATTGCATTGAAATTTAAAATTTTCACCAAATAGATTTTTTTTAAAGAAAACCTAGTAGTTTAGAAACTACATTCAATTTTCTACAGATTCTATTCTTACATATTTTTGAAACAATATAGGTAAATTATTCAAATTTTTACGTCAAGTTGCCTAACTCTAATTTTTTTGAATTTTCTGCCACTTAATGGCTTGTTTTTCCATGATGATCCTGCACATACCCTTATGCTTGTGATATGAAAACTCTGTAGATGTGAAACTATTATCAGGTTCCTTACATAGGGTAGCCACCTCCTTCTTCAGAGGAATGAAACTTCAATAAAATGGAGATTCCTTTACAAGTTGATTTCACTTTAAGCCTCCTTGATTAGCAAAGTCACATGTGCATCCTTCATATGTTCAACACCACAACCATTTCCAAATTTCGAGTACTCAAAACTTGACCTAGATGTTCAAGTTTAGTAAATTCTTTTACTCTCTTAAGTTAATACTAGAGTCCTTTGAAATTTTCTCTCTAGCTTTCTGTCAGAGTATTTTATTGTGTGATTTTAGATCTACCTCATCATTTCTTCAAAAAAAATTCATTCCATTTTACTAGATATTCTCAAATAACACATTATGGTTTAGAGATTTTGGAGTCGCCATCCACATTTAGTGAGAAATTTTGAAAATATTCATGGAATGGTGGTAGATTTTGATAATATTCATAAGTTTCTAGAAAATCACAATTTATTGCAACATTTCGGAGGATTGACTCACTGACACAAAGCTAGGCTTGAGAAATATATTCTCTAGCACATATTTGATTCTTTAATAGTACAACCTACAACCTGATTTCTAAGTACATTCCCCAATGGAGTCGCCAATCTATTGGTTATTTTTTAGAACCAAACTTAATATTATTGTTTACCTATGAATCTTCCAGAATCCAATGATAAGTAAAGGAAACCATTGGATAAAAAACAAATAAAGACTTTGAGGCCCTTACTTCTACATTTCGGGCTCTATGAAAACAAAGAGGGTAATCGTAGTAATGTTCACATCATACTCTTGTTCCATTTGTATCGATCACTACAACATACACAAATAATTCTCATATAGAGGCTCAACTAATAAAATATATCAAAGAAGTTAGCCGCTTCTTAATTAATAGTTCACCTTTAGAGTATGAGAGTGATAAAACCTCATATCTTTGTAATCCATTTATAAGAATTTTATTTAATGAATGGTTAGTGGCTAAGTTAGTCGACACAATGCAACATAACTACCTCACTTAGGCTAGTGCCTCATCCTCAAAATGGAGTTAGTACTAATACCTGTTGATGGGTGTTTCACACACTTTCTCAACACAAGTAGTGCACGAATGTAATACCTCTCTTGAAAGGAAATCTCCCACGGCGAGGTGCTGAAAATCTCCCCAACGTCTCTCAGGTGTTAGGTCATGACTTTCATAGAATTCATTAGTTGATTTTGATGTGATTTCGCTGGTAATCACAGGGTGGACTTACACAACTAGATACGAGAGGGGTCTTCAAATACGAAGTTTCTAAGATGGAGGTCGAGTTTCAGTTTGTTGTAGGTTCGGAAAGTGTTCCAGAACTTTGATGTTTCTTCAATTTTGGCTTTACAATGTGCAATGAACCTTGGTACAGATTATTTCTAAAAAAAAAGGAAAAGAGAGGGAAGAGGGAAGCTTCCTAGATCTGCAATTAACTATGAACAGTAATCATGGAGTTTCTGCTATGGACAGCTTCCTGAAAACAATATTCCACCTAACCAGAAATTTCATAGTCTCATGGAATTTGTGCTATCTTCTAAGGTCTACAAATATTTCACCCTTCATCCACCATTTGCATTCATGAAAAAAATGAAAGTGTGGAGCTTCGAATTCAAGCCCAGACTAACTTTTCATAGCCATCTACGAGTAGCAAACAACAAAAAGTATGGACTAAGAAGACATCTACACAGCAGGAATTTTCACAACTATAGAATTTTTTTTAAAAAATATATCAAAGCAAGAATACATCTAACTAGGACAGCAATACAAATCTAAGTAAAGCATCAAACAATGGAAGTTGAATCAAGTAACATGTGAAAAACTCAGAAAATGCACCAAGTCGATGTATTTTCATTATAAATTTCTGCAGCATGTCTTTACAACAACTCAACTCTCTCTTGCAAATGAGAGGAGACCCCTATTTATAGTGTCCAAAAGGTTAAATGAATGGCCAAGATTAATTCTCATTGTGTGGCCAAGATTCATTACGAAATAGGGTTTCACCAACCCTCAATATATTACAATTTAAAATTACATTTTTTCTTCTTCCCTATTTTGTCCTCTAGTGATGGCACTATAGCATTTTTGTCCTTTTGCTGATTATTGTTTTACCGTAGCTACTGCTTGGGGAGCTCTTCATTGTCAATAAGGTTGTCCTCCTACTTCTTCGATGCTATATATTCCATGAATTTCAAGATGACTGGCTGGAGTTTGTCTACCTCGATGATCTCATACCGTAGCATTTGATAACTCTAGTCTTTCGCATTATCTTCTAGCTTCTTCCAGTCCTCATCATATTTTGTGTCATGATCTCTGAACAACTTCGATTGATTGAAGGAATGGGCGGAAAAAATCATGAATTCCACCGTTACTTCGCCGGACATCCCATCCTCCATGTTCCTCATTGGAGTCTTGGATGAACACAAGGCACTTAATGGGAGGCTTGGTAGATAATAACTATCGAGGACTTTCCTCCTTCTCCATTTCCTTCCCTTTATTTTCTTCAGTTAGACCAACCTTGTGCATGTACTCCTTGTGCTGCTCAATTTTGAGGCTCTTGACAGTTTGAGCCTCACCCTCAGGTTTATCTTCCTATTGCTGCCCTTCTTCTCTGAGAGGCAAATTTTTTGCCTCTTCTTTAGTACCCTTTAGTTGTCGGGTCATCTCTTCCTCAAGATCATAATCGAAGGCTTGAATGATGAATCTACCACCAACATCCTCCTCCTCATCCCCGCTTTCTGAGGAGCTATTTCCCTCCTCTTCGTAGGCCACCCTTTCGATTATGTGGTGTTCGTAATCAGGGTGCTCATGGTATTCATCGGCCTCCTCCTCAAATGAATTTGAGGCTTCCTGCTCCCGTTTCTCCCATTCCTTGGAGATTAACATGGTGGCCTCCATAGCCAATGGCCCTATCAGAGGTTGCGAAGGTTTAGTAGTAGCGAGGACTTGCGCAAGCACTGCTTGAAGAGTGGGGTCCATAAGGATCTAGGAGATTTTAGAAGAGAGATTCTGCATATGTTTCAAGAAGGCCTCAAGCAAGGTTGAAGTGGGTATTGGTGCTGCCACTGTAGCTAATGGGAGTGATGTGGTGGGTGACATTGCAGTGGAGGAAGGAGGAGTAGTCATGGCAGAGGAAGATTCAATTACTATGAAAGTCTTGGTCGGAGGTGAAGGGGAAAGATAGGAAGAGATGTCTACTACCGGTGGGGATATGGTGACCATAGCTAGGGAGATAGATAATGGGGCAGTCAAAGCAGGGAGAGTGAAAAGGGGTCTTAACTATTCTGCACCTTTTTCTTCTTCCTCTTGGATTAAGGGTTGCTCCTTGGTGCCCCTTGTTTTCCTAAGCCTTTTGGAAGGTGAGCCTCCTGGATCCTTCCTCGTGTACACTTTGGGATGTAGAGACTGCTCCATTTCCATTTCTTTTCTCTTCTTGGATATGGTGACTGAAGGAGACTTGGATGTCCCGCCTATTAAAGTTGTAGTGGTGACATCCTTTGTGGCACTTGGCTCGCTCTTGAGCCCTTCGTATATCGGGACCATCCCTTGTTTTAATTGGGACAATTTTCCATCCACCCACTCTTTGGTATGGGCTAAGATTGGCTTGGTTATAATATCGAGGTCATTGACCTCTTGCTCATCCTAGTCTATTGTTGGTATCGAAAAATTGACAACTGCGGGGTACCTGGGGTCCATTACTGTGCTTTCATCTTCTTCGACTTGATCTGGTATAGTAAATTATTGTACCTTTCTTATAAAATGCATATTCATCTGCATATAGTACCTTGCACATACTTCTTTATCATCCAAACAATCCCCCCAAAAGTCCTCAATGTGGTGCAGATGAGTGAACCCTTGTCCTAGTGCCTTCCTTACATGCCCATATGGGTCCATTTGTGGGAAAGCAGTGTGCAGGTGAAAATGATAATCCTTCAATTCTTTCTCATAGTTACTAGTGCACTAGGAAGTTTGTAATTTATACATGCCTTGACCAAGGGTCATAGGATAAGAGATTCATGCTATGTGTTTTCCGATGAAGACTGTCCGTATGTGTTGCAGCTGCCGAGAAAGATACAATAGGATTATTTGGTCATTGGGGTATCGAGGCAACTTGTTTGGCTTTTCGGTGAAGCCTCAGGCACAAATGTATGTGAAATTTGGATATTGAATGAAGAGGAAGGAATATTGCTTCAAGAATGCCTGAGCACTATGGGAAACCCTTCTCTCAAAATCCTCAGCAATCATTTTGATGATATGGCCAATGAAGGCGTCATTTACCCTGCAATATTCCTTCTTGAAGTTTCAGTACTGGAGCTGGGGATACCTATCATAGGCCTTCAGTCTTCAACCCTGATCCTCATTGGGTGCCACGAACAACCCATTTTATTGTCTCTGGTCTGCCAAGGAGTAGACGAGATATGAGGTCATGTAAAACTTGGAACTCTTCTTCACATTGATGAACTACTCATGGAAGCAGTCACTTATTATACCTCCCCAATAGAACAAGGACTTTGTGGTGACGTCCTCATTCCCATGAAGGATCTGTTCAATGAAGTACACCATCCACTCCTAAAAGAAGGCAGCCGTAGGAAGACCCATAACCCTGCTTAGCATTGTCATCAAGTCATGGTAATATTCCTACAAATCACTGTGAAAGAGTTCGTGAGGAATCTTCACAACGCTACCCCATTTTTCTTTAAGCCAATTCTGATTTATTAACCTTTTGCAGCCTATTGAGTTGTCATCCCATGTTGCTTGGAATTCCTCTATGGTAGTTGTTTCCATTTCTTGAAAAGTGGGAATATGGAAGGTCTTTGTGATTCCTTCAGCCGACATGTCGGCAAGAATGTTACCATCTCTATCAATTATGGTCCTTGTGTCCGGTTGATATGTCTGCTGACAAGCCATGACCAATTCAGGGCCCACAAGGGATGGAGGGAAGCCTGCTGCTTTTGTAATTCTACTTTGTCTGATTAGCCTCACATTCTTGGTCATCAGATTGACCCTGACCCTTTGTGTAAACTTGTCAATATTGAAATGACCTATATTGGTGTCGGTGACTTCTTTCCAATCTGTGGTAACCTTCGAATGCAATGGTTCACCCTAGAACTGGTACTTGATTAGGCCCTTGTCCTCTTTACCTTGAGGAGTCTTACCTAACTTCTTTCCATTGTCCTTTTCCATAGCCGCCCCCGAAGGTCCTGCACTCGATTCCATATATCCTACAAGCAATAGCGTGGTCAGTGCAACTGATCATGAAAGTCTTGATGTTAGTCAAAATCCCATGGATTTAATAAACTTTAAATAATTTATCATTCATAAAATGATACAACTACTTCCAGATGTCACTAGTCTTTTAATGGAGGGCTTTCGGACAATCCAAGCCCAGAGGTCCAAACTTCCCTGGCAGGAATGTTGTTTTGAAAGGGAAAATGGGGCGAAGTGACCCAGGAGATCTTTCCCGACCAAATTTTGATGGTTCAAAAAAGATCGTAGCAAAGAGAGTCGAATTTGAGCACATGGGTCAAGATCAAATTTCAAATTTAAGCTTATTTGGATGGATTTGGGAACAGCCAGAGGTACAAGGCTGGAAAGTTGACTATAGCTAGCTGTTTGGAACATCCAAGTAGAAATGGAGTTCCGGGAGCAAAACTCCAGGGTTCGAGACCCGGTGAGTCTAAGGGTGACTGACAGTTTTACAATTTACAGTGCCCAAGCCTAAGGGGTCAGGATGTTGTTATGCCTTCGCCATTTGGGAAGACGATCGTCAGGTGAAAGTTTAGAGGGGGTAGCCCAGCAGACCAAACCTGACATTAGGGTTGGACGTCAGATTTAACTTTTAGCTTCCATGGCAAGTAGGGAGGTGGAGCCTGAAACAATAGAGGAGGGACAGAGTCCTGGGGGCCGGAGCCCAAAAGGGGCGTAGATGTTTAAAGCTCAATGCTACCCTCCAAGTGGTGAATGGAGGCTTAGGGCCTAGGAGCTGGGAGGTCTCTAAGGATTCACCATTCAGAATGACAAAGATGGGACATAAGTATGTAGATGGAAGTCCGCAGACCGAGACCCAACACGGTGACGAAAAGTTGAGCTCAAATGCAAAGCATACGGCGAAAGGAAGGGCGGACCCTAGAGCTTGGGTGGATGGGGCAACTTCGTCATTCGGAACTGCGGCATCTTCGTGGACTTCTAGACATGAAAGTCCGAGGGGTTGGGCCTGAAGAGCGAAAATGGTGGCCAAGTTTTGATGTTCAAGTTTTTCAACCTTAACGGCGAAGGGACGATGAAGGTTTGAGGATCCGGGCTCAAGGGGTCAAATTTCCATTTTGGGACTCTTCGTTGTTTTATGTTTTGGACCGCCAAGAGAAGACCCAGGCCTAGAGGGAATGAATGCCCCTGGGTGATGAACGGCCACGATGAGGTGAAGTTTCAGTCATGAATTCAAGGGAAATTTAGAGGTTTTTTGAAGAATAAAAAACATGGGTTTTGTGCATTGCATTATGTTTTATCAATCACTTGTCCTTTTAACCCTTCTTGTTAATTTTAAGCTTTAAAAATCATGAAAACATTGCTCAGGAGGGTGGATGGAAAACCTACCTCAGACACTCGATGCGGTAAGGTGTGAAATCCACTCATGATCATCAAGTGACAACAACAGGTGCAAGGGCGATGATTGATGAAGACATGGATCCTCTCTAGCAATTTCATTTACCTCTCTCTACAACACTAACAAGTGAGAATGATAGGTTCAGGCAAGATATTTATACTGCCACCGCCATTAATGGCCGCATTAAATTCAAGTACGATGAACAATTGGGTTGGTGGATTTTGAAATTACAGACGACGGCGGGAGGTCCAGGGCTTGGAGGCCAGAAAGATGCAAGGCAATGGCCATCTTGGAAAATTCTACTTAGAAATCACCAGTGACAAAGGGGAAGTTGGGGCCCAGAGGGCTGAAGTCTGCCACTAGTTTGCCATTGGGGATGGTGAAGTCCTCATGGAACTCCGTAAGTGGAAGTCTGGAGGTTTGGGCCCAGCAGGTTCGAAGGTAGTTGAGAAACTTTACAATTTTCACTGGATGGAGAATAGGGATCTGGGACCCAGGGCCTAGGAAGGCGGACTCTATCCGCCATTTGGGACGATGGGCATGACGAGGAAACCCAGCTAGGGAAACCCGAAGGGGTGGGCCCAGCAGGGCCCAAGGTCGCTGGCAGAGGCAAACTACTAGAGAGACCCTACAATGCACCTGAACTTGAAAAAAATAAAAGGGAGAAGCACAGTCAACTTAAGATGAGACTTTGGAGGTACATTTACCATATGGGACACCACAACGGGGCACCCAAAATGAGGTAGTGACAAAAGTGACCCAGCAGGTTAAAGGAGAAAAGAGGGTCCCTGTTCTAAATGGGGCATGTGTGCTGAGCACACAACAAATGGTGACTCCACTGGGGAACGCTCCTGAGCATTCTAAAGATAAAAATTCGTCCAGCACCGAGAATCTCTGGTTTCAAAAACTAGGAGTGGGCTCCTAAAGGTGAACTAAGAGAATGGGATTCTTAATTGGGTTAGTCTATAGGACATCTCAGAAGTGTGTGTAGTGAATTCATTCCTTTCCTCAAAATGGTGACCAGGAACTGCTAATCCAACTGACCAAGCTACATAAATCGTCCAACACCAAAAGTAACCTGGACATTGCTCCACTGCTAGTCAGGTGTCCATAGCTTGATGGAGTTGTCGCTGCAATCCCACAGATATTACTCTACTACCGGTCGGGTGTCCATAGCCCCGATAGAGTTACCCACACACCCATACAGTCACTTAGTTTTCAGAATTCCTTTTTTTCTTTTATTTTGATATTTCTTTCAATGCACATTTTCTCATTCAACTTTTTCTCGACGAGGTAAACACTGAATCCTACAATGGGTTTGGAACTGCTTTAGTCACTGCTGCAAACTTAAGATTTTTCACTCACTAGGGTGTCATAGCAACCATGGTACAATCCTTTAGAAATGATTATTATGTGTTTTGTGCGAGATTTGAGATGTATGTAAGGAGATCCAATGAAGGGTCAAGTTCTAAGGCAGAGTTCAAACAAGGAAATCATTCATGGGTAGCCTTCAGAGACCAATGGTCGAGAGTGAATGTTTAGCCAAAGAACACCAAGGATGAATAGCAAAGCAAACCATTCATCAAGCAAGCACAGCCACCCCAAGGTGGCGGGGAACATCCTTTCGAAACAAAACAGTCGAGGGGAGAAAAAGAAAAAGAGCGACATGAACTAGCAAGAAGTGAGCAAACCAAAAGACAACCTACCCTAACCTATATACAAATATTTACAAGAAGAGCTCGAAAGAGCTCAGGCCTGGAAGTCTTGCTTCAGGTGTCTCCCATTGACTGGAAATAAGAAGTTTTCACCATTTAAGGTATTTAGATGGAAGGCATTGTCTCCCAAAATCCCAGCTATTTGAAAGGGGCCAAGCCAAAGCTTGTCAAATTTGTTGTGTCCCCCTTTCTTTTCGTGGGCCTTGTTCTAATACAGGACCAAATCTATAATTCTAAAGGCTTTAATTTTGGCTTGGTGGTCAAACCATCTCTTAACCACACCTTGATGTTTGGCAAAATTTTCTATTGCACGGTCTCAGACTTCTTCTATATGCAATAGCTCAGCTAACCAAGCTTCCCTATGATCTCCTCCATAAAAGTCATTGATAAATTGCAGAGTGGGAATCTTTAGATGGATAGGAAATATGGTCTCTAGGCCATAAACGAGATGGAATGGGGAATCACCAAGGGTTGACTTATGGCAAGTGCTGTCAGCCCAAAGGGAAAAACGGAGTTGGGTATGCCAGTCCTTGGGATTCTTGTCTAACAACTTTTTGATTACTATGATCAGGTTTTTGTTTGTAGACTCAGCAAGGTTGTTTCCTTAGGGGTAGTAATTAGATGAAAATTTAAGGGTGATCCCATAGTCAAATGCCCAACTGGAAAATTTTAATTAAGCAAAACTAGGTCCATTGTCACACACCAAAGCATAAGGACAACCAAAGAAATTTAAAATGAAGCTTTGCAAAAAGTTAGTAACTACCTCAATTGTGCATAGTTTACATACAACTACTTTGGTCCATCTAGTGCAGTAATTAGTAGCGATAAGAATGTACTTGTGTCTTGTAGATGATGAAGGGTTTACCAGACTGATGAAATTGAGGCCCCATTGCGCGAACGACCTTACCTCTAGCACAAGTTGTAGTGGAACAACAACATTCTTGTCCTTGGTGGCAGTTTTATGACATGTGTGACATGAGCGAACATGACAATGAGCATCTTTGAAGATGGTCGGCCAATAATATCCCACTCTTAATATTTGATGTGTAGTGGAGGGACCAGATCCATGGCTAGTTCCAAAATTATCATGAAAGTCTTTTAAGACGCGGTCGACTTCCTCCTTACTAAGGCATCTTAAGTAAATGCCTTCATGATTTCTCTTGTATAAAATGGACCCTTATAACATGTAACCATTTCTCTTCAATCTAAGGGCACACTTTTGGACTCCCCACAGGTGAGGCAGACACTTGTGGTTCAAGAAATAATAAACAACATTCTCATACCATTCTCCTGGGGAAACATCCTCGAGCTGGTACTATTGCACAGTGATTTTGAGTCTAGCCTCTGCTACTGCTTCAACAATAATGCGGGTAAGTGATTGTCCTCTCACCAGTTTCATTCGTTGGATATCCATATCATATTCCTCGAGTAGGGTGACCCATTTGGCTCTTCATTCACCTAATTTGTTTTGTATGAGCAACATTTTTACTGTTGGGTTAGGGACAATGGCAAACACTTTATTGCACAGGATATAATGCCAAAATTTCTTCACCCCTCTGACAAGGGCATATGCCTGCTTTTGCACGTTGTGGTATCATAATTCAACATCCTTCAAGGGAGCATCATGAAGGTGATCAGGTGTTCATTTCCTTCATCATCTTTCTGAGTCAAAATACTAGCACATGAATTCTCCGAAGCAAACGAGTAGACATAGAACGACTTCAAATCATCTGGGCTGACTAGTACAGGCACCTCAGCAATGGTCCATTTGATTTCTTCAAAGGCTTGTTTAGCTTTAGGAGTCCATTCAACTTTCGCATCTTGTTTCAACATAGCATTGAGGGGCTTAACAATCTCTGTGAAGCCCGTGATGAATTTTCTACCAAAGTTGATCTTCCAAAAGAAGGATTTTAATTCCTTCTTATTGCTTGGTGGTGGGATTTTCAGCAAGGACTGGATACATTCAAGGTCTATAGAGATTACTTATTCTAAAATGATGTGTCTGAGCAATCTACCTTCAGTCACACAAAAAATGCACTTCTTGGGGTTAAGGGAAACTCCAAACTCCATGCATCTCTGAAACACCTTGCATAGGTTAGAAACTTGATCATTCCACCTTTTAGAAAACACAGTTAAATCATCTAGGTAGATGATTATGCACTTGCCAATCAGATCTCTGAAGGTGATATCCATGGCACGTTGGAAGGTGGCGCCACCGTTGATGAGCCCAAAAGGCATTCTTCTGTAAGCGAATGTCCCCCACTTAGTGGTGAATGTTGTTTTATGATGGTCTTCATACTGTACCATTACTTGGTTGTACCTGGAGTACCCATTGAGGAAAGACATCATTTGGGAGCCATTGGTGATCTGCAGCACCTCATCTAATGAATGCACTAGATAGTTGTCCTTCTCTGAAGCTCGGTTCAAATTGCGGAAGTCTACACATAATATAATCTCCCCATTCTTTTTTCTGAGCGGGACCAAGTTGGCCACCCATGTAGAATGTCTGACTGGGAAAATAATCCTTGCCAAAAGCAACTTCTGCACTTCTTTATAAATAATGGGTTCCAACAAGGCATTAATAGGATGCTTCCGCTAGCAGAAAGGCCTAACTTTTGTGTTGGGAGGGATGGTATGTGTGATGATGGAGGTATTGTAAGTCTTCAAATCCTCATAATTTCATGCCACCATGTCATGGTACTTCCACAACACATTAGTGATTCCCTTCTTTTCCTCAAGCTTGCACACTTTGCCAATGAAAAAATTCTTGATTTCCTCGGTCGTCCCGAGGTTGTGGGCATTGCAATAGTTGCTTATGGCTTCCTACTTTGTTTGTTGGTTCTACTCTCTGATCTAATCCAAATCAAATATACATTCTAGTTGAACCATGCCCCTGAGAATCATGTTGATTTTGAGGTTAATAACCCCCTCTATGTCCAGTTTGACTTCTTGTGGATCAACTTCATCAATTATTTGGGCTACGAAGATATCAGAACTCGTGATGAATTCAAGAATATGTTTGTCATCGTTGAAGACCTAAAAATGAGTGATATTATCTAGAACCGATGGTGTAGATGTCAACTCAATAGTGAATTTCTTAAGCGTAGACAAAGAGAGGAGTTGCAAAGTGTTGGCTACTTGAGCCAAGGCATCAATTGTATGATTCTAAGCATGGGGAATCAATAGTATATTGAATGCATTTCAACCCTCTAAGAGATCCCAAACCCTATGCCTATAGTTTGCAATTCTTCTATCATGGCAGGAGTATAATTTCTTAACTTGCTTAACTACGAGTTCAGAATCCCCAAAAACTTGCAGCATTTTGACATTTTTCTTCAAGGCCATGAGAAGGCTATGGACTAACGCCTCATATTCTGCTACATTATTTATGCAATAAAACTACAATCTATGGGTGGCAAGAAAGGTCTTACTCGTTGGGCTGATGAGTTTGAACCCGACTCCAGCTCCTTGTTTTGACTTGGATCCATCAAATCAGAGCATCCAAAATTTGGAAAGATTTTTGACTTCGGGTTTGACTAAGTTCTTACTCCCTTTTAACTAGGTACTTGCCTCCATGATCTTAGGGGAGTTTTCTAGCTCACTGTACTGAACAACAGGTGATTCTGTTGGCATTTCCTTTGGAATTTCCATCTGAGGGGTTGCTAATTTTTTAACATGTTCTACTACTATTTGACATAAGCAACAGTCAAACTCAGAGTGGGCAACATTGTGAATCCTACACCAATTCCACAATAAGAGATCTTGGAAATTCATTTGGCTGCCCAAGCTGAGTTGGTCCCTAGTGCACTTTCCTATGAACTCTTGGAAACCACTAAGTA
Organism: Sequoia sempervirens; assembly: GCA_007258455.2. Classification (NCBI taxonomy): domain Eukaryota; kingdom Viridiplantae; phylum Streptophyta; class Pinopsida; order Cupressales; family Cupressaceae; genus Sequoia; species Sequoia sempervirens. Next base: position 216,067,063 of record VDFB02000017.1, read on the forward strand.
GTCCTCATTTTTCACCTTCATCGGGTTTGTCATCTAACTCTACCAACATTTCTGCACTTGGAGGTATGAGTAAAATCAGTCGGAGGACTGCACAAAACTAGGAGTACTTTGGTAGCACATTCTTCCTGAGATTCAAATTCATTTTGGTAGGAGAAAGGACAGTAATTTTCTAGTTCTGTCTCAACAAACAACACTTTGTTGAGATTATTGTATTATGTGATCATATATTTCATACGGGGTTCGCAGTCGATACGGATTTGATTTGGTAGCCCCTTCCATGGAAACCACATGTGGGAAAGGTCTATGGCAATGTATCCATTTAGTGCCTTGGTGAATTCCCTTCCCAAGATGATCCTATATGCATTGAGAATTTCTGTCACTTGAATATCAATGACTTGTATCCTTGGGTCTATAGCAATTTGCATCAGGATCCAATTTATTTCTCCCACAATGTTGATCTCTGTTTTGTCCAGCTAGGTCACTTTCCTTCTTGAAGGCGTGGAAATGATGCCAAGAGCCTTACATACTGCCAAGGGCATAATATTGGCAGACACTCCTGAATCAAGCAGGCAATTATGCAAGTTCTTTCCAAATATCCGAATGGTGGTAAGGAAAGGGGGGGTTTCCAACCTTCCTTGGAAGATGCCCATAGGTGTATCCATGTGAGCTACCTAACCCCCATTCTTATCACCAACTTTATCCTTGGTCTGCCTAGATAGCTGATCTTTAGAACTCTTCCTGATGTTCTGATCTGGTTCCTTTTCCATTTCTTACCTACAGATTGGTTTATGGGAACATCCTTCTTTTTCCTGGTATTATCCTGTATCACTAGTTCTTGTCTAGGCTCTTCAAAGGTAACTCTCTTAGCTGATGTTCCTTGCATTGTGCTGGAAGATGGGGTCCCATTGAGGATCCTAAAGAAGGCATGCCTTACGACAGGGACTCTAACTAGTTCAAAGCAGACAAACTAATTTTTACTTTTTTGAACTCTTCCGCCATGTATTCACCCATTTGCTCAATTTCCAAACCAAAGGCCTGACCTATTGTAGAGCTAGGAGGTTGGACTTTCGTTTAACTTGACTAGTTTTGGGGTTGGCCTTGGGGCTGATTCTGTGACTAATTTCGAGGCCCATTATTATTTAGATATTAGGCGGGTACATGGGGAAGCCTAGGATTATTGTTGGCATTAGGGTGAGGTGGGGTAGCAAAATTGTTCAGTGGAGTGGAGGTTGTAGAAGGTCCACTCACCTTCTTATTTCTAAGGAAGTAGGGAGTTTATTTTTTATGGAACATGTGGACCTCATCTACGTATGGTTCTTCTTCATCTAGTAGACCATTGTCTACAAAATTAAAAAGCTGAGCCAAAGTTTGTTCATTACTTACCTCCTACATTTCTTCACTCCTAATAGGAGTAGGCTCAACCTCAGGCTTGTTTGATTCACCCTGCAAAAATGGCACCTGGTTGACCATGTGATAGGAGGGATCATATGGCTCAGATGGGACGATGTCCCTATAGCTGACACTATCGACTGCATTTTGCACTTCTACTTGGAATATTTCAGCAGCTGTCAAGAATTCAGGGCAATCCAACTCAGAGTGTCTGTTGGTTTTGTGAATCTAGCACCATCTGAACAAAGCTACCTCAGGAAGGTACACCCCACTGGTCATCTTTTCATTGCTTGCTGGTTGGTCAAAAGGTGTGGGGACACCTCTGTTACTGGGCCTTGTATTCCACATACAATTCTGCCTCTTAGAAGGTCTCCTTTCAGAACTTTTATTAGTGTTTTGTCCCCTATCATAATTCTGCCTAGAGGAAGTGCTTGCTTCTTAGTTATCCCTGATGTCCCTATTATCTCGGTTATCCTGATTAAGATTGGCCTGGAGGTTACGCTGGGAGACCTGTAACTGATTATTTTGATTTTTTAGGTGCATCATCTATATGAACATTTTCTTTATCATCTCTGCCAGTTCCTCTAATTTGTCCTTCTCAGTCGTGTTGCCTGGCTATGACGCCAGATTTTGGAGAAAGACTGGCTGAGCCACTGGTGGATTTTGATGTGCTGGAGAAAATTTTGGCTCTGGTAGATACAATGGGACCTGGGGTTGCTGCGAACACACCTACTATTGTTGGGCAGCCTGAGAATAGCTATGGTGTGGTTGAGGTTGCAAATATGAAGGCATGGGAGGTGCATAATTCAGTGGTTGTCTTGGGTGTGGGACAATGGACGACTAAGGTATCTAATTCATAAGAGGGGTTTGATGAGTGAATGCCTGATTAAGCCCCTGAATCTGCATCGAGTGCGCGAAAGGTCCCAATGAGGGTCGTGGGCTAGAGATATTCTACCCCAAATCTGCATTGGCCACAACAACGTCTGTATAGGTCATCGTCACCAATCAGGTGGGTGGTAGATGCATCCTTTTCACTAGGGCCAATGTGAGGTTGTCCAATGTCACGTAGTAAACCAAGAGAGTTGCGACATCATTATGAAGGTATGGGTCCTAAAGCCTTGTAAAGGTATGATGAAAGCGGTCATTGAAGGACCCAATGGGTTCATTGACTTCCCTCCTAATGGACATAAACTGCCTATATAACTCCGAAGGGCTGATCAGGATCTTATACTTTTGCAAAAAAGTATTCTTCATTAGGTTTTGTGAGGTAATGGATCCCCTAGGTAGATTGATGTACCACTAGAAGGCTTCTTCTCCCAATGAATGCAGAAAAAGGCGGCATGCAACATCCTCATGGTCAACTTGCATTTCGATAATTGTTGTCTCGAATATTTTGATATGTTCCTCAGCTGTCCTTTGTGGGTAATGAGGATTGAACTTCAAATAGAATCCTTCCAAATTCCTGGGCATATCATGATAAGCGGTAAAGTATATCGGCGAAGGATTATGTGCCAACCCAGCCATGGCAGGAGGTAGGGGTGATACCCAATGCTAAGGGGTAGCAACCTACGATTGTACCTATAGTAGAATAGTTGTCTGGGACTGCACCTGGGTTGTGGCTATTTGGATTGTACCTTAGGCTAGAAGGGCCGAGAGAAAAGCAATCCCTTGGCCACCAGGGATGGGAAATGAAAATGCAGTTTTAGATGGTCTAGTGGAAAATGAATGCCAGCTGAATGAAGGTGAAGGTGGAATGGAAGTGGGTGGAATGGAGGAAGAGGAATAATTTGTGCTACTTCCCTTAATTCGTTTTGCCCTTGTATGAGGCTACAACTCTTGGAGTTCTCCCTTACTTAGTGTTGACCGTAAAAACCTTTGAAATCTTTCTGGGGAGAATGATCTGATTCGATCTAGCTTCACAAGGTCCTCCTAGTGCCAATTCTGTTGATGGGTGTTTTGCAGACTTTCTCAACATAGGCAGTGCATGAATGTACTACCTTTCTTGAAAGGAAATCTCCCACAACAAGGTGCTAAAAATATCCCCAAGGTCTCTCGGGTGTCAGGTCATGACTTGCATGGAATTCCTCAGTTGATTTTGATGTGATTTTGCTGGTAATCATAGGGAAGACTTACACAGCTGGATACAAGAGGGATCTTCAAATACAAAGTTTTTAAGATGGAGGTTGAGTTTCACCTTGCTGTAGGTTCGAACAGCATTCCAAAACTTCAATGTTTCTTCAATTTTGGATTCACAATGTGCAATGCACCTTGGTATAGATTATTTCTAAAAAAAGGGGAAAAGAGAGGGAAGAGGGAAGGTTCCTAGATCTACAATTAACTGTGAACAATAATCATGGAGTTTCTGCTATGTACAACTTCCTGAAAACAATATTCCACCTAACCAAAAATTTCACAGTCTCATGGAATTTGTGCTATCATCTAAGGTCTATAAATATTTCACCTTTCATCCACCATTTTCATGCATGAACAAAATGAAAGTGTGGAGTATCTTCAAATTTAAGCCCAGACTAACTTTGCACAACCATCTACCAGTAGCAAACAACTAAAAGTATGGACTAAGAAGGCATCTACATAGTAGGAATTTTCACAACTATAGAACAAAATTTCTAAAATCTATCAAAGCAAGAATATAGTTAACTAGGACAGCAATACACATCTAATTAAAGCATCAAACAATGGAGGTTCAATCAAGTAACATGTGAAAAACTCAGAAAATGCACCAAGTCAATGTATTTTCATTATAAATTTCTATAGCATGTCTTCACAACTCAACTCTCTCTTGCAAATGAGAGAAGACCCCTATTTATAGTGTCTAAAAGGTTAAATGAATGGCCAAGATTAATTCTCATTGTGTGGCCAAGATTCATTACAAAATAGGGTTTCACCAACCCTCAATATATTACAATTTAAAATTACATTTTTTCTTCTTCCCTATTTTGTCCTTTAGTGACGACACTGTAGCATTTTTGTCCTTTTGCTAATTGTTGTTTTACTATAGCTACTCCTTGGGGAGCTCTTCATTGTCAATAGGGTTATCCTCCTTCTTCTTCGATGCTATATATTCCATGAATTTCATGATGACTAGCTAGAGTTTGTGTACCTCGATGATCTCATACCGCAACATTTGATAGCTCCACTCTTTCACATTATCTTCTAGCTTCTTCTAGTCCTTATTATATATTGTGCCTTGATCTCTGAACAACTTCGATTGATCAAAGGCACGGGAAGAAAAACTCATGAATTCCACTATTACTTCGCTGGACATCCCATCCTCCATCTTCCTCATCGAAGTCCTGGATGAACACAAGGCGCTTAATGGGAGGCTTGGTAGATAATAGCTGCCGGGGACTTTCCTCCTCCATTTCCTTCCCTTTCTTTTCTTTAGTTAGCTGAACCTTGTGCACGTACTCCTTGGGTTGCTCAATTTTGAGGCTCTTGACAGTTTGAGCCTCACCCTTATGTTTATCTTCCTATTGCTGCCCTTCTTCTCTGTGAAGCAAATTTTCTACCTCTTCTTCAGTATCCTTGAACTGTTGAGCCATCTCTTCCTCTAGATCATCATTGAAGGATTGAATGATGACCCTACCACCAGCATCCTCCTCCTCAAATGACTTTGAGGCTTCCTACTCCTGTTTCTCCCATTCCTCAAAGATTAACATGGTGGCCTCCATATCCGGTGGCCCTGTTGGAGGTTGTGAATGTTTAGCAGTAGCGAGGACTTGCGCAAGGGCTTCTAGAAGAGTGGGGTCCATAAAGATCTGGGAGAGTTTAGAAGGGAGATTCATCATATGTTTCGAGAAGGCCTCAAGCAAGGTGAAAGTGCGTATTGGTGCCGCCACTGTAGCTTATGGGAGTGATGTGGTGGGTGACATTGCAGCGGAGGAAGGAGGAGTAGTCACGGTGGAGGAAGAGTCAATTACTATCATAGGCTCAGTCGGAGGTTAAAGGGAAAGATGGACAAAGATTTCCATTTCCAGTGGGGATGTGGCAACCATAACCAGGGAGGTAGATAATGGGGCAGTCAAAGTAGGGTGAGCCAAAAGAGGTTTTAACTATTCCGCACCTTTTGCTTCTTCCTCTTCGATTAAGGGCTGCTCCGTGGTGCCCCCTATTTGCCTAAGCCTCTTGGAAGGTGAGCCTCCTGAATTCTTCCTTGTGTACACTTTGGGATCTGGAGATTTCTCCATTTCTGTTTCTTTTCTCTTCTTGGATTTGGTGACTGGAGGAGACTTGGATGTCCCACCTATTGAAGTTGTAGTGGCGAAATCCTCCATGGCACTTGGCTCGCTCTTGAGCCCTTAGTATGTCAGGACCACCCCTTGTTTTAATCAGGCCACTTGTCCATCCACCCACTCTTTGGTATGGGCCAAGATTGGTTTCATTATAATATCGAGGTCATCAACCTCTTGCTCATCCTAGTCTATTGTTGGTATAAAAAAATTGGTTACTGTGGGGCACCTCGAGTCGATTACGGTGCTTTCATCTTTTTCGACTTGATCTAGTATGGGAAATGGCTGCACCTTTCTTATAAAATGCGTAGTCATCCGCATATAGTGCCTTGCATGTACTTCCTTATCATCCTCACAATCCACCCAAAAGTCCTTAATGTGGTGCAGATGAGTGAACACTAGTGGAATTTGGAAAATAAATGACTACATGACTAAAAATTTTAGCCATGTGACTAAAAGTTTTAGTCACATGACTAACACTAGTAGAATTTGACAAATAAATGACTAATTTGGTCATTGGGTAAAATCACAACTAAATGACTAAATAAATAACTAATATTAGATAAATAAAAATGACTAAATAAATGTGCTCATTATTAAAATCTTGGCCATAATTTTCATTTTAATAAACATACTCTAAAACCTTCGTCAAGACCTTATTTTCGATCGTAGCTTGCCATAATTAATAATAAAATATTACAAATAAAATTACTAATTAATAGTTTTTGTGGAATAAATATTTTGTTTTTGTGGAATAAAATTACAATAATATTCTAAAAAATGTGCTTATTGCCCCTTTTAGTCATGCTCTCTATCGTCAAATCCCACTCAAAATGGCATGGGCCTTAATAATACACATATCACAAAGCCTAACACTTGAAAAGGCAACAATCAATATCAACAATGTAGATCAGTATGACCTCACATTAACAACTATTTCTAGAGTGTGTGAACTTGCAAGCCTATGCATAAAACTAGCTTTCACATTTCAATGATATGCACACATGCAACAAAGTCCATAGGTAGCTCATTGAAAGCAAGAAGAAGAACACTTATTGGCATTGTCAAATTCAAACTCTTGAATGAACACTAATTCAAAAAGGAACTATAGGTTATTTACTTTGATTTTATCAACTACAATTTTCCCACTTCCAACCAAAAAACCCTCATTGCATACTTAGTTACAAAGTGTCTCCAATGATTAATCCAAATTCCTTCTTTCAAAAAAGTAGTCATACACTACACATGAAACATTAATATCAAATTGCTCTAAACAATGACCAAAAAAGCATCTTTCTTTTCTCTTTCTAACAATTTTCCTACATTAAGTATGCAAATACATAAAAGAAACAACAAAATAAGACCAAACACTCTCACAACTCAACCATTTTGCTGGCACTAAATGCCATTGGAGTTCCTCATTTATGTCATATTTTATTTCGACATTAAGTCCCAACTCCATATTTTCTCAAGATAATTTCCTTTCACAAACTAGATACTCATTTGTAGATTGTCATAGCTGGTTGCGCCCACAAAAGGATATGAAAATCACGGAAAAACCTATATTGAGAATTGGACATTCCAGCAAATGACTAATATCTTTTCATGGTCATTCATTTACTTGTCAAACCAGGGAATGTAGACTTGAAATGGAGTAGCACTGTATATGCACTAAGAATCAGTTTCAGTCACAGCCTATTGAAAATAAATACTTGGAAAGAATTATACCTATGTTATAGGAAGGTAATGCAAGGTTATCTAAACTCAACCATAATTTAACCAAAGCAGAAATCATAATAACTACGATTGAGAGACAAACTATGAACTGACATTATGCTACAGGAACAGACACAGGGATGGATTTTTGATGCTGCAGGAACAATATAAGACTAAGTTTGCACAGAAACTTCAAAGATGAAATCTAACTTATGATCAACAGAAAATGAACGGCTAACTAACTAACTACAGATACTTACTAAGTGGGCCCCCTTAGCAAGCATCAACTAATTATGCAAGTACTTTACTCAAAACTTCATCAAATTTTATTCATAAACTCAGAATGGTGTACATTGTTCTGTTCATATGAAAACTAACAAAAAACTCTAAAACTTGTCATACATACTCTGCTTTTTATTATCATACTAACTTTTACATGATATCCTTTCTATCTCACTATGCTTGCTCACTCGCGCAAGAGGAACACTTATTTAAATCAGGAAAAAAACTAACTAACCCTAACAGAGAAAGACGTGGATGTAAATGTAACCTAGAATCGAGGAACAAACTAAATAAATGAACTTATCCGCTCAACATGATTCAAAGAGAATTCAGCATTCCACTCTTTCCAAATTAATTGACATTTAAATTCCTTCCCAACAATTTCGGTCAAAGAGTCTTCGCCAGAATAACTTCCTCGAAGTCGTGCAGGAAATGGACTTTACTGCAAGGTCGAGATCAGCTGCGCTTGACTCATTCATACTTTCTTCAACAATCCTACGAAACACAAGGCAACAGAAGCGAACGGAAACATACATGGCAACATACACGATATTTATTTATTAATCAAATATCAAATTTACTTCATCACTCAAAAACTACATGTGTTATACCACTCATTTGGAAAGTCAAATAGGGTAATAAATATAGACATATCAACATGATAGGCTGCAGGAATATAAAATTGTATTGCTACAAGATATCCCCTAATAAAAGGTTTCTAAAGAGTTTAAACAACCATGAACAACAAAAGTAAGGGTATTAAAAGTACACCATGATACCCAAATTATGAGCATACTTTGGGCTCATCATTTTGCCCCCTACTTAACCTGATGCTGATTCTCCAGCATTAAAATTTATGGTGGTCTCTCTGAAATTAGTGGTTGAGGCATGACCCTGAAATGAAGTTCTGAATTTATAATAAAAACCTCTGAAAGTCTGCCCTACCATCACTTTCTCTTCTTTTCCAAGAATGAACTCAAAATATTTTTGAATGTAATAATTGTTATAACTACTTAAACAAGCAGTTTGAATTATGATTTAGGGTGAAACATGTAGTCATACTTTGGAAAGTACAAGAAAATAATAAAGAAACATATCTGAACAGTTGTGACAGCAGCGTAAGTGAAATGGATTGTCCTGCCCCCTACTTAAAATATGACATGTGTCCACACATGCACTAAAGAATAGGCAGAGATCGGGCAATAATGACTGATATAGACATAGTAGTAAATGAATAAAAGGAAATAAATCAATGATGCGACAACAAAAGATATCGCGTACATGTCAATTAATGCTCGTACATGCTAAGAAAGATGATAGCTTCAGTATGATATGAAAGTTGGGAATGAAATCATAATTAAGGGTGGTGCGGATGAATGAGGTGGATGGGTGACGTGGATGGATGAGATGCATGGATGGAATGGATGGATGGGATGGAAGATAAAGAAGTGAGATGTGGTGATGAGTGGGAATGAAGAAAAATGGTTTCCTTAAAAAGGAAACCTTTATTATGAGCATGCATTTAAAACATTATGGTGAAGCTGCAGGAGAAAGGCTAAAGCCTTTTGCTGAAGAAAAATTAGTGGCAGGATCTTGAACAAACTGCTGCATGAATTCTTCTTTTGAGACTGGCTTATGATACAACTGAAGACGGTGCCCATTAACCAGTAGTTTGAATCGAATAGGATCAATTGTGACTAATTGAACTGAACCATTATCAAATACATTCTCAATTTCATATGGGCCAAGCCATCGGGTGGTGATTTTACCTTGATTTTCTTTATACCTTGAACCATAGAGTAGGGCCCAATCACCAGCAGAGAATTGCTTTATTTTGATATGTCGGTCATGCCACTTTATTCTTTGAGTTTGTATCATCTCAGTGTGCTGCAGGGAATTCTTTTGGAGCTCATTTAGAGCATTCAGCTGTATGACTCTGTCCTTCTATGTATTTGTTAAATCCATGTCCATCTCTAATACTGTTCATAGAGTCTTATGTTCAAATTCTATTAGCATCATAGCTATTTTACCATACACCATTTCAAAAGGTGTATATCCTGTAGCAGTCTTCCAGGTAGTACGGTAGGCCCATATAGCTTCTGGTAACCATGCGGCCAAGTCCTTCCTATGCAAATCTACAGTTTTAGTCAAAATGGCCTATATGTCCCTATTGGTGACCTTAACCTGGCCATTCACCTGGGGATGATAAGGAGTTAATTTTTTGTGCCTTATATTGTATTCATTTACTAAGGCTGTGATAAGTGTAGAAGTGAATTCTGCTCCTTGATCTCTCACTATTTCCCTAGGGACAACAAACCTGGTGAATATTTCCTTATAAAGGAATTCAACTACTTTATTATCCCTAGCATGTTTCATAGGTTTAGCCTCAACCCATTTTGTCACATAATCTATGCATACAAGGATGTAGGACTTACCATTGGAAGGTGGATCAATTGGTCCCACAAAATCCAATCCCCATTTATCAAAGGGAGTAACAATAACTTGTGGAAATAGAGGCATCTCATCAGATCGAGTTGGTCTTCCCATCCTTTTGCATTTGTCACATCTCCTGGTATATTTGGCTGCATCTCTATGTAGAGTTGGCCAATAGTAACTAGTATTTAAATTTTTCATTGTTGTTCTTTTGGTAGTAAAATGTCCACCACACAGCTCCTCATGGCTTGTATCTAATATATCATGAATGTCCTCCTCCTATACACATCTCCTCATAACTTGATATGGCCCTGTATAAAACATGTAATCTACAATCCAAGAAAAGTTAAAGCTTTTCTCTGCTAATAATCTTTTTTCCTCAGGGGAGAATTGAGGAGGAGTTCTTCCTGTGGCCAGATAATTTGCTATATCCACATACCATGGTTGGATAACCTTAATTGCATAAAGGTGCTCATGAGGAAATGAGTCTTCAATAAGTGCAGAGTCATATTGCCTTTGAATTCTAGAAAGGAAATCAACAAACACATTGGCTTTACCTAGCTTGTCCACAATTGTAATGTCAAATTCCTACATCAGCAACAACCATCTGGACAGTCTCTTGAATATTGAGCTTTCATTCATGAGATACCGAATTATTGCATGATCAGTGTGGACAAATATCTGATAACTAGTGATGTAATACCTAAATTTATTGAGGGAATAATTGCCAACATTTATTTTTCTGTAATAGTGTAGTTGAATTCAGCCCCTTCCAAATTTTTGCTTATATAGTAGAGTGCATGATCTGTTGATCCATCCTTCTGCCCTAACACTACTCCAATGGAATAATTTGATGCATCAATATGAATATGAAATGGAAGTGACCAATCAGGTCCTTTTAGAATAGGTGCTTGTGTAAGGGTGACTTTTAAAGCAAGGAATGCTTTTTCACATTCTTTAGTCCAAGAAAAATCTATATCTTTCTTCAGCAGACTGTATAAGGGGCCTGTTGTTTGGCTAAAGTCCTTGATGAATATTCTGTAGTATCCAGCATGGCCAAGAAAGATCCTTACTTCTTTCTACTTGGCAGGAAAGGGTAGATTAGAGATGACCTCAATCTTAGCAGGATCAACCTATATTCTTGCAACAAAAATATGGTGACCAAGTACTATTCCCTTCTGCATCATCATGAAGCACTTTTGATTATTTAGCGATAGGTTGTGATCTTCACATATCTATAGTACTCTCTCCAACTTGGATTGAGCTTCCTCAAATGTTGTACGATAAGTAGTAAAGTCATCCATGTATATTTCCATGCAATCATATGAGATGTCTGAGAAGATACTTATGAATGCCCTCTGGAAAGTTGTAGGTGCATTGTAGAGACCAAAAGGAAAAACTGAATAGGAAAACGTTCCCCAAGGGTATGTAAAAGTATTTTTTCTTGATCCTTAGGAGCAATTTTGATTTGATTGTACCCATTGAAGCCATCTAAGAATGAGAAGTACTTTTTCCCAGCTAAATTATCTAGAACTTGATCAATGAATGGAAGAGGAAAGTAATCTTTCTTTGTTGCCAAGTTGAGCTCTCTATAATCTACACATACCCTCCATTTTCCTCCTTTCTTAGGAACAATAACCAATGGGGAAATCCACTGACTATCTGAGATTGGGTAGATAAAGCCAGCTGTTAACATTTTCTAGAATTCTTCTTTAACAATTTCTCTCAAAGTTGGATTGATTCTTCTTTGAGGCTACCTGACAGGTCTGAATTCACTTTTAATGTATATGCGATGTGTACAGAGTTTTGGGTCTAAACCCTTCATGTCATCATATTCCCAAGCAAAAGCTGACTTATGACTGGTAAGCATTTTGATCATAGATTCTTGCTGCTCACTGGTGATGTTTTTATTAATGCTGAAGATTTTTTTTGTAGCTACCTCAACTCTGGAGGTTAAATCTAACATAGATACTTCAGACAGAAATGGCATGTCTACCTCGTGGGGTAGCAAGGTGTGTAAGCAATCAGTTGTTGTAGGATAATGAGCTGATGTAAATGGAAGAAGAATAGTCTACAAGGAACATGGATTTTTTTCACAATGAAAGTATTCAGTACCATAGTTATTCATTAGGATATTGGACAATATATCTTCTTCTTCTTCTTGTGCAATGAAAGGCTCTTTGGTAATCATCATTAAATTGGCCACATAGTTCACTTCCTCCTCTCCTCCCAAATCTGGCCAAACAACCTCTCCAGACTCAAGTTGGGGCAGGGTTGGAGAATAGAGTGTAAGTTTCTTTGTGATATACCCATCAGATATTGTCATGTTACCCAACCTACAAACAATGTAAGCATCAGCAGTAGTCAACCAAGGCCTTCCTAGTATGACAGGGTATCCCCCCAAAGATGCCTTTGGAGATAAGACCATAAAATCAATAGGGTACTCCAAGGAATCCAAGGTGACTACCAGGTCTTCAACTACCCCATTAGGTTTGACAGTTGAAGTATCAGTAAGTTGTAATATTGTAGGTGTAGTCCTTAGGTCTGAAATATTAAGTTTTACAACTAGGTCCTTTTTCATAACATTGATAGCTGCACCAAGATCTACTAAAGAATTCTTAATTTGCAAACCATTAACATTGATCTCCACAATAGGGCTTCTTGGATCTAAATATTTTGGGATGCTAAGCTTCCCTAGCATTAAGTAAGAGAGTTGGCCTATGACATGGATAGTTTGAGGGTCTTTCTTTTTCCACCCCGGTTTCTTCAAACATGCCTCCTTGATGGCCTTACTATAGATAGGTACTTCTTTGATTGCTTGGAACAAGGAAATTTTTACACTTATATGCTTTAGCTGGTCAAGGATGTCAAAGGTAGGTTCCTCTTATTTTTTTACATTTTCACTTTCCAACCTCTATGGAAAAAGAGGGGACACTTGAGCAGATGCCTTAGGTAATGAAGGAATCTGAATCTGAACTGGCTCATTTGGTTGGGCTTGGTCATTGGTATCTTCTTCTTGGTCAGTCTCCTCATATGGAAATTCTGAGATTATGGGAGGAGATGGTGTGGGTAGCACAGTTCTTGAACATAAATTAATATTATTCAGGTTAAGAGCATAGGTAGGCTAATCATTAGGATAAAAAAAATAGACTTGATGTTGCTGCTTATTATTAGGATTTGGCAATGGTTGAGCAGGCATATAAATTTGTTTTGGAGGGCCAGTATTTGCTGCAGGTGTTGCAGGAGTTGGCATGAGGGCCTGCGGTTGTGGCTACTGAGGATGCAGGAAGGTAGGGGATTGGTTTTGCCATTGCTACAAACTTCTCCATTGAGGGTTCTACTGCAAGTTACCTGGGGGTGGAGTCCATTGTCCTTGTGGCTGCTACCAACCTCCTTGAGGAGATTGCCATTGAGGATTTTGATAGCTAGGCCAGTGAGGTTGAGAAGTATTCCCAGTTTGTGATGGGCCATATGTAGGTTGCCACTAGTTATTGTAATTAGAATAAGGATTACCAAAAGTTAAAGGATTTTGAGGCATACCTTGTCTTTGAGCCCATGATCACCTTTGTGCAACGAAGAATACTTGGTCATCATCACTTTCCACGACCTTAAAGTCAGTAGGTCGCTACGTAGCCTCCAGGTTAGCCACCATCTTGCATCTGTAGTCACGTTTCTTCTGTTTGCAATGTGGACGAAACTCAGCCAAGATTGCTTCAGCTTCCTCATGTTTCTTCTGAACTTGCATAGTATCCAACTATGTAGCCATGTTGTTTATGATATCCTGCTTGAAATCTGATAGCAAATTTGTGATCTCCATCCATGAAACTCCATTAGTAGAGGACTTTCCCACTGTGACTTGATGACCTCTACCCTTCTTAACAATTGCTCGAGAGTAGTTAAGACATATTTTCTTAATATCATCCCAAGGCAGTTGCGTTATATCACCTCCTCCCATTAGGTCCAGGGCGCCTATATAGGTATCACTGATTGCCCTTAGAAAAATTAGTTTCTGAGATTCTTCGTTGAGAGTATAGTCTGAATTCTTTTTCAAGGAAAACAAGAATCTTGAGATATAGTTTTCTAGGCTTTCATCCTCCTTTTGTTGAATTTTGAATATATCATCTCCCTTACTACCACTCTTACAATATTCTTTATATTTCTCAAGGAATTTTGTTTGCATGGCTTCCCAACTATCAACAAAACCTCCTCCCAAATTCATGAACCATCTAAGTGCTCTTTCCTTCAAAGTGGAAGGAAAAAACTTTAGCCTATGAGAATCTGAAGTGTAATCATATCTGCGATAGAGGATATCAACCTCAAACAAGAAAGTTTCTGGGTCCTCCGTAACTAGGCCATAGAACTTGGGAAGTAATGAAGAAGGAATATTTTTAAGGTTATCAATATCTTGTTGGGCAACAATGGGAAACTCAAAAGCAGGAGGTGGATTAGGTGGATTATGTGCCATATTTGCTTGTTGAAGTATCAGAGCAAATGGATTTTCCTCAGGTTCTTTGTCAGCTGGGTAAAATGGTAATTCAACAAACAGGTTTTCAGGGAGGAACCCTCTCATAGCATCTCTTCTTCTATGCATGCAATAAAATGAATGGTGATTTGAAGGATTTTGAAACTTCTTGAATAACAAACTACAGTTCTGCTAAAAATGACTTCTGATAGGTTCTTAGCTTCACACCATCCCCAGCAACGGTGCCCAAAATGGTCGTGCCCACAAAAGGATATTAAAATAATGACAAAACCTATCTTGGGAATTAGACATTCCAGCAGGCGACTAATATCTTTTCATAGTCGTTCATTTACTTGTCAAACCAGGGAACATATACTTGAAATGGAGCGGCACTATATGTGCACTAAGAACCAGTTTTAGTCACAGCCTATCGAAAATAAATACTTGGAAAGAATTCTACCTACATTACAGGAAGGTAATGCAAGGTTCTCTAAACTCAACCATAATTTAACCAAAGCAGAAATAATAATAACTATGACTGAGAGACAAACTATGAACTGGTGTTATGCTGCAGGAATAGACACAGGGATGGATTCTCGATGCTGTAGGAACAATATAAGACTGAGTTTGCACAAAAACTTCAAAGATGAAATCTAACTTATGATCAACAGAAAATGAACGGCTAACTAACTAACTACAGATACTTACTAAGTGGGCCCCCTTAGCAAGCATCAACTAATTATGCAAGTGCTAAACTTAGAACTTCATCAAATTTTATTCATAAATTCAGAATGGTGTACATTGTTCTGTTCATATGAAACTAACAAAAAACTCTAAAACTTGTCATACATACTCTGCTTTTTATTATCATACTAACTTTTACATGATATCCTTTCTATCTCACTATGCTTGCTCACTCATGCAAGAGGAACACTTATTTAAATTAGGAATACAACTAACTAACTAACCCTAACAGAGAAAGACATGGATGTAAATGTATCCTGGAATCGAGGAACAAACTAAATAAATGAACTTATCCACTCAACACAATTCAGAGAGAATTTGGAATTCCACTCTTTCCAAATTAATTGACATTTAAATTCCTTCCCAACAATTTCAGTCAAAGAGTCTTCACCAAAATAACTTCCTCGAAGTCGTGCAGGAAATTGACTTTACTGCAAGGCCGAGATCAACTGTGCTTGAATCGTTCATACTTTCTTCAACAATCCCGCGATACACAAGGCAACAAAAGCGAATGGAAACATGCATGGCAACATACACGATATTTATTTATTAATCACATATCAAATTTACTTCATCATTCAAAAACTACATGTGTTAAACCAGTCATTTGGAAAGTCAAACAGGGTAATAAATACAAACATATCAACATGATAGGTTGCAGGAATATAAAAGTGTATTGCTACAGCATATCCCCT
The DNA here is from genome assembly GCA_007258455.2 of Sequoia sempervirens. Lineage (NCBI taxonomy): Eukaryota > Viridiplantae > Streptophyta > Pinopsida > Cupressales > Cupressaceae > Sequoia > Sequoia sempervirens. The sequence continues at coordinate 216,083,034 of VDFB02000017.1, forward strand.
AATAAAAGGTTTCTAAAGAGTTTAACCAACCATGAATAACAAAAGTAAGGGTATTAAAAGTACACCATGATACCCAAATTATGAGCATACTTTGGGCTCATCAATAGCAATATTTGCAATTACACTCCTTCAAATATTAATGTGGATTTTCTTTTCTAGGATTGTAATTGAATGCACCTAAATCCTTATGATATGGCTTCAAATTTGAATGTACCTTTACTTTTCCTTTATAGTAATTGAATGTCTTATGTAAGGGAACTCTAATTATTTGGAATTCATGTCATTATGAAAGAACACTCATTATTTGCAAGCTTTCTTGCTACCTCTTATTTAAAGTTCTAGTATAATTAGCCTTTGTGGATTGAGATGGATTATATTCAGAATATGAAACATCTTTATTATGCAAAAACAATATCTATTGATCTATTTGATGTTTTCTTGATTGTACTATTTAGATATCTATGTTCATATATCATTGGTAGATATAAACAACAAAAAAAAAGAACTATTAAGCTTTTAAACTTTAAAAATCTACACAAATGACTAAAAAAATAAGAAAAATTATTTGCACAAATGATGACAAAGGCTTCAAAAAAGAGAATCAAAAGAAAAGGTAATTTGTAGGTATTTGCAACACAAATTACTGTGCATGATTTATTAGTTTAAAATCTATTAAACTTTAAATTTATTTCAAAAAACATAAACTATATTGCCTGTAGTATCCAAACACATTGACAACAACTTTAATAATACTATTGCTTTATGTAGTAACCAATTGTAACCTTGAAGACCAAGATCCAATTTTTTCAATTTTGGTTAAACACTTTTTGACATTCTTATGTGGTTTTGTTATTTTTTTTTTGCAACATCAACTTTTGCACGAAATGAATGAGAAGTAATTGGTGAACATCATGGCTTTCAAATCACCCCCACTTAAAAGAAAAAAGTGAAGATACTAGCTAATGTCTTTTAAAGGATTAATTTAAAGGGAATAGATATTATTTTAAAACTTTAGAACATGTCTATTATGATAATTACTATTTTTTATTAATAATGCCTATTGCATGATTTCTAATTATGAGAATTTTCACCTTCATGTCAATTTCCTTTTAGAATACATCATTTAGAATCTATGTATGCAACTAGACTTATGTCTATATAGTCTAATAAATTTTATATTAATTAAAAATGGTGTTAAGGGCTGCACACAATACATGAAAATCTAAGGCCAACAACAATGAGTTCTATGAGTAGAATTAAAAAATATATTTTTAATTACTTTTATTTCATAAAAGTATACTTATAGGTGCGGGAAAATTCACCACCATGAAAATTCATCTCAAAGGAAAATTCACCACCACAATTCAAATCAAATTTTCTCTACGATGATGAATTTTCAGTCAAGGTGAATTGCTAGTGGTGAATTTTCCTTGAGGTGAATTTGTCATGGCAGTGATTCCCATGGTGAATTGCTAGAGAAGAGAGTATTATTTTCTTAAAAATTAGTATTATGTGTTGTCCCTTTTTAATAAAGATGTAATTGTCTTTTTATAGTCACCCCCACTTAAAAGCAAAATGTGAAGATACTAGCTAATGCCCTTTAAAGGATTAATTTAAAGGGAATAGATATTATTTTAAAACTTTAGAACATGTCTAGATTTTGTTTTACTTCTATAATTTACGACATAGATTTGGTGTATGCCACACATTTACAAGCCATTTAATAAGAGGCATCCCTCCTCTATCCTGCAATACCATTTCTAGCATGTGGGTCTCTCTTTGTTGATCATCTAGACTACGATATAGTTCAATACTATGCAATATTGATTTTTAGGTTTCTATTCAAGCTTTTATCTTCCTCTAGACTTATGTTTGTTATGAATAAATGTAGTGCTTATAAGATTTTCCAACTTTGCAAAAAAAATTCTAGGATTAATTTACAAGAATATTTTCATTGGAAATATTCTAAGATTAATAATTTTTATCACATTTCTTATGGAAACAAATTTTGGAATGATGGAACTTTCCTTTAATGTGACAAAATTAGAAGTTCACTTAGAAAAGGTTCTTATTTTCATATACTTGTAAATGTCAATGAAATTGTTGTTCATTCCCTTCAAAGTGAAATCCATTTGTGAATTGGAATAAACAACTTAAATTTAGGGAATTATTTTTCCCCAAAAATGATAGATACAAAGGTTGTTTTGTTTCTTTTTTAGAGGTTGGTTGGATTCTTTTGTTTATTCTTTCCTCATACACCAAATTCTTTGAGGATTGGTATACTCCCTTGGCATGTGTTGTTTGGTCTTTTGATATATGTATTTGCAATAACAACAATGAAGCTTGGGTTTTTGGAAAATTTTACCTTCCTTGAGAGCTTAGGTTTGTACAAATATGGTTTTGAAGACATATTGGCAAATTTATAACTATTTTTGTTCTTTCTACTATTTTACCAGCCTAAAAAGAATTGAAAGGGTGTTATACAATAGAGATTGCAATTGCTTAGAGTACACTGCTCATTACTTTCAAATTTGTCATTTCATCTACAATAATTGTTATCCATTATTATGTTCAATTTGGAAATTAGAAATATCACCTAACTTGAATACCACTTGAATTAAAATTGTATAGTTAAAATGATATCATATTGTTTCAGTTAAGTTGCATATATGTCATTCTTATACTTGCAATGAGTGTAATACTTCATTTAATGCAATATTAAAACACATTTAAAATTTACGTTCAATTTCCTATCGGCTTATTCTTGAACCTCCTATAGGTGCAAGTGCTAGTTTTATTTTATATTGTCTCAAATTAAGACAATAGAAAAAATACCTTTTCCCTAAAAATATAATTAATTTTCCCACACCTTTTCCCTAAAATTAGAATTGATGTTTCTTCTCATATTTTCGATGGCTCTCTCTCACGTCTACTGCTATAGCCATTAAAACTATTTTTTTTCCCATCTTTTTGATGGTTCTGAGCTGGCTCTCTCATCTACTGCTATAGCCACGGCGTTGCACTTGGGATGCAGCTTCTTTTGGTGGGAAAGCTTACAATGGGTGTGGCGGTAAGTGGCCATTGTATTGGCATTTTAATGATGAGGATATGCAAAAAATATTATGCCCTAGTTTATGTTATCTTCAACCCGTGGGTCATCTGCAAGCAAACATGTAATTTTGTTAAAAACCCCAGCTCTTTATGCAAAACAAACTCATTCTAAAACAAATTGTTGTAAATTAATAGTCTATTTTCATTGTTTATCTCAATAGATTGATACAATTAGTGTTCTCAAACTAATTTCCCACCTATTAATGACAACTATTAATTCATTCCTAATTATTTCATTATATGGTGGTGTGACTGTGAATACACAAGAAATTCAGTTATGAGAATGGTGAATTTAAATAAGAACCTTCAAATTTTTCACATTTTTTTTCAAGTCTGTTTTTGATATCACAGTAGACAAGATGAAAACGATCTGAAATTTTACATACAACACAGGTGAATGCATAGGTGAATGTAAAGATAGAGATACTAGGAATTCAAAAGGTTATGGGTTTTGCATCTACCAGGTGAGCCTTATGCTGATATTTTTGCAAGTTCTTAACAAATTTTATTTGAAATGGCATTTTCAGTACTCTGACACAAGCATCATTATTTCTTGTTATATTCAAGATGCTAATTAATTTATCAAAAATATTAGGATCCAGCTGTGACAGAAATTGCAAGTGCTTCCCTAAATTGGGAGACAAAACTTTGATTATTCACCATGCTACAACTAGGTATAGATATGCATGAGGCTATAATACAATTCAATCTATATTATTTGTTTTTAATCTATACATATGACAATCTAATTGATTCCATCTTATTTCCTTCTCATAGCAGTGGTCAACCAAACCCAGACCAAGAGAATGTCTTAGCTCAGGCTCAACAACACATAGCTTTACAGGTAAGAATGGGGAATCATCTTTATAGTGAGAAAATAGATTTGGATTCCTTTTCTATTGCAATTCTATGTCTCTTATTCATGTATGGTAAGCAAAGAATTCTTTTGGTATATCTGTAGAAGCTTGTATGTATCTATAAATGATGTCTTGTGGCTATCAAGGTGGGATAAAGTCTTAAAAGGGCATTAGGTCTCCAAGGTATTTTCCATCACAGAATCAAAGTGTCTAGAAACTATTTTGTGAAAGCTATCTAAGGTGACTCAAAGGTTAGAAGTAGTCTTAAAGGTAGGGTTACTATTGTTGATGTTTGAGCAAGGTGGTTCCTATGTTCGTATAACAGTATAGTAAACTACCCCTCAATCTATGCACATTCCACTTCATATCAATTTTAAAGGATTGTCCCTTCACACATAGTCCATTAATGATTGTCATAAACTTACTCATTTATATCTAATCTTTGCATTTATGACTAATTTGTGAAGCCTAAAATTTTCCCTTGCATTTAGTTCATTGTCCTTTCAACCACATTCTGTCAAATAGCTCTTCAATAGGAAGTTGTTCCAAAACATTAAAAGAAAGTACAATTCAATTACTTAAATATGCACTTGAATTAGGTCTTATTAGCATTTTTGAAGAACAGGTACATTACTTTTCCTCTTACTGAAGCAAAAATCAATAACTTTTTTGGCATGAATTAAGGTTACTGTGAACTTTGATATGCTTCCTCTGAACAAATTCATGGTGAGTGTTCATTTCTAGGAACACATACTCTAACAAATGACCCAACTCATGAGAATATTGATGTATGCTATTTGAATCTTTGCTTATAGACTATTGTAATCCTCAAAAATTCATATGCCCTGCTTGTAAGGTGATACGCTTTTAGGGTCTTCATGTTGCTTGAGGTGAACCATTATTGCTTTGCTTGAAGTTTGCCCCTGAACCCTTTCCTTCATTAGTTGGCAATTCCCATCCTTCCTTGCCATACTTGGACTATAATTTTGCATTAGAACGATATTTTTGACTGTTTCTTTCCACATGCATTCATCTTGACTGTCCAAACTTTACAATCTCTTATCACTATTATTGAATCTTTTACAATGTGACTGTCATCCCCTATCTCTTGATCACTAGCGTCATTATGCTTGATTGCCTATGTGTAGAGTCTCCCCAGATTTGTCTTCATTGCATAGTGAACTATTATTCTTTTTTATACCATCTATAAATATGCCTCCTATGCTTTCAACCTCTTATATGTTGTCTCTTTCAATAGGTTGTATTCCTTAATGACTGTTAAGACTGTCACTTTTGTGATGATTTCTTTTGTATGTATCTATAAATGATGACTTGTGGCTATCAAGGTGGGATAGAGTCTTAAAAGGGCATTAGGTCTCCAAGGTGTTTTCCATCACAGAATCAAAGTGTCTAGAAACTGTTTTGTGAAAGCTATCTAAGGTGACTCAAAGGTTAGAAGTAGTCTTAAAGGTAGGGTTACTATTGTTGATGTTTGAGCAAGGTGGTTCCTATGTTATCATAACAGTATAGTAAATTACCCCTCAATCTATGCACATTCCACTTCATATCAATTTTAAAGGGTTGTCCCTTCACACACAGTCCATTAATGACTATCATAAAATGACTCATTTATAACTAATCTTTTGCATTTATGACTAATTTGTGAAGCCTAAAAGTTTCCCTTGCATTTAGTTGACTATCCTTTCAACCACATTCTGTCAAATAGCTCTTCAAAAGGAAGTTGTTCCAAAACATTCAAAGAAAGTACAATTCAATTACTTACATATGCTATTGCACTAGGTCCTATTAACATTTTTGAAGAATAGGGATATTACTTTTGCTCGTACTGAAGCCAAAATCAGTAACTTTTTTGGAATGAATTAAGGTGAATATGAACTTTGATATGCTTCCTCTGAACAGATTCATGGTGAGTGTTCATTACTAGGAACACATACTCTAACAAATGACCCAACTCATGAGAATATTGATGTATGCTATTTGAATCTTTGCTTATAGACTATTGTCATCTTCAAAAATTCATATGCCCTGCTTGTAAGGTGATACAATTTTAGGGTCTTCATGTTGCTTGAGGTGAACCATTATTGCTTTGCTTGAATTCTTCCCTTGAACCCTTTCCTTCGTTAGTTGGAAATGCCCATCCTTCCTTTCCATTCTTGGACTATACTTTTGCATTAGAATGATATTTTTGACTATTTCTTTCCACATGCATTCATCTTGACTTTCCAAACTTTACAATCTCTTATCACTATTATTGAATCTTTTGCAATGTGACTGTCATCCTCTATCTCTTGATCACTAGCCTCATTATGCTTGATTGCCTATGTGTGGAGTCTCCCGAGATTTGTCTTCATTGCATAGTGAACTGTTATTCTTGCTTATACCATCTATAAATATGCCTCCTATGCTTTCAACCTCTTATATGTTGTCTCTTTCAATAGGTTGTCTTCCTTAATGACTGTTAAGACTGTCACTTGTTTGATGATTTATTTTGTATGTATCTATAAATGAAGACTTGTGGCTATCAAGGTGGGATAGAGTCTTAAAAGGGCATTAGGTATCCAAGGTGTTTTCCATCAGAGAAACAAAGTGTCTAGAAACTATTTTGTGAAAGCTATCTAAGGTGACTCAAAGGTTAGAAGTAGTCTTAAAGGTAGGGTTACTATTGTTGATGTTTGAGTAAGGTGGTTCCTATGTTCTCATAATAGTGTAGTAAACTACCCCTCAATCTATGCACATTCCACTTCATATCAATTTTAAAGGACTGTTCCTTCACACAAAGTCCATTAATGACTATCATAAACTTACTCATTTATAACTAATATTTTGCATTTATGACTAATTTGTGAAGCCTAAAAGTTTCCCTTTCATTTAGTTGGCTATCCTTTCAACCACATTCTGTCAAATAGCTCTTCAATAGGAAGTTGTTCCAAAACATTTAGAGAAAGTACAATTCAATTACTTACATATACACTTGCATTAGGTCCTATTAGAATTTTTGAAGAACATGGACATTACTTTTCCTCGTACTAAAGCCAAAATAAGTAGCTTTTTTGGCATGAATTAAGGTGACTGTGAACTTTGATAAGCTGCCTCTTAACAGATTCATGGTGAGTGTTCATTTCTAGGAACACATACTCTAACAAATGACCCAGCTCAGGAGAATATTGATGTATGCTATCTGAATCTTTGGTTATAGACTATTGTACTCTTCAAAAATTCATATGCCCTGCTTGTAAGGTGATACACTTTTAGGGTCTTCATGTTGCTTGAGGTGAACCATTATTGCTTTTCTTGAAGTCTACCCCTAAACCCTTTCCTTCGTTAGTTGGCAATGCCCATCCTTCCTTGCCATTCTTGGACTATACTTTTGCATTAGAATGATATTTTTGACTGTTTCTTTCCACATGCATTCATCTTGACTATCCAAACTTTTCAATATCTTATCACTATTATTGAATCTTTTGTAATGTGACTGTCATCCTCTATCTCTTGATCACTAGCCTCATTATGCTTGATTACCTGTGCGTAGAGTCTCCCTAGATTTGTCTTCATTGCATAGTGAACTGTTATTCTTGCTTATACCATTTATAAATATGCCTCCTATGCTTTCAACCTCTTATATGTTGTCTCTTTCAATAGGTTGTCTTCCTTAATGACTGTTAAGACTGTCACTTGTTTGATGATTTCTTTTGTATGTATCTATAAATGATGACTTGTGGCTATCAAGGTGGGATAGATTCTTAAAAGGGCATTAGGTCTCCAAGGTGTTTCCCATCACAAAATCAAAGTGTCTAGAAACTATTTTGTGAAAGCTATCTAAGGTGACTCAAAGGTTAGAAGTAGTCTTAAAGGTAGGGTTACTATTGTTGATGTTTGAGCAAGGTGGTTCCTATGTTCTCATAATAGTGTAGTAAACTACCCCTCAATCTATGCACATTATAGTTCATATCAATTTTAAAGGATTATCCCTTCACACACAGTCCATTAATGACTGTCATAAACATACTCATTTATAACTAATCTTTTGCATTCATGACTAATTTGTGAAGCCTAAAATTTTCCCTTGCATTTAGTTGACTGTCCTTTCAACCACGTTCTGTCAAATAGCTCTTCAATAGGAAGTTGTTCCAAAACATTCAAAGAAAGTACAATTCAATTACTTAAATATGCACTTGAATTAGGTCCTATTAGCATTTCTGAAGAATACCGACATTACTTTTCCTTGTACTGAAGCCAAAATTAGTAACTTTTTTGGCATGAATTAAGGTTACTGTGAACATTGATATGCTGCCTCTTAACAGATTCATGGTGAGTGTTCATTTCTAGGAACACATACTCTAAAAAATGACCCAACTCATGAGAATATTGATGTATGCTATCTAAATATTTGCTTATAGACTATTGTAATATTCAAAAATTCATATGCCCTACTTGTAATGTGATACACTTTTAGGGTCTTCATGTTGCTTGAGGTGAACCATTATTGCTTTGCTTGAAGTCTGCCCCTGAACCCTTTCCTTCGTTAGTTGGCAATGCCCATCTGTCTGTTAGCTCCTCTCAACCTGATGAATATTTTTTTACATAATCCAAAAAACATGAAATTCAATTCAAAGAACCTTGGCCAATGTCATTTTTTCAAAGAGATCAGGAAATAGGACATAACAATCATGCTTTAATGTTTAAGAAACATCACAAACAACACTGACCTATAGCTTTTACCGATATGCTTCAAATGAAGCCATGCTCTACAATGACCGCAAGAAAACACACTTAAAAATAATGGCAATCATATACTAGCTATATCCATAAATAACTAAATTCAATTTTTCTTTACTAGTTAAAGTCAGAAATTTGTGATAAGCAATAGATTTGGATTTATCCTCTCAATCAAAATGTATGAAAGAATATTCACATTTTCTACCAAAAACAAACTCTTTAAGTGTAAATAAAAATTCTCAGAATGAACACTAAAAATACACCCCATGAATCAAATATTGAATTTTGGTGGTTGAAAATTATGCCATGTTTCATGCAAGCATAAAAAAAAAAATGAACTGAAAAATGGTGATGGAAATAATTTACTACCTTGAGAAGTTATGATGAAGCTTTTCCAATGCCAAGTTTTCCAACTTCAAAGATGCATCGATGATATTGGTAATGTACCTGATAATTCCATTTGACTCTGCTTCTTCTCCATTTGTAAGTCTACTTGAATTCTTTGGAGGTAGTCCTCAAGTTTTTGCACTTTTGTCTCAAAGAACTATTTTTTTTTCTCTTTGTCTTTAATCTTAACCATGGCCTGCTCCAGTGCTACTTTCTTTTCTTCAAAAGATTCTTTGATTGCAATTGTTTCTTTTTTCTATTTTTTAATTTCTCTTTGAACCAAGGCTAAGGCATAATCTTTTTGTGTAATGATTCCTTCAATATCTATTCTCTTCCCTTCCTCCTCCATAATATTGCTCACGAAATTTCCCCTATCTTGGATAGCATCCTCAAGCATCAATTTCTCTTTCCTTGTTTCTTCCAAAACTCTTAAGGCTACATCTGCATGGTGTCTGTTTTCTTCAATAGCTTCCTCCAACAAACTATCTTTCCTTTTCAGTTCATCTTGTTCTCTCTTAGCTAAATCTAAATCCTTTTTTCCCATTAGAAGTAGTTCAATATAAAATGTATTTCCTTTTAACTCTTTACTTTCTTCCAACATATTCTGAAACAAACCATGTAGTTCTTTATATTCATTTCCCTTCTGGTCAAGCACATTCTCCATTGTTGCTATCTTCTACCTCTAAATTTCCTTTTCCATTAAGAGTAAACTCACACCTCTATCTTTATCATGGATCATCTTGTTAAGTGAATGCTTCTGCTTTCTAAGCTCTACACATTCCTTCAATGCCATATCTAAGGCAACTAATATCTCCTTGATAACCTCTTCAAAAAAAATTCTTAGTATGTCTATTTCATTCATGTTTTTCTCTTCTATTTCTTCCCTATCATTTTCCAACACTACTATTTGACTCAGTAAGTAGGATTCTCTTGATGACTTATCTAGCTCTTTACTGTTAGATAATGCTTTGATCTTTGTTGATATTGAGAGAAATATAGTTGACTTAAGTGTGTCAAGGGAAGGCAAGTTGAAGGTTTTGTGAGATGTGTTTTGAATCCTTCTAACTCTGCATCACTGATGAAAGATGAACTTTTGATGTCCTGGATGTAACATTGGATGGTGTTTTTGATGGAATGGGTGTTCCCTTATGGGGAACTTTAGCTCTTTTCCCATTTGAAGGAGCAGTATTCTTCTTAGTGAATTTTTCTTTTTGCTCTTGTTTTTGAGAATCCATCAAGGCATAGTTAGATGCCACCTCATTTTCCTCTATTTCTTTGACACCCTTATTGTCTGATTGTGCTAATTCCGGACTATGTCTTTGTTGGCATGGGAATGAAATTGGATTGTTGTTGATGTTTGTTATTCTTGTGGATAGGTATTGAAGCACTTGCATGGGTGATAAAGCTTGTTTGGATAGGACTTGGAGACTTTTGAAAAGGAGGGCAAGGAATTTGGAGTTTGCTGCAACAGATTTGAAGTTAGTGAAGCCCTCTGCAGTGAATTTAGAGGTAATTTGAAACCCTCATTGCTGAAAGTGAGCTGATAGGAAAAATAGGCATATTCCATTCTTAGTAGGTAAAATTCAAATGAATGTAAGATAGATCTTAGAACAATGAATCATTATATGCTCTTCTTTCTGTTATGGTCTCTACTAAAATTGACTACTTTCAACAATGTTTTGGCATCTCTATTTTTAGATTTATGTTTTTTCTTTGAATCAAAAACTAAATTAATACTGGAATGCACAATATTACAGATGGATCAGTGTCAAAGGTTGACTACTGATCAATATCATGCATATGATGAGAGAGTAGCTGATGAGAGGGACATTGACAAATATCCATGTCCATGTAAAAATTGTCTTGGTGGAAAAGTCAAAAAACTAAATATGATTTATTGACATATGATAAGATATGGGCATAGTGGTGTAAGCCCTTGGGCTTACAATTATTATGAAGATATGATAGAATTGCAGACTGTGAGAGATGAAGAGGCAACAGACATAGATGAAGTGGCACCAAACATAGATGAACAGACATAAATGTTTGACGAAGGGTTTGAAGTTGATAAAATGTTGAATGAGGGTCTAAATAAAGATTGGGCCAAGTTAATGGAGGATGCTTTAAAGCCTGTGTATGCTAATTGCAAGTTAAGTCATTTGGCAACAATCCTTCAAATTCTTAACTTGCAAGTGGTACATGGCTGGACAAATGAGAGTGTAGATCAGTTATTGGAATTATTAAGTTCATTGTTACTAGCTGACTCCACATTGCCAACAAAATGAAGTCAATGTAAAAAGAAAATCAGTAAGCTCAGCTTGGGGTATGAAAACATCCACACATGTCTGAATGGTTGTGTATTATTTTGCAAAAATATTGCAAATGAAAGTGAATTTTTGAAATGTCATGAAGTGAGGTATAGACAAGGGTTGAAATCAGCTGTGGTTCCTAGAAAGGTTCTTCACCACTTTCTGATAATCCCATGATTTCTTTGAATGTATAGGTGTAGAGACATTGATGAACTTATGCAGTGGCATGCCAAAAATAAGAGCACTGATGGAAAACAACGACATGTGCCTGATTCTAAGACGTGGATGGAATTTGATAACAGATGGCCTAATTTTTCTCAAGATCCTCGTAATATAAGGTTGGGTTTGGATCTAGATGGGGTGAACCCATTCTCAGATCAAAGTACTAAATGATCAACTTGGCTAGTGTTTCTAATAAATTATAACTTGCCTCCATGGTTAGCAACTAAACCATTTTTCTTAATGTTATCATTGATTATACCAGGAAAGAAAAGTGTGACTTCAGATACAATAGATGCTTATCTAGAGCCATTATATGATGAGCTAATGGAATTGTGGAAGGAATTGAAGCAATTCAATCTTTAAGTGATGGTCATTCAATCAAATTAACTTTAAGAGCTTCCTTATTGTTTACGATCCATGATCTTCCTACATATGGCACATTGTCTGGTCTCTTTGTTCATGGATACCATGGATGTCCTGCTTGCAACTTTAAGGATTTTGTGAGGCACTCAAGAAGTTTGCGTAAGTGTATTTATTGTGGAAATCGTGCTTACCTTAAAATGGATAATCCATATCATCGACAAAAGACACGTTTCAATGGTCAAGAAGAGAATCGTGAAGCGCCATTGCTAATAATAGGTGATTACATTGTTGAGAATGGAAAAAAAAGAATGTCATTTATTGAAAATGATGGGATTGCTGGCAGTAGATATGATCCATGTAATGAAAGCAGTGTAAAACAATTGTGCATATTGTATAAGTTGCCATACTTTAAGGATATAGCCATTAGGCATACTGTTGACTTTATGCATATTGAGAAAAATATAGCTTATGCTAAATTATAGAAACTCTTTTTGGTGCTTTTGATACTATTTCATCACGTGAAGACTTATGAGAAATAAATATTCGCTGAAATCTTTGGGTTGAAAAATATGATAATGAAAAATATAAAAAACCTAGTGCTCCTTATCTCTGGACAAAGGAACAACATGCACAATTCTTACAGTTGATTTCTCAAACTCGCTTCCACACTAGATATGTAAGTAGCAGCATCAGAAGCCAAATTGACATTAATAGCTTCAGAGGCCTCAAGACCCATGACTATCATGTCATAATAGAAAATATTTTACCTATTGTGGTAAATATATTGAGTTTGGCAAAGGGACCAAGATTGGAAATTATAAGGTTGGGCCTAATATTGAAGAGAATGAGCTTACATGTATTAGATCCTTCGAACTTTGATAGTTTGAGGGAGGACGTTGTTGAAGTCCTTTGTCTCTTGGAACGAGAATTTCCACTAACAATCTTTATCATTTCTATGCATCTTTTGATACATCTACAATATGAACTAGAGCACTGTGGCCCAGTAAGAACGAGATGGATGTATCCTATAGAATGATATATGAAGGTTTTGAAAAAAATTGTTCGTACTAGGGAAAAACCAAAAGGCAACATGTCTAAGGGATATTCAATGCAAGAGGCCATGGGATTTTGCATAGAATATATGAAGGATTTTTAAAATGTTAATCAATGTGTATGGGATGATGATGAAGATGAGAGAGTTGCAGGTGAAGTATTAGAAGGAAATGGATGTCGATTCAAGCTATCATATCAAGAAAGAAGTGCAATACATGCCTTTATTCTTCAAAACACATCTTCATTCGATAAGTTGCGCAGGTAAAAAAAAATTACACAATAATTTATTTACTCAATTGCATTTACACATTTATATTATTAATCTTACTATTTGTACATCATTATTCTATGTAGAAAACATGAAGAAGAGAATCAAGCTTGGATGCAACATCGACCTCAAAAGCGCAGATATCATGATTTGATTAGAGGTGATTTTTTTTCAAAATTTGAAGAATGGATTGCTAATGTAATCAGTGATGCAAAAGAAGAAGGTCAAGATATAACAACAGAAGAAAGTGAGCTTTCACAACCTCCACATTTATGGGCTATGCGTTTTAGTGGAATGCAGGCCTATGGTAGTCATTTAAGAGTGGAAGAAAAAGACAAAGGAAAGACAAATTGTGATTGTGTTGTTAGTGCTGAATTTCTTCATGAAATTGAGAAGAAATTTTATGTTGGATTCATCCAAGAAATTATTCAAGTGGATTTTGGTGAAAATAGTCCTATATTATTAAAATGCAAGTGGATCCGACCATCCGCAGTGCAATTTGATGAGTATGGATTTGTACATGCAAATACACAACAATTTTTTCAGAGACAGATGAGCCATATGTTTCCCCTCTTCAAATTAACCAATCATTTCTAATTGATGATGTAAGAAGCCTAGGTTGGTCATATGCCATTCAAACAGAGTCTTGTTCGAAATGAAAATTCATGGAAGTTGTTGATGTAATGCTTGATGGGCAATATGTTAATTTATGAAACATTTGAAGAAGTGGATGAAGACAATGAGGGACTGTTTGAAGAAGAGATTTTGATTACCAATGAAGAAATTGGAAGAGAGAATGTATTTCATGTCACAAATGAGGATGAGGAAGAAAATTAAGTAGATGCAGACACGAATGATCAGGATTATGATCTTGTTGGAAATGCAGATGATTATTGATGAGCCCCATTTTATGACCTTTTGTTTAAGACTTTTATGTTGTTTTAAGACTGTTTTATGTTTTAAGGACATGGAACTTCAGACTAATACCTATTTCAAAGCATTAATGTCAAAAAAAGTTGCTATATGAATTCTGTAAGAATTGGCTATGAAGGTAGCCACCCAAGATCTAGAGGCCTAATAGAAAGCACAAAAGAGAGAGAGAATAATATGACAAGAATAAACTGTATTCAATGTCAATAATATGATATGCAATACAATGCTCAATACTCAATACAATGCATAGGAGACCCCTTGGATATATAGCCAAGGTGAGAACATAGGAGGGCATAAGATTATGACAAGTGTCGTAATCTTATGACATGTGACAACAATGAAAAGTTATCACTCCATTTAAAGTGGAAAAGGATAATGTGATAATCTCCACAAAAGGTGGATCTCCCACAAAAGGTGGAGAGATAATCACATGATGTTTCCACAAAAGGTGGAAGTGATGAGGTATGAGATGTCAACTCCACCAAAGGTGGAAAATCTCCTACAACCTCCTATGTGGTCCCTAAGTAAACTTAACTAAGGTGTAATTATGACCTAGGATAAGGTACAAGACATTTAATTACACCAACACCCCCCCTTAAGTGCAACTTAGGGAGAATGTACACAAATGCAAACAATGCAAGATGGGTCCCGGCTACTAGCCCATGTTAGGTACCCATGTACAAATGCAATGCAATCTCTCACAAGTGGAGTAAAGATAGAAAAACCTAGTGGGAAAAAACTACCCCCCAAAAGAGAGATGAGAAATAAAAAGCTATGAACATAGCATGAGAAGGAAAAAACCCCATGTGAGGAAAAAGTCCCCCCCATACAAGAGAAGAAGAGAGACAAGGTAGCCCCCCCTCAATGTACAATGATCACCAATGGAAGATGCTCGAGAAGGAATGAAGAAGCTGCTCCAAAACTGTCGAACAACGTTCCTCCCCTTGGGAAGAAACAATACCAAAGGTGGATGAATGAAGTCTCCCCAATCAACAAGTGAAGAAGGAAGAACCCTCAAGATGTAAGAAGTCTCTGAAATCTGCTCAAGTGTCCCTGTGTTGATGCTGAAAGATGCCTTTCCCAAACCATGTGAAGCTGCAATGTAGTCATCTCCTGGAATCTGTGAGAAACCCTTTGCAACAACACTCTGATCCGCTGAAAAAGACAACTTAGGATCTAGCAAGGATGAAGATAGAACATATTCCAAAGACAATGTCTCCTCAAAAGAGAAAGTGGCCTCCTCCAACTGTTGTAAAGATGCATCCACAATCACATCAACCTCGAAAGACTGATCATGTAGAGGAGGGTCAGAGTGTTCCCTCGCAACAACTGAAGAAGAATCACCTTCATCAAAGAGAAGATGTAGATAATCAAGTGTGTCTCCCAAGTCTGCAATGTAGGACTCCACAAACAAACTGCCAATGTCTGTCAAGTAGTCATCCCATGAAGCTGCTGCTGGAAGACAAGGTATGCACTGTTGCACTGAATCACAAGGTACTGAAACTGTTAGAACACAAGTGTCATCAGGTACATCAGTCAATATAGAAGATGGAGTATCAACAATAGGTTCATGAACCTTAGAAGTAGAGAGCACTCCAAGATTCAAGTAACCATACTCAATCTCATCATGTGTGTCCACACTAGGGTGAACTGAATCATCAATAGGAGCAAAATATGAGAAGGTGTAGAATCGAGAACGATCATCAACCTCCCCAATTGCAACAAGAGCCCTGCTATGCAAATCTTGAACAATGACAGAATCTGGTGTGAACTCTACACTCTTTCTTGAACCACTATGTGTAATCTGATAGATGGAAAGGATGTTCCTTGACAAAGTAGGCACACATAGAACATCATTGAATGTTCCACCTTCAACGTCAATAGAACCCTTCCCACAAACTTCCAAAGAAGTGTTGTTTGCCATCAAAATGGGTGGTGAAGAACAAGAATCAAATGAAGAGTACATATCCTTGCACGAAGTCATATGATGCGAAGCTCCTGAATCAAGGATCCACTGATCTGTATTGGAATCTGCAAAAGCAAGAAATGCTTGCCCCTTATGTTTATCATATTGAGATGATGAAGAAGGAGATGAGCTTGATGTTGTTGCCATGAGAGTTGTTCCTTTTCCCTTAGAAGAAGTGGAAGGAGATGAGTCCTTCTCTTGATATGTAGCTGGCAAGTTGATGTTGTTCTTCTTAAGGATGTGTTTCAACTCATCAATTTGCTTAACATGACAACGATGCTCATCATGACCAATCCTTTTGCAATATGCACATGTTGGTTGATCCCTCTTGCTTGAATTATTGTACTTCTTTGAAGTCTAAGATGAAGATGAGCTTTGTTGTGGAGGAGTGGATTGTTTGGTCTCTCCTTGTGGCTTTGGCGAAGATTGCTTTTGGTCCTTTCCTTTGCCTTGCTTATTGTTTCCATGATTGACCACCAATGCTTTTGAAGTTGAAGACATAAGAATGCCCATTTTCATCAACTTATTTTGCTCAAGAATCAAAAGATCTGTGAGAGCCTCAAAAGATGGTGTTTTGAAGTTACTTATTGTCAATCTTTGAGTTTGAAAACTTGAAACAAAGGCTACATACTCAACTGGAAGTTTATCTAACAAGTTGAAAACCAATTGATCATCTTCTTTTTCAATACCACAATCTTTTAGTTGTGCTCTTAGTTCATTTGCCTTAGTGACATAATCCTGAATTGTATCAAAATCTTTGGGATCAAGGATTAAGAGATCATGTTCAAGTTTGTATCCCTTAACCTTATCAATCTTACCGTACAAAGCAGCAAGTTTATCCCAAGCTTCCTTAGCTGTAGTACATTTATCAACATGGAAAATGAGATCATTTGAAATGAACTTTCTTAATGTACCTAATGCCATAGAAGTTTTAGTGAGCCAATCCATATATGCTGTTGGATCTGCCTTAGGATCTGAAGGCACAGTTATGGTTCCATCAATGTAGTAAATTAAACCTTTTTCCATTAGTTTACTCCATGCACGTACTTTCCATGTACCATAATTATGTGCAATTAAGAGTGGAACTTTAGATGAACCCATGATGCAATGCAAGAGCACAAGAGAGAAAATATGAACAATCACACAAGATACAACCCCCCAAATTCACTCAATCAAAGTACCCCCCCACAAATAGATGATTTTGGCACTTTATAATGTAGTGCATGTACAATAGGCCACTTGCAACTTGGCTAAGTGGACTTATGATTTCTGATTTACAACTTGCTAATAAAGAGGCTGATAACAGACTAGAACAAATAAGCAAAGACCTAAATTCAGATCTATGCAATACAAGTGCCAAATAGGCCAAAAATGACCATATGCTGAAAGTACAAAATCCACTCAAGATCACTTTAAACTGATTGCAGATTCAAGAAGTAGATGAAAAATCATGCACTTTAAAAAAAAATGGCACCTGAAAAGGAGTGCGTATGAGCCTGAACGAAGCCTCTGAAGTTGCAGAAATGGTGACAAGACAGGTACAGTCATGAGAAACTGAAAATTTTGGAAAATATGTGCACCGAAATCAGAAACCGAGTACACCACTGTGAAGTACACAAACAATTAGCCCAAATCAAAAAAAATTGCTCGAAAAAAGGAGCAAAATTGAGTGAGATATGAGCCTCTGAACTTGGACTGCAAATTCAAAAACTCCATTGGAGAGGGGGCAAAAAATTTCAAAAACCCTGCTGACGTCATGCTGACGTCATTATTCCGCCATTTAAATTTGACGGTCATTTGGCCGTTTCATCTGGCATGAGCTAAAATTTGACGGCTTGATGCCCGTCACACCGCCGTCGGATTTCGCCGGAATATGCTATGAAGTCGAAATATTCTGCCGGTGAGTTTGTTTGTTGCCGCCGAAGATTTGACTTCACCAGAATATTTTGAGCGCTAGCGAAGACTGTGAAGCCAGCCGTCAGTGGAGAGTGTGGCGGAGCCCGCGGGGGCTGTGAAGCTAGTGGCTATGAGCCACGTGGAGGGCGGTGGGTGGTCGCAGTACCTGCAGTCTGCGAACTGCAGGTACAGTCTGCGTATGCAAACTTTTTCTTTTTGCCTTTTTTTTTTTGATTTTAAATTTTATTTTTGATTTTAATTTTGAAAAAAAACAATACAAAATTTTTGATTTTTGATTTACAAAAAATCAAAATACAATTTTTGATTTTTAAATAAATTATACAATAAAGCTGCTAATATCAAATGAATTTTTAAAAAAATTCGCAGCAGAATATCCCAAATACAATTTTTCAAGAGAGGGGATTTATTTTCTAAAAAAAATTTCAAAAAATTTCTAATGAATTTATTTTCAGAACTATAGAATAAATTCAGAAAATTGAAAAATACCCCAAATTGGCGAATTTTTCAGATCTGGAGCTCCTGATGTCCAATTTGGATGAAACGAAAGGTGATCTCAACTAGAAACAGCCTCCCGAACGCAATGGTGGACTTCAATTTGGTGTAGGATGCTCCAAAATGCTACAGCAACATAGATCTCTCCAAAATGGTGATCCAAAGACGCTCCAATGGCTCTGATACCATGTAAGAATTGGCTATGAAGGTAGCCACCCAAGATCTAGAGGCCTAATAGAAAGCACAAAAGAGAGAGAGAATAATATGACAAGAATAAACTGTATTCAATGTCAATAATATGATATGCAATACAATGCTCAATACTCAATACAATGCATAGGAGACCCCTTGGATATATAGCCAAGGTGAGAACATAGGAGGGCATAAGATTATGACAAGTGTCGTAATCTTATGACATGTGACAACAATAAAAAGTTATCACTCCATCTAAAGTGGAAAAGGATAATGTGATAATCTCCACAAAAGGTGGATCTCCCACAAAAGGTGGAGAGATAATCACATGATGTGTCCACAAAAGGTGGAAGTGATGAGGTATGAGATGTCAACTCCACCAAAGGTGGAAAATCTCCTACAACCTCCTATGTGGTCCCTAAGTAAACTTAACTAAGGTGTAATTATGACCTAGGATAAGGTACAAGACATTTAATTACACCAACAAATTCAATATGAATTTGTTTTCATATAAAAATGAGGATGCAATATGAATATGTTCTCATATATAAATGAGGATGCAATATGAATATGAATATGAATATGAATATGAATGCAATATGAATATGTATACCATCATTGCTTTACTTTAACAATGATCTTTTCTTGACAGCTCCTCTGGATCATTGCTTCCACTGTCATGACAGGATGTTATAACAGTCCTTGACCACTGTACTTTGACTCACTGCTATGACTGTTATAATGCTTGTACTATTTTAACATATTTTGTCCAGGTATTGTGAGGCTGCTTCTGAATGGAAAGAGCCAGATTCTCATGTTAAGTCAAGTGAAAATTTTCTTTTGTTATTGTAAGGTTCAAGATTTGATATATAATATATTAATATTCTTCTAACCTCTTTGAAAACTTGGCAGACTTGGCCTGATAAAATGCAATGAGTTGACACAACTCATACACAAGTCCCGACCAAGTAATTATTTTAAACTTGTGATTTCTTTTTATTGAAACTCATTAGAAACTTGACCCTTGACTTACATGTTTTGGGTGTGGAGTCATCTGTAGAAAAAATGAATAAAACCCATGTGAATTTTTCATTTTTTCATTTCGTTCGTCCTTTGATTTCAACCAGTAGATGAGCTAGTTTGTAGCCAAGTGACAAAATACCTTGAAAGGAAGGTTTGGAAGTTCAAATATTTGAAAAGATTTGATAATGATGATATTCTTATCTTCAAATGTGTAATCCTCATCATTTAGTCTAGTCAATCCAGTCTGATTCTTTAGCTTCATTGTTAGTTCTTTAAGTTTAAAGAATGAAAATTTGGTAAAAAATAGTGAGAGTTTGGTGCTGGAGAAAAGTTAAAAATATAGTGATTAAATATGAAAGATGGTGTGTCTGATGAAGTTCCATGTGGCTCTGCCCCTTGACCCCTACAAGAGCTTCACTCCCAAACCCCAACTGTTGTCATCCCCTTGTCATCCCCAAATCCAGGCCCTTGGTTCCCTCATTCCAAGACTCTATGGAATGGTGTAAAATATTGATTTGAGAGTCATATAACATTTGTAATTTTGAATTATGAAAAATTTGACAAGGTTTACATGCATCTTGCACAACACTATAGCTTCTTCCAACCATTTTAACATATTTTGTGCAGGTAAATATCTAGGTATAGTTCTTATTGGGTCTTTATTTGTTTACTTTACTGATCCATGTATAGCATTGCTAAAAGCCTATTTGTAGGATTTCTTTTAGAGACACACAGTTCTCACGAGTAATTTTTCTTCTAGGAACTGGTTTTTGGTTTTTAAATTTTTAATCTCTGAACAAATAATTTGGTATATATTTTAATTATAATTCAACTCCTTGTTTCTTACATCTGAATAAATGACATCCATTTGAAGGCCTTCCATGCTATAATTATCATTCAATAGTTTCCACAAATGTTTTTACCTAGAAATATCTATTCACTGTATCACATATTATACTAATGCTATAGTGTAAATTTAAAGCTACAAATAATGTTATTTTCTCCATTTCTCACTAGTATATAGACCTGCATGGACTATTGATAAATACTTGTTTGTGTGCCAGAGGATGGAGGGATTATCTAGGAAAAGTGTCAGTAGTGAAAAATATCGTAAATAGTTTTTTGAGAAAGATCTGTTCGTTGGTTTGCAGTAGTGAAGTGTTGAGTTGCACGAAATTTATGTTGTATTAGTTGATATATTTTTTTGGCACTACAAATCTTTTTTTATTCTCGTGGAGCTGCATATTGTCCAACATAGTTTTGCTTGTCTTTGAAGGAAGAGTGCATTCTCTTTTTGTAAACTTCCAGTTCGTGGAACTTGGAGTAGAATAATGTAAAAAATAATGAATAGAAATATTGTAATGAAATATCTTTAATCCTTAGATGTTTAAACTATCACATATATCTTCAACTTGATGAACCTAAATGACTATGGAGTTTCGGACTTATTGGACAAATTGGATCAGATCACTTGACAAATAGTTATCTCAACCCATTTGGCTACTTTCTTGATCAGTTGATCCCTGGATGACAAGAATGTATTGGAAAGACCTTTTGAGAAGCTATATCTCCATAGCAAAGCTTCTACATTTGGTCCTAGTGCCAGCCAAGTCAGCTATAATGCCAATGGCTACCATTATCACATTTTTATCTATCATCTTCATTGGAAAAACTTTGTAGTTAAGAAACTGCCATGCCAAAGCTATTGCATTTTTTTCTTAATGCAACAACCAAGTCATCTAGAATCCCATATGTAGTACTTGTCATGTTCTCATTGCCCTTTTCTTGAAAATTATACTCGAGAAATTGTATACCATGACATGTATAATGCATTAGCTACTTAGTTGTAGGTGAATTCTTTGAAACCTTCATATTGCTTCAAGAATTCAACTATGAGCTAAGCACCTTAAGCAAGCTGAGTAGCAGAGTAATGGAATCAAGCTATGGAGCTATATCAAATCCAAAAAATTCCAATTCATAGTTAGGATAATATTTGATAATGAGATTTGCAATATGTAGATACCCTAAGTGTTTGTGAGCTCTGCTACTTCAGATGAAGGAGGTGTCAATGTAAACAAATTCTGGGCATCTACCTCACTCTGAGCCCATTCATCCCATAGAGACTTAGATATAACTGCTCATTGCCCACAAAGATCAGATTGTATATTAAACAAAAGAATAGAGGAATGAAACCAAAAGACTAGGAACACCAAATTTATTGCTGACCTAGTGGTGAATCCACATCCAATGTGAAGGACTCCTTATTCCAATCCCAAGATTTGATGGATTGATTCAAATACATTGCTAAGCTTTTTATGCAACTAACATTTCTGCAGGGAACCATTATTTAATATCCATTGATTGAAATACCCACAACATCTAATGACTATTTTTGTTTGCAGTGCTTTAGACTTCCTACATTTTTTAATGACTATTCATTAAAACTGAGACCTCATAAACTTGTATTTATGCAATTTCTGTTATGGTTAATTATCTTTGTATCAAGTTGCTAATTTACACATTATTGTTTTTTCGGACATCAAAAAATGAGGAAAAAGAATTTAAGGTACAAATTAGATGATACTGATCATAATGCTGAAATTCCAGTGATAGATTATGAGTGCTTTCATGAAGAACGTGTGGCCATGAATAATGAATATTTATCGCATCTTGGTTTGACAAACATGTAAGTTGTAAATCCACTAAGTAGTATATTATTGATTTAATACCGTTTAATGAAATTTTATAGGCAAGAGATTTATCTATATAAGACATGATATGATATTTTATTTTATTTTACAGGCAAGAAAAAGAGTGCAGAGAAAATGCAAAGAAAACAAGAAAAGAAAGTAAAGATATAGTGCTGCCAGCTCGTAGAAGCCAACACATAAAGGATGTGTTTGAAGTGAAATATGGGGAGACCAGTATTGATCTACCTACTCATGCCACACTTGATATGGCCAAGGAGCATGAAGTTTCGGTTAATGAAATTCACGAAGAGAGTCTGCTTGCATTTGATGTGCCTCAGAGTGCACCTGTTGCATCTACAAATTTTGATGGAATTAGTGGATCAGCTAGAAATATTGGTAGTGGTTCAATAGAAGATGTTTTTGCTTTTGTTAAAAGACAAAGATTGAGTCAAGATTTATATAGATCTACAAAGAGGAATGCAAAAGAAAGAATATTAGAAGGGAAGAAGCCATTCTTGGTTGAGGTATCAAGAGATGGTGAACCCATTGGGAAAAATGCTGCAAGGTGGGCCTCAGAGTTGGGCATAAGATGTAGGGCCCATTTGGATATTTGCAAATCAAATTTTGCACAGCAAGATCCACGAAATGTGGAATATGTTATACAAAAAATGGAAAATGCCTTTGACACTATTGGTGGACAAATCTCTACAAAATATTACAAGCACAAGATGAGACTTCTGATGAACAATTTTAGATACAATTGCAGAAAAATAATCATGGAGGGAAACAAGAGGTTAGACTCCACTCTATCTCCCAAACAATGGGAGGCATTGAAAGAAAGTATACATTCTAAAGAATATTTGACAAAGAGTAATAGAGGCAAGAGAGAAAGAGATAATGTGAGGGCTGAATATACATTTGGCCAAGGCGGGTTGCAGGCCAAAATTGACAAATTTGGAGTAAGTGTATGGATTTTTGGTTCTATTTACATCTTGTTATTTAATTCAATTTTTTATTGAACTGACTATATGTTGAAATTGACATTGTTTTTTAGGTGGAAAACAATAATAGAGAAGTAGGAGTAGAAGATATTGTCAATTATATGTCAACACTAGATTGTACTAAATCTAAGAGTAGTATGAATTGGAAATCTAGTTCATCAATAGAGATTTCACAGCCATTTTTTGAACGCCCAGTAAGAGCCTCTCCAAATCATGTCAACTCAAATGAAGAGTACCAACATTTAATGAGTTGCTTGCATGGTCTCACCGAGAAAGTTTCACAGTTGGCTGCCTCTATTAAGCCTATAGTTTCTACATGGAATGACCATAA
This sequence comes from Sequoia sempervirens, assembly GCA_007258455.2. Taxonomy (NCBI): domain Eukaryota; kingdom Viridiplantae; phylum Streptophyta; class Pinopsida; order Cupressales; family Cupressaceae; genus Sequoia; species Sequoia sempervirens. The sequence goes on from VDFB02000017.1 coordinate 216,106,886, forward strand.
TTCCATAGATTTAGATCAGGTAAGAGGCTATTCCTCAATTTTTTTATTCTCAACTATATCATTTTTTTGCATACTCTTTCTCTATTGTTGTTTTTTCTTTGTTGGGATCTTCATAATTGTCTTACTCTATATGTTTTTACAGTTGCAAAACAATTATATGAAAGCAAAACGAAAAGGAAAAGACCCTGTCAATAGAGCTCTAAGCAAAGCTACACAACTTCAGGACAATGTTGACAGTGATTATGATGAATTCAAGGAGTATGTGCATAATATTGGGGTGAGTGTTATGAAACCTTTAGATTAATTTTTAATTTTGGCTGCTTTGGGTTTGAGCATAGGTCACAACCAGGATTGTATATCAGATCCATTTATGATTGCTTTTAAATCTAAAATGTTTGGTATGTGAAATGGGTGCATTTTAAGCATCTAAATATTGTTTTTTGGTTCTGGTATTTTCCTGGTTGCTTATAAATGATAGGGAAAAAACTTTAGGCAAAATAGTTTTAGGGAACCATGTACTTAAAGCTGTAGCACTTGAACATAGAAATGTGTAAAAGTTTAAATAACCCCCTTGATTCTATTGGCAACCTGTCACAGCTACAACACTTGAACATAGAAGACTATAGAGGTTTAAATAACCTTCCTAATTCCATTGGCAACCTGTCACAACTGTAGCATTTGAAAATAGAAATTACAGGTAGAAATTTTGTGCTTTACATTTTGATTTTCCTACATGATAGAGAGAATTTTGGTGGTCAGATCTATATTATATGGGAATCTACAGCCCACTGTGAATTGTATTATGACAAAAAAACAAGTTTGTTGTATCTCCCAAGTATCTATATAGTTTTACTCCAAGTTTTACACATGCAAATGTACAAACTACCAAAAACTTTAAATTTAAGTATTTCATCAAGCAATGGACAAGTGACATGGAAAATCAAATGAGAATTTGGGAACCTCTAACACATCCTAAATTTTCTTGATGGTAAAGGCACGAGTAATTCATAATGGTCACATTAAATTTAGAGGGTTTTACAATTTTACACCTCAAAAAAATGTAAGGTATATGGAAAAATAATCCCCTCATTGATGTCTTGCACCAGGGGGTCTCATAAACCAAATTAGTGTCTCTTAGAGGTGAGATGAAAAAATATCGTTACATTTAAATTAGCATGGGGGATTTCATTAATTAAATTAACATAGCAAAAAAGTGATAAAAGGCATGAAAATGGAAAAAGAAAATTGAAGGGAAAACTAAGAAATGTCATATATTTTAAGTGTTTAGTCTAATTTAAATATTGAATATAAACTAAATACATTCTATTAATTTCTAAGAATGCATACCTCAATTGCAATAGTTGTTGGAGTGAGAGGAGAGACATCTTTGTGACCATGTTCTCATGCAATTTCTGGAGACAACAATGGCTTCTTTTTATTATTCTCTTTAAATTAATGAAATCATGTTCTATGCAAAACCAAAATAATTAAATAAAAAAAAGAAAGACATAAGAGGGAATAGAGATATAAAATAATATGGAACTCAAGAATGTGATTAATGTGCATTATCATCTTGAACTCATGTTCAAAACGAACTGTAAGAGATACAAAAACATACTTTGAAGAGACACTTTTACATCAGAATTGCCATATGCTTCAACTCTATCCTCATAAAGTTTGGTGAGCCTTGTTAAAGCCTACCAAAACCAACACATACATGGATGTAACAATTGTTTTCGATATAGCATTTATCAAATAAATAACTGAAATACTGCATAGCATATAGCTCCCTTTCATATGTTATGAACTAGATTCTTATGATCCATAAGTTGCTTAATGCAGTCATGCAAAGGACCACAACCCATTTTATGACCATCTCAACATGCACTATGATGCATACAGGGTACACAAAATATACTAACCTAAGCAGCACACTAAAATATAAAATCAAAATAATGAGATAATGAGATAGCCTTGCACCTAGAAAGGGCCTTATGTTAAACAACACACTAGCATTTGTTGCAAACAATATGTATAAGGGGACCCAATTGCATCATGAATTCACAAAAGATGCCAAGAAGAACATCATGTTTCTCCTCTAGAGTGTCCTTGATGAGTTGTTGAACATTCATGGATGCATTGGGAGTCATCTTCTAAGAGTCAACCATCTCACCCCTATGACAGTACTCATGCAGATAGTCTGGCTCACTGATATGGAACAAAGTTGTACTCCTTCCTTCTGTTGTTGTGAGTAAACATTGAGAGACATTACCAAGACTTGCTCAGATGCCACAAGCCTAAATTGGTGTAGGATGTCTTGAGCCAAAGATATGCTCTAACACCGATGACCTGCACCATAGGGCTTGGGATGGGTGGCAATAAGGACAACATGATAAGTTATTAGCTAATAGCAATTGTATTATAACGAACATGCCATAGAATAAAAGGCACCAAAGTTCAAACCATTGTATGCTCGTGAAATACTGAGACAACATAACAGTGCTCTTCTATTGACCAGGAATAGGTTACCACATATGTATACAAAGAAATAGAAGAATAAGAATGAAAATTCTCAAGATCAAAGGCCAAGGATGATGATCCTAGCTGATTCATCTATGAATAGTACACCTATGGTGAACCAAAGAGGAGTTGAGATACGTGTCCTTCCTCAAGTTCTAAAATAAATACACACACAATTACAAGAAATAGAAGTTACAATCAAAATCTGTTACAAAAAGGTTTGGTTTTATAAAGGTGGATGATTGAGAGTCCATTTTCCCTGAAATAGGTTTGTGATAAGTGCACAAATGTAATTCTCACTGCCCCTACTTACCCATATGCATTAGTGTCTTTAGCATGAGGCAGTGCCACTGACATGTGATTCTTGATACTGTGCTGCAAGTTGCTTAGGTTATCTACTTCTAAAATATAAAACCAAGATAATGAGATAGCCTTGTACCTGGAAAGGGCCTTAATGTTAAACAACACACTAGAATTTGTTGCAAACAATATGTATAAGGGACCCAATTGCATCATGAGTTCACAAAAGATGTCATTCTTGATACTGTGCTGCAAGATAACCTAAGCAGCTTCCAGCACAGTATCAAGAATGCACTTTGTAAATAACTATAAATATATTAGGATTAGTTTTTTATTTCCCCAAATACAAGTCTTATAGCTTAGAAAGTCTCGTTAGAGAAACAATTCACTTCCGAAGACACTTAAAGAAAATAGTCTAGCATGTCTAATAATGTTGTAGAGTGAAGAGTCAGAATATCCCAATCAGTACAAGGATATTTCTTAGGAAGGAAGGTCTTTGGATTGAATATGAGGAGATGATTTACTTCTGGTTTCTAATATTGAAAAATGTAATCAACACTCTTGAGACTAGATTCTTGATGTAAATTCTAATCAACCCAACCAAAAATAAATAAAAAAGTTTTCACATGCAATGTTGGTTTTTGTGCTTCCATTTTCACACAGGTCTGACGAAGTGAAATGTCAAACAAATCATTGATCATCTAAAATTATCTCTGTAAACCCTAATAAAATAAAATTTTGATTCTGCATTACACAAAAGCCATTGAAGAATTAAACTTTACATGATCCCAAAGTTGTACAAAGGAAGAATTTGAGAGATAGTGGAAACTGATACTATATAAATAGGGAACCTCTTCCAAATGCGAAAGGGCGTTCATTCCTTTACTTATATTCAATGATTCAAAGGTGATCTATTAATCCGACATATATTAGACACAAGATGAAGTGGAGGTAGAAATTATTGTAAGGTAGGAAGATGGTGTTTTGAGGGCTATACTAATTACAAGAGGGATCACTTTAGCTTTGCGAATGGAATTGCCCAATGGTCTGACCACTGTGTATCCTGCAAGATATTTTATCCTGCCGAGAAAAGATTATTTTAAAGACACATACATCAACTTCATTAAACAAATACTACTAAAATACCTTTTATTAGGTTTATTCTCTTGTACTTCATTGGACCAATCATGTCAAAATGCCTTTCAGGTGTATCATGTGCTACTTGGGGGATTTTAGATTGCAATTGTAGTTCTACACTACTAGGATCCTACAACAAACCTAAGATTAAGATTTCCATAGTCCATTAGATGATAAGTACACCTTTCTGGAAAAAAAATGTGTAGAAGACTTGAAACAATATTTAGGATCCCAGTCTATGATCTATTATCAGGATACAAAAATAACATCTTAATGATAGATTGCAGTATGAACGTTGATTAAAAAATATCTACATAGTTTCATCCACAAAACCTTGCTTCGTGGCATTAGTTTTATATGTGGTTAGGATTGAGGATTAGAAGTTTGGCTTCATCTTTATCATTATTTCTTCCTATATTTTAGTAACATCCGACTCACTTCGAGCGAGGACTTTTTTTAACAGTCAATTATTGCATGTAGCTCTTTTGAATAAAAGCTCCTTTACCATGTCATCTCCTCTCTTTCAAATGAATAATACCATTTTTGCAAAGGAGTTGCTAAAGGCTCAAATTAAATGATGTCCATGGAAAAGACTAGTGGAGACATGGCTTATTGCCACATCTCAGTTCTCTTACAAATGAGCTTTTGCAACTAAAATAATTAGTCTTTTCTAAAATCTATGTCATTTTGTAAAATAATAGTGACTTTTTTGGATTACACGGTTAAATCTAGAAAAAGCACACTGTTATCAATATGGACTGTGGAAATCTAATGTCTTTAAGTTGCAAATAGGGTTGATACACACAATTGTCCGCAATACCTTTGTACTAGTGACACACACAGCTAGTCGCGAATGATTACCTAGACTTGGCCTTATTGATCTTTACTGCATCCTGTGAATGGGGACAAACTCAACTATTCAAAAGAAGTTTGGTATGGCTCATTGCTTGACATATATGATATAATTCAGTTGTTTTGGGCCTTACTAGAAACTTTTTTTTGAACCAAATGTTACCAAATCAATTACTTTAATCTCTAGGCTAACAATGAACTCATGTTTGGAAGTTATCCTTCAACCTCCTATGGTCCTCCAGTCTCCTCTATTTCTATACACCATAAATCACCTTCCACGGCTTGCCCTCTGCTCATTTTTTAGAAATCCATACATTTGGAGTTCCTACACAATCAAAATTGTTGCCTTATGGCTTGCTCCTTGGGATTTTTTTTTTTTTTGCTACTGCTTACTTAATATGCTGCTACAACTTTATTGCACTGCTCTGTGAATGAGATGCTCATGTCACTTCACTCTCTATTTGTGCCTTGATGTTGGTTACCAAAATTCCTCTACTCCCACTCTCTACCAAATATTCTCTGTCACTTAATTGCAATCTGTAAAACAGATTTGATAGAACTGCTAATCAATGGATATAGTAATTTCTTCCCTCAAATATCCTCAGCATTCAGGTTTTTTCAGCAGAACCAGGTTGCTCTAATACCGTATTGAAATTTTGCAATGAAATCTGTGGTAAATGGATGATTTTATTTATAATACTGAGAGCTATTTATACAATGACTTTCGGTCTTATTTTTAAGATCCACATCCCTCCTTTTTTCTCAACTAGAAGCAACCACTATATCTATTGTATAGGTGTTGTGACAACATTCAACAATGAACAAACCATATTTAATCCAGAACCAAAAAACATAGGTAACAGGTGTAGTATTTTAAATGTGTAACCATCACAACTATGATTTAATATACTTCTTAAAAATGGAGTTATCAATAATCTATTTCATTGGGTTAGGAACAAATGAGTTATTTACTATTTAGATAAATGATGTCAGTGAGGAATATTCTATTATATAAACTTATGAAAATAATGTAGCCTAACTTCTGTACTAAATTTTGGTCTCTGTAACTAAAAATTTCCCTCTTGATACTATTTCATGACCTTTGAAATCAGGCACTTTGTATATCCCCCATATTTGATGTGCAAGCTGCCATATTGAAAGTTTTTGCAGTCTTAAATGATATTATGTGTATAGAATATTTCCCGTTTGCTTAATCTTAATTAAAAAATTTCAACTGTTAGAGAGTAAAACATGTAAATTGGTTGTGAGTTACAACCACAAGATTTGTTGATAATTTTATAGTAAATAATCTTATGTATTACTATTGAATTCTGGTTTGTTTAAGCAAGTTGAAGGAAAAACTAGCAGCTTGAGTAGGTCATAAATTATCATTTCTTGTAGCAAATTAGTTGGATTACTTGGTCCAGTTTAAATTTACTCTTAGAAGTCATACTGACTAGAGAGTGATCAATAATTGATTTCTTTGTGCCAGAACCAGATGACTTATCTATGGTTTTACTAAAACAATATTAATAGGGAATACTTTATTTATATAAATTAGCGGGAAATGTGTAGCCACAGACTGCTATGATAAAAGTTATTCTCTATAGCTATCATTTTCCATCTCAATGCTATTCTGCATGAACATTGAAATTGTGCTCCCTTAATTGCTCTTTTGCACAATATATTAACAAAAGATGGTTCAACTTCTAAACTACATAACATAAATTAACAAAAATATATGAAAAATTAAAAGGAGTGAAACTAAATAACTGCTATTGATTGATTTTTGTTAACTATCGATTTCCTTCATGCAACTACTCTCTGCAAAAGTGTTTAGTGTAATAGTACAAATTAAATTTTCTAGAACCTGTGATAGAGATTTTTGAAACCATTAAGTATCTATACAGTTTTACTCCAAGTTTTACACATGAAAATGTAAAAACTACAAAAAACTTTAAATTTAGGTATTTCATCAAGCAATGGACAAGTGACATGGACAATCAAATGAGAATTTGGGAACATCTAATACATCCTAAGTTTGCTTGATGGTAAAGGCACGAGTAATTCATAATCAATAAGCATTTCATTTAACTACTTACCTTATACCTACATTTAGTACTCCTCACATGAATTCACATCACTTAGAACATGTTTAAGTGTTTGAATGTATGGTTCCAAATGCCACAAGTGAGGTATTTCTTAAGTCATCAACACAGATGCTTCAATTGATACATGGTTAGTAATGTTGAGCCAAGAATTTCTAGATGGAAAAGCAAAATTTGTGGATACAAGTTTCATACATTTTCACAAAGTAAAAAGAACTAACACATATATAAGAAGGAGATTTTGGTTGTTAAAAGAGGAATTGAAAATCTTAAAATATTCCTCAAGCCCAAACATTTTGCAAGAAAAACAAATAGTTAGCCAATAAGAAATTTGTTAAGGAAAAAAACAAACATAGATTTAGCCCAAGGGAGAATTGCTGGATGGTATTTTGAGTTCCAGAGTTATAACTTTGATATACAATGGGTTAAATGGAAAAATAATTCCCTTGCTGATGCTTTAACTAGAGATCTCAAAATTATTGTAGTCATCACAATAGATCCCATAGATCCACTTATTTGCCAAGTGAGATTCTAGTTATTCTATTAACCAATAGGTATGCTAATAGGTGGATCAAAATGATTAAAATACTAAAAAGGGATACTTGGGAATATAATATAGAAAGACATCATTTCTATATTATGGATGTTCTGGACCTTTTGGAAGCACAAATTATCTCAGAAATGCTTTCTCATTTGATCTTGTGATCACACTTATCATCAGGCTAGTGGTTACCTAAACATTGATCAAAAATTATAATTCTCTACTCAATCAGAGTAGTAAATAGTTTTTATTTTGATAGGTTTCCTTTTGAAAATTATGTAGATGCATATGGAATTGTATTAGATGAAGAAATGGTTGATTTCCTCAATTTAATTAAGTTTGTAAAATTTAAAGTTTTTGGTAGTTTGTACATTTGTATGTGTTATAGATCAAATATTATTAAGTTGCCCCATAAATATTATATTACTGGGCCCAACTTAAAATAATATTATTATTCATTTCCCTTGATTTATCCTTTAGCCTATGAGAAATGATGATATGCTAGAGGTCTCTCCATGGTTCTAATTTGGAAAAGGGAACATGACAATAACTGATTGCATGACAACATAACTGATGAGTAATTGACTGATTTTTAACTATGATTGCACAACTAACTACATGATTGCATGACTACATAACTGATGGGTAATTGATGTGTTGCTAATGATGATTGCATAACTGGTGAAGAACTAGCTTATTTTTAATGTGCTGATAACATACATCATTCTAATCAACAAGAGGTTGCAAACCACTTAGCTTGGTCTTTAATTGACCCTGATTACAACTGTTGTACTAAATAAGCATGTAGGGCCATAGCAGCCTGTAATAGTTTTAACTAGAGGGCCATGTTAATAGCCCAAAAGCAAACTGATTTTGAGAAGCCTTATAGTTTTCAATCATTTTTCTAGTGTTAAATTTAGTTTCTTTGGTTAATGTAATTATTTTGTGGAATTTTATTGATTGTTACTTACCATACTTCTGTGGAATTTTATTGAATGTGTATGCACAAGCAGGCTGATGAGAATGGGTTTGTAAAAGATTACCTGCTAGTATGTTGAGTGGAAAACAACTTGCTTCTCCAAACACAGTGAGTTATGTGATGACCTTAATGAACACATTTTATCGTATTTTTTGTGTTCTATGGTATTGAATATTAAATCTTACAATTTTTTATTTGTCTGAATGAGATATTGATTGAGTTGCATGTAGCTGCTGTAATCTAAAGATAAAACTATACAAGTTTATTAGTTTATGTTATTCATGCATAAAAATTTGTTGGAAGCCTTTATGCAAGTTTAGTAGGAACATGGATGAAGTGCAACTTTTGAATGTAATAAAAACTCAACATATCTTCCAAGGATTGTTATAGATCAAATATAATATAAGTTGAATGTCATGCTTTGGATTTATTTTTAGCTACCTTGTGCATCCTTTTTTACGAATCTCCTTATGTGTGGATGGAAACCAACCCTATACCTAGTCAAATCATTTTTTCAAAATGTTAACTTCGAGTTTATAAGCTGAATTGAAATTTTGAACAAAAATTAACTATCATCCATAGGTTTTGGATAAAAAATTCTTTTTTCCTAATTTTTGACTCCTCACACCTTGGTAGAAATGTATGTTTTGTAATTTTCTCTTGTTTTCTATGTTATAAGGCAGGTTTGTAATAAGGTTACTGAACAATAGTTAATATGGAATGCTTGTTGATATTTAAATTGCTGATGTGTATGCACAAGCAGGCTTATGAGAATGGGTTTGTAAAAAGATCAGCTGCTAGTATGTTGAGTGGAAAGTAGCTTGCTTCTCCAAACACGGTGAGTTCTGTGATGACCTCAGTGAACACATTTTATCGTATTTTCTGTGTTCTATGGTATTGAATATTAAATCTTACAATTTTTTATTTGTCTGAATGAGATATTGATTGAGCTGCATGTAGTTGTTGTAATCTAAAGAGAAAACTATACAAGTTTATTAGTTTATGTTATTCATGCATAAAAATTTGTTGGAAGCCTTTATGCAAGTTTAGTAGGAACATGGATAATGTGTTATTTGTTGGAAGCCTTTATGCAAGTTTATGTTATAATGTGTTATTTTTTTCTTTTTGCAGGAATGTATTGATAAACTCAAAGAAGGAGATAAAGTTAAGGTGTTGGATCCATTAGATGGTGATGTTGTGGGCATTGGGCGGATTCACTCCCTATCTATTGTACATGGAGTCAACTTGAAAGGAACAATGGATGCAAATGTAAACATTTTAAAGGTCACAAGTAACATACCCCTTGTTTATGAAGACAAAATAGATGGAGTTGTTCGTCTGAAAGAGAAAGAGGGAACCTTCACACAGTGGCCACTAAAATATTTGCAAAAAATGACATAGTTGAACATATTTATCATGTACTAGTTGCTAGACATCTTGGCTCACTACTTTATGCAGTATTTTGAATATGTTGTTCAGGGATCTTAATTATCATGGTGTATTTGAAAGACTTGGAAACTCTTAGACAACTTTGACATTTTTTATTATATTTACATATATACTCTTAGACATCTTTGACATCTTATAACTTGATATATATATTGATATATATTTGCATTAAATTTTTTTATTGTAGATTACCTTTATTTATCATGATGTTGAATCAATCTTTTAATTTTAGTATGTTGTAGCTTGTACGCGCATATGTAGTATTTTTATTTACTTTTATGTTTTAGTTCAAATTTAATATTATATTAGTTTTGCATTATAAAATTTATGGTATTTAATAAATTATTTATTTCATGATTATATTTACTACCAATTAATGAAAACTAGTAAATAAAATGGCTGAATTAATGACTAACTGTATGACTAAAGTAATGATTAAATTAATGACTAAATATGACTAAATGACTAAATAACTAAATATATGACTAAAGTAATGACTAAATTAATGACTAAATATATGACTAAATTAATGATTAAATATATGACTAAAGTAATGACCAAATATATGACTAAATAAATGACTACCTTGACTAAATAAATGACCAATTAACAACAATTAATGACTAAATTAATGATTAAATATATGACTAAATTAATGACTAAATATATGACTAAATAAATCACTACCATGACTAAATAAATGACCAATTAATAACAATCAATGACTAAATTAACGATTAAATCAATGGCTAAATTAATGACTAAATCAATGACTAAATCAATGACTAAATTAACGACTAAATCAATGACTAAATCAATGACTAAATCAATGACCAAATTAATGACCAAATCAATGAGTACAAATCAATGACTAAATAAATGACTAAAATAGTTTAGTCATAAATTTGGTCACATTATAAATGACCGACAATAAACTATTAATGGTCACGTAACCAAAATTAGTCATTTATATGCAATTTTTAGTAGTTTATTTAGTCATATATTGTTGTTTGTGTACTAGTGGATCCCTAGTCCTAGTGCCTTCCTTACATTTGCATATGGGTCCATTCATGGGCGAGCAGTGTACTGGTGAAAATGACAATCCTTCAATTCTTTCTCAGAGTTACCAGCGCACTGGGAAGTTTGTAATTTATACATGCCCTGACCAAGGGTCATGGGATAAGAGATTCCTACTATGTATTTGCCACTGAAGATTGCTTGTATGTGTTGGAGTTTCTGAGAAAGCTCCAATAGGATGATCTGGTTGTTGGGGTATCGTGGCAACTTGTTTAGCCTTTCGGTGAAGCCTTAGGCACGGATGTATGTGAACTTTGGATATTGAATGAAGAGGAAGGTGTACTGCTTCAAGAATGCCCGAGCACTATGGGAAACCCTTCTCTCAAAATCCCTAGCAATCATTCTGATGATATGGCCAATGAAGGTGTCATTTACCCTGCAATATTCCTTCTTGAAGTTTCGGTACTGGAGCTAGGGATACCTATAATAGGCCTTCAGTATTTGACCCTACTCCTCATCGGGTGCCACTAAAAACCCTCTGTATTGTCTCCAGTCTACAAGGGAGTACACGAGATATGAGGTCATGTAAAACTTGGAACTTTTCTTCACATTGACAAACTGCTCATGGAAGCAGTCACTTATTATACCTCCCCAGTAGAACAAGGACTTTGTGGTAACATCCTCATTGCCACGAAGGATCTGTTCAATGAAGTACACCATCCACTACTAAAATAAGGCATCCGTAGGAAGACCCATAATCTTGCTTAGGATTGTGACCAAGTCATGGTAATCTTTGTGGAAATCACTACGAAAGAGTTTGTGAGGAAACTTTGCAGCGCTGCCCCATTTTTCTTTAAGCCAATGCTGATTTATTAACCTTTTGTAGCCTATCGGGTTGTCATCCCATGCTACTTGGAACTCCTCTATGGTAGGTGTTTCCATTTCTTGAAAAGTGGGAATATGGAAGGTCTTTGTGATTCCTTCAGCCAACATGTTGGCAAGAATGTTACCATCTCTGTCAATTATGGTCCTTGTGTCTGGTTGATATGCCTGCCGACAAGCCATGAACAATTCAGGGGCCACGAGGGATGGAGGGAAGCCTGTTGCTTTTGCAATTCCACTTTGTCTGATCAACCTCGCATTCTTGGTCGTCGGATTGACCCTGACCCTTTGTGTAAACTCGTCAATATTGACATGGCTTATATTGGTGTTAGTGATTTCTTTCTGATCTGTGGTAACCTTCGAATGAAACAGTTCACCTTGGAACTGGTGCTTCATTTGGTCCTTGTTCTCTTTTCCTTGAGGAGTCTTTCCTGACTTCTTTTCTTTGTCCTTTTCCACAGCCGCCCCCGAAGGTCCAGCACCCGATTCCATATATCCTACAAGTAATTACATAGTCAGTGCAACTAATCATGAAAGTCTTAATGTTAGTCAAAATACCATGGATGAAATCAATTTTAAATAATTTATCATTCATAAAATGATACTTCTACTTCCAGATGTCACTAGTCTTTTAATGGAGGGCTTTCAGACTATCTGGGCTCGAAGCTCTAGACTTCCCTAGAAGGAATGTTGTTTTGAGAGGGAAAATGGGGTAGAGCGACTTGGCAAATCTTTCCCAACCATATTTTGATCACTCAAAAATGATCATAGTGAAGAGGGCCGAATTTGAGAACATCGGTCGAGATCAGATTTCAAATTTAAGCTTATTTTGATTGATTTGGGAACAACCAAAGGTACAAGGCCAGAAAGTTGGCCGGAGTTCATTGTTTGGAAAGTCCAAGCAGAAAAAAAGTTTCTGGGGTAGAACTCCGGGGTTCGGGACCTGGTGGGTCTAAGGGCGGCTGGAAGTTTTGCAATTTAAAGTGCTCAGGCCTAAGGGCCCAGGACACTGTTATGCCTTCACCATTTGGGATGGTGATAGTCAAGCAAAAGTTTGGAGGGGGCGGCCTGGCAGACTGGACCTGACATCAGGGTTAGATGTCAAATTTCACTTTGAGCTTCCACAGCGAGAGGGAGGCGGAGCCGAGAACTCAGAAGGGCGAGTGTGAATTTCCCTTTTGGAATAGCAGAGGAGGGATAGAGTCCTGAGGGCCAGAGCCCGAAAGGGGCGAGGATGTTTAAAGCTCACTACCTCCCTCCAAGCAATGAATGGAAGCTCGGGGCCCAAGAGCTAGGAGGTCACCGATGATTCGCCATTTAGAATGGAAAATATGGGACGGAAGTCAGTAGACCGGGACCTAGGAGGGCGACAGAAAGTTGAGTTCAAATACAAAGGAGACGGCGAAAGGAAGGGCGGACCCCAGAGCTCAGGCAGACGGGATGACTCTGCCATTAGGAAAGGCGACATCTTCACAGACTTCTGGACACAGAAGTCCAAGGGTTCAGGCTTGAAGAGCCAAAACGGTGACCAAGTTTTGATGTTCAAGTTTTTTGACCTCAACGGTGAAGGGACAATGGAGGTCTGAGGATCCGAGCCCAAGGGGTCAAATTGCCATTTGGGGACTGTTCGTTGTTTTCTGTTTTGGACTGCCAAGAGAAGACTTAGGCTCGTAGGGCATGAACACCACTGGGTGATAAATGATCGCGATGAGGTGAAGTTTCGGTCGTGAATTCGAGGGAAATTTGGAGGTTTTTTCGAAGAATAAAAAACATGGGTTTTGTGCATTGCATTATGTTTTCATCAATCACATGTACTTTTAACCCTTGTTGTTCATTTTAATCTTTAAAAATCATGAAAAAATTGCTCGGGAGGGTGGATGGAAAACCTACCTCGGACACTCGATGCGGCAAGGTGTGAAATCCACTCACGATCGACAAGTGATGACAATGGGTGCAAGGGTGACGATTGACAAAGATAGGGATCCTCTCTCGCAATTTCTTTGACCTCTCTCAGCAACACTAACAAGTGAGAATGATAGGTTCGGGCAAGATATTAATACTCCCACTGCTATTAATGGCCTCATTAAATGCAAGTATGACAAACAATTGGGTTGGTGGATTTTGAAATTGTGAATGGCAGTGGGAGGTCTGGGGCCTAGAGGCTGGAAAGACGCGAGGCGGTGGCCGTCTTGGAAAATTCTGCTCAAAAATCACCGATGGAAAAGGGGAAGTCAGGGCCCGGAGGATGGAAGTCCACCACTAGTTTTCCATCAAGGCGAAGTCCTCATGGAACTCTAGAAGTGGAAGTCCGGAGGTTCGGGCCTGGCAGGTTCGAAGGCAGTCCAGAAACTTTACAATTTTCACCAGACGGAGAACAAGGATCCGGGACCTAGGACCCAGGGTCTGGGAAGGCACATTGACCATCCGGGACACCAAAATAGGGCATGCAAAATGAGGCGGGGTCAAAAATGACCTGGCTGGTGAAAGGAAAAAAGAGGGTCCCTATTCCAAATGGGGCGTGTGTGCTGAGGGCACAACAATACCCACATAATTTGATAGAAATTTTCACACATGAAATTATTTTAAGTTCTATAATGTTGCATTATAGTATTTCAACATTACGTCTTAACCATTACTTCTTACTAGCATCCTAACACCCAATTTAATATAAACATATAGCCATATTCAAGCATTTACATCAATTCTTTAAATTAATAAACAATAATAGAACCACACATCCACTGTAAATTGATAGAGAAAAATAAAATAACCTTGATTATATTATTCATAATCTATAAAACAAGTACATAGGACAATAAATGGTGTCAAACTCGCACTATTTGTATTCTATATTGCTAGTATTACTAACAAGCTTACATATACATATTGGCAAACTCGAACCTAAGACTTAACACTAAACTATTTAGTATCCTTTACAATTCCCTATGTGACCAATCCCAGAACAACCAACCACCCAACAAACCTTGTAATTGGCCCTGAAATCCCATTTATAGAGATATGGGAGTGACAAGCACTAGGCCGAAATTATAATTACAATTTCATTTTCATGTGAGTTAATATCAACCTAATATCAGAGATTCCCTAGACACTTACATTTAATCCTTGCAAAATAGGGGGAAAACCAAACAAATCACTTTCAATTGCAATAGCTCCAAAATCCCTTGTCCATGTCATCATTAAAGACAAAAAACCATATGCTTGTTGAAGAGGACAAGTCTGTTGTAGTGGCCATGGTGTCATGAAAAACAACAATAGAGGAACAATGCTACTCTAATTCTTCAGCATCAGAGTATTCCCGCTTGCTCCACATTCATGCTGAAATTGGAGAAGCAACTAATCCTCCCTCATCATAATCCTCATGTGGCTCCAAAGTGAGTAGGTATTGGCCATACTCTAGGTTAGTATCTCTTTCATCACCTGAAGGGTTGTTTGAAACTTCTATGCGAGAGTTGTGTCGTCCCATGTAAGCCTTGTGGTACTTATTATTCTTCCTCGCTTCCCTCACATGCTTGACTAATTCTTTCTTTCTAAACTTGACCAATTCTTCTAAAACAACCCTACTCAAATTATAGGTGATCTTAACAACACTCTTCTTATTTTTTCCATAGGTACTCCTCCTGTCCTTTAATGTTGCAAGAGCTCCTAGTATGCCAAGTTTAGTTTTAGGAATATCATCTTGAGATTCATGCAAACTAAGTCTCCTAGACCTTCTAACTAGCATGAAAAACTCACTTGGATTACTCATCTCACATGAAACAAGACATGGACTAGCAAACCTAACTTTATAGAAAAGACACTAGCCTATACCCTCAGATTGCTTTTGCAAGAAAGAACTCTCAAACCCACACAATACAAACCAGCCTAGAATGCAATTGCAAGAAATAAAACTCTTACCACCCTATGGAATTAAAACATACAATCCAACCCATGCACAATTTGGGTATGTGAAAGATCATCATGGAAAAAATAGACCCTTAAGTGATGATAAATTTAGAAAAATCAGAGTTAGGAAACTTGACGTAAAAATTTGAATAAGTTATCTATACTATTTCAAAAATATGCAAGAAGAGAATCTGTACTAAATTAAATGTAGTTTATAAACTACTAGGTTTATTTTTTAAAAAATGTATTTTGTGAAAATTTGAAATTTCAATGCGATAGTACTTAAATTTTAGGGAAAACATAAGAAGTAGGTGTCTGTTTGACCACCCTAGCCATAATAAAATGATACTTTTTTATTATAATATTTTAGATATAAGTAGACGACTCATGTTCTAATGTGATGCATTGTTTTTGTAATTTTTTTCCAAGTAAATTTAATTAATTATGAAATTTTTTGTTACAAATTTTAAAAAATATAAAAACTCATATATCTAACCACTTTAACTTGGTCAAAACTTCATGGAGTTCATTTTTTTAAAATCCTATAGTATGCGAAGCATAAAATCCAACACCTCTTTTAGATGCAAAAAATGTGATACCATTCGAAAGCTATAGATGTTTCTCAATCAGCCTATCAATCAACACTTTATTCGTAATTCAAATAGAAAATGAATAATAATTATTTATTAAATGCAAAGTAAATCATAATTTATATTGGTTGAAAGTTGAGAATCTCCTTTAAAAACCCTTTTTGTTTCATTGATTATTCGTAGAAAAAAGTCATCAACCGCATACCCTACACATACTCATCATATCGCCACTTTTTGGCCCATCATGATCCTGTACATACCCATTTACAACAAAGCAAGTATGCATACTCACTTACCTAGGGAAACCACTTTTACTACCTCTACGATTATTTTCTCTGAACTTGAACATTCATTCTCTAGTTTCAAATCAATTACTCAGCTCTTTGATAATTGCAAAGGATGAGATAAAACTATAGGAAATCCTCATTAAGTAGAGTGATTTGAGCATGTAGCCATTAATGATCAAGCATGGGTGACATGAGCGAGCTCACAAGAAACCTCTCAACTTTGAATCCTAGTCGTCGATCATTTTGGATTTAAAACATAATGGGTATGTGCAGGATCATGATGGGCCAAAAAGTGGTGATATGATGGGTATGTAGTTGACGAATTTTTTTTTACCCAAAATTGATGAATTATGCTTTACTTTGAATTTAATAAATTATTATTATTCATTTTCAATTTGAATTATGAGTAAAGTCCTGATTGATAGGCTGATTGAAAAACATTTATAGCTTTCAAACGGTATCACATTTTTTGAATCCAAAACATGCATCACATTCTATGCTTCGCATACTATAGGATTAAAAAAAATGAATTTCATGAAGTTTAGACCAAGTTAAGGTGTTGCCAAATTATTTCTGGATTTTGATTGTGTAAGGATTTTTGTATCCATAAATAATTTGGCAACACTCTATATGGATTGTGGAAATCTACTATCACTAATCAAGTTAAGGTGGTCAGACATATGATTTTATATATTTTTTAAAATTTGTAATAAAAAAATCATAATTAATTATTTACTTGGAAAAATATTTCAAAAAAAATATGCATCACATTGATACATGAGTCCTCTACTTATATCTAAAATCTTATAGATAAATATTATCATTTTATTGTAGTTAGGGTGGCTAGACAGACACCTACTTCTTATTTTTCCCTAAAATTTAAGTACTACTGCATTGAAATTTCAAATTTTTACCAAATAGATTTTTTTTTGAATAAACCTAGTAGTTTAGAAACTATATTCAGCTTTATATAGATTCTATTCTTACATATTTTTGAAATAATATAAATAACTTATTCAAATTTTTACGTCAAGTTTCCTAACTTTGATTTTTCTAATTTTTTTGCCACTTAAGCGCCTATTTTTTCCATGATGATCTTGTACATACCCTAATCAAGGACTCTCTTCAAGCATCACCACTTGCCTTTTCATCCATACTCAGAAACATTGATGAAACCCTAAAAAATTTCCATGTAGTTATCCACATATCTGCTACATTGTTTGCATTTCATCGCTCATCAAAGTAGTCCCCCTATATCATCTCTAAACTTCGACGACAAGAAACAATAAGTCATTGAAGGGAATATTCTTGGTTATAACCCCTACCGCTTCACACAGAAAGGTGGCTAGACTTCATAAATGATTCGGCGAGGAGAAATTTCTAGTGATACCACAATACATTCACGGCCCATCACTCATCGCTATAATTTCCTTGGAATTGAGAACGCTTTCAGTGATTGGGAAGATTCCTGGTGATAGCGTCAACTTTAGACATGTGTTGATCACACCACTCTCTTCAATCCACTTCCATCGCTCATCATAGAAACTGGGAAAATTCTTAAAACACTTCTTTGATGGCATCATACAAGAAAATTACATCACCCATCACTCATCATTGAAAAGAGGCAAGAAGCTTGAAAAATTTTAGCGATAGGTGATGCACAAGGCCCACAACCATACTGATCTTCATGGTAATAGTCATGGAGAGTTACAAATTTCAAAAACACACCATACAAAGGGAAACAAGGGCCCATTGCTCATCACTACATAATGAGCCCAATAGTGAAAGTAACTTTAGCGATGAGTGATCACTTAAGTGATTTGCACGTGCAAATAAGATGTTTTAAGAAAGGGGTCCTACTAGGACAATGCATGATAAGGTCATAAAAAGGCTAATCGACACTTATTTCAAAGAATGTAAAGGAAGAAAAGGCTGATAAATCAACTTTACAAAAGAAAATAAAAATCAAGGACCAATGCATGCATAAATATTCAGCGACTGGTGTAAGATAACCATAACCATATTGGGTCGGTTACCCAATGAAATTCAATGACTCAAGTTGTTTTTCAATATGATTGGGAATGGGCCAAGAATTCAACGATAACTTAGAACAATGGCAAGGATGGAGGCCCAATTGTTTTTAGGAAGGGTTCAAACCCTAAAATAGTGATAGTGAACAAAACCTTAAGCCCCAAAAATGGATTGTAACCAAAACTTAAAGAATTTTGAGATGTACCAAAAGCAAATGTAGGGGTTCCATCACCTTCGTCACTAGTATGAGAGGTTTCAATAGAAGAACAATTATTATTTTCATGGTTATCTATGCTTTTATCTTCTTGTATCATATCATCCTCACAAATATGAGAGACATTAGGGTTTTATTGAGTGATAGGCAAGCCAATATTAAGGATTGTGTCAATGGTTTGTTTTTGTTGCTCTAAGATGTTTTCATAACTAAGAAAGATAGTGGAAGGATGGATAACAAGTTTCTTAATAATCTCATCTCCATGCTCTACATTGAACTCATAAAAGGGGATGTTGTACCTATACAATCCATTCTTAACCATTTCAAAACCACATCTCTTAAAAGAAAACATGCTAACATGAAAAAGTAAGCTATCTAATTTATGCAATGTAAACAAATGTCCTACATATTTAAATATTTTAAATATTGAAATTATTTTTTGAATTATTTTTAAAAATGACTACACTAAATGGATGATTTGACCTAGATACATAAAACAAAAACTCTTAAAGATTTCCATACAAATATAGTAGGTTACCAACAAGCCTAGGAAGTACAAAAAATCACCAGAAAGCTTAGAAAAGGTTGGTATTTGTAGGCCTCTATGGAATCACTTTCCTAGATGGGCGTATGAGTCCCACTTAGGGTTTTTGATAGTTTCAAATAGTGAAAAATAGAGAGAACAAAATACCCAGAAATATGGAAAAAAAGACCTATAGAGGGATTAAATCACCCAGGTGGGTGAATGAGTCCCAAATTAGGGTTTTTAAACTAGATTTAGCAAATTCTAAGTTGATTTTCAGGTGTCTAGGTTGTATTCTCAAATTATTTTTTGTAAGTACAAATGTCCAATGAAATTTAATGATGTAAAATGCAAAAATGCAACCTATATGCACTTTTCACTAACGCAAGTTTTAGAAGCCCTAAATGAAATTCAAATAATGCAAATCTAATGAAAATTTAATGCAAACTAGATCTAGGACTATAATGTTCTCCAAATCAAAAATTCAAGCTTCCAAAGGTTTGGTTCACTAAAATGATCTAAAGGGAATAGGGTTCTTCCTTTTGTGAGATGGAACTAGGGCTTATGACCTATTTCACCATTAGTTCATTAGGAAACCAAGATCCCTCAACCAAGTGACTCAATTGAGGGAAGGGATGGTAGGATGCTTCCTTAGGTGTGATTAAATGGGGGTTTTCCATTAAAATGAAGCTTCAAAGGAGAAATGAAAACTCTAATGCACAAAACCCTAGAAACTTAAGAAGATGAGATCAAATAAACAAAAGGAAATAAAATAGAGAGGAACCTGAAAAACTAATGGATTCTAAGAAAGATCTGCAACTCTGAAACTTTTCTCTTTGAAGTGTACTAGGACTCATACGCTAGGCTGGGTGATTTAGTCTTGCTATAGGAATTTAGGTATAATCTTTAATCTTCTGATGATTTATCTAGATCTGAAAAAATTTAGTAAAAAGGGTATACTAGGACTCATATGCCCAAAGGGGAAATTTAGTCCTAGTGCTATGGTTTGAATAATATTTTTGTAACCTCCAGTGATCTTCTATAGCTTTTTCCTTATCTGATCTTGAAGTCTAAAAGTCTGAATTCTAGTTTGTAGGTGAGTTTCTGTGAAGATGACAACTTGTTGACAACTTTTGCAACTTTGTCTTTAAAGGATATTCAAGCTCCAATTCACCTAAATCTACAATCACACATGAAGAGGGAAAAAAAAAAATTGTTAGGGAATAATGGTTTACCTTGGTCAAACTCTATTTTAGTAATTAAAATTTGAAATGAATTGAAATAACATGAAGGAATGATGAATTAACAAATGAATGTAACAACTCACCAAACCTTGTTGAATCCTTCGAGTGTAGATCTTCAACTTCTATGAATTGGATTGAATGGATGTAGATATTGATCATCAAACTTGATATGGATTTGAAATCTTGAACTTGGATCACAAATGCTACATCAACATGTTAGCTCATAGTCACACATGATGCATCAAGACCTTGACATGATGTTTGAATCTTGAATATTGCTCCAAATGCTTGATGATTTTCTCTTGAATTCTCTTGTAAATGATCTCTATCATAAATTTGATATAATTCTTGAATACTTGAAATTTTGGGTGAAATTATGTGAAATAACCTTGTATCCATAATTGTTTATGCCTAAAATTCCTAAAATTACAACTCTACAAGCTAACATTGGATCGAGGATAATAAAATCCTATCAATAATTTGAATTAAAATAGGTCCAAGTTAAAGGACTCATACACTAGGTTGGGTGTATGAGTCCCAGTGGCTTAAACCTAGGACATGGATTTCAATAAGTGTTGTGTTCATTGTAACATTTAAAATTAGGTCCCGAGACCTAGGTGGGACCCATATGCCCAAAGGGGCGTATGAGTCCCAGATCACTAAATCTAGAACACATAGCCAAAAACATTAAATTATATTTTTTCATTTGGTAAATGTTGGGATTATCCTAAAAAAATGCCTTTAATTAGACTCGTGGATGCAAAATAAAACCAATTAAGACATAAATGAGCCAAATTTTAATGGGGATGACCCAAAAAAGTGTGAAAATGTAAGGGGATACATTTTTCTACACTAATTGATAAGAAAATTCATTTCTATTGTCAATACCCAATAATTTAATTATCTTTCAATTTTAAAACTTATTGATTTCTCCAAATTCTATGAAAGAAATGAAAAACTTTAGATTTACTCTTTAAAAAATAAAATCATGTTCTTGTACTATAATCATCAATAAATAAAATATAATAAGTGGACTTCAGATTTGAAGGAACATTAAAAAGACCAAACATATTAAAATAATCTCCAAAATACTATAGAATTTATTAGAACTCAAGTAAAAATAAACATATATTTATTTTTTCCATAAATATAATGCTCATAGAAATATTATTCAAGATTATAATCAATCGAATATTCAATAAGGTTTCTAATTTTGAAGGTTTGTAGACCATTCTCTTTGATGTGGCCTAATATTCGTTATTATAAAATTATTTTAAATAAATAATTTTTGATTTAATAAAAAGAATACCCTCAAGTGCCAAGAAGCCATGGCCATCTACTACATAAGGTAATAATATTTGTCCACCCAAAAAAGAATCTATAAACATATTTTCATAGGAGCACTATTGCACTTACTAGTGTATGCAATCGACTAATATAAAGTTCTCAATGTAATACGTCTATCAATTACTATGACGCCACTCATCATTTTAACACCTTTATATAACCTACAATTTTGCATCTATTAAATTTCTCAAAGATGATAGATTATGTGCCATTCTAAGAATATAAAATATAAAATCAAATCTCTTAACTATATGATTATGAAACTTTATCAAAATAATAGCATAACCAACAACACCCTAATACACTTTACCTCCTTTATATTTTTTATACTTATAAAATAATTGTCTATTCTAAGTCATAAAAATATTAAATGATGCACTTAATTCAATCAATTATGCATTCTCACCTACACAAATGTCCATATCTAAAATTATTTTTTCACCATCTTCCTTCTAGAAACTCCATATTAGAACAAACTTTCTTGTTCTTCTTTGCACACCTTATGAATTTGAAAAAGCTTACTATAGTTTTTTAGTAAATAGTGTTAGACTTTCTTAGATATTTACATCTCTCCTTGGACATTTATATTTATTTTTAGGCTACTTATAATTATTTTTTCCTCTTACTTTGTTAACATAAGATGGATAGGTATGCACTTGATTAGAGGAGCTAGGATCAGTCATTGTTGGAGGTTTAGGCTTAGTTTGTGACTCAATTTCAAAATGTAAAAGACCACACATATCAAGTGGTGGGATGTTAGGGGGTGTTGGTCATTGCATGGACGGGTAAAAGGATGAATTATTCTCAAGATCATTAAGGAAATTGTTTATGAAATTGTTCATGATATCATCATCTTCTCCAATGATGTCAACTTCATGGGGGAATTCATTAGTAGTTGATTGAACATGATTATACTCAAGTGAAATAGGATCAATTCCAAAAACACAACTTGAAACATCAACTAAATATGTTAAATACTTCCATAAATTACCAATGTGCATGTCCATTGTTTGAAATGCAAGGGGATTTTAATATTTTTTAGATTTATAACATGGTGAATTTTTTATTACACTATGAAAATTTCTAAAAACTATTCCTTGTAAATGGAATTTTGAAATCACACAATGCACTAAATTTAATAAATGAAGCTAAATATGATGCACTAAATTTAACAAATGAAGCTAAATATGATCAAGTCCACTTAACTAAAATTCTGCAAAATGAAATAGAAAACTAAAACAACAAAGTAGAATGTAGAAATAGATGTTTTAATGCCAAAAAAATAAGGAAATGACCCTGATCAGGGACTCATTCACTCAAGGGAGAATGGCTCCTATGTTAGGCTTTTGAATTTTTTTTTTATAGATTTCTGAGTTGATTCTAGTGGTTTCTAGATTCTCATCTAAACCAGTGAGTTACAGTTTGAATTTTCTATGAAATTACTATTGAATGCAAGTAAAAAATATGACAAAATGACAAACTAAGTGGCCTAATTTGATGTACAATATTGATTTATTTTTTAGATGCAAGTGAATGATGATGCAATGCTATGTAAATGATTTGCAAAATGATTACTTTTTTCATATTTCAAGAGATGCAAAAATGCAATCCTAAAACCCTAAATAAGATTTAAAGTAATGCAATTTAAGCAAACCTAAATGAGATTCAATCAATGCAATGAAATTCAATGAATGTAAAATCTAGATGTAAGGTGAAAATGGACTCAAAAATTAGAAAAATGTAATGATCAAAGGTTGGGTTCACCAAAATGAAACAAAGAAAACTAGGTTTGAGGTTAAATATGGAGTGATGAAAATGGGATATGGTGGACCTATTTCTCTCCATTTCATTAGGAAATGAGATCCGTGCCATGAAAGGACTATCAACCTTGAAGTGAGTGAAATCAAAGTGTGAATCTACTAATTTTCTTTTTTTGCAAGGACAGAGGGTCCTTATTAAGCAACACTTTGGGGAGAAAGATTAAAAATAGTAAATAAAACAAAAAATACAATCTACAACTTGGATCTAATAAATTAAGCTCAATATTGATTGAACCAGAAATTGAAGTGTAGATTAGAGAGAGGTAAGATGATGTGTACCAATCACCAAAAGTGATTTTCTAAAGCTAAACTAGGACTCTTTTTCCTAGGGTTGAATGGATCCTAAGTTAGGGTTTGTTTGCATCTTTTGGGAGCCTCTGCTACATATCTAAATCCTCCAATTTTCCAAGGTTTTATGTTCATAATTTTCTAAAAAATAATTGTAATTGAGTTTTTGTGAGATGAAAACTTTTGTGACAAATTTTTCAACTTTGAAAACTTCTTCAATTTTTCTCTTCAAGAGATCTTCAAGATATCTTCCACCTAAATTTGCAAACACAAATCAATAGGAAATTTTATTTTTATTTTTTGAATGGGGGTTTGCCTTGGTCGAGCCCCATTTTCATAATTAAACCTTAAAATGAAATGAAATAGCATGAAATGAATGATGAATGAAAAAATCTATGCCATAACTCACCAAACCATTAGATAAACCTTAGAATGTAGATCTACAACTTGCATGAAATGGCTTCAATGGATGTAGATCTTGATCTTGAAACTAGATTTGAAACAATGCCTTGAATGCTTGAATTGATCATGAAACCTACATCATCATACTAGCTAAAGCATGTATCATGCAAGAAGAATTTGACATGAAAATTGGATCTTTATTGCTACAATAATTCTTCACTAAATCTGATCTTGAATTCCTAGAATTTCTCTTGAAATTATCTAGTAATTCTCACTTTAATTTTCTTAGATTGATCTAAAGTCTTAGATTTCTTAGATGAAACTTAGTGAAATGACCTTATATTTATAGCTATGCAACATTAATTTCCCACAATTCAAATAACACAAGTCGACATGTGAATATTGATTTAAAATTGTTAAAACAACACCGAAAACATAATTTAAATTTGGGTCATAGTTCTAAGTGAAGACCCATTTTCCCATGGGTGAATGGTTCCTAGGTCACTCACGTAGGACACACATTTATCAATGAGAAGTGTTATGTTAATGCATTAATGAATGTTGGGTTTCCTCTTCGAAAAATGAATTGATTAGACTTTGATTTGAATTAAAGGGGGAAATTAAGGAAAATTAAGCTCAATTAATTAAGGGATCCCTAAAAAAATGTGAAAGTGTAAAGTGGTTCTCTCGAAACACTAAAATAAGGGACAATTAAGTCCATTTTAATATTAATTCCATATTAAGTCTGAGAATATAAAATGGATATATTTTTCTACACTACAACAATCCTCATGAATTTAAATTCTAATTATTTTTTAAGAATTTGGGTAAATGGTAGAGTCTAATCCACTAATGATGCAATAAATCAATGGATAGCTTGAATCTTTCCTTGAAAACTATACAATTGAGAAATGATTTTAGGAGGTGGCATGTTTATTATAGCATCAATTTCTTTTGTCTCTACCTCGATGCCTCTATATGACACTATAAAACCCAATAGTTTTCCACTATCAACACCAAAAACACATGTATTTGAGTTTAACCTCATGTTTTACTTACAATTTTTTTTGAATATTTTATGAAGTACTTTGACATGATCTTGATGAGTTATAGATTTAGCCAAAATATCATCAAATAATCTTCTAGAATTTTATGTATAAAATCATGAAATATTAGTGTCATATCTCTTTGATACATTGCTCCAACATTTTCCAATAAAAAAGACATAAAAACCCAACAAGATTTTCCCCAAGGTGTAGTAAAATCTAAATTGTATTGATCTTAGGGATTAATGTTTAGATTTCAGTATATCTTGAAAACCATCCATGAATGGTAATAGGACATGTGTTGTGGTGGAATCTATTATCATGTCAATATTAGGAAGGGGAAATTAACCTTTTAAATATTATTTATTTAAATCATGAAAATCCATACACATCGTAATATGATTATCAAGTTTCTCCACCACTACAATGTTCGATTTCTTAGGGGAATAATCAATAGGATGGTTAAAATCAGCCTCTAAGAGCTTCTCAATTTCAACTTTAACCAACAAAGCTATCTTTGAATTCAACTTATGTATCTTTTGTCTTACGGGTTTAGCATCTTTCTCAAGTACAAATGTTGTGTGTAACTATCTTAGCATCAATACCTGACATATATGAATCAGTCCAAGAAAATAGTTGTGGAAATTCATGTACTAACATTCCATGATCTTCTTGTTCATTATCATCGAGGAACTTTCCTATTTGAATCATCTTCTCTTTATTAGATGGGTTCATTGGTATGTTTATTATATCTCCCACAAGTAATACACTTTGGTTTGGAATCTCAAGGATTTGTTGGTATTCATCTATTTAAGTATCACTTGTTTTAGTTTCATCTCCAAATTATTTCATAGTATTTATGCAATAAGTGAATCTTTATTGTGATGGTGAGTTGGTAAATTATCATAGACTCCCAAAATTTCTTCTAGAGCTTCATCATTTTGAAATTAATCCATTGTAATATCATTAATTTTGGTATCAATTAATTTGGGACAAATCAATGGGTGAGTTTTCTTAGAAGAACCCTTTATTATAGTGTTGATAATAATTTAAGGATTTTTCAATTCTTTTTTTATATTTCAAGGACACTATCCAAGACCTCTTTTCATTTCTTTTATATCAAGCTCTATAGGAACTATAATGCCTTGTTCTTTCACTCCACATCCTTTCCCATTATAGCAAAGTTGTTTCAAGATTGGATATCCTCACCCATAAAGAGCTTCCATTTCTTTTGAGGATGGTGGATTGTCATGATCAATATCATTGTAGTTGGTTGTGTAAGTTGTGTCTTCTTCTTTACTAGGAATTATTGATTCAGATGCTTGTGATTATTCTACTTCCTTTTGTGTTGATACTACTGTTGTTTCTTTTCCCTTCTCTTATTCTTTTTTTACTTATATATTTTGTATTCTCCCATGGATGTAGGTGTAAAATACAATGAACCCCAATCATCATCTAATAGTTTTGTGATATATGAAAATCACTCCTCTTTCTCTTCTTCTTACACTGGTTCCACTTTTGAAGTTGGTATCAATAATCTTAAAAGAATTTCTATTCTTGTTTCAACTTATAAATAGATTTTTAGTTGTAGGTAATCTTTGATTATGTACATCTTGTTTTCATAAGTGTATTTAATTAGAATATGAAATATTGAAGGGACTCTATTCATTTGATGAATCCATGGCTTACCCATTAGAAGATTATAAGTGTGTTCCTGGGGTATGACATGGATACAAGTTTTCAATGTAACCCTAATAGCTTTTAGAGGTAATATTATCACACCAAACAGTTGCTTTCCCACATTATCAAAACCATGAATAGATAAAGAATTTGGTTGAAATTTTTTAGTCTTGTTCACTTCAAGTTTATCGAAAATGTTTACACTACAAACATTGAGTGCTAAACCATTATCAATGAGAGTGCGCTTAATGCCAATCTTTTTAATACTAGTCAATATCATCAAGCATCATTTTTTTAGTTGTACTTCCAATGTAGGTACAACTGATCTTGATAAAAGACAATATCTATATTGAATAAGTTCATACCTTGAATTAAGGCTGCTACATCATTTAGTTGTGCACTAGGAGGGACCAAAAATTGTTGTAAAGAATTTTGAAGCATGATGTAATAATTAGGTGATGCTTGAATGAGATCCCATAAATAAATCTTAGCAAGATTGTTGTGAAGTTGTTCCACAAGATCATGCTTCTTTCCACTATGTCAATGTAAATTAGGAGCACTAGGAAGAATGGGTTGAGGAAGTGGTATGGATGTAGGAATGGTTTGTGGTTGCCTATTATTTGTTGTGTTATATGTATGAGCAATAGTATTATAACTTGGTTACTATGAAACATTATTACTAGTGAATTCCCTTGCAACATTTAAGATATTTTTTTGAGGTTCTAATTATTTTTAGTCTTTTCCTATGATAAGAACAAGTTTGCTTTTATTTTGCGATTGTTGTGAAGGTGGGTAGATGATAAGTTGAGGTATGATTATATTAACTACTGTTTGATGTGTTTTGTATGAAAATCCTTAGTAAATGATTATGGTAAGATGAAATCCTCAAGGGCTTCATCTAACATGTCAAAATCATCACTACTAAATGGATTGAGGGATAGATAAACTTGTAGAAAGAGATCTGACATAATCAAATGACTCTAATTTCTCCAAGATTAACTATTATCTTCTATGTTTTTTTTAAATACTTTTTGGGATATTCTATAGTTTCAATTGTTTACAAAATGGAAACTAATCTATCCAGACTATGTAATGATTTAAAAACTAAAAAAAAAAAACTCTACAAATATAAAGCTATAAACTATTGAAAATTAAAGATTTTCCAAAATTTTCTAGAATTTGAAGCAAAGGAAAATTTTCTTTAATATGTAGAAGAATTGTTCCAAAATTTGAAAACATAGATTCAACAACAAAAATAGAATGTAAATGTAGATACATAAATTCATATAGAAGGTTTTTAAGAGACCTATACAAACACTTATTTTCCCATGTGCAAATGAGTCTCTGCTCAGGGTTCTGGAAAATGAAAACTTGAGTATTTGGGTTACTGTTTATATATTTTTTTTTTGAGTGTAAAGCGATTCTATAGTGATAGTTTTTTTTATAATTTTGATGAAATGTAAATGCAATTGTATGATAATTTTTGAATAGAATGAAAAAATTTTGAATGCAAATTTTAATGAAATTTTGACATAAATGACTGAAAAACAACCTAATTCAAGCTATTATGCATAATGCATGCAATGTTTTTGGAATTTTATAAGTTTCAATGATGTGAACATGCAATATGTTACCCGAAATGAAATGTGAAATAAGATGATACAAAACCTAGATCTATGGTTTAAAGGATCTCTAAATAAAAAAGGTATGAATGTTAGGTTCACAAAAATGAAATATGGGGAACGTGATACCCAAATTTTTATGTGTGATTATTAAACCTTTGGAATCTTAATATAATTCTTTCCCTAGGTATTTTATTAATAAATATTTCACAAAGTGTAGAGATTGACTTTCCATCTCAATGGTGAGTCAATTAGACCTCAATCTTAGTCCTTAAGAAAGTAGGAAATATTTGAAATAAAAATAAAATGATTTAAAGTATTCAAACTAAATGAACAATAAGACCTAATACATAAAATGTAGATTCCTGAATGTACAAAAATTGAAATGACAATTTATAGGCAAATCTAACAAGGGTTTGAATATATGTACCTATCACAAAAAAATTCTTTTGAGGTCTACTAAGGGACTCATTTTCCCTTGGACGAATGGGTCTTTGTAGGAATTTCCAACCAAGTGAAAACTAAATTTGCAGCCCTCAATCTACACTTTTTTCCTATACCTACAAATCTTAATATCCATATCTAGACTTGCAATAAATATGCAAGAGAAAATGTGTGTTTCTTTTATGGGGGTTTTCCTCGGTCAAATTCCAAGTTTGGTAATTAAGCCTTGATAAAAGATAAATATATGATAAATGAAATTGTGTGAGCCCTAACCCTAAGTGGGTCTAAGGTTGTTATGAGCTAACATACAAAGAAACCCTACTCAAGTATTGATGCAATGCTAGGAGTCCCCAATTACAAATTTCTCAACAATAAGTTCCGCTCTTTCCAATTCACCATCCTTTAAGGCAACTCTCCTTCACAAAGAAACTTTTGATTTACAAACAACCTGACCCTTAATCAAATTACTCATTACCTTTGGACTCCTTATGAACACTGACTCAACCAAAAAACCACCTACTCAAGTCTGCCCTTACATATTTTGACCATTCCTTCATTGGAACCAAACTTCAAGTAACCAAGCAATTACAATATGACAAACAAAACCACTAATACAAAGCAAAACTCCACACTCTAAGAGGGTTTTGATACACCTTTTAGGTCATTTTGAAACATATCAAAGAATGAGACCACTTTTTTTTGTAACAACACCATTAAAATATGAATGTCTTTCAATGGCTAGGCCTAATTAGGCTTCAATGAAAATTCTACTCTCAGATCCCCGAACTTCATTCAAGTATCCTCAATAGTGAAAAAAAATCACAAACAACTAATCTAATCATAAGAGACTCTCATCAATGAATCAAACCTATAAGCACTTAGCAAAGTAACTTTGTACTTACATCATGAGGGTTTGTTAAAAATACATAAACCAAAGTCCATTTCTCCTTACCAACACCTCAAACCTATATAAATATTCCTAAAAAATCTAATCAAGTCCATATCCATACCATACTCATGTTATTTCATCAAAACCCCCATCCTAACCTTAATTCTTTACCCAAAATCTTGATTGTCAGAACTTTGTGATAACAGGGCAATGAATAAAGAGGACTCATGCACTTAAGGTTTCATCAAATTCTATCCATATAGAAATCCCAACACATTTATCAACCCCTTTCAATTAATATTCCCTAAGATTATATCCAATTCAACAACAAACATAAAAAAAAATAATTGTTCACTGTTGTTTTCCTTGATTTTCCACTAAACACAGTCATAGGGCATCAATATATATCAAAAGAAAATCATATCTTCATAGCCTAAAAACTTGGCACATGAAATTACAGACATTTATCAACCCTTTCACAAGTTTTCAGCCTTTTCCATCAAGCGAAAAGAAAGAAAAACAATTTTGAATAGTCACTATAACCCTAAACTAGGCTTTTGACCCATTTCCACAAAACTAACAATATCTTCCTCAAAACTACATGAATTTGAATGAAAAAATAATAATATTGAAGTAGACTCTTAACTTTACCAAACCAAACAACTTCCTCTTGAAACCATGACTGTTGGGGCCATACAATAGCCTGAAACTTAGTTTTACCAATAAAAATATAGAATATTGCATATAAAAATAGGGTTTCTTATTTGATTCTCCATTATTTACATCCCCTTCACCTCTTTCTCAAGGTTCTTCATCATTTTAAAGGATTCATACTCCATATAAACTAACTCAACTAACCTTCTAAATCCCTAACTTATCTTTTGTCAATTTTCCTCTTTTACACTAACAACATTGTTTACAAGATTTTGCTTTTTTTTTTTGCATTTTTGAATCCCTCAATGCATCTAGACCTCTAAATTAAATAATTACATTATAAAAATGTCTACCAAGACCTTATTCTAATAATAAAACACTAAAACCCTATTATAGACCTCTCTTGACAACATTTTTTATATTTTTTTGCAAATTGGATACATTGTCCACACAACCTATCCAAACACCCATAAAATGACTCAAACACACCTTGTAATGGTCTTGAGAGACCTTATTAAATGAACCTAAAAATTCTTTAAACATTCTTTAACATATTGGCCTCATGGAGGCATATAGTCCATTAGGGGCTCTTGCACTATTCTCCCGGAGAAAAGAAAATTTAAGTCCTCTTGAAAGTTGGTCTACTCCTTCTTCCTGGTCTTCCATTTCTTTTGTAGTTTTTCCTTCATCTTGGCAATTATCCCTCATTCCTTCTTCCCGTTCTTCTTATACCATCTCTTCTCTAGCAACCTTTAGGCTCGAAAAGTCCATTTCTTATGTATATACCTTAGTACCATCAACTTTATCTTCATTCTCATAATTAAAGTACCATATAACAACATTTTCACCATTACCACAACCTACATCATATTCTTGCAAATATTCATACACATCATTAGCAAACAAATCTAAAACATCTTTATTAACAACCCTATTATCAACAACATCTTGAGTATCAATACCAACTTTATCAACAAAATCATCAACCTTCTCTACTTGCTCATCAACTACTTGATTACCAACAACAACCATATCATTTATCTCAACATCAATATGTTCATCAACAAACAAAGAGGTTTTTCCATCTTCAAAAATAATTGGAATATCATGCATCTCAACTTCTAACTTACTTTGCTCAACAAACTTTACCTCTACCTCATTTCCTATCATCCTTGCTTGTATTTTTCTTCTTTGAATAATCAATAGGCCCTTAAGTGGCAAAAAATTTAGAAAAATCAGAGTTAGGCAACTTGACGTAAAAAATTGAATAAGTTATCTATATTATTTCAAAAATATGTAATAATAGTATTTGTAGCAAACTGAATGTAGTTTCTAAACTACTAGGTTTTTTTTTTAACTATTTGGTAAAATTTGAAATTTCAATATAGTAGTACTTAAATTTCAGGAAAAATAAGTAGGTGTTTTTCTAACCACCCTAACCACAATAAAATGATAATATTTTTTATATAAGATTTTAGATATAAGTAGAGGACTCATGTTTCGATGTGATGCATATTTTTTTGTAATTTTTTCCAAATAATTAATTAATTATGATTTTTTTTACAAATTTTAAAAAATATAAGAACTCATATGTCTAACCACCTTAACTTGGTCAAAACTTCATGATTTTTTTTTTTTAATCCTATAGTATGCGAAGTGTAGAATGTGACACATGTTTCTAATTAAAAAAATGTGATACTATTTGAAAGCTATAGATTTTTTCAATCAGCCTATCAATCAAGACTTTAGTTGTAATTCAAATAGAAAATTAATATATTAATTATTTATTAAATTCAAAGTAAAGCATAATTTATATTGGTGGAAAGTTGAGAACTTTCTTTAAAAACCCTTTTCATTTTATCAATTTTGGGTTAAAAAAAGTTGTCATCCACATACCCTACACATACCCATCAAATCACCACTTTTTGGCCCATCATGATCCTACACATACCCCTCAACCTTCAAATATCTTCTCAACAATCCATCTTCACAAGAAAGTATCTCCTTGTTTCCAATTCACTTTGCCTCACCTAGGAAATCAAGTTCCTTCCTCAACCTGCACAACACACAACCACAAACACAAAATATTTCTTAGCCCAAACCTTGCTCAGCTCTGATACCAATTGATGCAAAGATAGGAGTCCACAATTACAAATTTGTCAACAATAAGTTTTTGTCTTCCAAATTCACCATCCTTCAAGGCAACTCTCCTTCACAAAGCAAATTTTGATTTACAAACACCCTAAACCTTAATCAGATTACTCATTACCTTTAGACTCATTAGGAACACTGAATCAACCCAAAAAGACATGTACTCAAGTCTACCCTTACATATTTTGACCATTCCTTCATTGAAACCAAACTCCAAGTAACCAAGCAATTACAATTTTTCAAACACAACCATTGATCCAGACCCAAAATCCACATTGTAAGAGGGTTTTGAGACACCTTTTAAGTCATTTTGAAACAAGTCAAAGAATGAGACCACTTTGTTTTGTAACAACACCATTAAAATATGAATGTCCTTCAATGGGTAGGCCTAATTAGGCTTCAATGACAAGAAAACCCTAAGGAAATCTACTATCAAATCCTCCAGCTTCATTCAAGTACCCTCAACATTCAACACAACCTCACAAAAAAATAATTTCATCAGAAGAGACTCTCACCAATGAATCAAAACTATAAGCACTTACCAAAGCAACTTACTACTTACATCATGAGGGTTTGTTGCAAATACATAACCCCAAGTCTATTTATCCTTTCCAATTCCTCAAACCTATATAAATATTCCTACACAACCTAATCAAGTCCATCTCCATACCATACTAATGTTATTTCATCAGAAACCCCATCCTAACCCTCATTCTTCACCCAAAATCTTAACTATCAGAACTATGTGATAACATGGCAGTGAATAAAGACTCATGCACTTAAGGTTTCGTCAAATTATTTCCATCTAGGCATCCCAACACATTTATAAACCCCTTTCAATTAATATTCCCTAAGATCATATCCATTCCAACAACAAACACAAGGAAATCTCACTGTTCATTGTTGTTTTCCTAGATTTTTCACTAAACACAGTCATAGGGCATCAATAAATCAAAAGAAAATCATATCTTCACAGCTTGAAAACTTGGGACATGAAATTATAGAATTTTATGAACACCTTCACAAATTTTTAGCCTTTTCCATTAGGAATAAATAAAGAAAAACAATTTTGAATAGCCGCTGTAACCCTAAACTAAGGTTTTGACGTATTTCCACAAAAATAACAATATCTTCCTCAAAACTGCATGAATTTGAATGAAAAAAATATAATATTGAAGTATATTCTTAACTTTTACCAAACCAAGCGACTTCCCTTTGAAACCATGACTGTACGAGGTTGTACAACAGCCTGAAACTCAGTTTTACCAGTAAAAATATAGAATATTGCATATGAAAATAGGGTTTCTTATTTGATTCTCCATTATTTACATCCCATTCACCTCTTGCTCAAGTTTCTTCATCATTTTAAATGTTTCCCACTGCATATCAACTAACTCAACTAAACTTCGAACTCCCTAACTTGTTATTTGTCAATTTTTCTCTTTTACCTTAACAACATTATTGACAAGATTTTTCTTTTTTTTTGCATTTTTGAATCGCTCAATGCATCTTGACAACTAAATTAACTAATTACATGATAAAAAGGTCCACCCAGACCTTATTCCAATAATAAAACACTAAAACCCTATTGTAGACCTCTCTTGACAACATTTTTTCATTTTTTTGCAAATTGGATACATTGTCCACATAACCTATCTAAACACCTTGTAATGGTATTTAAAGACATTATTAAATGACCCCTAAGAATTCTTTAAAAAATATTTTACATATTGGCCTCATGGAGGCATATAGTCCATCAGGTGCTCCTACACCAAGTATGTTAGAGTATAGTTCCTAGATATGACAATGACAAGATTCATTTAGGGAGAAGTCAACACACCCCAAATAAATATAAAATTCAATGATACCTTATTGTAGGTTGCTATTAGAAAAAATATTAAGAATGAGAATAGTAGGAAACATATTATTAGGTTAAACGAAATGGTAAAATGCATCTCCCACACCTAGAATCCATCTTGACCTTCTATTGGCATCAACCTTCAATTATATGACAAAAAATTGATAAAAATTTACAAAGGGACTTGAAGACCTATAATTAAAAATAATGTTACTCCAACACTCTATTTTTTTCTTTCTTGAATACTATTTCTTATGTTCTAGTTTTGAATTGATGAAAAGACTATGCTTTTATAGGCATTTCTCTAATTTCCTGAATATTAGATCTTGATAGCCAACATTTTCAATTTTAATTTGAGACCTTAAAATGTCATCAAAAACATATTTAAAATCGTGTCTTGGAACTTAAAGGGAACCCATTCACCCATGGGAGAATGGGCCCTAGCATATAATTCTAGGACACACATGATCCAAGGTAGATTAATAGTTGAATGCATTTACTCATATGTGTTTCAATGCAAGAAAATTATAAAAATAAGCCTTGGGATGCATAATAAAGGGAATTGGGGCCTATTTAGGAATGGTGAAAATTTATAAATATAAGGTCACTAAGATAGGTCAAAACTAAGCATGACAATGTACTATCACGTATATGGGGTAAAATTTCTATGCTACATTTGTAAGATCCAAGATAGTTGTAGAGGGTGTTCTGAGAACTTGAGAGTGTTGTAGCAAGTTATAAAGAGTTGTGCAAGAAATAGAGTAAGAAAGAATGAGAGAGCAAGAGAGAGAAGACCAAGAAGACCAAATAAATTGAAAAGATAGGTTTTAAAGAGATAATATGAGGGAAAATAAGGTTCTTGAGCCATTACAAGGCATACCAAGCTGTTTCTACCTACAAACATAGGTGACAAGTGGCAGCATGCTAAAAAATGATCATTTGAACATTCAAATATTATGAGATTCTAGCGTGGCACATGGACCTCAATGTGATGTGCTAGTATCCAAACAAAGCATTCTCAAGAACAATTGGAACAAAGAAAAGACAAGGTTTGATAAAAAGCTAACATGTAAAGGTAGCTACTTAAAGGGGGTCTTGAGCTCCTTAAGAGGAAAAAGTCTAACAAAAGGTTTGAAATAATCCTAAGAAAATATTAAGGGAGTGGACACTAAAGTGGATACAAAATTGTAAGTGAAATTGCAAGAGGTGCAATTTTATGATACTACAAAATTCTTTTGCACCTCGACAATAGTAAAATATAGGAGATGCTCACAAAATATTCCTATATCAACTAAAAAAATTCTTAAAATGTGATGGAATATATCCATAGGCATATTCCTTAAGATTTCGACTATTGGGTCCATGGTCATCAATGAGAGGCTACAATGGCAAGCATGACATTTCTAAGGTGATTCCATGTGATACCTATGGAGGGGCTTGAGCACTATTGTGGTATTTTATATAGGGAGGTCTATAGTAGGTACCACAAAGTACCTTTGTAGACATATATATATATAATCATTTTAAAATGAAGTCTGATTTTTGTACATAAAAATAGATTTTTTCAATCATTTTTCTTGCATGAATGTACATTCAACCATAATTTTTCTTTCAATTGTATGGATGAAAAAGAAGGGAAGAATTTTTCCTTAGGCTCTAGGTGAAGTCCTTATATTTTCATGTTTTGACAGTCAATCTTGGGGTTTTTTGGTATCCTAAATGCAATGGTAGGGTTAGTTTTGACAGAAAGTGCTTCAAAATTATAGCTATCTCCCAAATCTAAAAACCATTTTTTAACCTCAAATCCCCATAGATCTAGCCTCATATGTCTTATTTGGTTGACCCATGTATAGGAGTGAATTTGCACCTCCCTTGTAAATTTCCCTTTTACACCCTCGACATTAGAAAAACCAAATCTAATCTTGTAATTCCACATCCTCTTTCTATACTCCATTTACTTGGTGCTTGTTTTTAGTGTTGGTGGGGGAATTTTTGTTGGGGATGTGTGCGTGGCACATGGAAATCTACATGACATGCTACCATCCTAGTAGGATTCCTTCCTTTGGAATCTACAGAGGTGTTATGTTATGTATTGGTGACAAAATGTAATGCCCCTACACCTTTGTGTCAACCTTTGAATGGATCTTCCCCTTCGAATTCATCTTCAAATGGACAAATATCTTCACTTTCATTCCATCTTATACAATCTTCAAACTCACTCAAACTTCTTTAATCTTCTTCACATTCCTTAACTTTCTAGCAGAGCTTCTTGACAATTCTCATACATTTGAGCTACTTGCTACAATATTAGTTGCACACTTCCAACATCACAAAATTCTTCACATCTACCACATAAGCTACAACTTGGTGTCTTGCAATAATACTTTCAACATCGAGTTGCAGCCACGTTGACTTTACCACATTTGTATACTTGAATTCCTCTTTCATTGGCCTTGAGTGCCTTTGGTCGGGGGTGCTATGACTTTCTCACAATTACTTTGTTTTTGGATTTGAGTAGCATAGTATTTCTTGTAGCATTTGGTATTTTCATTTTTAAGATTATTTTTGTATCATATTTCTATCTCTCTATGTATCTGGTTGTTCATGGAGGTGGAAACACCAAAACGAGGGGTTGACTGAGGCAAACCCCAAAACAGCCCCAACATTTTTCTCTTCTTAGTTGTGTGTAGGTGCTTGTTCATGTAGAGCTTAGTGGCAACTGGACTCTTTGTCAGTTGCATTCTCTCCTTTCTTTTCCTTATCATTGCAATAACATTTCTCTGATTATTTTAGTTATTCTATCATTTAGTGTTTTATTCTTCATTCAAAACATCTTTAGTTAAATTGTCAATAGGTTTTTCATATTTTTCACTATCCTTTTACACTTTTTTCTTGTATAGAAGCCAATGCACCCGTGAGATACCAGCACGTCATGCTTTCATCCCTTATTTGCATTTTTGTCCTCTAGTAGAGAGTTATCTGAGGAAAATTTTGTGTCCTAGAAACCTACTTGTTTAGCCTCATTAAAACTCTCAAGATTAGCAGACTGGTACAAACAGTGATAGTGCTCTTCATTCTCTATGCTCTAATTCTATAAACACCTATGTGGTTGAGAGAGATTAGTGTAGCCTTCCACTCTCGGCTCTCTATGACCTAGAGCCTTGGTGTGGTTCATCCCCCTCCTCTACATTATGGTGAACCCAACATGAACAATTTTGGTTTTGTTTGAGTGTGTTGAAAGACCCTTTCCTCATATCTTTGGATTGTTGTGGGTATGAGTGTTGTGAAGTGTGTAGCATTGCAACCCAACCTACAACCCCTAATGGTGTAGTTGGAAGGTTACTTATGTAGTTGGAAGGTTACTTAAGTATTG
The DNA here is from genome assembly GCA_007258455.2 of Sequoia sempervirens. NCBI lineage: Eukaryota > Viridiplantae > Streptophyta > Pinopsida > Cupressales > Cupressaceae > Sequoia > Sequoia sempervirens. The sequence goes on from VDFB02000017.1 coordinate 216,145,037, forward strand.
CAAAAAAAATCCTTGAGTGGTTCACCTTCTAATTGTAAAACCCTTGGGGGTATCTATAAAAGTTCTCATTAGTGTACATAGAAATGGGCTCCTATTTAAATCTACCCATCCCTTTTGTGCAACCTACGAGTGGAGATCCTACCATAACATTCACCTCATAGGACCTATCGATGGACCATAATAGATAGCCATCTCCCTTATACATCCAAATGCATATTAATAGAAACATTATAATGGGTGTTTTCGTTGACCCTACATGTCAGGTGAATGTCGTTATAGAGGATATCATGTTCATTAATTTATTACACAAGAATGGATATGATGAATCTAGGAGAATTTTTTGTACACATAATGGGCTTTCTATTTCTCCCATTGGTTGCATCACCTTGTCAGTCCTAGTTGGGCGTAGAAGCATAAATACACTCTTTGACATCATCCCAAGGTCTGACCTCTTGAGAGTGAAACTAGGTATCCCTTGGTTGGTCACTATGAATGCAGATCCCTTATTAGTTCATAAGTGCCTGAAGTTTTCCCATGAGGGTTGGTTTATGTAATTCATGTGACACAAATTATAAATTGTTGATTGTATGTGGGGCCTACTCACTAGATCACTTTTGGACTACCCTTGTTGGTTCACTTCCTACTAGGATGGATCTCTTGTACCAAACTTATGTAAAGTACAAGAGTGGGGTCATAATGCATAAGGTGAGACCCTCCTCCCTATGTAATTTCACATATAGCTTCAATGAAAGTGCAACATGAGTCTACCTTAGCTCAAAAAGGGAAGAAGAGAAGCACACCTAAGGCCCTTCTTCTTCTCCTGTTATCCCACCTATCACTTCCTCTGGCCCTATTGTGGCACCATTGTCTTCTTCTCCTAGGTTTCTGTTGGATAGCCTGATGGTTCTCGCTTGGCAAAAGACCAAGCACCCAACATTTGAACTTCTTGTCTTACCCATAGTGCCTCAACCCATTCTATATGGTAATGGGAAGGGTTCTCACGAGGCGTCTTCTATGTCTTAGCCTCTGCGGACTCCTACTGCTCCTACCTCTAAGGTAGGGAATGGAAAAAGGCCTAGTCCTGAGGTGTTGGATTCTACTCCCCATACTATTGTTCCATCATCCTCTCTATCTCTCCTCTTGTTCCTATCCAAGAGTCCCTCCCTCCACTAAAAAAAACTATTATGGACACTACGATGGTCAAAAAAAAATCTTGCATCCCATCTCATTCTATGGCCTCTAGCTCTAGGGGTCATAGAAACTTCCTTGCACATGAGTGCAAGCATCAGAGGAAGGCTCTATCCGCTGAGTAGGCCACCTTGCACAAGAAGAAAGAGGAGTTAGTAGCTCCTGCTTTGGTGCCTTGTGTTGTGTCCTCCTCTCCCATCCTCTCTACTTCAGTTCCTTCAACTTTGATCTTTCTTTTAGCTCCCACCATGAGTGTGAACCATCCTCACCTGAAGAGGGTGTAGGTATTCATTGCTCCTTCAGTAAAGCCACCCCTCTTGATGTCCCTTTCAGACATCCCACCATTCTTGAAACATGTGGACATGTTGAATACCTTGGTGGTGTCTTTCATGGTTTTCTCCTCTTCCTCCATTCCATCTGCTTCATTTGTGGGGATCTTGCATCCCCTAGTGAAGCAAAATATGCAAGATTGCCCTACCAAGAACGGGGGTCAGAAGAATGGCTCGCCTTCTTTAGAGGTTTTTTCTGCATTAGCTTTTGTTGTCCTAGTGAAGGAGGAAGCCTCAGTGTCCTCGAAGTTCATCACTACTCCCGAGTCATTCAGTAGGCCTAGTAGTGGATCTTAGGCACTACCTCCCTTTCCTATTGAGTTGATGCATGGTACTCATGTGAGGTCCATGTTAAATTTTGTGGATGAGGTCTTGACCTTGTAGACACCTACAAATGACCTAGGCTTGCAAGCTTCATTTTTACCACTTTCATCCTAGCATAATTATGACATTTAATTATGTCCTCGGTCCACATTCGACTATTGATTAAATAATTCATAATTATTTAATTAATTCATGTCATTTATTCTTCATGATTATTAAATAAATAAATTTTATTTATTTATTAAATATGTCATTAATTGTCTAAGTCTTCCCTTAATTAAATAAATTTCTTAATTTATTTAATTTCCTTCTGCATTTAATTCTTCGATTATTAAATAAATGAATTACATTTATTTATTTAATATGTCACTAATCGTCTTAATTAAATAAATTGATTAATTTATTTAATTAATTAGTCTTATCTGCTAAATTAAATAATTAAATTTAATTATTTAATTGCCAATTAATATTTTCTCATTTTAAATAAATTAAATTATTTAAAATGTCATCACAATCTGAACTATCAGTCCATTTTGATAAATAATCTGAAAAAGATTATTTATTATCTCACAAAATCATTATTTTGAATTAATTTAATTCAAAATAGTAACTAATCTTCCAAAAATCAAGTAATCGGGTAGATTCTTGATTTTCCAAATCGAATCTTCAGTCCACATCTTATCTTCTTGATTTTTCAAATCTCACAAATCGGGTAATCTTATCTTCTTGATTTTTTGAAAATCTTTATTTTCTTTAATTAGTTTCCTCATTTATTCTCCACCGTCGATCTGATTATCTGAGATTTTATTCTGACCGTTCGATTAAGGATTTTTCCCTAACCCTAATTAGGGATTCTCAAATTCAATCTAGACCTCTCATTTTAGGTTCTCATCATCAATTAATCTCGTCCGTCCACTCAAAATGACATTTTCTATAAAATGTTATTTTTCTCTCACTTTTTGATTACACACAGACACGCTGACATTTTACATAGACATATTATAGGCATTTATTCACTTGCACACTTAGTTTTCATATGCAATTTCAATATTTATTATAGTCATTTGATCAAGTCTTGGCATTTGTTTAGGCATAGACATTGACAATTATAGTTATAGGCATAGGCATTTAGACATAGCATAAATCCTTCAAAGCTTGGTGTAGGACTTAGGCATTTGCAGTTTTTCTCACATGACGGATCTAAGGGAAAAGTATTATCCAGCAAGCAAGAAGGTATTACAAAAGTGAATCATGGAGGTATCAACGATCAGGTATAATTGTTATGTGTTTTACTTCCTTTGTGTTTTGTAAGATCTTTGGGTTTCATTGTCATTTATTGTTTGTTGCTAACACTCCTAATCAAACCTAAAAGAAATCCCTTGATTACAGACCCTATTAGAGATCTTCACAAAATCATTGACTTTCATCCCATAGGAACTAAGTGGAGAAGACCTTTAGGGGCCTTCTTCCTTGACTCTTGTTGTAGGAGGGTCAGAGGGATTCCCCCTCAATATTTTTCCCTTGCAAGATCATCCACACTCCTGGTGCAATGATCTAGATTGGGAAACCAATGAACTCTTTGTTGATGAGGACTAGGGTGTGCCTCTTCTTTATCTGTAGATTAGATTGTGTGTGTGTATTATGTTCCCCCCATGCTTGTGTTATGTGTTCCTGGATGACCCTTGTCACCCTTGCAGGTGCTTGGATATAGGAGTGTTTTTATGTCATAAAAGTTCTTCTATTTGTCACATCATTATTCATTTGTTGTGTATTGTCTTTTGACAATAAGGGATGATGAAAAGTGTTGGGGCCATTTAGGCTTCCCTTCCATGTTCACCCAATTTTTTACCTTTTATTTTTTCTTCACATACCTTCTTTACATGGTCTGATATAGTAGGGGGGTTAATGATAGTTCATTTATATACTATTATACCTATTTATTTATATTTATGAGTAGTTTTGACCCCAAAATATTAGATCACCCCTGTCCCTTGTTTGTGATGCTATTGTCTCTTCTTTCTTTGCGTTTATCTTTCTTTCTTGTTTCGTGATGTTGTGGTGCTCATGTGTTGTCCCTCGCATGTGCAATAACATTACCATAGTTACATCTTGTTATGTTCCGTGAGCCACAACATCACTTTTTCATTCTTTCTTTTCTCTCCTTAGAATGTCACACACCTTTATGCTTGACACACACCATCCTCAGGGGGGCTATCATATCACTTTGGCTTCTATAAAATGCATTTGGTGGCCAATAAATCTTTTCTTGAATTTTTTTTTTCAGAATATTTTTAAAAAATTGCGTTCCTCAACAAGGACCCCTAGCATACTACTTTTCCTTTCATCTTGGGTTCGTAAAGAAAGAATTTGAAAAACTCTCCTCCAAGGAGGGAGAACCCACTCATGTGGGTGAAGTTTTGACCTTCCCCTTGCGAGGGGAATTTCTTCCTCTCAAATTCCTTGATGAAGTGAAATCTTTCAAAAGGATTCCTTGATGTTGAATTGATTTGTGAAAAATATTCTTGCACTTTCAAATAGAGAATTTCTTGAGTGGACCCCTTTTCTTTTTACAGGTTCCCAAGGGACCCCTTTGAAAGCTCATCAATTTTTAACTGTCTACATGAATTTGTACTAGTCTACCTCTATGGTTTTTTTTCTAACATGTTTTATCTAGGGATTAATATGTTGCTTTGCAAGTGCACTTATGAAGCTTCTTTCTAATCCATCCCTATAGAATCCCCCTAGATTGGGCTTCCTTCAAGAGAGAGTACCTGGGGGAACCTACTTCACAGGTTCAAGGAATTGTGAAATGCTTACATCCTGCAAGATCTATTCATTGTTGGTATGCGGGCCTTCGATGCCCTTTGTTCAATTCTCCTCAGGAGAGAGTACTTGTAAAGTTATTTGCTTGCCTTGTTCTTTCGAGCATGCTAGATTATGGTCTACTTCCTCAATGGTTCATGTATATTTTCTTGGAACTCTTTCGATCTACTTCACCAAACACTCATTGATACTCATGTTCGCTAAAGTGGGGGGAAAATGTATAGGAATGAATTTTTAGCCCCTTGTGAATTCCCCTTTTATACCCTCCACCTTAGAAAAATCAAATTTTACCTTCTAATTCCACGTCCTCATCCATACTCCACCCACTTGGCACTTCTATTTAGTGTTGATGGGGAAATTTTTGTCAAGAACGCGCATGCAACATGCAAATATTTGTGAGGTGAGTTGTTGTCCTGATAGGATTCCTTCCTCTAGAATTTTCAAAGGAAATATGTTCTCTTTGGCAATGAAATGTAACACCCTTGCGAATTCCTATCAACCTATGAATGGCTCTTTCCCTTGGAATTAATCTCCAAATGGCTATTCTTCACTTTCATTCCATCTTCTACTATCTTCTTCACACTCACTTGACCTTCTTCAATCTTCTTCACATTCCCTAACATTCTAGCAGAGCTTCTTGACAATTCTCATACATTTGAGCTACATGTTGCACTATTAGCTTAACACTTCCAATATCACAACATTCTTCACATCTACCACATAAGTTGCAACTTGGTTTCTTGCAAGACTTCTTTCGACATCACTATGGCCACGTTGACTTTGTCATAGTTGTAGACTTGCATTCCTCTCTCATTGTCCTTTATTTCCTTTGGTTGGGGGTGGTATCACTTTCTTACCATTACTTTTTTGTTGGATTTGAGTGGCATAGTGTTTCTTGTAGCATTCAGTATTTTCCTTTCCAACATTATTTCTTTATCATTTTTTTATCTCTCTATCTATCTGGTTTTTCATGGAGGTGGAAACACCAAAATGGTGACACAAATCATGAAATAACCCCAGTTCATTTTTCCTTTCCTTGCTATGTATAGGTACTTTTTCTTGTAGAGATTGCTGGCAAACTAGACTCTTCATGAGTTACATTCTATCCTTTCTTTTCCTTATCATTATCATCGCATTTATCTCATTATTTTAGTTATTCTATCATTTCGTTCTTTATTCTTCATTTAAAACTTCTTCAACTAAGTTTTCAATAGGTTTTCTTTTCTTTTCACTGTCCTTTTGCACTTTATGTCCATATGGATGCTAGCACACTTGTGAGATGGCAATGTGCCATGCTTTCATCCCTATTCTGCACTATTGTTCTTTGGAAAAGAGCTATGTGAGGCACAATATGGGTCCTAAAAATATGCTCATTTAGCCCCATTAAAACTCTCAGGATTGGGTATGTGCAAGATCATGATGGCCAAAAAAGTGGCAATATGATGGGTATTTGTAGGGTGTGTGGCTACCAACTTTTTCTAACCCAAAATCGATGAAATGAAAAGGGTTTTTAAAGGATATTCTCATATTTCCACCAATATAAATTATTCTTTACTTTGAATTTAATAAATAATTATTATTCATTTTCTATTTGAATTACGACTAAAGTCCTGATTGATAGGTGATTGAAAAACATCTATAGCTTTCAAACGCTATCACACTTTTGGAATCCAAAACATGCATCACATTCTATACTTCGTATACTATATGATTACAAAATAAAAATTGAATTTCATGAGGTTTTGACCAAGTCAAGGTGGTCAGACATACAAATTTTTATATTTTTTATAAGTTCTAATAAAAAATTCATAACTAATTATTTACTTGGAAAAAAATTACAAAAAAATATGCATCACATCCAGACATAAGTCCTCTACTTATGTTTAAAATCTTATAAATAAATATTATCATTTTATTGTGGTTAGGGTGGTCAGACAGGCACCAAATTCTTATTTTTAACTTGAAATTTAAGTACTACTACATTGAAATTTTAAATTTTTGCCAAAAACATTTTTATTTTTTTAAATAAACCTAGTAGTTCAGAGACTAGATTCAATATTCTACAGATTCTATTTGTACATAATTTTTAAATAATATAGATAACTTATTCAAATTTTTACATCAAGTTGCCTAACTCTGATTTTTCTAAAATTTTTGTGACTTAAGGGCTTGTTTTTTCCATGATGATCCTGCACATACCCAATTAGAAAAGTGGTAGAAAGACTGAGAGTTCTCTTCATTCTCTATCGTCTAATTCCCTAAAATGACTTTATCAAAGATTTTTATATCAATGGTGAGCATCAAAACACTCTAATTTGAGCCTACAATATAAATCCATCAAGAGAAAACCCTTAAATCTTGTATTTCTTTTAAATTTTTTATTCTCTAGGTCATCATATGATGTAAGAGAAAATCATACTTAACTTTTCAAAATCCACCAAGATTAGTAACCTGGATCCCTCAATAAATAATAACAAAAAGAAGTCATACAAGCTTTGATGCTATTTAAGAGTTGATACATAATACTCTAGATCATGCAATATTTGGCTAAATATTATAGCCACCCAAGATCTTGGAACTTCATAAAAGTACAAAAGAGATTAGCTATGAGATAATAATACTATTATATTGATGGATGTAAATGATAGATTATCATGATATGATTTATCAATGAATTATTATGAATTGTTTTACATATGAGACTATTAGACTATATAGCCAAAATGAGACATAAGATTAATAGGATTACAACAATTATATTAATTGTATGTCATGAGAAAACTAACTCAACTAATACTAAATTACATTGGACATGCAAATTAAATAATATCAAACTACATAAGATATGATACTATCTTATCTATACAATGAAGACTTCTAAACAAAGCAACTAGGACATAAGTAAACTTAACATATAAATAGGAACCAAAAATGGTTATATACGTAAAACACCTATTTACACCAACAAAACTATTAATAAAAAAATATTAATTGATTTTTAGAAATAAAGCACCCAAAATTTATTGTTTCTTGTTTATTTCAAGAGGAATATGATAAGAAAGATCTAAAATATTTAGTCATAGGTGAAATAATTACCCATCAAAATTAATTCTCCAATGCAAGAATACAACTATTCCAATAATTATATTGTCTAAAGAGACAACTGAGAAGGGGGTGAACCAGTTGTAGCAATTTTAAACCTCAAAACCCTCAATATAAGTTACATTTATATGCATTCACACAACCCTTACTCTATTAATGTATTGAATCATTGAGTGTAGAAATAGAAAAAAAAAAAAGTAATAAAACCATGCACCCAATAACACTAAATTTACATGGAAAACCTAAAGAGGGAAAAATCACAATGAGGATTAGCTCACAATATAAATAATTCCAAAACTAAATACAAAGGCTCATTACAAGAAAGGCTCACTTTAAGAAAGGCTCACTACCAAGACAAGACTCACTGTCTAATGAGGGATCACTGCTTGGAGGGATCACTACCATAGAATTACAAACAAGATAGAAGAGAATTGTTCTAGAGGTAAAACTATCTCAATGCAATAGAGATTCCACCACAATTCAATCACACACTTGTAGACATGCTTGAATGATAGAGTACACCTTCAGCTCATTTCCTTTAAGAACTCAACATTTAAAATTTGCACTGATCTACTCAAATTCACATCACACACACTGTCTCGCATCTATCTTTGCTTCTATCTTGCCTGTCACAAAAATATCAACTTGTACTTATATCATCTTCAACCTTGAAACCCTTCCAATGTTGGTCGTACATGGTTTACATTTAAAATTTCAAATTAGGTAGGTGCCAAAACATTCTACGATGGAATTAGATTGAGGGTGGCCCAAACATATCCTTAACGTGGACCTAAATCAATCCCAACATGCCTCAACACACTTCTATGATCTTCGTGAGTAGTGTTTAACACAAGGTCAACCAACACCCATGTAAAACACATAAAATAATTAAGCACATGCATCCTTAACTTGGTCTAATCTTTCTAGACAAAAAATTTCACTTCAACACGACCTTATCAACTTATTCTCAGAACCACAAGTCATGAAACTAAAATTTAGATAAATCTAGAGCAATCACATTTCTCCCATACCATAGTCAGATACACTGAAATGCACAGTTCACATACTAGTGAAAATATCTCACATTGTACAATGATCCAAAAGCCCAAATTTTGGATATAGAAACTACCAACAATCTTGAACAATACCTTAGATCCACACAAACATAACAACAATATGGAGCACATCCTGAAGCATACACCAAATACCTGCATGACATTGTTTTCCCTATAAATCAAATTTTATCAAAAGCACTTGGAACCCAAGTATCAAAGACATCATTGCAGCACATACTTCACTTCTAACACACCTCCAAACATTGCAACATAAGGATAAATCCATGTACTCTCAACACTTCTTCAACATCTCAACTATGCATGTACAACTAGCAAACATTCTTTATTACAATTTTGTCAATATCCTCAACATGTAAAATCACTAACAAACTTTGATGACATCATTGAAAACAATAACTAGTTGACATAATAGCAACCAGTTGACATCAATGATAATACCTTTATACTTCTAACAATCTCCCCCTTTGTCATTGATGGCAACACATGATGTGGAAAACCATCGAAGACAACACAACAACTCTAAACCATCAATAACCTCTTTCTCAAAATGTTTTCTCCCCCTTAATTTTTCACATGGTACTTTCTCCTGCTTTGAAATTAATGGAAAAGGAAAAATATATTTTACATTGTTCTCCCCCTTTTTCACCAAGAATATTACCAATACTAAATACTCCCCCTTAGGTGTACATACAATCAACTCTACAATGACAACACATGACACTCCTAGCTCCCCCTAAGAGGTAGCCACCAAACATCAGCCAGGAAGGAAGATAGATCCATGGATCAATAGATTCACAAATCTCCATATGCATCTAGTTCAATAAAGAGGGGCAATAATCCCTAACTTCTCCTGGAGATACTCAAAACTATCTTGAGGAAGAGCCTTAGTAAATATGTTATCAATTTGATCCTTTGTAGGCACATACTCAAGATTTACTTCATTCTCCATAACCTTCTCTCTCAAGAAGTGATACTTGATAGATATATGCTTTGTCCTTGAGTGTAACACTAGACTCTTTGAAATATTAGTTGCATTTGAATTATCACAAAAAATATAGATGGGATCATCATATATTACTCTAATATCCTTCAATGTCTATCTCACAACAAAACTTGTGTACAAAAAGATGCTACAGCAATATAATTAGCCTCTATAGTGGATAAGGAAATTGAATATTGCTTTTTTCTTAACTATGAAACAAATCTGCATCTAAGAAAGAATGCACCACCACTTGTACTTTTTATGTCATCAGCACAACCTACCCAATTTGCATATGTATAAGCACTTATTGTAAATTTAGTATCTCTAAGATACCATAAGCCATAATCTAGAGTGACATTTAAATATCTAGATATCCTCTTGATATTTGTAACATGTGTTTCTTTAGGATCCTCTTGAAATCTGGCCACAAGAAAACCTGCATGCATAATATCTTGTCTAGTAGTAGTTAAATACAATAGACCTCCAATCAATAATTTTTATTTGCTTTGATTAGCCTTAAGGGAATCATCATCCTTACTTAGTTTGTAGCTAGTTACCATAGGAGTGCATACCAGTTTGGAACCATCCATCTTAAGAAAATTTAACATTTCTTTCAATGAATACTTTAACTGTGAAAAAAAATCCCTTTGTTTTTTTTATTGATTTGCAGTCCAAGGAAAAAATTCATCTCACCAAACATAGACATCTCAAACTCTTTTTGCATTTCTTTAGCAAACATCTTACACATAGTTTCATTTCCTCCAAAAATAATGTCATCCACATACACAACTACTATCAAGATCTTGTCATATTCAATTTTAAATATAAATTGCTACTTGTCATACCTTTGTTGAAACCTTTTCAAGTCAAATATTTGTCCAATATTGCATACCAAGCTCTGGGAGATTGCTTCCAACCATATAAAGCCTTTTTAAATTTGTAGATCATATCTGGTTGATTTGACAATTGGAATTCCTTCGGTTGTTTCATGTAAACTTCTTCTTCTAACTCACCATTTAGAAATGTAGACTTCACATCCATCTAATAAACTTTAAAATCCTTATGAGCAGCAAATGCAAAAAACATTCTAATAGCTTCCATTCTAGCCACCAAAACAAAAGTATCTTTAAAATCTATGCCTTCCACTTGTGAGTAGCCCTTACACACAAGCCTTGCCTTGTTTCTTACCACTTCTCCATTCTCATTTAATTTGTTTCTAACTTCCAATTATGTTCTTATTTGCTAGTCTAGGAACCAATTCCCAAGTTTGTTTCTTCTCAATTTGCATAAGTTCCTCTTCCATTGCTTTCATCCAATTTTCATCTTTACATGCCTCACTCATAGTCTTAGGCTCAACTTTAGAAAGTAAGCAATAATTTACCCCAACTTTGAAGAATAGCTCTACTTCTAATCAATACACATTTCTTCTTGTCTCCAATGATTTGATCTTCTGAATGATTATTTTGCACATACTTAGGAGTTTTATGAACCCTTTTTTGAGATTATTATTCATTTTGTACTTCTTGTTCTTCAGTAATTTATTCTACTTCTCTACAATTAGGTCCATCAGATACATATCCATCAACTTTAATTGAATTCTTCAATTCCTCATTAGCCATGACATTTATCCTTTCTACAAACTTTCTCATCATTTTATTAAAACATTTGTATGCTTTGCTTCTAGTAGAGTATCCAAGGAAAATACCCTCATCATGTCTAGCACCAAACTTTCCTAGACTATCTTCATCTCTTCTTATATAAAATTTTCTTCCAAATACTTTGAAATACTTGATAGTAGGAATCCTTCCACACCATGGCTCATAAGGGGTCTTAGTGTTGCTAGCTTTTTCTTGAACTCAGTTGAACACATAAATAATAGTGTGAATTGCCTCTCTCCAGTAAACTTCTGGTAGACCTGCCTCTGTTATCATTAATCTAGCAACTTCTTGAATTGTCTTGTTATTTCATTCAACAACTCCATTTTTCTGACAATTTCTATGGGTAGACAATTGTATTTTTATTCCATGGGCTTCACAAAACATATTAAAATCATTGGAGGTGAACTCACCACCTTTGTTAGATCTCAAAAAATTTATTTTCAAATTTGCTTCATTCTCAACAATTGCCTTAAATTCCTTGAATTTTTCTAATGCATTATATTTCTCACTAAGAAAAGTAACCCATGTCATTCTAGAGTAATCATCAATCAAAAGCATAAAATACTTGTCTCCTTGTAGACTTCTCACCCTTGTAGGACCATAAAGATCTGTATGAATCAAATCCAATAGTCTGGTAGTAGATTATTCCTTTGACCAAATGTTGTTTCTAGCTTATTTCACAAACTAATAGTCCTTGCTGACTACATTAATAGGTTTTATAATTCTTGGTAAATATCTAATAGCTTGTACTACACTAATTCTCACCATGTTTTCAAAATTCATATGACACATCCTTCGGTGCCATAGCCAAGTGTCATTAATTTGAGACATATAAAGAAATGTCCATCAACACCTTTAAGTTCATAGATGTTTCCTTTAGTCTTTTTACTAGAAGAAATCACATTTCTGGACCCTTTTTTGATTTCAAATTATTCATCCTTAAACACAATATTATATCCCTTTTTACTCATCTATCCAACACCCAAGAGATTATGTATCAAAACAATAATGTTCATACTAGACAACATCAGTATTATGCTTGCCATCAAAGCTAATTGAACCTACCCCATAGATCTTAGCACCAAAATCATCTCCAAACTTAACTAAGCCTCCATCATATTTCTCAAGTTTAACAAACTTAATTTTCTCACTAGACAGGTGATTTCACGAACCATTATCAATGACCCATTAGTTCTCTTCTTGTTTAGCATAAAGAGCAAAGACCATATCACCTTCAACTTTCTCTAGAGCACTTTAATTCACACATCTTCTAGTGCTAGCTATAGTAGATTCATCTTTTAAAGCTAGAACAAAGCATTCATTGTCATCAAAATCTCCATAATCAAATTCATCATAAAAAATGCCAACATCTTCATTGACATAATATTCTCTTTTGATCATCTTTCCTTTATTTTCTTTATCGTGTCTATGTTTATTTATTTTAGATCTCTTTGGACTTCTCCAAGCATAATGACCTATTCGTCCACAACTAAAACATTTTAATGGTAATTTACCCTGATACTTATTAGAACCCTTTTTCATTCTTCTCACAAAATTTGCTTCCACTTCATCAAGATTGTCTTCATCCAGATCTTCCATTTTTGTAGCCCTAAATGTTTTTTCTATCTTTGTTCCATTTTTCAACGCAATCTTTCTCATTTTAAATGAAGTTATAGTACTAATCAACTGATCTTTAGCATAATTATTATAATCTATAATTTCCTCTATAGAAGATACATTTTCACTATATATATATATATATCAAGGAGAGTTATGAGTACCTTCTTCACTATTTTGGATTCATCTATTTGTGCACCAAGTCCTCCCATTCCACCTACCAGATCATCTATTCTCTACATGTAGGACTTGATGTTCTCATCTTTTCCCATTCACAAGATCTCAAAGTGTGCTTCCAAATTCTACAACTTTGCTTGTTTAACCTTTTCATCTTCTTCATACATCCTTTCTAACTTATCCTAGACCTCTTTAGTAGTCTTGAAATTCTTAACTTTAACTACTTTAGAATGTGAACGACTATTAATAATAATAAATCTTACCTTATTTTTTATTTCATGCACTTTGATCTCATTAGCAATACTTGGACCATTCGTCAGAGAAACATACTAGTTCCGAATAGACTTATAGATCTCATATCCATAGTATGACATATATCCTGTAATATTTATTTTCCAAAATACATAGTCAATGTCATCAAACTTAGGACACTCAATAATGATCTTGTTTTCTATCCTGGACCTTCCTTAAGCTTTTAAGCTCTTCTCCAAGGAACCTTGTTTTGGTACCAATTGTTGAACAAGATAACTAAGAAGTGGGGGTGAATAATTTGTAGCAGTTTTAAACTTTTAAACCCTCAATAGAAGTTATATTTATATACATTCACACAACCCTTAATTTTTTAATGTATTGAATTATTAAGTGTAGAAACTGAAAATAAAAATAATAAAACCACACAAAATAACAACAAATTTATGTGGAAAACCCAATGAGGGAAAAACCATGGTGAGGATTAGTTCACAATATATAAAGAATTCAAAAATTGAACACAAAGGCTCACTGCCAAGACAAGACTCACTATCTAATGAGGGCTCACTTACCGAAGGGCTCACTGCCACAAAATTACAAAGAAGAAAGAAGAGGATTAGTATAGACAGAAAAATTTCTCAATGCAATAGATATTCCACCACAATTCACTCACACACAAGTATACATGCTTGAAAGATAGAGTACACCTTCAACTCACTACCTTCAAGAACTCAACACTTGAAAGTTGCACTGATCTACTTGAATTTACATCGCACACACTATCTTGCATCTATCTCGCATATATTATGCCTTTATCTTTTGTCTCATAAACATATCAACTTGTAATTATACCACCTTCAACCTTGAAACCCTTCCAACATCGACCATACATGATTTGCATTTTCAAATTCAAATTAGGTTAGGGCCAAGAAATTCTACAGTAGAATTAGAATGAGGGTGACCTAAACATATGCTTAATGAGGAACTAAATAAGTTCCAACATTCCTCAACATGCTTCTTATGATCTTCATGAGTAGTGTTTAATAAAAGGTTGACCAACACCTTTGCAAAATGCATAAAAAAATTAAGAACATGCATCCTTAACTCGGTCCAATAGTTTTGGATAACAAAGTTCACTTGAAAACGACCTTATCAACTTATTCTTAGAACTGCAAGTCATGAAACAAATTTTTTCAGAAATATAGAGCAATTAAATTTCTCCCAGAACACAACCAAATACATAAAAATGCAAAGTTCACATACTAGTAGAAATATCTCACATTTTATGATAATCTAGAAGCCTGAGTTCTAGATATAGCAACTACAAGGAATCATGAACAATACCTCAAATCCACACAAGTATAGCACCAATATGGAGCACATCTAAGAGCATACACTGAATACCTACATGACACTATTTTTCCGTATAAATCATTTTTTCTCAAAATCACTTAGAAGCCAAGTACTAGAGACATCATTGTAGCACACACTTCACTTCTAACACACCTCTAGATATAACAACATAAGGATAACTCCATGTACTCTCAAAACTTCTTCAACATCTCAACTATGCATGTACAATCTACAAACCTTTTTTATTACAATTTTCTAAATATCCTTGACATATACAATCATGAACCAATTTCCATGAAATCAATGACAACAACAACTAGTTGACATCAATGACAACACCTTCATACTTGCAACATATATTGCTCATCTTGTATTATTTTTTCCTAGGATTTCCTATAAAATTTTTAACCATCTATATATTTTACTTTGGTGTATGTCCATAGCTTGTTTCAAATCTCCCATTATGAAACAAGCTAGAAGTACACTACTTGGAATGTAAAATTAGTGGTTTGGAAACCTATTTTTTTATTAAGGTGAAATAATGTAACTACCTCATGAATCCACCCATGTATTTTATATTATTATTATTATTTTTCCATTATTTAAGCATGCTCTTAAGAATACACATTTGTAATAACATAAAATAGTCTTTGAGGGGTTGTGCATAATTAAAAAAAATGTACCACCTCCTACATATTAATGTAGATTGAGATGAGTGAGAAATGGATGTGGAATTTTATGATTATACTTGGGGTATACAAAATAAACTAAAGTCATAGGATCTAAAACCCATAAGGGATATTTCTATGGAATATAATGACCCACCTCGATATGAATCTCCACCCACTAAACATTTGTAAATTAGATTAATAATTTAGGGGTTGTTGTACCTTCCTACAAAGGGATTGCACAACTCTTAATGATGATGAAAGTGATCACTCCTTCTATCATATACTCCATGGTATATCATTAATTTGTCTTCTTTCTATCCTTTCCAACCACATTGATCCCCCTCACATTTCATTAAATAAAAATATCATCACCATTGAATTATTTCTTAAACCACATTATTTTCAACATTAGATGGTATTTTACATGGATGTGATAGTTATCTAGATAAATACAATACTAATTTTTCCATATTTCGCTCTATTGGAAAAAATCATACTAGCAATCACACCTTGGTTTGTAATTGGTATTTTAGAGAGGTGTGGAAGGTCAATTATGAGAAAAAAGGTCTATATTTACAAATGTTTATGTACTAAATGAATTCAAATATTATGCCATTTATAAAATGTTGTTATTTATGCAACAAAGGTCTCAGTGGAGAAGTGGTTGCTTGAAATCAACTATGCATTCACTTATATACATCCATACATGACTAAAATAAAACCTCTAAATCAAGAAGATAATTAGGATGCATTACTAATAGGATCATATTACGTTTGCAATAGGGAGAGAGGGAGAGATAAGGAGAGAGAGGGGTAGAAATAGGAAGAGAAAGAGGGGGAAGAGAGAGAGGGATAGAGAGAGAGAAGGGGGGATAAATAGATAGATATATGGGATAGAGATAGAGAGGAAGATAGAGATGGACATGGAGAAAGAAAGGGATATGAAAAGAAGGAGAGAGATAGATTTGAAAGAGATAAGTATATCGAGAGGGAGAGAGAGAGAGAGTTAATGGGAGAGGGAGAGATAGAAATATGACGATGGAGATAGGAAACTATATAGAGAGATAGGTATAGAGAGGGAGATATAGAGGGAGAGAGAGATGGTGGGATAGTAGGATAGAGATAAGAGGGGGAGATGGAAGATGAAATGTAAAGATATAGAGATAGAGAGGTAAAGACATGTAGATATAGATGGTCAGGAAGGGGGATATCGAGGGAAAGAGGGAGAGAGATCGAAAGAGAGTGAGAGAGGAACATTCCTAGAGATAGAGGGGTGATAGGAAAATTGAGGTAGATATTAATATAGAGGGAGAGAAATAGATATAGAGGTAGAGGGAGGGATAAAGGTAAGGAGATAGGGAGATAAATTTACAAAGAGATATAGATAATGGGATATAGAGAGGGGTGAGGAAAAAATTGACAAAGAGAGAAAAATATATTGTTAGATAGAGTGGTAGAGAGATATATAATGATATATATTTATAAACACAAAAGGAGACAGATAGATATAGAGAGAGAGACAGAGAGAGAGACAAAGAGACAGAGGGAGAGAGATTAGGGGGATAGGGTAGGAGTGAGGGAAAGATGTGGAGAGAGAGAGGGGAAGATATATAGGGAGGGTGATAAGGGGAGAGATATAGATAGAGAAGGGAGAAGGGGAAGAAGGGATGGGGAGATAAGGAGAGAAATAGGTAGAAGAGGGAGAGGGTGTTGTCATAATAGTGGTTTACAATTCCTGAGAGGAACTAATTTTAGCTAAAATCACATATTTTTAGAAAATATAATGATTTAAGCCTTAAAAAGTTCTATTTTAAGGATTCCAATTGAAGAGGGTTTGATCAAATCACCTTAGATCAAACCCCCTTGGATAGAACCTTTCTAGTTTTAAACCATACCTATAAATGCGTCTCATTTACACCTATCAAAATGCTGATAAAAAATAACTTTTGATTTAGATTTTGGGGGATCAAATCAATTCATTTAAAATTTATTTCAAATGATTATGGTATTCCTCAGAACAAGCTATCCAATGAATATAATTTTAATATGTTTTGGTTTTGTTATGTATTTGTTTTTTGAGTTTTATTAAACATAGGTTTTTCATCGAAAATGAATTTTGTTCTTCACATGTGGAAAATAGAAGATTAACAAAAAAAATTGGAAAATATGAGTGCACTAGATATTGAAGTCCTTGATCCAACAAAAATAAATTAAATTTTGACTTATACAAAAAAGTTATGCATTATACGTCGCGTTATGTCTGAATTGTAATTTGTTTGACTTTGAAACTTGATTAAGAAAAAATATTCAATAAAAAATAATCTAACCAAGTGGAAGCAATAGATATTAGAGTTACAAATCTAAATTTGAAATAATTTAATTTTATCCTTCATGGAAAAAAAAGTTATGTGTTATACGGTGTGCGTCACTTTTTAAAAATGTTGTTTTTTGAAAAAAATCTATTTTTTTGGGAGATGGAAAAAGAAGTGCAATTTGATTCCAAAAATTTTGAAAAAATATTTTTAGAATCTACAGACAAAGTTTGATGAGACTCTAGTTTGCACCATCTTCAAATTCCTCATAGTTTAGCCGCTATAGGTGCCCGAATGTGAAGATTTAGTTAAAAATAATAATTTCAGTGTCCAGTTTGGCCAAAAATTGTAAACCACTATTATGGGATCACCTGAGAGAGAGAGAAAAGAAGAGGGGGAAGAGAGTGAGAGCTAGGGATGGAGAAATAATGTAATGTGCCAAATTAAAATAAATCTCAATTTTAATATATAAACCCCACAAAATTACTTATCTCAGATATGGAATATCTTAGGATTTCCACAAAATAGACTTATCTTAAAATCTAAAATCTTAGTTTCTATCAAATTGAAGGTAGGGAAAATTGAGTGTTTTGGAAACAATGCCAATATGGATAAATCTATAAATTGGGTGAAGTGAAATTGAGATAGAATGATTTATTATTGAATTAAAAATGGTTTAAATTATATTGTATTTTATATACAACAAATAACAACCCTGAATAGTTGCAACTAGTTACACACATATATCTAATTGAAAGCCCAAAACAATCACTGTAAGTAAATCAAACTTTGCACAAAATCTCTAAACTTCACACCAAATTCTTATATAGAAAAAAAGTGTGAAAATATAGTCCAAAAATAGAACAATATCCTTCAAGTTTCCAAATGGCTTACACAACTTAGAAAATAAAATACAAACCCAAATTATTCAAACTACAATTATCCAACAAACCCAACTTTTGGAAAAGAATTACAATAATTTAGTTCAGCACTATGGTAACCTTTGAATGATATTATACTATGATGAAACTTTGACTCATGTCTTCAGTTCATCTGGAAACCCTCAAAAATCTCATTCTTCAGCCTCCCTCTCTAGTGGTTTGACAACCTCTAAAGAATAGCAAATGCATTAACAAACACAATGAATGAATGAATGAAAAAGAAAAAATTTACCTTTAAGTATTCCACATGAAAATTCCAAATTTAGGCACCAATATTTCATGCGAATATGAGGGAAAAAATTGTGTAACTCATCTTTCCTGACTATTTCCCAAACATTATCCATTTCCCATAGTTATTACTTTTTGACAATTATTTTGTAAGCAATAATTTCCTACTATTTTAGCCATAAAGTGCTCCATCAAAACCCATTCCCAAGTATGGTGATAAAAAAAATAAAATATTAATCTCTCAATTAATCCAATAGTCCTGAATCACTATTTTTGGGCAACCACACTTACTATAAATAGCAAGTGCTAATTTTAGAAAGGGGGACATTACAAATAAGGATGTGTGTGTTTTTTTGTTTGAGTGAGAGAGAGATATGAAGAGTACACAATAATAATAAATTATTTTTTAGTATTAAGTACACTTTAAATAATACTTATTATCATTTACTAATTTAAATATAAAATAATTATCTAATAAATAATACTTATTTCAGATTATTTAGTATCAATTAATAAGCTAAACATAGTATATTTACATAATAAATATTTTATTGTATACAATATAATATTATATATGATACTATGTAAAATATACATAAAAAATAACATAATATATGCTAGTAATCATGCCTTAGTGTGCAGTGGGTATGCCAAAGAGGTGTGGAAGGTCAATTAGGGAAAATTTGGTATATTTTTTGCATACATTTTTGTAGTACATGAGGTAAATTTGTAGGAAATTTAAAAAAATATGTTGTTTGTACAATAAAGGTCTCTTTTGAGAAGTGATAGCTTGAAATAAACTAAGCCTTGACATACAAGGATTCAAACAAGACTAAAATAAAATATTTGAATCAAGAAGATATTCAAGCTCCATTACCAATAGGATCATGTTATGTTTTCAATAGGGACAAAGGGAGAGGTAGAGGGGGAAGACTAAGAGAGGGATAGTAAGGAGATAGATATATAGAGGAAGATAAAGATAGAAGAGATAATTGCATAGTGGGGTTGAGAGAGGGAGAGAATAAGAGAGGAAGAGGTAGATAAAGATACAGATTTATGGGGGGATAATGAGATAGATATAGAGATCTAAAAGAGGGAGAGGGAGAGGGAGACATGTCTAGAGATAGAGGGGGAGATAGGAAGATAGATGTAGAGATGGAGATAAAGTGAGGGAGGAAGAGGGAGACAAATAGGTAGAGATAGAAAGGGGTAAATATAGAGAGATAAAGATACATAGGAGTAAATACATAGAGATAGAAATAGGGAGGGGTAAACATATAGATATAGATATAGGGAGGGAGAAACATGGAATGTGTGTGTATATGAGTGAGAGAGAGATATGGCGAGAGATAGAGAGGGAGATAGATATATATGAATAGATAGAGAGGGAAGGAGAGGGAGGGATAGAAATAGATAGGAGAGAGGTGAAGTAGAAATATATAGAAAGAGGTATTGATAAGGAGAGAGGGAGAGTTAAGGATATAAATAAGGATAGATATATATGACTTGGAAAAGATAGAGGGGGTGAGAGAGAGAGGGAGAGTGAGAGAGAAAGAGAGGGAAATATATAGAGGGAGATATGGAAGGAGAGAGGAAGAGGGAGAAAATATATAAAAGAGGGTGAGATGGAGGTATAGAAAGTGATATATAGAGAGTACAAGAGATGGAGGGGGAGAGAGAGAGGAATAGAGAGGGGATAGAGGATAAGTAGAGAGATATAGAAAGAGGGAGTGATAGGGAGAGAGAAAGAGAGGGGGAGAGATATTTATAGAAAGAGGGATAGATAAAGAGATAGAAATAGTGAGAAAGAGAGGGGAAGAGAGAGAAGTATGGAGAGGTAAGGATATAGAGATAGGGGAGAGAGATAGAGGAATATGTAAATATGGAGATGGAGAGGGAGGGAGGTAGGAGAAATAGAGGTAGAAAGAGGGAAATACATAGAAAGGGAAATATTGATGGATAGAGGGATGGAGATAGGAAGTTATATATAGAAAGATTTATAAACAGAGAGATGGGGAGATACATATAGATAGAGAGGTATAAATATGTATATATTTAGAGAGAGATAGGGCTCATATAAATGTATAGAGAGATGAAAAGAGAAAGAGAGAGCTCTTTATATTAATGTCTCCCTCTCTATCTCTATGTTTCTCACTATCTCTCAATCTCTCTTTCTCTCTCCCCTATTTATGTCCATATTTTTCTTTCCTTCTCTCTCTCTCACTCTCTCTTTCTTCCTCTCCCTATCTCTCTCTCCCTTGTTCTCTTTTTCTATCTTTATTTATCTCCCCTCTCTCCTCTCTCCCTCTATCAATCTCTCAACCTATCTCTCTCTATATGTATCTTTGTTTATTTCTATTTCTCTTTATCTATCTCTATATTGCTATCTGTCTCTTTTATTATCTCTTGCTATCTATATCTCTTCTCTCTCCTTCTTTATTCCTCTAGAAAATAAATTAGAATAAGGATAAGTATTAATATACATGAACATATTAATTTATTAAGTTATACTTTTCAATTTAATTATTTATTAAGTTAATAAGTTTATTATCTATTGTTGGTTGTGTGTAATTATAATTTCTATTGATATTTGGATTATGATATATTTTGACTTTGTATTTAGCTTATTCTATTTTAGTTTTTAATTTGGATTTGAAAATTATGTTATTCGAATGTTTAATGATTATTAATAGTTAAAAATTTTTTATTAAAAAACATTAATAATTAAAAAAAAAATTCAAACTTGGATCTAAATTAAAAACTAAATTAGAATAAACTAAATGGAGAGTAAAAATATATCAAAATCTAAATATTGATAAAAATAATAATTAAAAGAGAAAAAATAGATAATAAACATAGTAAATGAATAAATAATTAAATAAAAATAAAGATAACTTTTTAAAGTTAACAATAATATTATTTAGATTATGATAACTTATTAAAAAAAAAAAAAAGCAACATAATAATTATTGAAAAAATCGAGGGCCACATTCTTATCCTTATCAAAAACAAAAGAACATAAAAAAGTAAAGGGAGTTAATAATTTTTATTTATTTCAAAAAAGACATAAAAAAAAATGAGACGTATTAGAAATATTTATTTTAAAAAAATCACCATCACATTCTTATCCTTATCCATATTCTTATCCAAAACATTATCAAAATTGTCACTTTTAGGTTGTTCTATGTAGTTAAGAATTTAGTTATGAATAAATCAGTTTTAGATTGTTCTCTCCAATTAAGAATTTGGTTAATAATATTATTTATTTAAGAAAAAAAAATCAAGACATATTAGAAATATTTATTTAAAAAAATCAATGAACACTTTCTTATCCTTATCCAAAACATTATCAAAATTGTTAAGTTTCTACTTTAGTTGAATAAATTAATTTTAGATAGTTCTCTCCAATTAAAAATTTAGCTAATAATATTTATTTATTTAAAAAATCATAAAACAAGAGAGTTATTAATAGTAATTTATTGATAGGGCGGGGGCCCTAGCTCGGTTGGCTAAGTAATTCCGTTGCGGCTCTGCTGGTCACGAGTTCTAGTCCCCCCCCGTCCCGTGGTACCGGAGGGCGTGTCGCGCCAGCGCCGCCGGTCACGTTAAAAAGTTTACCAGGCGCACTGCAGTTTATAGGGGGTCGTGCTACCCGATTCCTGCAGTCTAAAAAAAAATAAAAATAGTAATTTATTGATAATAATATAATGATCCTAACTCTAATTCCAACTACAAAATTAAATAGGTAACCCTAATCGATAATGGTATTTCATTTTTTTAAAGAATATAAATAAGCATTTACAATGTTACATTTCATTTTAAATATTTATTGGTGCCTTCTTATGTTCACACATTCCATAATTAAGAAAAAAGGAGGAAAAATAAATCCACACATAAAATCACTTGTATTGATGACTTTAACAAATGAATAAATAAGAGCAAGTCCCACATTTTTTCCACAACTTATTTTTCAATTTTCTTAAAATGTAGTTGCTATGTTAAAATAGGAAAAGATTCCAAATTATCCTTTCCCAATAGTAAAATTTATGAATGGAACACTTCAGCCACTTAAATTTAAGCAAAAATGGAGTTATGTAATCACATGGGGACATAAGGTAAGAAATAGCTAAAGAAATCCATGAATACAAAGAATAACAAAAAATTCATCCAATGGATGAAATAGTTCGGATCATCTTGCATCCTTTTTGTAGCATTGCATGTTGTTGATGATAAAAAGGTCATTCATTTCCTATAGATAATGTCTTTGATGAAATTATATAATACAATATATAATATAAATATAACTAGTGGGATGAAATTGGTGTGGGTCGGGGACCCCAACTTGACACAAATCTAGGGCCAAGGCTAGGTATCAACAAGCCGCAAGGGCACAAGGGCAACAAGGGCTATACATCGCCATGAGGACAACGTGGATCTTGAAAAAAAAAATATATAATTTTTATAGATGTAATATTATACACAATAAAAAAATAACTATAATATATATTATTTAATTTGTATCATATAAGATATGTATTATATATTAATTATATTATGTTAAATTTAAATATAAATTTAATTTGGATCTTAGTAGATGGCATAATCCTTCTCTCTAAAAAATCAATTAAATTGTTAAATTTCTTATAAACAAATGAATTAATACACTATGTTAAAAAGTATTCTATACATTATTTTTTATTTAATAATAGATAATAATAAATATAAAATATCTATTAATCAATTAAATAACATAAATAAAAATTAAATATATATTATAATAAAATATATTATATGTAAATTTATTTATTTACCACATAAGTATAATTATTATATATTATTATATATGTTATTTAATAATATATAATATTAATATTGTATATAATATCTATAATATACAATATAATTATTAATAATATATAACTATAATATATAATTAATATATATTTCTAATAACTATAAATATTTTGTTTAATAAAATATAATAATAAATTTAAAATATATGTTAAATAAATAAATAACAGTAAACATATATTATATGTAATTTTGCCTGAGTGGGCCTAATGGTGGAGAACTTGTGCTCTTGACAGGGAGGTCACAAGTTCAAATCTGCAGGGGGTAGGGTATGTACACCTCGTATTGTGGAGCATGAGTTAGGTGCCTCCCCCATATTGGGGGAGTACAAGGGCCTCGTATTGTGGAGCACGAGTTAGGTGCCTCCCCCATATTTGGGGGAGTACGAGGAGTCCCATATACTCATGGTATCGTGGACTTAAAAAGGACCTTTACCTTTTTTTTTTTAAAACACTTTTTATGGGTTTTTTTGGTGAGAATCCGCACGGAATTTCTAGAATAGTTCCAGGGATCAAGCCGTGAGCTTGGAAGCTACCACAATTTAAATACTGGAGAATTATCTCCATCTCAAAGCCAGGGACTAAGTCTACATGGGAGATCATATGAGGAAAGGTAGTTTCCTACTTGTCACAGTACAGAAGAGTTAGAATCGACGAACTGGTACCGTTGCAGGACATCTGAATCTCTAAGTGCAAAGAACTCGGAACAAAATTTTCAGAATTTTTATGACAGAAAATGAGAAGAGTATGTGAAGAAGAAAATCATAAGTTCAAAGCCGGAAGAGAGATTATGCAGCTTAAGCTCTAAGGTTAATCAAGGGAGAGACGGAATCTAGCATAAAGCTATTGGACAATCAGAAGAATGATCTGCAACAAACATTACATAGGCGGTCGAATGAATGGGCCTCTATGCTCGAGACAAATTAGGGCTGAGGACAGGAGGATGAGAGGGGACGGTCTGGCAAAGAAAAATGTAAAATTACAAACGGAATTTCCATCTTTAAATAACCACGAAATCCATGTATGACTCAAACAACGTATGGATGATTTGAGAATGAAAAATCGTCCATCCCTCAGCTGAGTTCTTTCATGAATTTCCTGGTTATTTATCTCTGTGCGATTTTACATTTTGCTTGCCATGACCCCCTCTCTCATTCTCTTCTCTTCAGACCTAATTTCTGCAGCATAAAGGTCCATCTTTATCAATCTTCTGGTTGGGAAAAATATTACTGTTAGTGTTCGATGCAGAGACCTCCACATCTCGACAACACTAGCAATCACCTGTAAAAATTTCACCGAAATCTGCCCAAAACCAGGAGTGAAATGCTCAGACAAATCATCATTTTTAAAGGAGTTCACGGTTGAGAAAGGAAAAAAAACCCGCTGTTCATGATTTAATGCTTACCTAATTCGAAGAGGACAGGAAAGTACTAATCTTATCGCACCTATTACATGGTTAAAAATTTGCTGTTTCTTAGTCTTTTCTAATCTTATTTAGAAATTAAATGGAAATTGCCCAAGTTGGGGATAGAATGCTTTAACTGCACCGATTGTGTCGATTCATTCATTTAAGTGGCATCAATTTGCACTGCTTGAGGAACTATATTAATTAGTTAATTATTTTTTAATTTAGATATTTAAATAAATATAATTATATAAATATATTATTAATTATATTTTAATATATAATAAAAATATATAAAATTTAATTATTATTTATGTATTAATTATTAAAATAGGGTTATTTAATGTTAGGATTATAATTATGATTATAATGACACTTGCATCTAAAAGAGATTCAATGTAATGCGGATATACAATATATGTAGCTAATATGTTAGAGAGTACATGTTTGTGCAAGGGTGTGTATTGATTAAACAATTAATAATTAGTGTTAAATAATTAAATGAAATAAACTTAAACAAATATGGATTTTTCCACTTAAATAATTATTTGATTTTGAAATATTTGAAAGAAAAATTAAAACAAAAAGCAATGCAAATGAAAAAGGAAAAGGCCAATCAATTTGGGAAAAATAAAAAAAAGTTACCAATGAAAATAGAATGTTCACAATCTGGTTGGAAAATCAATATGTATGTGGCTTTTACATGACAAGTGAGTTTTTTTACGATTTCACATGCTATTTTGGAGAATTTTACTATTAAATGGTAGCTGATTTAGTAGTAGTTGAAACTTGCTTACTCAAGAGTGATTTATGGGTGAGTAAATCTTGCTTTCACGTTAATTGAAATGTATAAATCACAAGGGAGCAAGAAAAGTTAATTCAAATGGGTACTTTGAATTCTACAAAACCTCAAGCCCTCCTTCCAGGGAATGAATCACCTCAAACATCAAAAGGGGAGAAGAAAAACACTAAAAAGGATAAGGAAGTCAAGATAGAAAACAAAATTGACAACTCCAAAAAGGACTCTCAAGGTAAAAAGAGGGTTGCATGCACCTTTTGTAAAAATCTTGGACATGATGAACAACATTGCATGAAGAAAAAATTTGAAGTTCTACAACAAATTCTCAGAAAGAATAATATAGGGCTACCTAGTTCTATCAAGGAATCTTCATCAAATCAAGATAATACTAAGTACAAAGAGAAATCGAAGGGAAAAGCCTTAGTTGCTAAAGCATCTTTATCTCCATCATGGATTCTAGACTTAGGTGCTTCACACCATATGGGTTCTTCATAGGTTGTCTTTTCATCCTTAGAACCATCAAGTATGTCCCCAATCACGTTAGGTGATGATACTCTAGCATTGGTAAATGGGAGAGGGTCTGTTGAAGTTGAAGGAGGAACATTTTCCAATGTTCTAAGTGTACCTTCACTCTCAACTAATCTCCTTTTAGTGTATCAAATAACTCATTTAGGGAAGGGAATGAGAGTACAATTCTCTCTAGATTTAGTTAAGATAAAGTGAATTATAAAGCAACAATTTGGTAGCAATAGGAGAAGAAAATCACCAATCTAGATTATATTCCTTCTCCAATTTTTCCACAAATATTTCTCTAAAAGCACTACTAACTCATTCAGGTGAAGTTAGCAAACTATGGCATAAGTGGTTTGGCCTTCTTAACTACCACTATCTTGAACAACTATGTCAATAGAATATGGTTAAAGGATTACCTAAGGTTAAATTTTCTAAAGGCCTTTATGAAGGTTGTGCACTTCACAAGCATCCAAAGGAAAAATTTGACCAAGGTAAATCAAGGAGGGAAACAAAAGTTTTAGGATTTTTTCATAGTGATGTTTTAGGGGGTTTTCCCCATCCATCTTTTATAGAGGCTAGATATTTTTTCACCTTCATTGATGATTTCTCACGTTTTACATGGGTCTACTTTCTTAGACAAAAATCAAAAGTGTTTGAGTCTTTTCAAGATTTCAAAGCTCTTGTTGAAAAATAATCAGGGAAAGTCATCAAAGTTCTTTGAAAAAATAATGAGAGATAATATGTTAACAATAGTTTTGAGCAATTTTGTATATCAGAGGGGATAGATCTGCAACATATAGTTCTTTATACCCCACAACAAAATGGTGTTTTAAAACGTAAAAATAGATCTTTAAAAGAGATGGCTAATTGCATGATTCACTCTAAGGGCCTCACACCACCATATTGGGTAGAAGCAATCAACTGTGCATGTTACATACAAAATAGAATTCCACATAAATCCGTAAATGGTATCACTCTCTTTGAAGCTTGGAAAGGATGAAAACCAACAATTGATCATTTTGGAGTTTTTGGCTTGCATTCCATGGCAGGCATTCCAAAAGAGCAACACAAGGCTATGGATCCACAATCCAAACCTTGCATATTTGTGGGATATCTCGATGGTGTAAAAGGCTATCACCTACTCCACCCTACCACACATGAGTTGTTTATTGAGAGACATGTTAAGTTTCAAGAAACACTTCTTGAAACTATACTTGACCCTTCTCAACATATTGTGGACTCTTCAGATCCTAATTATAGTACTGATGATTCAGGTCATTCTTAGCAGATTCTTAGTGTAATATCTTCTTCTTCCAGTTCTCACAATGATGAGGGTTCATCTTCACCCTGTTTAGGGATTGCATTAGAAGTTGATATATCTACACCAGACTGACCCACATCTTACACTATACATAAGATAGATACATGGGTATAGGATTTAGTAGATGATTCAAGTAGATTTTTAGGGGGGGAACATGCCTTCTTTGCTTCAGTTTCTGATCTGCAAACATTCAGAGAGACATCAAGCATACCAAAGTGGGATATTGCTATGGATGAGGAATATGATTCATTGATTAGAAATCACACTTGGGATTTTACTTCACTTCCTAAGGGAAGGATGATAATTTGATGTAGGTGGATATATCAAACTAAATTTGTAGTAGATGGGTTAGTTGATAAGTACAAAGCACGTTTTGTAGCCAAAGGTTTTTCACAAGTTGTCAACATTGACTATACAAAAACTTTTGCACTAGTTGCTACGATGACTTCCATGAGACTAACAATTGCTATAGCTGCATCACATGGATGGAATGTACATCAAATGGATGTGAAGAGTGTTTTTCTTCATGAAGACCTTAAGGAGGAAATCTACATGGAACAACCACCAGGTTTTCTTCAAGATTCATCCTTATTTTGTAGACTTAAGAAATCTATCTATGGCCTTAAACAAGCTCCTCGAGCTTGGTATGCCAATATGGACTCCTACCTCCTATCTTCAATTCTTACTAGATGTCATTATGATCCTAATTTGTATCTATTGTAAAAGGATGATTCACTTTTGATACTGGTTCTATATGTTGATAATCTTTTGATTACTGGGAGTACTTCATCTACCATTGCACTAGTGAAGACATCACTTCAGGATGGATTTGAGATGATAAACTTGGGTTTATTGCACTACTTCCTTGGAATCGATATTTCATAGTCAGCTTTAGGGATTACTCTTGCATAGCCCAAGTATACTCTTGATCTAATTGCACGGTTTTATATGACTACTTGCAAACCATCTCAGACTCCCTTTCTTTCTATTTTCAAGCTTGAGACATCTTGTACAACACCATTAGTTGATGCTACATTGTATCAACAACTTGTTGGTAATCTTATATACTTGACTCATACCAAGCCAGACATTTCCAATGCAATACCTAGGCATGGTTTCGAGATTCATGTTGAAACCTCATGAGCTTCATTGGAAAGTAACTAAGAGGATCCTTCACTATCTTCCTGGTACTATTGCATTTGGGATTCACTACAGAGTTGTTTCATCACTTGACTTGGTTGCTTATACAGATTCAAATTGGACTGGTGACACTAAGCATCGTAAGTCCACTTCAGGTTACATATTTTCCCTTGGCTTAGGTCCTATCTGTTGATCTAGCAAGAAGCATAATTCTATTTCTATATCATCTATAGAAGCAAAGTTCAGGGGGGTTGTTAACTGACCTACAAAGGCTATATGGCTTTAAGGAATTCTATTCAAGTTTGGTACTCCTTTCAGGAAACTTATAGTCATCTATTGTGACAACGAGAGTACCATTTAGATATGCAAGAATCTAATTCGACATCAATGAAATAAACACATGGAGATTCTTATGCATTACATTCGAGAGTTGATTCATGGTCAGATCATTGACTTAGTCTTTTGCCAGTCTTCAAAGCAAGTTGTTGACATCTTCACCAAACCCTTCCTGAGAGAAATTTCATTCATCTACGAGCTCTTCTTGGCCATGTGTAGTCTATATCAACATCATCATCATCCTTGGCGGAAGCTTTCTAGTCTTCTCCACTTCTCTCTTTTTTAGGATAGTATTTTCCCACAAGGTTTTCTATCTTACTCTTCTTTTTTAGAGAGATTGCATTGTACATGGGTGCCTTATCAAGCTAGTAGCTAGGACCCATTTTATCCATGCCACCTAAGTTATACTTAAGGGGGGTGTCAGTGTATACATTAATTCTTGCATACATGTAAGTTGACCTAAGCCTACTTAGGCATTTATCGTGCAGGGTGATATTTTGCTTAGATAATTTATAGATTGGAGAGGTGTTGAAACACCTCAGCACCTCCTACTTGGATATTTATTCTTTATAAGGAGACCCTTGATTGTATAATAAATACGTTGATTACATACAGTTTTTGGTGTGTTCACTGTGCTTGGTTTATATCTTTGTGATTGTTGGTTTCTTCAAATATTTAAACATCTATAATATATATCATAAGATATATTCTCCTCGTGACGTTTATTCAACTTATATACATTATAAAATTGATTAAAAATAGGCACTTCAAGATTTCTCAACATAATTCATCTATCAAGATTCTTAATTTAGTTAAAGCTTTTTAGTAGGTTTAGATTTCTTTATAGCATGTGGGTAAAAAATGTAAAAAATGCACAAGAAAAGAACCTATATAGAAACTGTCAATATCTTTATAAATAGACAACATACTATCCATCATGCACCTAAAATAATTTCAAGGTATTCAAAGGTAATGGCTTAACTATAATGCAATTTGTATACACCTAAAATTGGTCTGGATAATTAATTAATTAAATACAATTTATTTAATTAATTTATCTTTAATTTGTCTATTTATAAATAAATTCTAAATTTATTTATATTCTTCATTTTCTAATTCTTCTATCTTAAATCATATTCTTCTAATCATAATTAAATAAGCAAATTTGAAGATTTTGTCTTATTTAATTATCTTTCCTCTTATTAAATTTAAATTCCAAAATTTAAATTTAGTCACATGTCTACAACTTTTTCCTCTTGCCATCTCATCATGTGTCTCATGAATTTAAATATCCTTAATATTTAAATTGGAATTATCTTCAACAAATTCTAAAAAAAACTTGAGACACTTGGCTCTCTTCCTCCATTTATTCTCTGACACTTGGAAAAGTGTTCTATTAAAGGGAACACTCTCCTTTATTCCCTCTAACTTCTTCATTCTCTACCAATCATCTGTCCAACTAAAATCCTGACTGTTGGTTGCTGCCACATCAGAATATTCCTTAGAAAATATATAAAGGTAGCCTCATTCTATAGCATTTCATATCCTAACTTTGAGAAATCTTACTCTTTATAATTTTCATTAGAACATTTGTGAACATTTAACAAATAGCATTTTAGAAGCATATTAGTTTATAATCATGGCTTAGTTGTTAGCTACATTTTAGTGATCATAGTAGCTTTCACACAATATTTGCATCACAACATCATTATCACATCACTCATAAATCATATAGTTTGGAAATCAATCATGTAGGAATATATTCCTTACATTTTCCAGCATCTCATTCTTCAAGATGTCATTTGACAAGTCTTGTGCATACACAAAATCTGAGAGCCATAATGACTTGAGAAAATGCTTGAGGATAGAGAACAATGGGATGATTTTAGAGAGTTTATTTGTTTCAATTCGATTATATTTGTTATTCGAATTCTCTAATGTAATGTTACATTGATTGTGTGGTTTTATTTATCATTCACATATTTTACATCAGACATAAATTGGCACCCACTGTGGGGCCTAGCCCCATTTTTATTAACATTTTCTAGAAAGTTTGTTTACGGATCTTGATGTGAACTTCTATGTAGTGGATCGGTGGTTTCTTTTGGAACATAGATAACATCTTTTAGAACATCTAATTCTTGTTATGACACATCCAAAAGGTATGTGTAGGATCATCATGGAAAAATCAAGCCCTCAAGTGGTGAAAAATTTAGAAAAATCAAAGTTAGGCAACTTGACTTAAAAATTTGAATAAGTTATCTATATTATTTCAAAAATATGTAAGAATATAATCTGTAGAAAATTTAATGTAGTTTCTAAACTAATAGGTTTATTTTTTATTTTTAAATCTATTTGCTGAAAATTTGAAATTTCAATGTAGTAGTACTTAAATTTTAGGGAAAAAATAAGAAGTAGGTGTCTTTCTGACCACCCTAACCACAATAAAATTATTATTATTTTTATAAGATTTTAGATATAAGTAGAGGACTCATGTCTCAATGTGATGCATATTTTTTTGTAATTTCTTTCAAGTAAATAATTAATTATAAATTTTTTATTAGAACTTTTAAAAAATATAAAAACTTGTATATCTGACCACCTTAACTTGGTCAAGACTTCATGGAATTCAATTTTATTTTATTTATCCTATAGTATGAAAAGTATAGAATGTGACGTATGTTTTAGATTCAAAAAGTGTGATACCATTTGAAATCTATAGATGTTTTCAATCAGCCTATCAATTAGGATTTTAGTCGTAATTCCAATAGAAAATGAATAATAATTATTTATTAAATTCAAAGTAAATCATAATTTATATTGGTGGAAAAAAAAAACTCCTTTAAAAACCATTTTCATTTCATCAATTTTGGGTAAAAAAAAGTTATTAGCCACATGGGCCATCATATCACATACATATCACCACGTTTTCACCCATCATGACCCTGCACATACCCCAAAGCATCTTTCAACACATCCAGCTCATATTTTAGTGCATTCAGTGGTTCTTTTAATGCATTTAAATTATATTTTAGTGTGTGCAATAGTTTTTCTAGCACGTATAGTAGTTCTTTTAGTGCATATGATTTTTTTTTAGCGCATCTAGTTTTCTTTATAGAAACTTAAAATTCTGAGAACTAATCAATAATTTTAGTTTTTTAGGTACTTTTAAACATTGTCAAAGAAAATTATATCAAACTACTAATGGTGTTTATAGGGGCTAGAGTTGTTTTAGTGCTTTATTTTGATTAAATTAGGCATCTTGTTTAATTAAGAGGCTACTAAACACTCTATCTATTGTGCTTGTAAAGTGATAGGCCTATGCTCTCCCCTTCACAAGTTGACCAGAATGTCAGACTCACTCTTTCATGTTTTGATAGCACCTTTAGAAGGCCTGCCGTAGTGGGAAAAAGTACTCACCCTATGGGAACGACCTAAGTGGGAATAACTAAAGTCAAGTTTTCCGACCCACTATAATCAAAAGTGAATTGGAGAAAGCCTTTGTTCTAAAGGTTGGGAGGTCTCTTGAGGGATTTTATCATTTTCCTCACCAAACAAAAACCCTTACTATCAACCTTAAGTGTAGAAGCTAGCCAAGTCCATGACCTCTGAACATTTTTAATATTCACAGTGCAAGGGGAGGGAATAATCTACCCCCAAGATACTCACCATATAAATATCAAGGATTACTAGCCAAAAGTGGAGGATTCAACTTTGTTTAAGACTCGAGAAAGGAGAAAACATGGGTGCCCTCTTGGGGGTGACACGACTATGTGAGCTAAGATAGTTCTAAGATGTGGGTTGTGATATTATCAATGAACCTTGACATTAGGACTGTTTGATATGTTTTCTCTTGTTCTATACCTATGGAAATCAAAGGAATTAGACTAGATTCTTGAACATACACTTAATGTTAGTTCCTAGGTTTGAGACAACTACTTTACAACTTGTTGTTGTGTTTGAAATAATTTTTCAAGACATAATGCATTTAAGAACACTTAATTCACATAATTCATAGATAAGGAAAGTAGAAAAAAATTATTGTTCAAAATATTATCCTTGGAAAACATTCAAACTCACAAATTCAAAGTGAATCATAGATTTTTGGCTTCTTATGGACTCTCTAACTCTTCTAGGGTTTTTAGCCTAAAAGGAGAGAGATAGGAACAAAAATTCTAATGGTTGATTCAAATTACGTTGTGTGTAATGTTTTTAAAGCCAAATGAAGTAAACTAAATGCAATTAACTGATTTAAATGACTAAATATTCAAATGCAAGACTAATATTTAAGCTATGTTTGAAAACATGTGATATGAAAACAATGATGAAAATGAAGAAAATATGCAAAACATAAAGAAATAAGATGAATTTGAGTGCACGTGGGCAATGTTTGATGATTCTGGAATGTTGTTGATGTTGGTTGAAATCACTTAATTTTCACAGTGGGACTCATTCGTCCAGGGTGGCGAATCGGTCCTCTTCCTAGTGAAAAAGTGTCAGAAACAGGTTTCTAACTCTTGGGATCCAAAATCTAACAAAATTCAAAATTTCAATCCTAAGGTGGGACTCATTCACCATTGGTGGTGAATTAGTCCTCTCCCAAATTTCTAAAAAATCAAGAGACAACTCTAAAACACTAGATTTGGAAATGACTAATTATCGGGTTGTTGAAGTCAATTCTACAGGAAACAGACAGAAAACCTTCTCCAAGCTTGAAATAGACTTGATTTGACTTGAAGCAGCTAGTTGACTTGTAAATCAATCTTCAACACCAAAAAGCTTATTAAATCTACACACAAAAGTATGCAAACACACATGTAATAGGAAAAAAATGGTTGAGTGTTAGCGAATAGGGGTTTTCCTTGGTCAAACCCCACTTTTGGTAATTAAACCCTTAATGAAATAATGAAATTCGAGAGAAAGATAAGCTACTAACATGAAATTGCTATCAACTTACCAAACTCTTGATGATGAAAATCATAAGTAATGTCAATGGATGCTTCAAAGTTCTTGCATTGTGCTTGAAAAGATGTTGTAAAATTCTTGAATACTTGAATGCAATGTGGGATTGAATGTGTGAATGAATGGGGAGATGTAAAATGAGGTGAAAATCAATGATTTATACAATCTTGTGCCTTAGTTACTTGTTCATACCTCATCACAAGCTGACATCAAGTGTTTTTGAATAAAATCCCGAAAGGAAAATTTAAAAATTTTGAATTTGGGGCCAAGGGCGACTCATTCGTCACTCATGGTGAATGGGTCCCACCTAGGACCTGGAAAAGTGTGTCAGGAGATATGTTGTATTTAATGTTTTTTTTCATGATAATATTAAAAAATACACTTAATTAAGTCATATGAGGGTGTAAAGGGACCAAATAAAGCATGAGGAAGGGATAAATAGTGAAGATATGCATAGAAAAGCATGAAAGCTTGTTACAAGACTTTACAACACTTCAAAACATGACTTTTTTAGTGATGAAATGGTGTGTTTTAGGTGAATTATAATGAATAGAGTCTAGAAGAATGTAGAAATGTCTTACAACACTTCATAACACCTTCACAAGATGTCATTATTTGAATTTTAGTACCTAAATATACATGTTCAAGCCATGCTACAAAATAAAATTAGAAAAAAAATAGTTCAAACGCCATGAAACAAGATGTAAAAGGCCATGAAAATGACAAGGGGCCATTTTTCTATGACACATTTAGCCCCCAATTTAGTGAGAGGATGAACTTGCTTCAAACTCACACTAAAGTAGCCATGAACATCAAGAGGAGGGTTCAAATGTACTTATGTTAGAAAGATGGAATGACAATGATCTAGAGGGATGATCAAGCCCCCAAGAAGAAGATCCCATGGCAAACTAAGCATAAGAATAAAGGAACACACAAGTGTTGAGAAGAATCAGATGAAGCTTCAATTGTCAATCCAACTAGTTGTGGATTAGATCTAGGCTGATTGTTTGAAAAAGAGAATGTGTACTCACTTTGGGGTGACAAAACTCATGACGGTCTGCTGGGTGAGAAGGCCCAAATGTACTCACTCTGGGACCATAGAACTAGTTGTCCACAAGGTGAGAAATCCCAAAAAGGTAAGATACATACACTAGTTGGTATGCACTCACAAACACAAAGGTACCTATGGGGAAAATTCATGCCACTAGGTGGGCTTCTCCCTCAACCATATTAAAGTTATACCTACTGATAACTTTAACAAGGCACCAAAAGAAAAAAATGTCATGAACAAAAAGAAAGGTACCATAGTCATACAAGTTGTGTTATGCAAGGTGGCAAAAGGTATAAAATGAAAAATGTAAAAATGTAAAATAATTTCAAAGGATTCTTGTTAAGTTCATGCAAGGTCAGTCACTTAGGGAACATTGTGTCTAATGTCTCCAAGAGAGTACCAATCAAATAATAGTATATTCACTACTTAGGGGATGTAGTGCATCACAACAGGCCACCAAGAGGAATGCAATATGCTAAGATAGATCACACTTATGAAGCATATCACACCCAATGTCATCCACAAATTGATGAACACATCACATAAATGACAAGGCTACACTAGGAACCAAGAATGAATTAATGGTAATGTATGCCCCCCACTTTAAAGGAATTTCTACATAGTTCTGTGAAAAATTTATTTAAAGTAGCAAAGGAAAAATGCAAAATAAAACAGGACATGAGAGGGAACTTGGAAATCCCTATGCCAAGTCATATGTTTCAAAGTTAGGTTATGCCATGTCAAGGAAAATGGAAACAAAAGAAAGGGATTTTTCCCCCAGAAAAGAAATCACACCAAACACATAAGGGATCTATGGATTTGGGGTCAATATGTTCATTGTTGCAATTTTTTAATGGAAAAGCTCAGAACTATTATCATTCCGTAAAGCACATAGAACTAGAAGAATGACACAAAGAGAGTGAAAACAAAGGAAAAAGAAAGTCCATTTTGGGTCAACATGGAAGAGACATTTCAGTCTCAACGCCTTGCATCGTCCCCAAAATGAAAACACAAGCAAAAAGAAAGAAAATTAAAAGACAAAAGACAACAGAAAATATTTTGGGTCAACATGAAGGAGACATTTTAGTCTCAATGCCTTGTGTCATCCCCAAAAGGACAACACAATAAAAAAAGAGGAAAAGACAAGGACCTTTTAGGTCAACATGGAAGAGGCATAGGGTGTCTCTATGCTTTGTGTCATCCCCAAAAGGAGAACACAAAACAAAAATGAAAAAGATAATACACAACAAATAGAAGAATATAGATACAAATAGAAGAAGTGTACAAAGAGAGGAAACATCAAACGCACAATATGAGGGAACAAGATATGCACATGAAGATAAAATAAAAAAGGAGAAACATAAAAGAAAAAAGGCTAGCTAAGTGAATGCAAGTCAACCATTTAATAAGTCATCCACCTCCAAATCATGTTCAGTGAAATGCGAGGGTGGTTGATTTTCCAAAGGAATAATTACAAGCACCGAACTAGGATTCGTACCAGGTTCTTCATTTGGTGGAGAGGATTTATCTTTTAAGCTCATTGTAGCTGAAAATAAAGAATTTAGTTTGTTATGCACTTCTTCATCTATTTTGGCAATCTCTGCATCATCATCATCATCATCATCATCAAGATTAATGATGACGAGAGGACGAAGGATGATTTCTAAGGATGGATGCAATAAAATTTGGGGCTATTTGATTTGTTCATTTTTTTGTAAAAGTTGCACTAGACTATCTTGTGGTAGGTTAGGAGGAGGGTGGTCATCTATTACTTCTATCAAAGGCAGAGGTTGATTTTCTTTATTTTCTACTAGGTGAGATTGATGAGCAAGGAGACAATGACGATGGCTATGTTCCCTAGCACTACAGTTTCATTTAATTCTATTTTGGAGTTGTTGAGGTGTAACAACAGATTGAGTCATCATAGAGTCTTCTACTTCTAAAGAGGGGAGAATAGAAGAAAATAAAGAAGAGAGGTCAATCACTTTCTCCTTTGCTTTATATAATTATTTAATGTGAGGAGATAAGACAGAGTTTATTTCATGTTCCCTTGGTCGTTTAAATGATGGCTAGGAAGTGTCTAACAGTGGTTGTTTAGGAGGTTGTATGGTTTTCTTAATGTCAGACTC
The DNA here is from genome assembly GCA_007258455.2 of Sequoia sempervirens. Lineage (NCBI taxonomy): Eukaryota > Viridiplantae > Streptophyta > Pinopsida > Cupressales > Cupressaceae > Sequoia > Sequoia sempervirens. The sequence continues at coordinate 216,182,573 of VDFB02000017.1, forward strand.
AAGTTGAAGCATAGTTTCATCAATGATAGGAGGTGTGGAAGTGGAAAGGGATACGTTACAAAGAGACAATTTGGCTATCCTTTTGGCATTGAATTTTTGATAAGTTATGTAAAAGAAGTCCTTTCAAGGGGTGATGGGTTCCATGGGTTTAGGCCAAAAGGATTCTATGAAAAATTACCTTTGGAAGATAATGGATTAAAGCCACTATGGTGTATGGTGAATATATCATTGTCATGTGGAAATTTCAAACACTTATGAACAACTAATGAGACCACTTTCATTGAGAGAATCCAAGGGTGACCTAGCCACAAACAAAAATTGGTCAGATTGTGGAATAATTGAAAATGTTACCTCCAAAGTCTTAGGTCCTATTTTTAATGGGAGTACGATCGATCCAATTGTAGGGCATGCAAAACCAGTATGTGTTTTAATCCCTATAGTTGGTTTATTATAACCATCTTGATAAAGATCATGTAATATTAGAAACTCCTTTATGATCACATTCTCACCACAAGTAGGATCTATTAATATCCCGTTAGTGGGCTTATCATAGATTCTTTCATCTATGTAGAGAGGACCATTAGGAAGATTTTGTAGTATGTCTTTAGCAAAAAAAGTGATATTAAGAAATTTAGTGGTTTGGTCCTTACGAGGGATAACGTCTATCGTAGCCACAAGGTTATCCATAGGACTATCTTCAATAACAGGTGGAGCTATATCATGATGCTCATTGTTTGTATCAATAGCCATTACATTAGTGTTTGAAGGTTTACTAGCCTTGAAAAAGGAGGTAATGTGTTTAGGCGTGGAATTGGTGAAAATTTGCAATTTTTGGTTAGGGGATGCAATAGACTTATTGCCTTGATCATTAACACCCGCAATGGAAAAATGGCTTGAATCAATGAGGTCTTGAACTAGATGTTTTAGACGCATGCAGTGTTTACTTTCATGTCCATTTTGGTGATGAAAATGACAATACGCATTAGGTTTGAAGGTGGGTGGTAATGGCTGATTTGGATCAAGTGGTCTAATGGGTGGTAAAGTGAGCATGCGTTGTTGAATTAATTGGTTCAGTGTATTATGGAGGGTATCAGGTAGGGGTGTAAATTGTCTCTTTGGATCCCCATAGGTATAAGTCACCACTACTTTAATAGCTGCCACTTGATTTGGAATAGGTGGGGTTGATGGTTGCGATTGTGGTTAAGGAGGCATATTAAATTGTAAAAATCCTCTATTTGGTTTGCAAAATTTTTGTGTGTTATTTTTGTCTTGATTGTTATGTTTAAGTTTTTGAGCTCAATTAGAAGTGGATTTAGGATCATGACTTGCAACTGGGTTATGGTATTCACTCAAGGTTGTGCATAAATGCATGAATGAAGGAGATTTAATCATAGTTACTTTATCTTGATGGTTAATGTGCAAGTTCTCGATAAACATCTTTTGTAGAAGTGCATTAGGAATCTTGACATCAATTTGAGCATACCAGAATTGGTATCGTGAGATAAAATCTGTGACTTTTTTATTTTTCTTTTGTCTACATCACATGAGGTCAGCCATTGTCTTTTTAGGTGTCATGTGAACTTGAAAGTGACTTATGAAAGAATCCATCAATTCATTGAAAGAACATATGGAATGATTAGGAAAATTGGAAAACCATTCTAATGTAGTATCTTTCAAGTTCGTTGGGAAAATTTTAGCTAAAATTTTATAGTCAAGGATAAAGTCACTACAAAAAGTTGTATAAGCATTAAGATGGTTGATAGGGTCTCCTTTTCCTCTGCATTTCTCAAACCAAGGCATTTATATCCCTTGTGGCATCAAGGTACGTAATATTTATAAGGATAAGGGGCTGCTATGGATGTGATATGTGGGTGGAGCAATTTGACCTTAGCTAATGGTGGAAAGTTGGTGTTGCGTGGATGAAATGATATTAAGGAGTTGTGTAAGAACATGATCAAGCTAAGTGGGTTGAGGTGGAAGAGAAAATGGTGATGGATTGTAAGTGATGTGATGGGAAGTGAAAGGAATAATAAGGGGTGTGAAGGTGGTGGAAGGGACTTGCGATGCTACAAGTGAAGTAGGAATGCTAGTTGAAATCAGTAAAGAGGTAGCCACATAATTAGCTTGATGCATAGTTGTGTGGACTTTCAGATTGGTATAAGTTGGTATGGATTCTATGGTTGGAGGGGGAGGAACTTGAGGTCTTCCTTGGCTTACAGGAATGTTTGCAGATTGAGTATTAGAAGAAGTATATTTATTTTAAATCTTAGCAATTATCTTCATCACTATCAAGCCATCATCACTTTCAATCAAACGATGAAGATTGTAAATAGTAGGTATGGTAGTGGTGGAAATTTTTTCTAGTAATAAGTCTTGTTGTAAATGTGCAAAATCCTCATGAACATTAATTAATTTTTCTTGCAGGAGGGAGTTGTTTTGAGTGTCAACATTCACTGGATGGAAAGGTGAAGGCATAGAAGTGGTATTGTTAGTGCCTAATGCACCATTGTCCATACTAGGAGTAGGAGCTCATGAGATCCCAAGGTCCACAAAAAAGTGCTATCATGGGAAGCCATGAGTCTAGAACTTCTTCTAACTAAAGTATTATCAATGGGGCACTGAACACTCATACAAGAACCACAAAGGATGGGTAAATGCAAATGCAAGCTAATCTAAGAGCTCCAAGATACCAATAACAAAAAAATTGCTAACTGTAACAAAGATTTAACTACAAAAAATAGAAATGTGGACAAATGCCAGAAAAATGCCAGAAATGTTGTTTAAAAAGTGCAGAGGGACCAATTCGCCCTAGGTGGTGAATGAGTCCCAGTATGATACTTTTCTGTGTTTTTCAAAAACTTTAAGATGTTTTTAATGCTCTAAAAAATGAGATCAAAGATGTAGAATGCAATTTTTTACTTTTTTCAATGAGATGCAATGCAAAATTGAAATCTAAATGAAGTTTTCACTAATGTAATATGAAAAGTGCTAGAATGCAAAAACAAAACAATATCCTAATTGAATGTTAATGCAAATGTAAAATAAGATTCCATATGTAAATGAAAGTAAAAATGAAAAGTTTTCAAAAGTCAGGCTCACCAAAATGAACCATGGATTTTTGGCTTCCTATGCACTCTCTAACTCTTCTAGGGTTTTTCACCTAAAAGGAGAGAGATAGGAGCAAAAATGCTAATGTTTCATTCAAATTATGTTGTGTCCAATGTTTTCTAAGCTAAATAAACTAAACTAAATGCAATTAACTGATTTAAATGATTAAATATGAATGAAGAGTAATATTTAAGCTATGTTCAAAAACACGCTACGATATGCAAACAATGAAGAAAATGAAGAAAATATGTATAACAAAAAGTGTAGACATGTGAAATTAACATCGTGCACCCAATTCATGTTCATTCGCTCTTTAAATAAATCAAACTCAGCAAATCCATTCACTAGGTAAATGAGGTCTTTAGTCCTAATGTTATTCATTTAAATAAATCAAAGGATCGCATCATCCTTTAATTAAATAAATCAAACTTTATTTAATCTCAAAATTCATTTCCCATCCCTTTTGATTTAATAAATCAAATTATTTAAATCAAATAAGTCAAAATCACCTAAACATCATTAAGCTAATCTAATCCTAATTAGCCTAACCTAACCACCCATCACATTCTCTAGATTTTGCCACTTGCACAAATAAATGAATTTATTGATTTATTAAAATCAACATTTTCCATCAACATGGCATCTTTGATGAATATTCCCTAGAATTTGAATTCAAAAACAAGTGGACATGTACACCCAACAAAGCATTTATGAGGCCTTACATGTCTCTTACATGTCCCTTGCACAAGTCAAACTCAACATTAACTCTCAATTTCAAATTTGAAATCTCCCTCTCTTTGGCACATTGACCAAAATGTGCTCATGCATGAACCACTCACAAGTTGACAAGTGGGTCCATTTGATTGGTCAAATATTTGTCCCACATTCATCCATTTGGCTATCTCTCTCATCAAAGCATTCTATAAATGGAAGGCTTCATCCTTCAACAAATCCTCCACTTCATCCACAAATCTTCATGCAAAGTCATTCTCTCAATTGAGAACTGATTTTGTCCATCATCATCATTTGTATTATCAAGGGTTGGGAAAAGGCTATTTTCCACAATAGCACCAATCCACTATGGGATAGGGTTCGGTCTTGTTCTTATATGCTTACTTTTAATTGTTTTTGTTCTATTTAGTTTGCATTGTTTTAGCATGGCTAAATATTTCAAAGAGATACTAGTGTTACTTGCTTTAAATGGACTAACGATACTAATGTGGTTAATTGTTTGAGGTTTGTGAAAATTAGTGTCTACAGAAAGAAATAAGATGAATTTGAGTGCACCTAGGCAATGTTTGATGATTCTAGAATGTTGTTGATGGTAGTTGAAATCACTAAATTTTCATAATGGGACTCATTTACCTAGGGTGGCGAATCAGTCCTCCTCCTGGTGAAAAAGTGTCGAAAATAGATTTTTGATTGTCAAGGTCTAGAATCTAACAAAATTCAAAATTTCAGTCCTAAGGTGGGACTCATTCAACACTAGTGGTGAATCAGTCCTCTCCCAATTTTTTGAAAAATCAGGAGACAAATCTGCAACACCAGATATGGAAATCACTGATTGTTAGGTTGTCAAAAATAATTCTATAGGAAACAAGCATAAAACTTATCCAAGCTTGAAATAAACTTGAGATGACTTGAAGCACCTAGTTGACTTGTAAACCAATCTTCAACACCAAAAATATTGTTAAATCTACACACAAAAGTCTGCAAACACACATGCAATAGGGGAAAAATGGTTGACGATTAGCAACTAGGGGTTTTCCTTGGTCAAACCCCACTTTTGGTAATTAAAACCTTAATGAAATAATGAAATGAAAAAGAAAAATAAACTAATAATATGCAATTTCTATCAACTTACCAAACTCTTGATGATGCAAATCTGAAGTAATGTCAATGGATGCTTTAAAGTGCTTGATTAGTGCTTGAAAAGATGTTGTAAAATTTTTGAATACTTGAATGCAATGTGTCATTGAATGCTTGAATAAATGGGGAGATGTAAAATGAGGTGAAAATCACTTATTTATACAATTTTGTGCCTTAGTTACCCATTCATACCTCAATATAGGCTAACATCAAGTGTTTCTGAATAAAAACCGGAAAGGAAAATTTAAAATTTTTGAATTTGGGGCCAAGGGGGACTCATTTGCAACCCATGGCGAAAGGGTCCCACCTAGGACTTGAAAAAGTATGTCAAGAAATACACTATATTAAATCTTATTTGTTAGGAAAGTATTCAAAAAAACACTTAATTCTATCATATGAGGGCATAAAGGGACCAAATAAAGCACGAGAAAGGGATAAATAGTGAAGATATACCTAGAAAAGCATGAAATCTTGTTACATGACTTTACAAAACTTCAAAATAGGACTTGTTTACTGATGAAATGGTGATTTTTAGGTGAATTATAATGAATAGAGTCTAGATGAATATATAAATGTCTTACAACACTTCACAACACCTTCACAAGATGTCGTTCTTTGAATTTTAGTACCTAAATATTCATGTTCAAGCCATGTTACAACATAAAATCAAAGCAAAATAGATCAAACACCATGAAACAAGACCTAAAAGGCCATGCAAATGACAGTGGGCCATTTCTATGGCACACAAAGCAAAATAGCCAATTAGACTTTCAAAATAGTGAAACACTTCCAGTTTAGCAAATAAATATCTTGTTTTAGTGCATTAAGCTCATATTTTGGTTTATCTGAGTCATTTTATAACACATTCACAACATTCCCTAGCACATATGAGTCATTTTCTAGTGCATTCAGATCATTCCCGGTGCATATAAGTCATTTTCCAATGTATTTGACCACTTTTCTAGCACATCTAGGTCCTTCTATGGCACATTGGTTCCATCTTCCAAGGCATTTACAAATAATTTTAGTGTATTCACCTACATAGTACCAAGTTGAATCACATTTGGGGTACTCTAGCGCATCGGAGTCATTCTCCAATGTATTTAGTTCATCTGTCGATGCATTTAGTCCATGTTTTGACACATTTGATCGATCTTTTAGCACATTAAGTCCATTTTCTGGCACATCTAGGGGATAGTCTAGCAAATCCATGCTATGTTTTAGTGCATATGTACCTTGTTTTAGTGCATCCAATTAATTTACAAATAGAGAACTATTTTCACCATCTGTCTAAAAATTAAAATCACATTTAGGGATCCTTTATAGAGAAAAATCATTCCTTAGTCACAATAGTGTTTTAAACTTGGAGAAACTAGCCTTTACAAGTGAAATACTTCAAACCAAACTAAGATCTAACACCTTAAAGTGCCTAATCATCAATCACATCTCTGATTGTTAAGCTAATGCTCACTATTAGGATTTGTCATCCTTCATCATGAAACAATGTTGTATAATCAAATTTATCGCCTTAGTCTCATCAATAGAATTTGTCATTCTATTTGACTTGGTTATTATCCTTGCCACTCCTCCAACAAAGATCAAAGTTTAATAAAAATTATAACACTTTTATTCCAATTTTAACAAGATCACAAAAGCAAAAACTCAGAGAAAAAGAAGTAGAGACTCAAAACACCATTGTTGAAGGTGAGAAAAATCCATTCCATAGATTCCACCAACCTGAAAATGATGAAATCACTAAGGATGACATTCAAGGAGCTCAACAAGATCCCGAGTTCCAAAAATTCATGGAAAATATTTTTGAAAAGTATGGGGAAAATTACTTATTAATGCTAGCTAATCAAGGTATGAAACTTCCACATGACTTTGATGTTAATCAGCTCAAAGGAGCACCCAAAAGGGTTGAAACTGATTTACCAAATATAGATATAGTGGCTACTTTAACTCATCAAATTAAAATCCTACAACAACTTGTTGACATACAAAGAGGAACCACAAAAAGATATCGGTTGCAAGACATTTTCCCATATCCTTTTGATCAAACTATGAACATGATCCCTTTTCCCAAGCATTCTGAGTTTCCAAAGTATGATAAATACAATGGTAAAACTAATCCTATAGATGATGTAAGCGAATTTCAAACCATGAGCTTGGAATTTTGACATGAAGAGACTTATTTGATGAGATTGTTTCCACAAACATTTGGTGGACAATGTATGGAATGGTTCTCAAAAATTCCACCAGGTATCAAATCATTTGAAGAGCTAGTCAATAAGTTCATCACTCAATATTATTACAACATTGAACATGAGATTACCATGAGAGACTTTTGCAACAAAAAAAAAAAGGTGAATCATTCCTTATATTTTTACAAAGATGGAGAATATTGTTTGCTAGGTATGCTTATCCCATACCTAAAAAGGAAAAGATGAAAATCTTCATTGATAGTCTAAATGATGAGATGAGATATAGACTTGGGTTGCAATGTCAACTCACCTTTGAGAAAATGATTGAAACTCAACATAAAATTGAAGAAGCCTTGGTCAAGAGAGGAGTATTAAAAATATACAATGAAGGAAACAACTCAACAAACTCTTCCAATAATTATAATGGAAATGATAAACAGGGATTTTGGAAAAGAAACAAGAATGTTGGTAACAATGATGGTGCAACTAAAACATAAAATGCAAAACCAGTCATTAATCTATCATGAATTACCTCCAAGACCAATCAAAATAGTCTAAACAACAATCAAAATACCAATCAAAACAATATTGAATCTAAACCACCACCATATCGAACATCATGAAATCAAAAAAAGATTTACACCTTTGGGTCAGTCACTTGAATCAACATTAAATGAGCTTCATGTAACCAAGGTTATAACTTTACCAGAGGCACAAGATTGGGAACCAAGATTTAAACCTTCATGGTGGAATGATGCACATTATTATTATTTTCACATAAAGAAAGGCCATAAAAAAAATGATTGCATGTGAGTGAAACATTTGGTGCAAGATATAATAGATAGAAAGAAAATATCAATTGAAGGACCTCAAACAAATGTTGACCATGGAGCATTAAAAAATCCTTTACCTAACTACGAAAAGGGGGAGTCCTCTTCATCAAACACCAAGGGGAAAAATGTGAACTATGTTTATGATTATACCATTCTCCATATTGAGGCAGTCAATGATCAAACTAATTCCATTGAAATAAATGAAAAAAAAGACCTTATTATAGCTGAGAATCAAATTAGTGGCATTACAATTGAGCATAAACAAGACATTGCTATAGATGGTAATCAAAACAATGACATTGTTACAGCTGAAAATCAACTCAATGACAACATCAATTTAGATCAAATCAATGACATCATGCCAATAAATCTGATCACAAAAATGGATGCAAATGATAATCAAATTAGTGTCATTAAAATTAGAGATAAACAAGACAACATGCCTGTAAATGCAACCACAAGAGCTTATTCAAAGTATGTATTGAAGGGAGATACTTCTAAAACACCTACTGCCCCATCAAATAAATACAAAATTGTTGATCAATTGCAGAAAATCCCAGCTCAGATATCAATATTGGAACTTCTCAAAATTTCACAAGGTCACAAAGAAATTCTAGAACAAGCTCTAGTAGCCACCACAATACCAAATAATTTGGAGGTTTGTCAATTCCAAGCTTTTGTGGGACACTTGACCACACCTCATTTCCTATAATTTTATAAAAAATGATGATGTATCACTCACCCATGCCCACAATGTTGCCCTCCACATTGAGGTTTTAAGTCACAAACACCAAGTCAAACATGTTCTACTAGATGGTGGAGCTAATTTAAATATCTATACTTTAAAACTTATATGTGCACTAGGATATTAAGAAAGTGCAATTGATGCCAGAAGAAAAATCACTATAAATCCTATGATGATGAATCTAGATATCCTCCCAACAACTAATTATGCTACAAGTCCAAGTGGGATCAGTTGTAAAAAATATAATCTTCCAAGTGTTAGACAAGGAGTTGACATACAATATACTCTTGGGATGTCCTTGGATCCACGAGATGAAAGCAGTGTCATCAATGTATCATCAATGTTTGAAATTTCATTTCAATGGACAAGAGATTACTATTTTAGCTAATTCCAACAATCCTCAATACTACAATACTCTTAAGATGGTCCAGGATACTTTTGTCCCAAACAATAGGGAAGCCATCACTCCTAGTTCATCAAACAATGAATGTCAAATTAGTTCTTTTCAAATCAACCTGAGAAAATGGTTCAATCAAAGAATAAAGGCATTGGTGATTCCACGTCCTCCAACAATGAAAGTCAACTAAATTCCTTATCAAAGCAATTCAAGAAAAATATTCAACTGAAAGACAAAGGCATGGGGAAATATTCTTTTGAGAATTTTTTATGTCTTTCACAACTACTAGCTTCTAAATCATATTGATACCATCAACATCAAAACAACAATCCTTGCAACCTATCACACTCTTTGATGGCAAGTTTGTAAAAGAAGGTACCATAGTGGATGAATCTGAAGACAAGGAAATTTTAAGTTAGTTGTATAAAGATGAAGAAGCATCACAAGCATCAACTTCCAATGTACTAACTGAACCATAAGGTAAAGGGTTTACAATCTTAGGGTATGTGCAGGATCATCATGGAAAAAATAGGCCCTTAAGTGGCAAAAAAATTAGAAAAATCAGAGTTAGGAAACTTGACATAAAAAATTGAATAAGTTATCTATATTATTTCAAAAATATGTAAGAATTGAATATGTAGCAAATTGAATGTAGTTTCTAAACTACTAGGTTTTTTTTTTTTTTAAATATCTATTTGGTGAAAATTTGAAATTTCAATGCAGTAGTACTTAAATTTCAGGGAAAAAATATGAAGTAGGTGTTTGTCTGACCACCCTAACCACAATAAAATGATAATTTTTATTATAATATTTTAGATATAAGTAGAGGACTCATGTCCCGATGTGATGCATATTTCTTTGTAATTTTTTTCCAAGTAAATAATTAATTATGATTTTTTTGTTACAACTTTTAAAAAATATTAAAACTCATATGTCTGACCATCTTAACTTAGTCAAAAGTTCATGAAATTAAAATTTTCATTTTTTAATCCTATAGTATACGAAGCATAGAATGTGACACATGTTTTGGATTCAAAAAATGTGATACCGTTAGAAATGTATAGATGTTTTTCAATCAGCCTATCAATCAGGACTTTAGCCATAATTTGAATAGAAAATGAATAATAATTACTTATTAAATTCAAAGTAAAGCATAATTTATATTGGTGGAAATTTGAGAATATCCTTTAAAAACCATTTTCATTTCATCAATTTTGGGTTAAAAAAAAGTCGTCAGCCACATATCTATCATATTTCGACTTTTTGGCCTATCATGATGCTACACATACCCCCTAGAGAAGATGGGATATGAGGGAAAATTTCCTATCGACAAAAGAAAAAAAGGAATTTTTGAACCAATTCAACCTATCATAAAAAATGCAAAGGAAAAAAAAGGGCTAGGATACAAAGAAGAGTCAAGGGAAGAAACCAAGCAACAAATTTGTGAACAAATCCTCCAATTGTGAGATAGTTCTAAAATAGATTCCAATGAATATGAATGGGACTCACTCTCTAAAGAATCTTGCTAAGACAAAGAAATTGATGTGATACAAAGGTATGCACCAACACATATGGAGGGACAAAGTTTAGGATCTAGACCTCTTGAATTTGGATCACAACATATTGATGACTCTAGTGAAGATGATCAAACTTCAAGTGAGATAGATCCTTCAGAAGAGAGTAACATCATAGACCTTGAAATTTCTATCAAAATCTTTGATGAAATTCCCATCATGACACTCACCCCTTTTGACCTTAACCAATATGATGATTCCTTGCCATTGTTACACCCTTAACTGATTGACTGGGACCAAACTGAGTTGCTTGATATCCCCATCTTTCCAAATGATGATGTCATTGTGAACTTCCTTTGCTCTAATAATCTTGAAACATGTTCCACTAGCGAATCTCATAACGAAGCTTTGAACATGGTTGATCAAGTTATTTGTGAGGAATTCTTCATCTCCTTCTAACTTTGTCTCATGATTTTGATACCTTTATGCATAGGTGTGTTAATACAAGTTATAGATGGTGCCACAAAATGAAAAGAATGGCTTCTAGCTATGAGATAACCCTCCTCCTTGAAGTGAGCTCTCAAACCCTTCTGTGAAATATTTATGCAGAAAATATATAGTAATAAGTAGTGCAGAGTCATGCTATCATTTGCAATTAAGTGCTCAAGTTTTGAGTTTCTTTGTCCTCTTTAAAGTTAGGTGTATCACCATAGAATAATAGTTTATCAATTTCCATTTAATTTTAATCCTTCTCCCTTTTCCATACAAATCATTAGATTAGGTGATACCAAGAGGAATCCAACCTTCTTGGGAGGTTGACCTCTCTTCATAAATAGCTCACAAGATTAAAGGTCATCCCATGTTTTCTCTGAAAAGCTAAGTTTTACAACTTGACTTGTCACATCTTGCAACTTAGCTAGGGTGAAATTTTAGTAGTTAACAAGAAGGAAAGAAAATATTTTCTATTATCACTGAAATGAAATTACAACATTATATTTTCCATCACATGGGCTTTCTGATTACATAAATCTACAAATCTGCAATTTGGAGTGACTATCTACTCTGCTTTGACCTCCTCTTTGTAGTCCCCCTTTACATCCTTTATTTGGAAGGTGTAACCACCCTAGAATCTTTTGGAAAGCGTAACCACCCTAGAATCTTCTAGAAAGTGTAATTTCCCCAAGAAGATATTTTGAAATTTTATTAATTTTGGTATTACAACTTCACAAGGTCATAACTTTTGATCCAACCATTAGATTTTCTATTATAATACCTTTTCCAAAAGGTATCAATAAATCTTGTGCAAAAAGTCGGGCCTAAAGGCTATCCACTTTTGTTTTTCACCAATATTCAGGCCCATCTAGAGCCTCTAAGTGCCTCAAAATTGACCATGAAGATTTTCCTAGGATTTTTGAAAATTAAAATTTTAATCTCTCAAATGACAAATGGCATTGAAGTGATTTCTTCTCCATTAGCTTCAATTTACCATTTTGGTGGTCTGTGTAAGATTTCATGTCCAACTGTGTATAAATGCAATCTTACTAAACTAGCAACCCTACCAAATTTTACCCTTATTGAAAAGAAAACACATTTTTTTTAGGTGATGCAAGAATGTTCTTACACCTTGGATGCTCCTGCATCAGATTTGGATATTCAAAGTGTATAAATTATATTATAAAGGCATCCATAGTTGAGATTATGTTGAACATGATGCAAGACTATTGAAAAAGATCTAATTGTTTGAAAAATCAAGTATATAATAATCAAAGTGTGTAAATCATATTATAAAGGCATGGGCAATTGATAATATGTTAGCATGATGAACCTAGTATAAAATAATCAAATAAAGAAAATAAAAAATCATAATTTTTTTTTACATTTCCATTAGAAAGTATGCTTTACATTCATACTATAAGTGAAAAACAAAAAAACAAGATAAACCAAATTATTATATTTTACAAATAAAAAAATATTATATGTTAGAAAAACATATTTAAATAAATTGAATTTAGCTTATCAAAATAATCATTGCATTTTATACAAAGAAATAAAGTAAAAAATTAAATCTTGTTTATGAATTTCTAGTCATATTCGCAGTTTATAAAATATATTATAAACATGTAGAACAATTAATTTAATATTTTGAATGTATACTCAATATCATTCATTCTCTCTCTCTCTCTCTCTCTCTATATATATATATATATATATGTACCATCATTAATAAGCACATTTTTTCCATCTTCCTACACAAAACAAACATTAATTTCAAATTTTGTTTCCTTTTAGTTAGAAGTATTTCACAAATACATTCTACTATACTTAGCTCTATTGATACAAATTCTAAATTAACAAAAACCTTCAGTACACATTGCACACCAAGGTGCAATTGCTAGTATATAATAATTGTATATAATTTATTATTAATTATACTTTATTATTATTCAATTGTGTATATAATTAGTATTTATAATATATTTATTAGCCAATAGGCTATTAATTTGAAGTTTTTGCAAGGATTTTCGTCAACCCAGCTGTGAATTATATTTTCTAGCATAGAAGATGTGCTAGCCGACGAGGAATTGACTAAGGTTTTTTATGAAGACATGGAGCTTGCTAATTACATGGGTTAGTAGTGGTGGAGTTGGTCAGCTCGATATGCAGAAGTAGATTTCTAAATGTTTGATTTTACAAGGGTGAATGCATCCTATCATTCTTGTACGATGGAACGAGACAAAGTAAATGCAATATTCAACATTGCAATGTGGGAAAGCATACTCTGAAATGTGCTAGAAAATATATTGATTAAGTTGCATTGTCGAAAGAGTCATTGTAGTGTTGGTTTGATAACAAACTATTCTAAAAATCATCGCCTTCAACTCTGTGGTTGGTTTCATAGTAGAAAATTTTTGGTTTTGGCTCCATTTTATAGTAGATTGGAGGGTTTTAAAACTATTGTTCTCAAAAATTTGTACGTCATTTTATATGGGTGTTTTGCATAAATGATTAATTTATTGTTTATGTTAAAACTGTTGTTCTCTACAATCTGCAAGTCATTTTACATGGGTGTTTGGAATTATTTTTTTGTATGGATGGAGAAATTGTACTTAAATCTTCTTTCTTTCATCAAAAAATATGGAAACCCTAGTTCTAGTTATATTACTAAGTGAACACTAACCCTAATCCTAATTAAAACCCAACTTGAGTTCAACCTTTACTCTAACTTAACATTAATTTTAATTCTAAAAAACCTAACCATAACATAATCATATTACTAACCCTAACCCTAGTTGAACAACAATATTAAGGGGGACTACAAATAAACACTAGGAGGGATACCGCTTTGGACATTCTGAATTTAGCCAAAACTAGTGTTGATTCCCATTTCAAATTTTTGGAATGGACTTTCAATGAAATTAATGAGTTGAAGATAAAAAATTGGGCCCTTCAAAGCAAACTAGAAGAGCTAGGAGCCAAGATTACAGTGATTGAAAAGATAGATGTGGATCGTGGTGATCAAGGTCTCAGCAAAGAAAATTGGAACCACACTAACAATAACAAAAAGATTGAAATTGAGGTTGAGAATATGAGGAAAACCATCAAAATTGTTGCAGAGCAAAACAACCGGATGGCTAGACACAATGCCATTATAATAAATGTGATGACTGAGAAGCTTGACAGAGCCCAATAGGGGTCTCTGGTGGTGGACCTAGACAAGACCAATGATGTTAGTCAGGAAATGGATGCTAGCATATCAAAGAGAACCAGAGCCAATCTGAAGAAGAAGACTCCCCCCACTCTATACATGATTCAAATTTTTAAAAAGGGAGTCCATGAAATGCAAAATTTGGAGTCGGAGATGGAGTCTGTCCTCAAGACTCTAGGTTAGTTGCGGCCGACCTTTTATTTTCTACTCTGTTGGCCTTTTTTGCTTAACCTTTATGGTCTGTTACGGTTGGTTGTTGTTTTCTCTATCCTTTTCCTTTCTGGAAGCTGGTGTTTCCTATTGTACTTTTGTTTCCTTTCCTTATTTTTGTAAACTTTGTGGTTTTGGGTCCCTGTAAAACCCATTTTACCCTTTATCAAAAATAATATTAATCCTAATCTATCGTTAAAACTAACTTTAACCATAATACTAACCCTAACCTAATTGAAACCTAACCAAAACCCTAAGTAAACCTTAATTAAATTCTAAGTGAACTTAAAACTAACCATAATTGAACTGTAACACTATTTAAATCTTGTTTATAAATTTCTAGTCATATTCATAGTTTATAAAATATATTATAAACATGTAGAACAATTAATTTAATATTTTGAATGCATACTCAATATCATTCATTCTCTCTCTCTCTCTCTATACATATATATATATACATATATATACATATATATATGCCATCATTAATAAGCACTTTTTTTCCATCTTCCTACACAAAACAAACATTATTTTCAAATTCTGTTTCTTTTTAGTTAGAAGGATTTCACAAATACATTCTACTATACTTAGCTCTATTGATACAAATTCTAAATTAACAAAAACCTTCGGTACACATTACACACCAAGGTGCAATTGCTAGTATATAATAATTGTATATAATTTATTATTATTCAATTATGTGTATAATTAGTATTTATAATATATTTATTAGCCAATAGGCTATTTGTTTGAAGTTTCTGCAAGGATTTTCATCAGCCCAGCTGTGAATTGGATTTTCCAGCATCGGAGATGTGCTGGCTAGTGAGGAATTGACCAAGGTTTTTTATGAAGACGTGGAGCTTACTAATTACATGGGTTGGTAGTGGTGGAGTTGGTTGCCTCGATATGCGGAAGTAAATTTCTAAGTGTTTGATCACACAAGGGTTAATGCATCCTATCATTCTTGTACGATGGAATAGGACAAAGTAAATGCAATATTCAATATTGCAGTGTGGGAAAGCATACTCTGAAATGTGCCAGAAAATATATTGATTAAGTTGCATTGTCGAAATACTCATTGTGGTATTGGTTTGATAATAGACTATTCTAAAAATCATCACCTTCAACACCGTGGTTGGTTTGATAGCAGAAAATTATTGGTTTCGGCTCCATTTTATAGTAGATTGGAGGGTTATCTGCAATTTGTAAGTCATTTTATATGGGTGTTTTGCATAAATGATTATTTTATTTTTTATGTTAAAACTATTATTCTCTACAATCTGCAAGTCATTTTACATGGGTGTTTGGCATTATGTTTCTATATGGATGGATAAATTGTACTTAAATATTCTTTCTTTCATCAAAAAATATGGAAACCCTAGTTCTAATTATATTACTAAGTTAACCCTAGCCCTAATCCTAATTAAAACCCAACTCTAGTTGAACCTTTACTCTAACTTAACATTAATTGTAATTCTAATAAACCTAACCATAACATAATCATATTACTAACCCTAACCCTAGTTGAACCAAAATATTAATCCTAATCTATTGCTAAAACTAACTTTAACCATAATACTAACCCTGACCCTAATTGAACCCTAGCCCAAACCATAAGTAAACCTTAATTAAACTCTAAGTGAACTTAACACTAACCATAATTGAACTATAACCCTAATTAAACCTTAGTACTAATTTAATACTAACACTAACCTTAACCCCAATAGTAATCCTCAACTTAAAACTAATTGAGCCCTAATTCTACCCTAACACAAATTAAACCAAAAACATAAATAAACACCCAATTGAACCCCAATCCTAATTGAATCCTAACCCTAAAACCAGCCCTACTTAAATCCTAATTCAATCATAAGCCTAATTGTACCCTAACCCTAATTGAATTCTAACCTTAAACCTAAACCTGATTGAATTCTAACCCAAACACTAATCTTAGTTCCACCCTAACCCTAACTATAACCTTAACAATAATTCTAACCCTATTCATAAGTATAATTTTCATTCTAATCCTAATTTTAATAACAACCCTCGTTTTATTTGTAATACTAATTGAACTATAACCCTAACCCTTATTAAAACCTAACCCCATTTGAACCCTTACCCTAGCCTAAAATTAATCCTAGCCCTATCCTAATTTTTCCTAAAATTAATTAAACCCTAACCTTAGTTGAGTCCTAACCCTAACCCCAACCATAATCCTAACATTTTCTCAAAGCTTTATCCTATAACCCTAACCTAACCTTAACCCTAGTAGTTGAACCCTAATCCTAAATGAATATAAACCCTAATCTTAATGCTAATTAAATTCTAACTGAATATTAACCCTTACATAATTATAACCCTAACCCTAATCCTAGTTGTATTTTAACCCCAACCCTTATGTTGATCCCAATCTTTATCCTATAACCCTAACCCTAATTTTAAACATTAATTGAATGTTAATGTAATCATAGTTGAATCTTAACCATAATAAAACCCTAACACTAATACTAACTAATCTCCAACCTTAACCCTAATATTAACTTGGAGCTTCTAATCCAAACCCTAATTGAACCATAATCCTAACCCTAACCCTAATATTGAACCACAATCTCAACCCTAACCCTAACCCTAATTTTGTTGAACCCTAATTGAATCAAACCTAACCCTGCATGAATTCTAACCCTAACCCTAACCCCAACCCTAAATTTTACCCCATGTTTTATCCTATAACCCCAACATTAACCACAACACTAATTGAACCCTATCCTAACCCTAACCATTTAATTGAACTATAACCCTAATTAAACCAAAATCATAATTCAAACCCCCACCCTAATTCTAACCCTAATGTTGACCCCAAGATTTATTTTGAAACCCTAACCCTAACTGCAACCTTCACCCTAATGTTGACTCTAAGATTTATCTTAGAACCCTAATTAAATCCTAACTCCAATTGAACCCTAACCCTAATTAAATTTTAATCTTAATTGAATTCTAACCCAAAAGATTATCTTAATTATAATGCTAACCTTGATTATAACCCTAATTCTAATTCAAACTATATTCATAATTATAATTTTAATACTAACCCTAATTTTAATGGCAACTCTAATTCTTATTGTAATACTAATTGAATCCTAAACCTTATTAAATCCTATTGCTAATTGGACCCTTACCCTAGCCTAAAATTAATTGTAGCCCTAACCCTAATTCAACCCTAACCCTAACCCTAACCCTAACCCTAACCCTAGTTGAGTCCTAATTCCCCAACCCTAATCCTAACATTTATCCAAAGCTTTATCCTATAATTCTAACCTTAACCCTAATTGAACCCTTTTGAACCCTAACCCTAATTGAATCCTATTCTTAAATGAGTCATATCCCTTAATCAACCCTAATTGTAATTGAACTCTAACCCTAATTGAACATCAATCGAATCCTAACCCAAACCATACTTGAATCTTAACTGTAATCAAACCCTAACCCAAGACTAATTAATCTCTAATCCTAACCCTAGCCATTTTTCCAACCCTAGCCATAATATTAATTTTAAAACTTGTTTTATGTGTAGTAAATTTACTATAGTCTCTTTGTATTTAATTTTATAGTTTTAAATTGATTTTATATTTTCATTTATTATGAAAAACCTATCTTATTTAAGTTGTAATACTTTTGTACATTAAAAACTTTAGTAAAACCTTAAACTAATTATATTTATTTCCATATGTATGCTAATTTTGAATAATATCTAGAATATTAATGATATTTTCTTTTTCAAATGTTATGGATTTCTCAAAAAATATTGAATATTCTTTATGTTTTAAATAGGGTAATTAAGAATCCTATGGATGTGAGAGATTGAACAAAATGGTGTAGGTTCGTAGGTTGGTGCAGGTGCAAAAACTAGAGATGTAGGGAAGGTTGGCAAGACTCCAGGAAAGAATGGGAGGGTCCAAAGGAGCGAAGATGTGGCCAAATGCTGTTGGGAGGAAAAAGAGATTGAGGAAAATTCAAGTGGACTACAGGATACACCCCCAATGGGTTTTTAAGGTGGGCGTTGGGTGGACAAATGCTATCTGTATTACAAGTAGGAAGGTCTCGACAATGGTGTGACTAAATGCAAGAGGCATGACATGCTTGAATCCATGACCTTAGTGGACAGATTGGAAGTGTCCTGGAAAAGGCATGATTTTACTGGCTTGGAGAGGAAAGATGATCAGAGCCTACAAAGACTACCTGAAGCAACATGGTTAAATAAAAAATGGAGGCAAAAGGTATGGAAGGGATGGCAGACTCAAAGTTGGCCAACCAATATTTGTCAGGGGAGGAAACAAAGAAAAGTGGGAAGGCTAGAAGGAGGGCGAATCCCCATAGTGGACAACATCTCTAAACAAAATATAGAAGAAGCCTAGAAAAAATTGATGTCATAGAAGAAATTAAATCAGATGCAGCCATCCTAGGGGAATATACATTCTTGTGTCATTTTATTGGCAAGATGTTGGCTAGGGATTTGATAAAAAACTGGATCAAGGAACAATAGAAGCAGGAGGTCTTGTTGTGATTTCTACCAAAAGGCTTTTTTCTTGTTGTTTTTGCTAATGAAGAAGCAAAGAAGCTTTTCACAGAGGTAGAGATGTGGGTTTTGGGAGACACACCCCTATACATGCAGCCATGGTGTCTAAATTTTGACCTAATAAAATTAAGGCCTTACAATCACCCAGTTTAGGTCAGGTTATGCAACCTCCCAATGGAATATTGGACTGTTAAATGTTTGGAATAGATAGGTTGCACTCTGGGTTCCCTTATAGAAATGGACATGAGTATTCTAGATGGAGATCTTTACAAGTATGTAAGACTGAAATTTGTAGCTATAGACACCATTCCAAATTATATCTATTTAAAGGTGGGATGGAATTGTTGGCTTCAAGGGGTCGAAGTTGAAGAGACAATTTTATTTTTCCCTAAGTTCAGTGCCTGGGGACATGCAACATAAGAATGCAATAAAGGAAGGAGGAGGGTTTGGAAGGAAAAAAAAAAAAGGATGACGTACCTCATGATCAGAGGTCTTCTTCTAGGGCCCCTGAAGCAAGGGCTATGTAAACAGACACTGCTTCAATGGATGAGACAATGCCTCAAGCTAGCTCTCACAAGGAACCAAAAGACAAAAGGAATTTGGTTGTTTCCAACCTATGTCCCCCCTTCAAGAGGTGAGATCCAAGCAAGATCAAGATGTGGTTACAAAAGTTGATTTAGAGGAAGGTGATGATTTAGATTCCAATGTAGATCCACCAGATGTGCTAGATGTCATGGAGGAGAGATGCATCTCTCAATTGACTACCAAACATCTAGGTGTGGGAAAAATTAGCAAAACTAGAAGCACAAGAGGTTGGAAATCCTTTAAGAAATTAAGGGAAGAATAAGCTATAGCAAAAAGGTTCCCTAGCATCACTAAGTTTTTTAAGTACCAAGGGAGGAAGCTCCTCCCTTGGGAAACAATGAAGATAACTACATAGAATGTTAGGGGCCTGAAGGCCCCTGACAAGTGACACCTTGTTAGGTGTCATCTTTAGAAGAGTACAAACAATATTATCATGTTGCAAGAGAAAAAACTTTATGGGGAGGAAGGGATTAAATTTCTAAAATATTGCTAGATTTGGAGTGGATACTTCCAAGACTCTATGGGGAATTCAAGTGGATTTGGATTTCTTTGGAAAGAAGTAATGGTTTCAGTGGAAATAATTGGCTCTTTTTCCAATTGGATGGCTGCAAAAGTCTTTGATTTAGGTCTAAATTGTTCTTTTGTGCTCATAAATGTCTACAGGCCAACAAAAACTAAGGAAAAGGCTGCATTGTGGTGCTCGATACTTAAATTTACTCATCCCTTCTTGAGGGACTATATAATCATTAGAGGAGACTTTAACACCATCTTGGACCCGACAAAAAAGAAGGGAGGAATTTGAAGCATTTCAAAAGCCACCACTGTCTTTAGAAACTTTGTGGTGGATGTTGGCATAGCCGAGTTTTTGACAAACAATGGCATCTATACATGGATCAATAGGCGAAAGGACTTCACAGGAATAGCAGAAAAGTTGAACAAATTTTTGGTTTCCCCAACCTAGTTTATTAAGGGTATGCTTGTATTGGCTAGCATCCAACTAGTGTCAATATTGGACCATTTTCCAATTGAACTAAATATTACAAGGAAGCAAGATCTACAAAATACAAGCTTTAAGTTCTAGAACATGTGGTGGCAAGACAACAGTCTTGTTGGTCTTTTGGAATGTTGGTGGAAATAGACTCGAGTGGGACGATCGATTAGCTTTAAAATCGTTAAGAAACTCCAATCTATAAAATAGAAATTAAAAGTTTGGAACAAGGAGAAATTTCAAAACATCTTTGTGGAAAAGGCTAAGGTGGAAGGTGAGCTAGAAGAATTGAATGAGAAAGTAATCAAAGAAGGCATGAGCAATGATGATTTTCACAAGGAAAGGGATTTGAATGCCAAGCTGGTTGAGCTCCTTATGAGAGAAGAAATATACTGGCAAGATAAATATAGGGAAGTCTAGCTTAGTGAAGGAGACTCAAATTCATTTTTTTTCATGCATCAGTACTAGCAAGGAGAGCTGCAAATAAGATAGAGGAAATTAAAGACATAGATGGTCTCAGAGTATGTGGCTTGGAGGAAGTCGTCTTGGCAGTTGTTGGGTTCTTTAAACACTTGTTGGGGTGTCAAAGTGGGCATGAAGTTGGTGGAAATTTTTTGGAAACAATAGACAAATGGGTCAATGAGGTAGACAATTCAATGCTTTGTGGGGAAGTCTCGAAGGATGAAGTGAAACGTGCTTTTTTTAAACTTCACCTAGACAAAGTGTCTGGGCTAGACAGGTTCCCAACAAAATTCTTCTAGATGTGTTGGAGTTTCATTAGAGACAATTTATGGAAGTTGGTGGAAGATTTTAGAAAGAAAAATTATTTCATGAAAGAGATAAATAACACTATAGTTGCACTAATTTTGAAGAAGACCGAATGTCATTCTTTTGGAAATTATTAGCCCATATCACTTTGCTATACCATGTATAAGGTGATCGAAAAAGTATTTACAAATAGGCTAAAATCGGTATTGGAAAACATCATATTTGTAGAACAGAATGCTTTCGTGCTAGGAAAGGAAATCATAGACAATATACTCCTTCTTTTGGAGGTGGTACACTCACTTAAGATAAGAAGGGAGGTATGAATGTTAATAAAGTTGGATGTCTATAAGGCTTATGAAAAAGTTGTGTGTTCTTTCTAATCAAACTTATGGAGAAAATGAGATTTTGCAGCCAATGCTGTGAGCTCATTAATTATTGCATTTCCTTGGTACATTTTTTAATTGTGGTTAATAGAACCTTGCATGGTTTCTTTTAGGCCACAAATGGCCTCAAGCAGGGGGACCCAATTTTTCCTTTCTTGTTTGTAATTAATGTAGAATCTCTAAGTTGTGTTATCAAGAATTTCTACCACCATTTGGTGTGGAAAGGAATTTGTGTGGCTCCAAATGTAGAACCAATCACCCACTCACAATTTGCAGATGAAACCACCCTACTGGGTGAGGTAAGTATAATGGAAGGTAGAGTAATGAAAGGAGTGTTGGATGAGTGTGAATTGCAATCAGGCTAGAAAATGAATAAGGAGAAATCGTGTATCTTCTTTTTTAACACAAGGCGGGTGTTACAACAAGCCATCACTGGAATTTTGGGCTTTCAAGTGGGAAAAATTTGAACAAAATTTTTAGGCGTAAAGATCTTTGATGGTGCTTGTAAAAAGAAATAGTGGTTAGAGGTAGTCAAGAAATAAAGAAGCAAGGCAATGGCATGGAAGAATAGCTAGCTCTCATTCACAGGGAGAATAATAATGGAAAAAGTGGTGCTGTCAACAATCCCCATTTACACAATGTCTTGTTACAAGGCACCTTTGAAAGTCGAAGAAGATGTGGAAAAATTCCTCAAGAAATTCATATGGGAAGGGTCTAAGGATGAGAGAAAAATCCCACTCATTGGTTGGGACACAACATGCAAAACAAAAGTGGATGGCGGGGCAGGATTGAGAAAGGTTAGACTACAAAATAACACCCTAGGTGCGAAACTAATTTGGAAAATGTATAAGATTCTAAAAAAACTATGGTGTCAGATATTCCAGAACAAATATTTGGATAGTGACGATCCTTCTAGAATTTTAATGATTGTGAACTTGGAGGGTGGCTCAGTAGTGTGGAAGTACCTTTCGAAGTGTAGGAATCTAATTACCAACCACCTCTCATGGAAAATTGGGGATGGCTAGAGGGCTTTGTTCTAGACTGACTTGTGGGATGGCCATAAGAGTTTATTAGAGTTGTTTGAATTAGGGAATTATGTGGAAAGACTTCAGGAGTATTTTGGTAGCAAGGTAGTGGATTATGTAGCTTTAGATCCAGACACAATTGGGAGGCAGTACAAATGGAAGGATGTGGATACCTTTCCTTTACCACTAGAAACAAAAGTAGCAGTGGCACGAGAACTAGCCAGTCGAGTGGTTAATTTGTGCAACAGGGAAGAAATGATTATCTAGTGTGGAGCTACCTCTAGGTAATATTCAGCTAAATTGGGCTATAAAATACAAGTTGCAGGCAACAAAGAGAATACTTGGATGGCAACCCTATGCTGAAGGCGGGAAGTGTTACCCAAGGCTTGTGCTTTCCTTTGGGTTTCCATTCACAAGAAATGTCTTACAAGGGAAACATTCAAAAGGATTGGAATCGCAGACCCCTCTAAGTGTCCATTATGCGAATGTGAAGAGGAGAGTGTCGACCACCTCTTTATAAATTTTCATCTAGTGGCCGCATGTTGGGACTAGTTGCAAGACACTTTTCATTTCTAGGGGCCAAGAGAGGCGAAGCTAGAGGCGTTCTTACATAGCTGGCCAATAGGAGACAAGGGTGGCTACTAGCATGGATTATGGGTTTTGGCACCAACCTTAATTGTATGGCATCTATGGAAAGAGTGAAATAGGTGCATTTTCTCTGAAGAGGCCATGAGTAGGGACCTTATTATTACCAAGATTCAAGGGGCCATCATTGAAACGACAAACAATAGAATTAGGATTGGCACCAAAGAAAATTTCACAAGGTGGGATGATTCGATATAGAAGGCTTGGTTTGATATCAAGATGCCTAATGCAGGGGTTTGCAAGTAGGACAAGGTAGATAAGAAGATTGTCCAATGGTTGCAACTGGTACAATTGAAGTGCAAAATAAATTTCAATGGGTCCGCAAAAGCTAACCCTGGGCAAGCTGGTGCAAGATGCATAATCAAGGATGAAGTTGGCATATGTGTGTCGGCTGCTTCGAAATTCCTTAGGGTTCATTCCAATAACATGGCAAAAATGGAGGCGTTAGAGCTTTGGTTGGAGTTATGCATTTGGAAAGGGATAGTCAATGTAGAAATTGAAGGTGATTCACAAATATGCATTTAGGCTATCACCTTAGGAAAGTCACCAAGTTGGAAAATGGAAAATTAGATTAAGAGGATTCACAATCTTCTGGGAAAATTTAATGATTACTCCATAACACATGCCTATAGAGAAGCTGATAAAGCAACTGATTTGCTAGAAAATTATAGTGTATGCCAAGCCATCTTGGTAATTATCAATTCCCATACGGATTAGTGGCCTAGGTTTGAGGCTATACTTGATTAGGACAATAGGAAGGGGTGAGGTGTCTAGCTGTGCAATGCCCTGGGAGTACGATAGAGTGTTGGGTGAAGAGATTCACATGTAGGTTATTCTTGGTCATTGGTGGCATATCTGGGCATAGATTTAGTTTGAAATTTGCAAATTATGGTGTTATTGCTTGGCAAGATTGGTGCAACCCAGTACCTTTATCTGCATTTACTTCGCTAGTGTATTCATTCATTCGCCATTCTGTATTGTTGGAGGGCAAGTTAGAAGCAATGATGGTACACTATTTTGGATTAAGTTGCATGTGTGCCAATGAAACCACACGTTGAATAGTGCAGGAGGTTATTCTTGGTCTAAAATGAGGCGGTGTTGTAGGAGATAGTGAAGGTAGCTAGGTGTCTAAACCAAGTAGTGAGGCACTAGTGTGATGGGAAGGTGTTTGAGGAGGTGATCAGGCTGTTGGTAGATATTGTGGGTTCCCGGGAAAGAATGTGCAAGTGGTAGAAAGTGCCACATTGGAACTAAAGGAGGATGGCTTGGTTAGCATTCTAAGGTTTTTCTTTAGCATTGATAATTCTAAAGTGGAGTAGTCTGAGGATGAGATGTATGAAGCTGAGGCCATTCAGCGTAGGATGGGAGTGAAGAGGAACTTCATGGAGAATGCATGGGAGATCTACCGAACTACGATAATCAATGCTAACATGGGGGCTTTTTCTAGACATATGGAATCTAGTTTGTCCTGGCTTAGCGAAGGTAGTTTAGACAAAGTTTTGGGTTTGGGGTGGAGTCTTGCAGTGATATATCATCACCTGTTAATGTAATAAGGTTTGTTTTGTGGGGTTGGCTAATATGTGACTTTTGTAGCTAAAATCTATCTATGTACTTAGGCGCTATCCCCCTTTTAATAGCATTTATCTAAATATAAAAAAAAAATTAAGAAAAAAGAAGTAATTTTTATGTGTAATAGTGAACTTAGAATATTTCTTTTTTATTTAATTTTCTAATTTTAAATAAATTAGTTTGGAGTTGTAAACAATTGTAATTATTTTTCATTCCTTAATAATTTTATTTCTATTTTATTAATTAAAACTCATTTTATTTCTATTTCATTTTTTCTTTTTTTAATTTAGTATATTCTTTTAGAAACATACTTTTATGTGAAGTAATTTAACATAGTATTTTTATATCTTATTTTTATAAATAATAATTATTATATAAAAAATATCAAAAGATATCTTGTTTCAAAAAGATCTTGAATATAGTAATTTGTAAAAAATCTCAAAAGATGTCTTGTTTCAAAAAGATCTTGAATATAGTATTTTGAAAAAAATATCAAGAGATTTCTTTTTTCAAAAATATTTTGAATTTTTTTTTATATTTAAGATATTAATTCCTCTTGTTTCAAAAATATTTTGATTTTTTTTATATTTAAGATATTAATTTAGAAATAAAATCTCCTGAGATATCTTGTTTCAAAAGGATCTTGAATATAGTAAGTTGTAAAAAATCTCAAGAGATGTCTTGTTTCAAAAAGCTTTTGAATATTTTTGAATATTTAAGTATATTAATTTAGTAACTTACTTCTATATGTAATAGTAAATTTAGGTAAGTTCTTTCATTTGCATATTTCACAAATCAATTTCACAAACTCTTCTCACCTTTGCAACTTTCAAATCCACAAAATCAACAATTAGAGTTATTGCTCATAAATTTAAATTTTGCATTTATGTATTTGTGAGTGAACTTGAGGTTGATAAATGGTGATTTCAAGTCCAAGATAGATAGGTTACATTTTAAGGAACTCTTGAAGTTGGCATTCCATCAAATTATGATGAGACCACTAAGTTAATTAGGATTATGGATGAATCCTAATTAAATTAGAGACCTATTACTCTTTTGAACTTTTCATATTACTTTATTAACACAGTATTCTTCTCAATAGTTTCCATCTTCCATCCTCTTTTAAGATTATGGTTGGGGTTGTAAGATAAAGTTAGATTATAATTTAGTATCCTCTTTCATATATATAATTTAATTTTTAAGTTATCAAAGATATAACTATTTGAATATGCTATTAATTCAAACTATTTTAAATATTATTTTAAAGAATAGAATAATCTACAATTAAATTTAAAAGTTATATCAATAAAAAAATAAAAAAATAAAATTATACCAACATATATAACTTCTAAACTTATTTTAAAATTTAAAAAGAAAATTTGATAATTATACCCAAAAATAAACTTCATTTAATATGGATTTTTAACAATAAATTATAAACTGTTAATTGCTTTAAAATTTTCAAATAGAATTGAACACAAAAATGAATATGCACTTCAATGTTGCAAGCATTGAATATCTGCACAAATAGGGACGCAGGATCAAAACTGGGGATATAACCAGAAATCTAGATATAGAGGAAATAAACAAGAGTGTGCGTCTCTCTCAGCCTGGCCGAAACCTTATGCAGATTGATTTTATTTACAAATAACCATTCTTGTTTGTAATAATCTATTTTAAATTCCTTGTTTAATCTGCTTGAGCTCATTATAAACTGCCCATATTACATTGATCAGATAACAAAAAGAAAAGGAAAAAAAACAGGACTCTTCCAGCCATAGAAGGATCTGCTGAAACAGAGTCCAGAAATAATTGTTTTAAGAAATTATGGGGATACAGTCTAATTCTTGAGTCAAGCTTTGAAGGGAAGCTCGACCCCTAACCCAAACTATAGGTGTTAATAAATAAGATGTTTGAAATATAAAAAATAATAAAGAGAATAAGAAACAAGGATTAGTGATGCCTGCACGTTTCAGCTGGGGCGGAAATGGAGGGAGGGGAGAGGGGGGATGGCTGCGTGAGCCACATCCCTATGAGACCATAGCTATAGGGCATCACAATCCACCCCTACACGACTCCACCCATTGCCCTCAGCCCTCCCTTTGCTGCATGCTCCATAATACCTGGTTGCCATAGTTTCCTTTATGTAGGAGTATCCCTCCAAAACAAAAGCCAGGATATAAGATTTATATTCAAAATATGAAGAATAAAAATATTTGTTGAAGCATATGCAAGCCCACTGGTTGGCATGCATGCTAAATATGGAAGCATAGGCAAGGTATATGGGTTCATCAAAATGCCATGATTACAGAATATCAACAAAACACAATGCAAGGAAAACAATGACTCAGAAAAACATAATAGATCTTCTGCACAAATTTTACCACACATTTTGTTTCATGCAATATTTCTGATTCTGAAATCATACATGCAATGAAAACTTTATTACAGGTCGATAACATATCTAATGCAATCCTTGCTGCTGCTAAGAAATGTTCTGTTCTCTTGTTATTCTTCTCGTTTGATGCAAGCTAGTTTGAAGAGTATTCAGACCTTCACAAATAAGCAACTTATAAAATAACTGAGAAAGCTAATATACTGGCGCAGCGAAAGCCACAATACAGAAAATGGAAAGCAAAAAATAATTTAACATCTTACCAAAAGAAGACTGTCACTGCTAAAATTCCAAATGGAGAAATATGGCGAATTCCCTTGTATTTAGGGTCCATGCATTTCTATCTTCGCCCATTTCTGACCAGCAAACGATTTGTGATGAATGGTTTAATAGATGAGCTTCAATAATAAACGTTACATATAACAGCTTCACTTGATTGATGGCGAATATTAGATGCATTATTTAGCAGACGGCATGCGTTACACGTTACATAGGTAACCACCATCACCAGCACAACAGACTGATCAACGCCTCTAGGCGTAATTAATATTCGACTGTCGTGCCACCTCCTCTTCCACTACTGCCATCTGCACGTCAACTTCAACTTCACTTGTTTCTTTTGACACAGGTTCTTTGCTTTCATTTAGAAACGCCTCTCGGCGTAACGACCAAGAATGTTGTAAAAAAGGAATGAACCTAAAAACTACTACTGTTCATAGGCTTTCCTGTAACATTGATATTTGTCCGTCCCTAACTAGTACTTCCTCTTCGAGTTTCTCTATTCTGTTTTGAAGCGCTTCTACTTCAGTAGTGAGTTTCATGTTTTGAAAGGTAAGTCTTTCTGCATCTTGCTTAAAGGAATCCCTTTCTTCTGAAATTTTGGGCATTTCTCCTCTTAACAATGCCAGCTCTTTGAGACACTCTTGTAAGTCAGCTTGTAAACGTCTGATTGTAACATCCTTCCCTCCAAGCTGTGGATAAAATATATCATAGCATTAGTACTCATGATCTAAACGAAACTTGATCTTCAAAAGTAAGTGCAATCTTCTGTTTGACATACTAAATATTAACAATTGAAAGCACGACAACACATACCAGAAGCTCCAACTCTTTCCCTTTCTGGTTTGAGCTACTGAGGCTACCCTGTAGGCTTTCAATGTTACTTCTCAGAGCCTGTTCACACCTTACTAAAGTTGCAACGTCTTCCTGTAATTGTTCTATATGAGCCGCATTGGAACATAATTTTTCTCGTAGAATCTTCACAACCAAAGATTCGGCTTTAAGTTCTTGCTGTAGTTGCTTGAACCCTTCCAACCTCTGAAATAGCACATAAGAATATTAGTTGATAATAAAATCATGTTAATGCACACTCCTCAAAATAATAAGAAAATATTTAAATGTGTCTTTTAGAAGAAAGTCTGTAATTTTCCAATATCTCTAAGGCTGGATAAAAATGCAAAGCCCCAAAATAAGAAAATAAATAATGCTGATTACCTCAATATGCTGTTGCTCCTGTTGATATGCCTGTGGGTTTTCCACATCTTGCCTGAGAGATTTGTCACAAGATATATGCGATTTTTCTTTCAAGATTTTTTCTTGCATCCACACATTTTTCTTCCAAGAATCAACCCTTTTTATCAAACTTTGAGCCATCATGTCCAATTCAAGGACATGATCCCATTCTTGTCGAGTTGCTAACATAATCCTTGAATGTTTCCCTCCATTAATTTCACATTCATCAAAAGTAGACAAGATCCTTTTAAGATAATCCAGCAGCTTGAAAGAAAGGCCAACATTCTCATCCAGCAGTGGGAATGCCTGAGCTTGCAGTCCCTCAAGGCGATCCCAAAGTTCTTGATCAAGTTTGATCAACCCAGTGCTAGTACCTTTCTCCTTTCTTCGCACCCTTTCCAGAAGGCTTTTGTTTTCGTGCCTCAGAGCATCAGCTTCCCACCTGCAAGTGTCTAAATCCTTGCGTAAACATTGTTCTACACCAACTAAACGGAGTTGTTCCTTTTGTAGCTTGGTGATAGAAACATCTTTGTCTTTCGGACAATCACTTATCTTATTGTCCAATTCTCCCCACAATACGCCAATTGTTTTTTCATGATCTTTACAAAGTCGCTGCAATCTGACAACTGATTTCTGTAACTCAGAATTTTCCCTTTCTTTCTCCCTGTAGCCCCTCTTAATTAAATCGAGGTCATCTTCTGATTGTTTTGCTTTCTTTATAGACTTTGATAGGGATTCCCTTAACTGCAAAATCTCATTCTCCGCTTCTGCTAATTTCATTCTCAAATCATCCATATATTTATCCTGGTTTATTATATACAAAGCTTTTCTTTCCAATTCTACATTTTGCTCTGCGAGATCTATAACCCTCTTTCTGATCCTCCTCTCTTCAGACCTAGCTTTCTGCAGCATAGAGGCCCATTCAGTCGGCCGCATATCTATCACCTTTTCCACAGAGATCGAAGGGGCTGATGGATTTTCCTTTGGGTAATCATTTTCCTTCTCCAAAAAGAATGACCCGTCCTTATCAACCTTCTGGTTGGGCAAATTATTACTGTCACTGTTATTGTTCGATGGAGAGACCGATTTCAATCGAAATAACCTCCACAACGCGGCAACACCAGAAAGCACCTGTAAAAAATAAAATTCCCTCTCATTTTCTAGCTGAAACTAAAATGAATTTTAACAAATATGTTAATGCCTATTATGTTAATATGGAGCTACAAGCTAAGAATTTTCAAAATCCTGTTACTTTGACAGATGTTTACATATATAACTAAATAAGTCCTACTCTACATCTAACCGGTAAAATCCACAGAATCCAATGAACCACGTTAATATAACCCTCCAAAACTTTCTCCATGTTGAACTGCTAAGCTTTAAAAATAGACGCCTGAATTTTTTCCAAACTAGAGATGAAAATAGGCCAACTGACGACGGAGGAAGGTTGAAGAAATTCTTCCTTAAGCAGCTGATAATAAGTTGGGGAGCGACAAACCAGCGCTGATAATTAAAAACATTAATTCAAATATCGTCGTTTATTAAGTTGTGGGTGTTCATTGGATTTTGCTGAATTAGCCCTGCTCAAACCAAACCAATCAAATATCGACGCCGGTAATTATGTCTGTGATTGAGGACTTTCGCGGAATCTTCTTTGTTACGCCGAGAGGAAAGTTACCAAATTCATTAGAGACGGTAGCAGATCATTCAGTCGGATTTAAGAATGTTTTTTTGTTTTTTACAAACCAGTGGCAAGTTTCCAAATTCATGATAGCCGGTAGCAGATACTATGATTTAAGAACTGCGCCTTTAAAGGCAACTTTGTTTTTTTGTTTTTTTCAAACCAGTGGCAAGTTTCCAAATTCATGATAGCCGGTAGCAGATACTATGATTTAAGTTGCCTCTAAGAACTGCTCCTTTAAAGGCAACTTTCTATAAAAATCGCAAGAACAGATAAGGATAATCAGATTTTTTTAAAACCGTTTTGCATTTCCAATTGAATTTAAACAAGACTTGATTGTTGGTTCATTACATTTCTGCAAGCTCCTGAGACAGCACAAATAAAAGGGTTGCACTCTGTTAGTGTTGCCCCTCGTAAATTTTCGTTTGATTTCTGTTTTTTTTTTTTAATTTGTTAAACAATGTCCAGCTATTTATATGTTTATTAGTGGAATAATATAATAAAAAATAATATAATATACTAGTATAAGAAAACTATAATAATATTATAATAGAATAAAATACAATATTAATAAGAGTATAGTAATATAATAATATAGATACTATTAATTGTAAATCTAAACCTTTAAATCTATTCATTTATATTTAATTCATGTATTATGAAAGGATGAGAAGGAATGAGAAATAAAGAAATTGTCATTTTAAAAAGCATATTAATTTATTCCAAAATTAAAAAAATTGAAAGGTTTCTTTTGTAAGGTATATGACCAGTAATTTAACCTTATTTTAAAAGTTTCAACCTTCAGAATTATTAATTTTGAAAAGTTAAAATAAAATTATAATTAAATGAAAAAAACAGTTACTTTTATTCATATTTTAATATTATAAACTTTAAAGATTTTTTTAAGATTTTATGCTAAAAATTATACAACTTAAATATCTAAAAGAATATTAGAAAATTAAGTGTAAAATAACTGTCCTAAATTTAGTATTACAGATAAGGGTTAGTTTCTAATTTGATATACTTAAAATTAAAAAATATTCAAATATATCGAATATTCCACCTTTCACATCAGACGCCAACTGAATTTCATTAGCGTAGAAATCAAAAAGCTCTCGAGGAAGATCAAATGGCAGAAAAGTGAAGGCTTTCAGAGAACCCCCAAGTAATGTCGATCAATATACGGTGGATGACATTGATATAACTGCTTTCGAAAATGCCCTAATTTGCAGACTAATAGGGAAAAATCTTGATCGCTGGAAAATTCGAAAAATGGATCAAAACCAATTGGGAGAAAAATATAGACATTATTTTTCTGTCAAAGCATTTCTTTGTGGTAGAGTTTGGAACAAGAGAAGAAAGGGATGAAATCATAAATGTTGGCCCATGGTATAGCGAGGGTTGCGTTGTGTATGTGCAGAACTGGGAAAATAATTTCAACCCTAGAACAAAAAACCTTTTAGTGGTGCATTTTGGATCAGATCATATATCCTTTTGCTAGAATATTGGGCTGGAGATTATCTCAAATCAATCAGGGAAAAGATTGGTATGATGGTAGGATTAGATAAGGGAAAAGATAACACTACCTTTTATGCCAAGATTCAATTAATTACCATCAACCCCATCCCACAAGCAATTCATTTAAAATCATCTACCAGCTTCATGGGAGCAGCCGATGGAAAAGGAATTAAAAAAATTCTATTGTTTGCGATGTGGTAGCCAAAAACATATGGAAATTAAATGTCTAATCCCTCTACAACAAAAATGGGTACAAAATTCTGGCAAGATCGAAAATGAACAAAGTGTTTGTCAATTCAACAATGATTTGTCAATTCAAAATCGTTTAAATGTTTTTGATTAGGTAAGTAGGGTTTTGAAAGGGCTCTTACCCTTGTATAATATAAGGATAGAACATGAAGCCCAACCATCAACAAAAAACTAGATAATCGAAGAAACAACAAGACTCATGGACCTACCAACCCACCAAAATCATGGTGGTTTAGAAAGGTGTTCCAAAGAGCTTTGTTTTAACTCAAAACAGGGGTCCTTCTCCTCAAAACTAACTCTTTTGGAATAATGCATACAAACAGGACCATCCCCCATCTTCAATGCATTCACAGAAGAGCATTCTTTAAGATCATCTTTCAACACTTCTTGATAGTCCTTAGTAAAAAGTTGATTATCTAGCTCCTTCCCCTTAGGAGTAAAAGAGTCATCCTTAGCAACTGGTTGATTTCCTTTCTTCTTCCAAACAAAGTGATATTTCTTATTCTTGTGACAAGTAGTGGAAGAATGACCCACTTTACCACAAAAAAGACAGATAACAGGGGATTCTTCAAAGTCCAATTACTCAAACCAAACACCAAATTTGGAGGACAAGGTAACTTGAGTGGGTAGCTTCATATTTTTCTCCACAAACACATAAAATATAGCATATAATAATCACTTTTTAAACTTAGCGATCTTATCAGTAGCATTGTATTCCTCGAAAGAGTTAGCAATAAGCATGAAAATATTTTCATTCCAGAATTCCATGGGAAACCCATGTAAACGGACCCAAATAGGAAACTTGAAGGATTCAATCATAGGATTGAAACTTGGTGACCAACTTTGAAGACTTAAATTGTCCAACCCAAAAAACCAAGGGCCATCAGTCAAGATCTTAGAACAATCCTCTTGAAAAGAAAAGGGAAAAAGGGAAAAGCCACACAACATTGCAAAAACCTCTACCTTGCCACAAAGCTTCCAAATTCATGAAATCCATCTCTGAATAGTGTCAATGTTGTGATGATTGCCACAAAATCTCCCAACAAGCAAGCACCTTAAAAATTAAGTAGTCTCTTCAAGAAGAGAATCAGGAACTTCGAAGGTAATCTCCCTAGCTTCATGAAAGGTGTAAAATTGTTTTGCTTTCCTTTTAGGGTTTAGGACCTAGAAGGACAATTTTCACTAACTTTCACTCAAGAACAAACCCTTGAGATCTCAATGCAAAAGAGTAAAGAGATCTTGCAAGAGGGTTGTCCTAGGGGTTGAATGCAAACAATTAAGGGGTTCACCACCAAGTTTAGACTTGGAAAAAATAGTGACATCCAAGATGCAACAATAAACCCTAATTCAATGTAATGATCTATAAAATGACCTAGAAATGTGAATGAAACAACACAAAAAATTGTAGAAAAGAAGGTGTGCACTTGGGAATCTAGAAATGGCTAGAAGGAGCTTTGAAACACTGGAAAATATACTTTTAATGCTGAGTGGCACTCATTCGCCAAGCCAGGCGAATCGGTCCAATTTCTGGAAACTTGTGCGGTAATAGGAATTCACCAAAAGGATATCCAAATCTACAAAAATATGAATTACGATTAGAATGGAGACTCATTCACCAAAAATGGCAAATAAGTCCAGTTAGGGTTTTCTAAAGCTTCAAAGTCTGATCTTTCTCTTCCTTATTTGCTTTGTCCTTCCTGACTAATTTCTAGACCTGAAACTCTGATTTGCAACCTATAGGTCTTCTCCAAGGTTCTCCAAGGTTTGATGACAACTTTGACAACTTTTCTCCAATATTTCTCCGTAGGAAATCTATAACCTAGACCTGCAAATCACACAAAAAGGAAAGGGAAAAATGTTGTGGGGTTAGTGGATAGGGGTTTTCCTTGGTCAAACCCCTTAGTAATTAAACCTTGAAATAGAGTGAAATGCGATTGGAGAATAATGAATGAACAAAATGTGATGTTGAAACTCACCAAACCCTAGCAATAAGATGTTGCAAACATGTATTCAATGGCTCCAATGGATGTAGATCTTGACCCTTGCTTGAATGTGATAGATCTTGAATGAAATTCTTGCTTGAATAATGAGATCCTACACCACAATTGTTAGCTCTAAAAAAATATGACGCGTGAAATATTTGTCATGATGATTGAAAATTGAATGCTACTCTAAAATGCTTGATAATCTACTCTTCAATGCTCTTAAAAATTCTTGAATTCTCCTGTGAACTCAAACTTGCTATAAGGATGAATACTTGAATGCCTAGGGTTAAATTGAGAGAAATAACCTTGTATTTATACTCAATTATGCAAGAATTCTAGAAATTACAATGCTACAAGCGGACATCAGATCTAGGAGGATAAAATCCCACCAAAAATTTAAATTAATTTTAATTTTGGACTCATTTTCCCAAGGTGGCCGTTGAGTCCCACCATGCCTAAATTTTGGTAACAATTTAAAAAATGCTTAGAAATGTGTATAACCAGGTTTAGACCCAAAAATCTGGGTGGGACTCATTCACTCATGGTGGTGAATGGGTCCCAAATCACTAAATCTGGGCCATTGAAGCCTGAAACACCTAAATTAAGGTTGGGTATTGATTTGTGTCAAGATTATCATCGAAAAAATGCATTAAATGGGGCTTGTGGATGTAATACATGGCCAAATAAAGCATAAGAGAGCCCAGTTATTAAGGACAAGCCTGGGAAAGTGTGAAAGTGTGTCATGACACTTTACAACACTTTAAAATAAGGCATGATTAATGTTGAAAGGAGGTT
This sequence comes from Sequoia sempervirens, assembly GCA_007258455.2. Taxonomy (NCBI): domain Eukaryota; kingdom Viridiplantae; phylum Streptophyta; class Pinopsida; order Cupressales; family Cupressaceae; genus Sequoia; species Sequoia sempervirens. The sequence continues at coordinate 216,217,833 of VDFB02000017.1, forward strand.
ATTTAGGTGTAATTAATTAATAAGACCTTAGAAAAGTGTGAAAGTGAGTTACAATACTTCACAACACTTTAACAAGGTATAATTTAAATCCATTAGTTCATAAGATCCCAAGACCTAATGTGAATGTGTCAAACACATTAAAACACTAAATCAAGGAAATATTAGGCTTAATTCATCAAGGAGGGCCCAAACAAGTGTGAAAATGTCCCAGCGGCATTTTTTGACACTACATTTAGCCCCCACTTTAGTGAGAGGATGAAATTGCTTCAAAATCACACTAAAGTAGACAAACACACCAAGAGGGGTCCAAGTGCACCAATTTTGGTAAGATGGGATGACAACAATTGAGAGGGGTGAGTAAGCTCCCAGGATCAAGATCACATGACAAACCATCATAGGCACAAAATAACACACATGAGAATGATATAAAGAGAAACAACAAAGCACAAGCATACACTGTAAAAGAGGAAAAAGAGAAAAGGTAAAAATAAAAATGAGTCAGATCAAGCTTCAATCATTTGTCCATTGTGGTGCAGATTAGATTTTTCCAAAAAAAAATGCAAGCTCACTTTGAGGCAACAAAAGTCCTGGTTGTCCGTTGAATGAGTATCCAAAAGAGTTGAGACACATACACACAATCGGTATGCACTCACACTCACACACAAGTGGCTATGGGGAAATTCATGCCTCGGTTGGGCATCCCGCTCAAACCATACAAAATTCATACCTCCTGATAAATTTAATAATACACCACACAAAAAAGTTTTTCAAGCTTAATGAGACAAGCAAAGCTTCGTATGCTTAGAACTCATGAACAAACAAGATGGCTCCATCGGCATGCAAGATTTATTATGTAGGGTACAACCATATAAATACAACAATAATGAATGTTCAAAGGAGTCTTGCTTAGTTTATGTGAGGTCTTAACTTAGGGAACATTGTGCCTAATGTCTCCAAGATAGGACCGATCAAAGAATAGAAAATTCACAACTTATGGGATGCATTGTGTCACATCAAGCCACTAAGAGGAATGTAATATGCTAAGAGAGATCATGCTCTTGAAGGACATCACACCCAATGTCATCCACAAAGAAAAAAACACATCGTATAAAGTGAGAAGACTGCACCATGAACGATGAAAGGAAAAATGAAAAATAATAATGCCAATGTATGCCCCCACTTTAAAGAAATTTCTAAACACCATGTTGTGAGAAATTACTTTAAAGTAGCAAATGAAAAATACAAAAAAAGAGAGGACATGAGATCCTACTTGGAAAGCCCTATGCCAAGTCATATGTTTCCAAGTAAAGCTACATCATGTGAGAGAAAAAGAAAAGAGAGGGGTTGCCCCATAAATTAAAACACCAAACACATAAGGGATCTATGGACTTGGAGTTAGTATGTTCTAGCTGCAATCTTCTTAAGAGAGATTGGAACTGTCATCATTCCTTGAATACACATAGAACTAGAAGAATGACACAAAGAGAGGGGAAACAAAGAAAAAGCATTCGGGTCAACATGGAAAAAACATGAATGTCTCAACACTTTGTGTCATCCCCAAAAGGAAAACACAAGACAAATGAAAAAGAGACTAAGAAAAAGCAAAGGACAAATAATTTTGGGTTAACATGGAAGAGACATGGGTGTCTCGGCGCCTTGCGTCATCCCCAAAAGAAAAATGAAAAAGAGGTAAAGAAAAAGAAAAGGACAAAGCCTTTTGGGTCAACATGGAAGAGACATGGGTGTCTTGATGCCTTGTGTCATCCCCAAAAGGAAAACACAAGACAAATGAAAGAGGAAGAAAAAGAAAAGGAAAAATCCTTTTGGGTCAACATAGAAGAGACATGGGTGTCTTGAGGCCTTGTGTCACCCCCAAAAGGAAAACACAAGACAAATAAAAAAGATTAAAAAGTGAAAATTAAATGATTGACCACATAGAGAAGAATGAAGGTACAAATATAGGAATGTCACAAGAGAGAGACATAAAAAAAATGTCACGGGGGACCACATCACACACATGCAATCACATAAAACTAAAGGAAGGATGCAAAAGGATAGTAAGGAACATGCGAGTCAATCTAAAGTAGGTCGTCCACATCCCAAACATGTTCATTGTATACAGAGGGTGGACAACTAGCTAAAGGGAAAATACCAAGTGTTGATCTAGGACCAATGTTAGGTTCAACATTATTTTATGGAGAATTGTCATTTAAGGTCATAGAAGAGGAAAATAATGTGTTCAATTCATTATGCACCTCCTCATCAATTTTAGAAACTTCCTCATCGTCATCTAGGTTAATCATAGTAGGAGGTTGAATGATAATATCCATGGAAGAGTTCAACTCTTGTTGTGGTTATTGTATTGGATTTTTTTGTTTCAAGGCAGGAATAGGGTCATCATGCATTGCTTCAGTCAAGTTTAGATTTAGATTCTCTTTGTTTAATTATTCATGTGACCTGCGAGAAAGGGCACAACATCGATCCCTACACTCTCTAGCACCTTTGTTTCTTTTAGTATTGTTTTCAAGTTGTGCTCATGTAGGAGCGGGTTGGTCAACCATAGGTTTCTTTTCTTCCCTAAGGGGAGCAACGAAAGGAACCATGGGAGGTTGTTTAACCATGTTCTCTTTGATTTTGTACAAATATTTTATTCCAGGAGGTATGGCAGGGTTGTTTTCATTGTCTCTTGGTATTTTGCACATAAAGTAGGTGAAGGTTCTGTCTTAGGTTGGTCTTGGTTGTTTGGAATTTCTTTAGGTTCAATCATGGTTTTGTTTAGGATGGTAGGATTGGTGGTGGGTGGGGACATGTTTCAGAGGGATAATTATGCTATCTTATTTTCCTTGAACTTTTGATAAGACAAGAAAAACAAGTGTTCTCGTGGTTTTATAGGTTCTATAGGGCCAAAAGAAGTCTAGGGAAAAGTTTCCATTGGAGGAAAAAGGGTAAAAGCCACTATGATGGATGGTGAATATTTCATTGTCAAAGGGAAACTTTAAGAATTTGTTGACTGAATGCACTGCATTCATGGAGCGAAGCCATGGATAGCTAACCTTCACACGAAATTGGTCTGACTATGGGATGATGGAAAATGAGATATCTAATGTCTCTGGTCCTATTTGCAATGGTAAGGTGATCAATCCCATCATAGGGCAAGCAGAACCATTATGTGTCTTGATCCATGCTTTCGGTTTATCGTATATATCTTGATAGAGTTCATGTACAGAAGTAAGAATTCCTCGATCATCACGTTCTCTCCATGGGTGGGATCTATTAATATCCCATTAGTGGGCCTATCATAGATACGACCGACTATATAAAGAGGACCATCTAGCACATGTTTAAGTATATATTTAGAGGTGAAAGAAATGTCAAGAGGATTATTGGGTAAGCACTTACGATGTTGAGTTTCAGCCAATGCAACCAAACCATCGAAAGGATTTTATTCTTGTTTATTAGTATCCATAGGACTTTATTGAATTGTATCTATGTTCTCATCATCTGCGTCAACATTCATTACATCAGCCTTAGTAGTTTCACTAGCTTTGACAAATGAAATACTATGTTTTGGCATGGGGTTGGTAAAGATTTGCAAGTTTTGGTTAGGAGGGGCAACAAATTTATTTCCTTGACCACTAACACCTCCAATAGAAAGACGACCAGAATCAATAAGGTATTACACAATATGTTTAAGATGCTTACAATGTTTCGTATCATGTCCACTTTCTTGGTGATAGTGGAAATAAGCATTTTATCTAGGGATCGGGGGTAAAGGTTTATTTGGATCGAGTGTTTTGACGAGAGGCAAGGTAATCATTTGTTGTTCCAAAAGTTGGGACACTGTGTTATGAAGGGTATCGGGTAAGGGAGTGAATTATTGTTTCGGGTCCCCATAGCTAAAGGGTATCGTGGATTTAATAGTGCCTACTTGGTTATTCACATTCTAAGTTGTTTTTTGAGGGGGATTAAATTCAAGTAACCCTTTGTTTTGTTTACTAAAAGGTTTGGAATTATTTTGATTTATGAGCTCAGATTTATCAATTTGGCTAGAAGTGGATTTTGTATCTCGACTACTAACCAAATTTTGATAATTGCAGAGGGCAGTACAAAAGTGCATGAAGGATGTGAATTTCATCATGGTGAGGTTATCTTGAATATTTCTTTGTAAATTTTCTATGAACATATTTTGAAGCTGAGGATCGGGAACCTTGACATTGATTTGGGAATAAAGTGATTGATAGTGTGAGAAAAATTCAGTTATCTTTTCATCTTATTTTTGTTTACATCTCATCAAATCATCCAAGGTCATCTTACAGGTCATATGCACTTGGAAATGGTTTACAAATGCTTCCACAAGTTCATTGAATGGACTAATTAAGTTGTTTGGTAAAGAAGAAAACCATTCCAAGACAATATCTTTCAAGGATCTAGGAAAAATATTAGCCAAAAGTTTATCATCAAGGACAAAGTCACTACATAAGGTAGTATAGGCATTAACATGGTTAGAATTATCTCCCCTTCCTTTGAATTTCTCAAATCTAGGCACCTCTACACCTTGTGGCCTCGATGTTCACAATATCTCCAAGGACAATTGGCTACTTTTGACATAAGATGTAGGTGGGCCATTTTGATTTTGGTTGATGGTGGAGATTTTCTTTTTAAGGGATGAAACAGTTTGGAGGAGTTGATTAATGAGAGGGTCATTACTTGTATTATGGGATGGAAGTGAAAATGGTGAAGGGGTGTATGTGTTCAGAGGACAAGTGAAAGGAATGCTTATAGGTGGTAAAGTGGTAGGAGATATGATGTGCAATGCCACAAAAGAACTAGGGATGCTAGTGGAAATATCCAAGGAAGGAATCAAATTACTAGTTGGTGATTAAAAGTAAAATGGGTGCTTTATAACCTAGGTCAACACCAATTTTCTCCAATTATCATTCACGGATGTCCTAGGATCCCAAATTGGATTGACTATCAACCCAAAATGGTAAGTCGATTCTCAACAAGGATGACCTAGGAGAGGTTCTATTAGGGTTTGAAGGGTTCACCACCAAGAAAATGCTTGGAAAATACAAATAAGAATTCAACCTACAAAACCTAGTAGTGCAAGATAAATGAAGGGTGCAAATGATGCAATTATGAAATAGGTAGTTAGGATATGTGTTAGTCCCTTACTATTGTCTTAGTCCCACTACTATTTTTTGGGGCAGCTGCAAAATCTTTGGATGCCAGAACTGAATCTAAAATAATTTCTATAAAATACCACTATGAGGACTCAAACACCCTTACTACCATCTTAGTCCTGATTTGAATTTCTAAAATCTCCAAAAGTGGTCCTGAGGCTCAAGGTCTACACTTCCTTCTTCTCAGATCTCGGGTTATGAAACTTCTAGATTTTGCCTATAGGTGAGTTTCCGTGAAGATGACAACTTTGCAATGCAACTTTGCAACTTTACAACTTTGCACTTCATGTGATCTTCAAGTCTTCAACCTAAATCTACAATCACAAACATTCAAGAGGAGAAAAAATTGTTGATTGTAAATAAATGTGGGTTTTCCTTTGTCAAATCCCTTGTAGGTAATTAAACCAAATGATGAAATGAAATGAAGTATGAAATACAAAATATGTAAATGATGCCAGCTCAGATGATGTCTTGTGAAGGATATCTGCAATCTACCATGTAGTGGCCATGAAGAATGTAGATCTTGGATCCTTGGATAAGATGTGAGGGTAAGCCCACAAAATTGGTTTACAATGTGAATGAGGAAGGAAAAATAACAAAAAATGACTCCATGCCAAAAAAAATCATTCTTGGGGTTCGAACAAACTCATTGGTTTGAAGGAACCAAAAGAGGGTTCTCTCAAACCTAGGTTTGAGCGAACCCATTAAATGCATCCAGCCAAAAAAGCACATGCAAACCCCTTTTTGAAAGGGGGTTTGAATGAACCAGGGTTCGAATGATCCCTAGTTCACTCAAACCCCTAGGGGCTCACTCGAACCCCCCTTGGTTCGAGAAAACCCCCCTTTTCCTTGATCCCTGATCTTTGCCACCAAAAATATAGAATTTTTTCCCTTCGAAGCTTGGGTTGAGGATGAAAATGGAGGAGACTTCACAAACACAATTGGAATCAAGTAGTCCTTAGAACGACCTATCCAATGACTATAATTTTAATATGTTTTGGTTTTATTATCTATTTGTTTTTTAGTTTTATTAAACATGGTTGTCCCAAAATAAAAGCTCTTTGTTCTCAGCATTACGGAAAAAATAAAAGATTATCAATTTTTTTTTGAAAAATATGAGTGCACCAGATATTGAAGTCCTTGATCCAACAGAAAAAAAAGAATTTTGATACTGTTGATGTGAAAATTTGGCAAGGTAACAACCCTTTGTGGGAAACTCAATTTATGGGGGACTTATTGCGCTAAACTAAGTGACCTCTGGATTTTTAAAGAAGTTGGCTTCTTCTGTAAATGGGATTTTGGAATGGAAAAAGGAAGTAGATATAAAAATAAAATATCTAACTAAGGAGATGCACCAGAATTTAAATAAGGCATGATAAACCTATCTTTTGGATATGATCTAAGGGTATGCTTAGCAATTTACCATGTCCTAGAATAACATAAATTATAGATTGTAGCATGAACAACTCATTTAATGACATACAATAATAATCACACCCATTTACTGAAAAGAAGAGTCAAAAGACATGATCTAAACCAAAAAACTTGCATTCAAATTATAGAAGTACGACAAATAAACCATTCAAACAATAATGACACATCATAAAGTTTATCAATAGCATAAGAAATAGAAAGGTCGAACAATGGCATAGTCTGTGAGTTCTTGCAATAATCCAAACAATACAAAGGCTTGGTCTCT
>VDFB02000017.1:216224814-216357630 GCA_007258455.2 Sequoia sempervirens
CAAGAAAAGTGTTAGAAAAACCTTCTAAATATGTCCCTAATCACATCAAATGTGTTAGAAGGAATAAAACTTTCAGATGTGGGGTGCTACCGCCTTTTTGTAGTGGCTAAGAGGGCGCTGCCGCCATTCTGCAGTAAACTTTGTTAGATTTTAAAGAAAAAAGGAAAGTTATGCCCCTCCCACTGCAAGAAAAGTGTTAGAAAAACCTTTTAAATATATCCCTAATCATAGCAAATGTGTTAAAAGGAATAAAACTTTCAGATGTGGGGCGCTACCGCCTTTTTGTAGTGGCCAAGAGGGCGCTTCCACCTTTCTGCAGTAAAGAAGAGGGCGCTTCCACCTTTCTGCAGTAGGACAGAGGGCGCTTCTGCCTTTCTGCAGTAAAAAGGAGGTGCTTAGCCTTTACGTAGTAGGCAGGAGGAAACCCACGACCTTTACTGCGACCTTTTCACAATACTTAGCAAAATAGAGGTTAAATGCAAGAACACATTTTGTAAGGTTCCATAGGCGTGCAGAAATGTGATACAACCAGAATTTATCTAATGCAATGTGTAAAATAACTCTCAAAATATGGATAAAATAATCAAGGACACCTCAAGATTAGCCAAAGAGTGATAAACAATAAGGAAAATGGACTAAATAAAACACAAGCGATTTCACCTTCCCTTCTTTGTTGATTTCTCCTTGATTGGCCCTTGCTTGGAATTGATTGTGTGCTCCTTAGATGATGGATTGAGTGACTATATGCAAAATTCAATATGCAAGATGATGAACAAAGATGGTTGAATAATTGAAAAGGTTTGAAGATTCAAATGGATAGCATGTAGTTATCAAAATGCAAAATGTTGAAAATGCCCTTGAGGAGGGGGTATTTATAGAGGAATTTGAATTTTCTAGAGAATTCAACGGTCAATATTGCTCCAACAAGGCCAAGATGAAGGGCTATGGTGGGTTGAAAATCCACAAGCCCTCACATCTTGACATGTGGAGGGTGAAGTGGATAAATGGATATGAGGTGGAGATGAGTTGTCAAGAAGGTACACGAGGTGGAAAAATGACATGCACCTTGGGGAGTGAGAAGATTTCCACAAAAAGAGATTTCTTGTCCCCAAGTGGGAGTGAAAGAGACACTTGAAGAATTTTGGAATTCCTCAAAAATCTACATAGGAAAAGGAAAGGTGGTTGGGGATATAAAGGTGAATTAAAAATTCACATTTCTAGGAAAGTCTAAAAGATAAAAGATGGGCTCCAAAAAGGTGGGACTTGGTCACATGTGGAGATTGTGACAAGTCCAAGGTTCTAGAAGCCTTGGAAGGATGGAATGTGAATTAAAAATTCACATATAAATGAGGGGAATCTAGGAAGAATAAAAAAGAATTAAAAATTCCTTGGAGAATGATTATGCTTAATTAATCAGTAATTAGAGGATAATTAGGGGCTAATTAGGATTAAAAGCCAACTTGCAAAAGTTGGAGGATGTGACACATCCTAATCAAGGATTAGGCATGTGCACATCCTTAATGAAGAGATTAGGAAATGGATTAGGATTAGATGAAAATGACATGTCTACAGAACAAATACAAGATAAAACCTAAACCCTATACTTTAAAACTCTACTTAGTGAATTAGAAGAAGGTTAATTAGGCAGCGAAACTTAGTTTCAAAGCAATGAAACAATTTTTTTTAGGGTTCCATTACATTACACATTTATTATAAATTCAATTCTATGTTATCTTCAAAAACATCATTCTTAACTCAATATATTACTAATTATCTCAAACCTAGTGAGTCCTATATTGAAATAGTTCATGTATTTTCCCTTATGTTGTTTTAATTTATTAAATGAAAATATATCTTTCTAAATTTCTAAGGAACTTTGTGGGATCAAGTAGATAGTTGGCTTCCTACATGCAAGGTGGAAAGGATGGAATGTGACACATGTCACATGGGCACTGATTTGGGAAGAGAAAATTATTAAAACCACTAAAAATGCACCATGGTGGCATGTGGAAGTCTATTTTGAAAGTATATATTTGGCATTGATTGCTTGTGAACATATTCCTTCTTCAAAAAAGTGGAAGCAAAGGAGAGTGACACTTGTCACCTAAGAACTCATTTTAGCATTTATTCTTGTGAATTCCTCAAGGAGGTGTGCCATGGTGCCATGTGGCATTTGTTTGATTTGTTGGCTAAATCTTGGAAATGAATGCTACTAAATAAAGCCTAGCATATGATGTTATTTGATTTTTGGGATTTTCATAGCTTGCATGTGCTTGTATGTTGTTACATGTAGTTACATGTTGAGTTGGCTACTTTTATGCTTATTATCAATAAAAATTGCACCCTAGCTAAGTTTGACTCAACTATTTTGTTGAAACATAGAAACGTTATCAAGCTATGGGTAACTTATGATGAGAATGAATCTCCAGAGAGGGCTAATTCCCCTTATAGATCACCTAAACTAAAGAATGTTATAAGAAAAGGGATAGAAGGAAAAACTTGAAATGAAAATTTGAAAATCTAAAGGGTGATGCACCAAAACCTTAAACTGTTTTACTAACTCAACTCACAATCATCCCTTAAAATATTAACTCTCACAATATCATAGGAAACACACAACACAAAAGTGATTTGTATGAAGGTTCAAAAATCAAACACAACATACAACCTGTATTATATGAAATTTATACACAGATTTAAAATAATGAGACATAAGAAAGGATTCAATTCTTAGGATCACAATGAAATATCAAATCACTACTACAAAATGAGACAAAAATCATGAGATAGAAATGCTTTGTTGCTTTTATTGTTCTGAAAGGAGTATGAGAACATGAAAATATGAGTACAAATCAAAGATTACAAAGCTCTTAGCAAGTAGTTAAGAGAGAAAGAAGCAAATATGAACTCAACTCTAATGAGAAAAAACTAAGTTTTTCTCCAATATATAACTCCAATGTGTCTCCATGAGGGAGAAGGGAAAAATCTTAATAAACTACTCGCCAAAATAGAAAATCCAGTGCTATTTTCAAGCAAAGGGAAAAACCTCCAAAATAGATCCCAAATTGACCCAAAATTGAATGAGAAAAGATGGAAACTTTCCCTCATAAGCAGATCAACCTAAGAGGACTCAAGAAACAAGTCAAAACTGACTGAAAATATAAATAGAAAATTTAGTTCACTTGCTTTTTCCATCTTGCAAAAATGGAACTTGAACAGAAATGAGAAAATTCCCATTTGTTGAATTTTATTGTATTTTAAATGACAATTACTAAAAAAATTTATACAAACATTTCTTTAGTAGTGCCTTACAATATCTTATAGTTTCAATTTTTTGTAAAATAGAAAGAAGATTGACTTAGGACTCATGAGAATTTCTCAAAAACTACAAACTGGGTCAGTGATTAATTTAAAGGGTTTTTATGTTTTATGGTTTTCTAATTTCTGTCCAAAAATCATAAAAACCCAAATCACAAATTTTGAGATATAATTGAAACACGTGACCAGTGTTCTTGTGGTGCAAGGCCTTCAAATGGTTACTCTTTTGCTAATATTCTCATCCATAAAACTTTCCCTTTGAATACTATCCCTATTAATAGTCTATTTTCTCAAATGAAACTCAACATTATTTGCAAACTCCACCCACAAAAACTTTCATTATATATCTTGAACCTGAGAGGGCACCATGTTGGGCTCAACCGTGGGAGCCAATTTTTTCACCATATGTTGAAATGTCAAAAGAAATGAATCCAACAATTTGTTTTTACCTATACCTACATATTGAACAAACATGTTAGCAAAACAATGAAGTTGAAAGCTTAAAATAATGTATTATTTCTTTTGCTCCTGGATGCTCCTGAATGCTCATGAAAATCTACAAACTATTTTAGCTCTACCAAATTGAGTTGGAAGTGAAAATTGATAACATTTTGATGATTTCTACTAAATAATTATCTGCTAAGAATATTAGAATAGTAGCCTTAAACAATCCATTGGGTATAGAGTGAAATTCTTTCCTTCCCCAAAAACTTAGAAATACATCATAACACAATTGCAAACACTCCAAACAACAACAAAACCAAATTGAAATAAAACTACCAAGGTCCTATTTAAGACAATTCCAACAAACAATGTATCTACACTTATTGGAAAACAAAGCAAAAGCCGAAAGGAGAGGTGCTTAGAGCATTTATTAACTGAAAACCTCTACCCTACCCTACACTATCTGTAGATGGTGAAATCTGCATTTTGCTCAAAACAAACAACACACATTAGCATGTTAGTTTAAAAAAAAGCAAATAAAAACATCCCTATGAAATAACTCCACATGCTAATAATGCAATCAAATCAAAAAAGATTTAAATAGATAAATTGAAAGCATATAATGAAACATGGAGCAAATTATATCTCATAGTGGATTGGTGCTATTGTTGAAAATAGCCCTTTCCCAATCATTGATAGATAAGCTAGTGATGAAATTGTTATGAAGATGGAGATGATAAATGGACAAAATCAGCTCTCAATTTAAGAGAGTGACTTTGCATTAGCTTTTGTGGATGATTTGTTGAAGAATGATGCTTCTATTTAAAGATTTTCTTGATGAGAGATTGGCCAAATGGATGAATATGGGATAAAGATCAAGCCAATGGGGAGAGGCCACTTGTCATCATGTGAGTGGTTGATGCATGTGCAAGATTTGGGAAAAAGGCCCATGAGAGGGAGTTTCAAATTCAAATTTGGGTAATAAATTTTGAGAGGGGGACAAGAAAATGAGAAATAAATGCAATGTTGGAGGGACAAATCAACTTGTCATATTTTTCAAATTTGAGGGAATATTCCCCATAAATGCCATGTTGAGTGAAAATGCTGATTTAAATAAATCAATAAATTGATTTATTTGCGCAAGTGGGATTATCTAGAGGATGTGATGGGTGATTAGGTTAGGCTAATTAGTATTAGATTAGCTTAACGATGATTAGGTGAGTTTGACCCCTTTGAATTACATATTTGGATTTATTTAAATCAAAATGGGAGAAATATGAATTTTGAGACTTAATTAAATAAAGTCTTGGTTTATTTAATTAAATGGATGATGCAAGATAATGGTTGAATGATTTATGAGAGATGAAATGTTATGATTTGATTAAACCATTGGATTGAACTATATGCATATTTTGCATGTCTACATTTTGCCCCTCTTTGAAACAATTTACTTGTTGCGTTGGCTTAAAGAATAAACTTGCCGTGATCAAAATTCAAAAATTTTCTATTTTTTCGGATGCCCCAGCAGAAAGAAGTACACTAGTACATTGCCCCCTCAAGAGATCGAGCGAAAAGATTCAATTTGAGGGTCGATCTCACGATAAAGAGGTTTAATATGGATGGTTATGGATGATGATGCAAATGAGATGATTTAAGATGCTTAGAATAACAAATCTATATTATCCTAAACAACTTAAATGATGATATGATATGAGATGGATGAGATTGACAATGTGATATGCTATGATTATGCGATGGATGATTTATGTAGATGCTCAAAATAACAAATCTATATTATGATGATGATGCAAATGCAATACATGTGAAATGATCGATGTTTCCTATTATGATATGAATGATATGTGGTATGCTAACAGTTTGTGGATGCAAGATGTATATATGATGGATGCATTGGTGATGATTGTGTTAGTGATGATGACAAGAGGATCCCACAAGTCCATGATCTGATGAGACTTTATTAGAGATGATGATGATGATAGATGATGATGGATGGATGATAAATGATGATGATGATAAATGATGATGATTTGCTTATCAAGGATTGGGATTTTAAAAGGGCTACTTACCTTATGTTTGATAACACACGTAGGTACGATGCATCAAGGTATAAAGAACCAGGATGGCGTTGTACCTAGTATGATGGACTTTGACTCGACAAGAAGATAGGAGTATTCTTGTTCACACTTGACATATGAAAACCTTGCTAGGGTGCACTTTAGAAATTTCAAAAATCTTGGACCAAAAAATGGAAGGTATAACCAATCAATGCAATAGTCAACAAGCCGTCCAAAACATTCTCTACACATACCTAACAAAGCAAGTATTCACCAAGTTATTTTACAAGAACATCCAACAAGCACAGAAGAAAAAAGGATAATAATCATTTCCCCATTCCTATCTCTCTAAATCCTTCATTTGGATATCATCGAGAGGTCCTTGGAATGAGGGCAATAAGATAAATCAAAAGAAAAGTTCAAGTACACAAACAAGTCAATGCTCTTCATATCTCCAGCCAGAGGGATTTGTTTTGATAGGATAAGAATCCAAGGTGATATCCAAAATGATGCCCATTGTCGGAACGATATATCCTAGGACATGCATTGTATAGGATGATGATGGTTTGATAAGTTGATTGATAGGCTGTTGATATGAGGTTGATTGACATGTTTGAAAATGATCAAGAGTTTAATTTTGTTTAAAAGGATTGTTATTTACTTTTGATTGTATGAATGAAGATTTCTTTTGCTTCCTACTATGATTGTTTCTATTTGTGTTGCCAAAGGATGAAGGTGATGATCAGTTTATTATGGATGATTGATTATTGCGGGTGCAAGCGAGATGAGACACATGGATTTTATTTATTTATTTATTTTCAAACATTTGGATGTTTTTGACGCTTTGAAATGTTTTGAGGCTGTTTTTGGTATTTTTCAAGATTTTACGAATGTTTTGATTTTTGATTTTCTAGTGTTTTTGGGATTTTTTGAGATTTTGTGAATGTTTTTGGATTTTGACATGTTTTCAATGTTTTTGGATTTTCTTGGTTTTTTGAATGTTTTTGGATTTTTGTGTATCAGGGGATGATCAAAGATGAGCCTTACCTATGTTTAAGCTTAGAGACGATGTAGTTCAGATTCCAATGTTTTTGATATTTTCTGATTTTTGACTTGTTTTTGGATTTTTTTGATGTTCGTGAATTTTCACATGATTTTGATGATTTCGATATGGATGTGTATGACGATATCAGTGCTCTATTGGGGATTTTGCTAAAAAAAAAGCTAAGGTTGATTGATCAGGTAGATGGATTCGATGATGATAACATTATTGAGGATGACCAAAAATGCAAGGATTGATTGATCAGGATTGATGATGATAAAATTGTCAAGGATGCCCAACAATGCAAGGATTGATTGATCAGGATTGATGATGATGATATTGTTGAGGATGCACAACAATGCAAGGATTGATTGATCAGGATTGATGATGATAACATTGTTGAGGATGCACAACAATGCAAGGATAGTGTTAAGCAACACAATGATTGGGAAGAATATCCCAAGATTATGGATTGATGATGATGTGATCAAGACTGATGATGATAACATTGTTGAGGATGCACAAAAATGCAAGGATAGTGTTAAGCAACACAAGGATTATGATAAATATCCCAAGATGATGGATTGGTGATGATTTGATCAAGACTGATGATGATAACATTGTTGAGGATGCACAACAATGCAAGGATAGTGTTAAGCAACACAAGGATATCCTAATGATTTCTTGATTGGATTTGATTGATCATGATTGATGAAGCTTGATTTTGGAAGAAAAGATGTCCAAATGATTTGATGTGACGTTTGAAGGGTGTGTTAGATGTGACTAATATTGATTATTTAGATTGATGTTCAATAAAAGATGAAGACTGATAAGGAACATCTTCTCATGAAAATATGCCATGGGCTAGTGCTTTGGACTCTAGATCACAAATGCTTTGACCAATTTGGTTTCACATTTTCCAATGTTCAGATCACCACATAAGTTGGAGGATATAGATCAAGATTTATTTCTAAAGTGAGATCTAAATATCTGCCCCCAATGTCCAACAATGTACAGAATGCCATGGATGGATGCTTGGATAGGTGTACGAATGGATGGATATGGTAAGCACACAAAGGATGCCAAGGATTATCTTGTAATAAGATAAGGTGTTTAGATATCGAATGTTCATTTGGATAATGCTTCATGGCTTAGATAATGCTAGGTAGGATAGGAACAATGAAAATGACCCATGTAAATATTTTTACAATAAGCAAGTATAAAGTGTGCCCCAAACTTTTATCAAGATCAAGATAACTTGAATGATGGATGTAGTGGATAAAAATGGATTGGATCAATGGTTTATGGATGAATAGATTTATTATGGATAAGATGGATGGATGCTCGATTTATTACGGATGGCATGAGATGCTTTCACCCGAAGTGGCGTATGTAGATGCTCGATTCTACACATGACGCCTTTTTTCCAGGTTTTCATCATGGTACTTGCCCAAAGTGCTGCCCATTTGGTTTTCACTAGAGGACGATTTTTCTCTTTACTATTTTCAATCTTTTTCCTTATTTTTTTTAGATTTTCATATTTTTTTGATATTTTTTTATTTTTCTAAAAGATTCATGTTGGCCCACCTAGTGGTGTCGATGTAGATGCCCCTGTCATGACGTGCCATTGGTATCTTGCTTGAAGAAATTGCTTTGCTAAGATACGTGGACTTGAATGCAAATTTTGGGATTCTTGATCTACTTTATCGATACCGGAGTTAACTTTGTATTTGTGCACACATCTCGATAGAGTGCCTTCTGAATCCTTATGATGAAGAGTTGTTGCCAACACATGGTCAATTTGAGAATTGGATATCATGTGTGGAGGCGTGGATGGAGTGTGTTTAGGGATAATAGATGGATTGGTTGACAGTTTGGAACCTTTGACTCTCCAAACTTGGGAAGATGAGCAATGATGGGTGGATACGGAAGTGTGCGTGGAGTTAGGACAATTTGTTTGATATACCTTGTACATTGGTTGAAAAGATCACTTTTTCTTTTGTGGAAATCTTTGATGGATACTTTTCCCTTTTTTATTTTTCCTCATAGTTTCTTTGACTGATGGAGTTTGATAGGGATAATCTTTGTTTGTATTCTTTGGTATCCATATGTATTTGATTTGTCCATTATGCATTCTAGATTTTTCTTTGATAACGTTATTTGTACTTTGATTCAAATATTTCCTTTGATGTTGGTCCCAATTTGTGGATGGGGTGATGGGTGGATGAAGATTTATGACATGGTTGGTTGTAGTATTGACATTGATTTCATCATAAGGATTCTTCGTCCTCGCTATGTTGACATTTGCTTGAGATGAAGTTGCCCCCAGTATGGTGGTAGTAGTACCTTCATGCTTTGATTCTACCTATTCTGAGGTGTATTGTTCAATAAACATGCTCTGACAAATGACCATTGTAGATGACATTACTTCCATTTGCTGCTCTGCTAACTCTAGAATATCCTGTTCTATCTGACTTGTTTCCTTGAGTGGATAATGTTGGTCATCCGCATACCTAATGTCCTCAGTCTGAATTCAGGATATATCTTCCCTATCTAATTAATAAAGGTTGCTCTACAAGGTAATTTAATATTGATAACATATGACTCATAAGAACATATCCTATATAATGTTGCAATTTTTTTTTAAGAACAAAAACAAACTCACTTACCACCTAAACATGATCATAGATACTCTTGTTATGGGGTGAATAAGTGATTTGATTCTGTTGTTCTAAGGCTACAACCTCCTCATCAGGTGCAATAGTAACATGTGTCTCCTTATTTAGCTCTCTGTTAGCTAAATCTCTGATCTGGCATCCTCTTGAAAGGATGAAACTTGGAATTTTATTGTTGGTTTCTTGCTCATGTACTGTTGTCTCTTCAACCATCACCCTTTCTTGCTTTATCTAAAACATGCTTTCAATCTCCTAATTTTCTTTTATTTGAGCTATACCATCATTCCTGTCAAGATCTTGACATTCAATAACCATGTTATCCTCACTTATCTATAAATAGATCAACACCTTTTCAATGTCATTTTCATGGCTTTCTTGATCACAACTTGATAACTTTGTTTGTTTCCATACATTCTCTTCATCATTACTAATAAATAAAGGAAGCTCTTCAAATAAATTAGTCAAATATTGAGTTTTGACACTCCCTTTTTCATCTTCAACCTAATGTTCTACACTTTCTCCTTCAAAAGATGACTATTTGACATCTAAATTTGAAACAAAAATCTCAAGGTCATTCCAAAACATGTCTTCTTCATTCTCATTTTTAATATTCTATGAAGGGGGACTGTTCATTACCTTGTTACAACCCTCTTGAGATATCAAAATATCAAAGTTTTGAAACTCTTCGTGCTGTTATAGAGCTTGCATGGGTGTGATATGAGATATGCTTTCTTCATCATCCATAAAAAGTGGTAATTCATCAAATAGATCAGTCAAAACTTGAGAACTTTTAACCATTCCTTGATCTAGAATTTGTTGTTCCTCAACTACATCATCCTCTATCTCTTGGAACAATTTTATCTTATCATTTTGGACCTCTTGAACAAGCATATTGGCATGTGTAATAACCTTTTTTGTCTCCACAAACACTTCTTTCTCTTGAACAACAATATGATTTTCTTAAGGAAATAAAACATCATTGGGCTCATCTATGGATAGGATGATAATAATGGATTAGGAAGTTGATTTTCTTGAGGGTCTAGAGACTACACAAGGTTGGTAAAAGACTTCTCTTTAGGAACTGTAGGCTGAACCTGCTATGAAATAGCTTCATCCTATATGAAGCATAGTGTATTAAACATGGGGACATGCCTTTTGGGTATGTGCAGGATCATCATGGAAAAATAGGCCCTTAAGTGGCAAAAAATTTAGAAAAATCAGAGTTAGGAAACTTGATGTAAAAATTTGAATAAGTTATCTATATTATTTCAAAAATATGTAAGAATAGAATCTATAGAAAATTGAATGTAGTTTCTAAACTACTAGGTTTTTTTTAAAATCTATTTGATGAAAATTTGAAATTTCAATGCAGAGTACTTAAATTTCAAAGAAAAATAAAGTAGGTGTCTATCTGACCACCCTAACCACAAATGATAATATTTTTTTATAATATTTTAGAGATAAGTAGAGGACTCATGTCCGGATGTGATGCATATTTTTTTGTAATTTTTTAAAAAGTAAATAATTAATTATGAATTTCTTATTACAACTTTTAAAAAATACAAAAAATCGTATGTCTAACCACCTTAACTTGGTCAAAACTTCATGAAAGTTTCTTTTTTTAATCCTCTAATATGCGAAGCATAGAATGTGATGCATGTTTTGGATTCCAAAAATGTGATACCATTAGAAATCTATAGATATTTTTCAATAAGCCTATCAATCAGGGCTTTAGTCATAATTCAAATAGAAAATGGATAATAATTATTAATTAAATTCAAGATAAAGCATAATTTATATTGGTGGAAAGCTGAGAATCTCCTTTAAAAACCCTTTTCATTTCATCAATTTTGGGTAAAAATAAGTCGTCAGCCACATACCCTACAAATACCCATCATATCACCACTTTTTAGCCCATCATGATCCTACAAATACCCTTTTCCAAAAAATGGTTTTGGAAAAATAATAGTTGGGCTATCTTCTTGCTCAATAATAGGCCCTTGAAATGAAGGGAAGGTCCTAAAACTTGTGTTTTCAGCATGGGAAGATCTAGGGGACTCGCCTTATCTAAAACTTGGAAATTTATACATACAAACCTCCTCTTGAGAAGGATGATTTGAAACTAGAGGAGCTGCTTATAATTCATGCCTTTGTTTTTTAGCAAACACAAGCTTCATATGCTCCTCTTTTGAAGCTATCTCTCTTTACAGATTCTCCTCAAATTGTATCCTTTATGTCTCCAACTCTTGCTCATAGAAATAGGCTCGATAATCTATCTCTTCCTTTTGTTGACTATACTCATATTGCCTCCTGATCTCGTCTACTTGTTTTGTGAAGTCAACCATAAAGTCAAGAAATATACCCTTTATTCTTGCAATATCCTTTTCTTGGAGCTATTTTTTAGCATATGAAGGTTGATATGGAGGTTGAGTAGGGATGGGTGGGTGGTATTTGTATTAATCATGTTGGTTTTCTTGAAAAGCCATGGGATTTGGACAAAGACCAGTAGCATGATTGAGTTGATATGACTAATAATGAGGTGGGTAAGCAAAGTTTTTTTGATATGATGGATGGAAATACATATCTCCATGAAACATTGACATATTCATTCATTGAAAAGATGGAAAAAAAGCAAAAATTAGACTTTTAAAATAAACCGAAACTTGATCATACTGAAACCAATAAATTTGATCTCAGAGTCACCAGTGTAGGATTTTTCCTCTAAAGGCAGATATTACTAATATAAACACATAATATCAACAATAAATGATCAAATATTGGACAAAAAGAGTCCCACCAGGTGTGCCAAAAACTATTATCAATCAAGATTGCACCCTAGCTAAGTTTGATACAACTATCCTATTGAAACATGTAAACGTTCTCAAGCTATGGGTAACTTATTATGAGAACGTATCTCTAGGAAGGGTGGGTTCCCCTATCAGATCACCTAAACTAAATAATTTTCTAAGAAAAGGGATAGAAGGACAAACTTGAAATGAAAATCATAAAATCTAAAGGGTGATGCACCAGAACCTTAAACTGTTTTACTAACTCATCTCACAATAAACTCTTAAAGCATTAACTCTCACAATCTCATAGGAAAAACACAACAAAAAAGTGATTTGTATGAAGGTTTGAAAATCAAACATAACATACAACCTGTATTATATTAAATTTGTGCACATAGATTTACAATAGTGAGACATAACAAAGGATTCAATTCTCATGATCATAATGAAACATCAAATCACTACTGCAAAAAAAGACAAAAATCATGAGATAGGAATGTTGTGTTGCTTTTATTGATCTGAAATGAGTATGAGAACATGAAAATCTGAGTACAAATCAAGGCCTACAAAGCTCTATGCAAGTAGTCAAGAGAGAAAGAAGCAAATCTAAACTAAACTCTAATGAGAAAAAACTAAGTTTTTCTCTAATATATATAACTGCAATGTGTCTCAATGAGTGAGAAGGGAAAAATTTGAGTAAACTACTCACCAAAATAGAAACTTCGGTAACATTTTCAAGAAAAGGGAATAAACCTACAAAATAGGGCCCAAACTAACTCAAAACTAAATGAGAAAAGATGAAAACTTTCCCTCCCAAGTAGATTGACCTAAGAGGACTCAAAAAACAAGTCAAAACTAATTGAAAATAGAAAAAGAAACTTCAATTCTCTTGTTTTTTCCATCTTGCACAAATGCAACTCAATCAAAAAAGAGAAAATTCCCACTCAACTTGTTCAATTTTACTACTTTTTAAATGACAATTACTAAAACAATTTATAAAAGCATTGCTTTAGTAATGTGTTGCAGTATCTTGTAGTTTCAATGTTTTGCAAAATAGAAAGAAGATTGATTTAGGACTGGTGAAAAGTTCTCAAAAAATACAAACTAGGTCGGTGCAAAATTTAAAGGGTTTTTTCACCTCATTGTTTCCTAATTTCTGTCCAAAATTCACGAAAACCTAAATCATAGTTTTTGAGATATGATTGAAACATGTGACCACTATTCTTGTGGTGTAGGGCCTTCAAATGGTTACTATTTTTCTCATATTCTCATCCATAAAATCTTTCCTCTAAATTCTATCACCATTAATAGACTATTTTCTCAAATGAAACTCAACATTATTCGCAAACTCCACTCACAAAATCTTTCGTTGCATCTTTTGAATCTGAGAGGGAAGCATGTCAGGCTCAATTGTGGGAGCCCATTTTTTCACCACACTTAAATGTCAAAATAAATGAATCCAACAACAAAATTTTACCTATACTTGCACATTGAACAAACATGTTAGCAAAAAAATGAAGCTAAAAGCTGCAAATGATGCATTAATTCTTCTGCTCCTTGATTCTCCTAAATGCTCCTAAAAACTACAAACTATTTTAGCTCTACCAAATTGAGTTGTAAGTGAAAATTGGTAACAATTCTCACTTGGAACTCATGCGTATTGTTGGTTTCATTTTGAATGCATGTAGATACTATGGCATTGACACATGCCAATGTTGGATGTCCATGTATGAGTGATATATATATATATATATATATATATATATATATTAATGCCTTAGTGAATTTGTGAGTAGAGAATTTTAAAATCTAAGATACCATTATTTTGTTGAATTCACTCTAAAATATAGTATCGGGGTGATCCCACAAAGTTTGTCTCAATTTCTGGGAGATTATGATTTTTGTTGAAATCACATATTTTTAGAAAATATAATGATTTAAGCCTTAAATAGTTCCATTGAAAGCATTCCAATTGAAGAGGGTTTGATCAAACTACCTTAGATCAAAATCCCTTGAATAGAACCTTGCTAGTTTTAACCCATACCTATAACAGAGTCTCCTTTACACATATGAAAATGTTGATGAAAGACCACTTTTGATTTACCTATTGGGGGATCAAATGAATTCATTTAAAATTTATCTTTTGTAAGTATGTATTCCTTATTATAAGCTTCCCAAAAAGTATAATTTTAAATAAATTTAATTTAATTATTATATTTTATTTTTATTTCTTGAGAATGTAGGTTTTTCACCGAAAATCAAGCTCTCTATTCCGCACGTGGAAAAATAGAAGATTATCAATTTTTTTTTTTTTAAAATATGAGTGCACTAGATATTGAAGTCCTTGATCTAATAAAAAAATTATTTAATTTCGATACATACAAAAAAAATTGTGTTATGTGGTCCGCCTTGAATTGTAATTGGTTTGACTTTGAAACTTGATTAATTAAAAATATCAAATAAAACACTATGAAACCAATTGGAAGAACTAGATATCATATTTACAAATCTAAATTAAAAAATATTATAATTTTATCCTTCATGGAAAAAAAGTTGTGTTATATGGTGAGCGTCACTCCTTAAAAATGGTGTTTACTGAAAAAAAACTAGTTTGAATTGTTTTTTTATAGGTATAGTTTTAGTGGGAATTTTGTAGAGAAATATTTTTAATCTTGTTTCATGTTTAATATGGAAATCCCATTCAAAAGAATAGATTTGGAGAAGTTCAATAGTGATAATTTGAAGTTGTCGAAAGTCAAAAGGGAAGATATTCTTGTAGATAGAGATATGTGAGTTGTAATATCTAGGGTTAAAGCTCAAACCATGGCCCAAGATGTATGGAATAGAATGGATTAGAAAGCCAACGGTATGATAATGGGTTAAAATTATATTATTGCTTAAAAATTATATCAGGTCATAAAAATATGGGCCTGAAGGTGTAGGAGAGTAGGTTCTACTAAATCCTACTTAGATTTCATCTAAAATTTAGAGGGAAAACATAATAGGTGTTGGGGATGCAAGCATAGAAAGTGAGGTAACTATTAAAGAGGTGAGAAGAGTCTGTGTGGTTGGGGGAGTGTGGATTCAAGACGAGGAGAATTAGAGGTCGAGCATGGGTGCAATGGTGAAAATATAAGAAGATATAACAAAAGGTCCTATGCCATTGCTCAATATCCTTGTATATTAATTGGCTCTATCCATACAAAGAATAGGTGGTTTTAGAAATTAGTTTTAAATTTTAATTTTGGTTAATAAAAATAATATCAATATCCATTCTTTTTTTATGTAAATAAGATATAAAATCGTTTTGATTTGATCATTTAATTGGATAATGTTTAAGAAGAGAGGTTTCATAAAAATATATGTAAAAGATGTTATGAGATATGGTGTTGGAGGAATCTATTTTTTGATTTGTAATTTATGTTAAATAGTGATTCTAAGAATAATATCTCTTGATGTCTTTTATATATATTTTCTAGAAATAAGTATACTAATAATACTTGTTATTGCAACATGTAAAATAAAGAGTGATTTAATATCCAGTAAATGGCTGATACCTATAAGAGTGATAATACATCAATGTGTTTAATGATAAATGAAGAATAGGTTTGATATATGCAATATTTAAAGTGGGTTTTAAAAGGAAATAAAGAGTGATGCATATTCTCTTATAAATTTTTAACAACTCTTATTGTTTACACTAAAGTGTTTAATGGTAAATGAGGGTTTGTTTAAATTAGAGAAAAAGATATGGTTCCTCTTCATTACACCATTATGTAGAATTATACATCTAACTATGGGTTGTTAAAACACAACTTTATTTACCATCAGGATATCAAAAATAAGATGATAAAAATGTTAAAAAATAATGGTCTAGCTTCATGCCTTCCAAAAAATTTCTATATATTCAAATTTATTTTTCATTCTATTTTAATTATATTTTTTCTCTATAATATTTCATTGGACTAGATAAATTATGTAAATTATTTTGTGTTTGGATTTTGATTAAATTGTAGTTTTTATTTAGAATATCCATTATGTTGGTGTTTCTTCGAACTGAAACTTGAAAATCCTCTAAAGGATGGCTAGTCCTTATGCTTAAGAACTTCAAGATTAGTGGCCAATGAATGGGAGATGGATTTTACACTTTTCTCCCCTACACTTCAAGCTCTATAGAACCTAGGAGGGTGATCCTAGGTGACGCATGATGCAAATATTTAACCTATGGTGCAAAACAATGTAAAGAAGATAAACTTCATACAATATAACAAGAGTGTGTATGACTACCTCAAATAATGGCACACCCTTTGTTCTCATTTCATTACAGGAATGAAGTTGAGATACAAAAAAAAAAGAACAAAACCATTTAAAAGGTTGTTTGAATTTAAAGATTTTTTCTAAGAATGGGGAAAGACAACTATGTCAGACCATCATTTTTCCATGGGCTACAGAGTCACATATCATACCTCATATTGCAATACTATAACATAATCTTGATGACCTTCAAGATTCCATCACATTATGATAGAAAGGTCTACTTAATCTTGTCGTGAAATTCTCTTTAGCAATCTACCTGAAAAATACAATACCCTCATTACCTACTTGCAAGCATTTCTACCAATCCTTGAATGGAAAAAAACAAACAGATAGCTCAAACAACAAATATTTTTTAAGAACCTCAATAATTTTTTTATTTCAATTCAAAAGGTGTTACATCCTAGACATGGATACAATCACATAATAGTATGTATTCATATATGTGCATGCAAGTTACAAAAGCATTATCATACATGGATTTACAATATATGGATGTTTAACCTTAACATTTAACAATTCCAGTATACAACCTTTTTCATGGCCAAAACCTAAAGCTAAGAACCTTCCTAGAAATTAAAACCCCCTACATCTAGCCATGAATTACTTCTTATAGAAATGAAGGAGAAAACAAGCCTCAGGCCAGAATGTACACATGTTGAAATCCCATTTGACTGATACAAAATATATTCCCCAATGTAGTTATATTTGTAACTCGAGAGGGGGGAATTCATATCAGACAAAATTCCTTTGCACATTACCTAAAGAAGATAATTCCCACCCTCCAAAGGGAACCCCTTTTATACTATGTAAAAATATTTCCACCTTATTTCATGCCCCAATATAGTTCCTTAATGACCAAGATTACACTATGTGGTGCCTTCCCACTTCCCCTCTGAGTGATAGGAGATGTTGATGGGTCCCTCATGGGCTAATGGGGGATGGTCAAGATTAACCCAAATCATTCCATTAAAACCATTGATCTATTAGACCTTGATGCTTTGTTGACTTCATGAAAACAGGCCTCGTCTAGAAAGGGGCCACACATCAACCACCTGCCAGCCCATTGGAATATTTTAATGGATATTAAAACACAATGAGGGAGCAGGGACTGGTCGGGATTGAATTAAATGATCCAACTACCTATATTAAAAGCTCAAACATGCACATGAAAATGTTAGCAACTTAAAAGTGGGCCTCGACTAGGGAAATAGGGAATGGGGAACATAAACTCTAGGGTCAAGACATTAGAGCAAAGAAAAGACATTAAATCCCTTTTAAATTTTGATGTGCAATTATTTCCCATTGACAAAAAGATCGACAAGACTAGGTAAATGGGATGATAAAAAAGACAAGCTTGATGACATAAGTTTAGACTAACGTGACTGGGAACAGACGATAATAGGTCAACTCAAAATTATAAGTAATAGAGTAAAGATAAGATTTATTTGAATAAATTCAAGATAAAACTTAAACCCTAGACTTGAAAACTCTACCCAACGAATCAAAAGAAGGCTAATGAGGCATCCAAACACAGTTTCAAAGAAATGGAACAAATTTTTTTTAGCGTTCCATCAGTGGCTCATGTTTGGGGGTGCATGCTCCTTGCAGGCATGGCAAGATTCTAGATCTCTGGGGAGTAGACCAAGTTCCAAGTTCATTGGGTCCTCTGCAACTTCTTTATTCATTTTATTAAACCTCATTTGATGGCCCTAGGCCACCAAATGAAAAGAATAACAAAAATTTTCTTCTATCAAACATGTTTTTTGTTGTCTACACTAAGCCAAGTCTAAAAGCACTACAATTGTATATTTGGAAACCACAATCACCATTGGAATGCTTAACTACATCATTGTACTTACCAATGCCACCATTAATTTTGTCAATCTGATATAGGCAATCAGACCCTAACTAAAATCCATAACCATTATGACATTTTACCTTATCCACCTCATTATCATGTTCCACTGAATGCTCATCCAATTGAACTAAACATTGAAATTACCCATAGTGCATTTGATAGTGAACATCATGCATTTTGATATCATTTTTAGTTTGCATATCAAACTTAAAATTGTCATAAACACTTTGTTGTGCATTATGAAAACAATCCCCAGACGCATGACAAAGAAAAAGTTCATATTCAGGACCCTCTCTAAATTGAACACCATGACACAAGAGCACATCTAAGAATTTTTTTTTAACTACATCAAAAAATTCCTTGGTGTCATGGAAATGAAGATCATATGCATCATCAAATCCCAAAATTGGGTAAATGCACTCATCTCAAGTTCAGTAACATAGTCTGATTCATTTTTCAAATGATCATTTAGCTAAATGCAAAATGTTTCAAAGGAAGGCTCAAATAATTTAGAAAAAATAGGGTCAATAGAAAGACACTCATGTGCATGGGTAACTTCATGTGCATCATCAATTGATAAGTATGTTCATCGAAATGTGGGAGATTCATTATAATTTGAATGTTGTTCATTAATAATTGAACAATCATCTCCATTGTCTTGCACACTAATGCACTCCTTATTAAATGAAAAAATGCCCATTTTCATATTTTGTGGACAAGAAACATCAACAAGGAAACTACCATATTCAATTTAATATTGATTAAGATTAAACCCACTATTATTTTCATCATTTGGTTGGTCTACATAGATCACAAAGTTTTTCAATTATCAACACAATCTAAAAATTCATCAAATTGTTTCACGTTATCATTAGGTAATAATGTTGATCCAAGATCCATGTTTTTATCATAATTCATAAAGTATCATTCAATAATGAACACATTCTTCCATTGATGTGCACATCATCATCATCTTCATACATCATAAACGTTTCCATCTTTTCTTCACACAAACAATCATGAGAAACAATGACATAATCATGTTCATAGATATCATACTCAACCCCATCAACATCCTCATCATGCTCAACACTATGCCTAGGAGCAGGACACTGAACAAACAATTTTTTATCTTCAAATTCATCATCATTCACATAGTTAGTGTGCTTTGGAATTGATAGCAAACCCGAACTAGAGTCGAAAAACTCATTATATGAAGTTTGTTCATTCACTTATGAACAAGTGACTTCGTCAAAATTTACATAATTACATCCTTTATATGAAAAAGGAACCTCCAGGTCATCCTCATAAGAGCATTCATAATCCTTAGAAGATGTCATCATGATTCTTATCACAATAAAATTCATCACTACATAAACTATGCTCATAATTTTTAGAAAGAATGTTTAAAATTTCATTTTCAAAATCATGATCACTAATTTGCAATGAGATACTTGCAACACTTGCATTATTGTCACTAATCAAAACATGACATGGAATGGCATATTGCATCTCTTTTACTTCCTCATTAACCAAGAGATTACAATGAGAAATCTCATGCATATCTATTTTGTCATCATACCATGTATCTTTGTCTTGATCATTGTTATATTGATCCGCACATATGCTGCTTGTGGGTTGATTACAATCATTAACCCCATTCAGATAACATGGATCTTTATTTTTTGATATACTCTTTTTAGGTATGTTCATCATGTTTTGATTTTGCTCAATAGGACAATTGCTATCAACAGTTTGAGACATCATATTTTGCTCATAACTACATTGAGTTCCTTCCATAATCTCTATCTAGTCAAGTACCTGATCAAAACTATGAGGCTTCAATTCCTTTGGTAAGGTACTCAACCCTGGCTCATAGATTTCAAAAAAAAATCAATGGACGCTAAATCCCCAGTTCTAAAATTTTTAGGGATTTCCAACAAGGCATCCAAAAACCTTGTAAACAAATCATATGGTGATTATCCCTTGTTCCTCTACATGTTAGATAATTCTTTAACAAAAGACATCTGATCATCATTGCTCAAGTTTTGTTGATGTTAAACTTCGAGTTCACTATGATTTGTATATTGTAATGATGGACAAATTGGAGCACTAAATATATAACTATCTTGACAATAGTTTTCATTTTTTTTGTTTTATTGGATGTATTCATAAGATGTTCTAGGAAAACCAACACTCGTAACCATGTGTCCCTTCATAATTGAATAATTTGAGTTGTTTTCAATTTCCATGTAAATTTGATATTCTTGATGAAGTGTTGTAGGATCTTTATCTCTTAATAGGTAGGTCATTTATTCATCAAATGCAAAAAAGGTAAACAAGCAAACACAATGCATCATTTTCTCTTATATTTTCTTGGATATCCCTTATTTCCTTTTAAAATCTTAAGTTGAAATAAGGAACCAACTCATATTCATCTTTTTGAATGTACATGAACTTTTGTCTCATTGATCTTGGATCAATTCTTTCAAAAAAATATTCTATGAATGTTCCATTAACTCATTCTATGAAGATATAGAACATACTGGAAAATATGAAAACCAATCTCTGGCATCTTCCTTCAGAGATTGAACTAAGAACTTCATGACAACATCTTCATGACTTACCTCATAATCTCCCATCAAATTAGAAAACTCTTGCAACTACTAAGATGTTGATTTTGAGATTTTCCCTTCGAACTTTGGCAAGTGTTCCCTGACCTCATTAGGAACAGGGTTTGGGAAACCTTGAATACCATTAAAATTTAATGGTTTATATCTTTCCATAAAGAAAGGCCTTCTCTGAGGATAGATGGAAATGTAGCTATTGTTGCATTGTAGGATTTTGAAATGGAGAAAGAAAGTCATACCAACAATCCTTATTACAAATATTTATATGATTCATTCATTTCCTACTTACAACCATTAACTCTAAACTTTCTCAACTCCCTTTCTCTTAGTGCTAACACACTGAATAAGGGAACAATTTTTTTTCTAGGACTTTCAAGCATATTTTTCCTACATAGACTTATCCTTATTCAAAACTAGAAAATACCTGGATATGTTGCAACTACTGCAAATTTTCTTTCCTCACTAGAAATATTCTTCACATCTTCATTAGGTTCTTTAGATAGAGTCACCACCTCTCTTCATAGAGGACTAAGCTTAAAAAAATATGAATCTTTTTTAAAGATAAATTTCATTTTGGGTCTCCTCCAACAACAAAGTTACATATGACTTCTTTAAAAAAATAGCAACAAAACCACTTCTAGGTCTTAAAACTTCAAGATGTGAACCAGATGTTCAAATTCACCAATTTTTTTGACTCTTTGCTCATATATATATTATTCTTTCTCCCTAGTGAAGTTGCTAATTTGTTGGTGACTTAGATGAGAAAATAAGATTTGACAATTTTCAATCTCTGGTTACAAATAATATTTTGAGATTTTAATAACTCTTTGATAGGACATTCTTCAATCAAATTTCAAAGTTCATCCATAGTAGAGTTGCCAATCTGTTGGTGCTTTTTCTAGCTGAATCTTGAAAATTGTCTAAAGGATCGCCAATCCTTATGCTTAATAACTTCAAGATTAGTGGCCAATGAATACGAGATGGATTTTACACTTTTCTCCCCTACACTTCAGGCTTTGCAGAACCTAAGAGGGTGATCCTATATGAAACTAGATGTAGATATTTAAGCTATGGTGCAAAATAGTGTAAAGCAGATAATCTTTATACAATATAATAAGAGTGTATATGGCTACCTAAAATAATTTTACACCCCTTGTTCTCATTTCATTACAGGCATGAAGTTGAGATACAAAACAAACATAGAACAAAAGAATTTAAGAGTTTGTTTGAATTTAAAATTTGTTTATGAGAATGGGGAAAGACAATTGTGTCAGACCATTTCCTTCCTTGGGCTATAAAGTCACATATCATACCTCATATTATAGTACTATAGCATAATATTGATGACCTTCAAGCATCCATCACATTATGATAGAAAGGTCTACTCAAGTCTGTAATGAAATTTTACTTAGCAATCCACTTAAAAATACAATACCCTCATTACCTACTTACAAGCACTTATACCACTCCTTGAATGGAAACAAAAAAAATAGAAAAATTAATCAACAAATGTGTTTGAAGAACCTCAATAAACTTTTTATTTCAATTCAAAAGGTGTTGCATTCCAGACATGGAGAATATCACATAATAGTATGCATTCAAGTTACAAAAGTATTACCATATATGGATTTAGAGTAGATGGACCTTTAC
Source organism: Sequoia sempervirens (assembly GCA_007258455.2). Taxonomy (NCBI): domain Eukaryota; kingdom Viridiplantae; phylum Streptophyta; class Pinopsida; order Cupressales; family Cupressaceae; genus Sequoia; species Sequoia sempervirens. Next base: position 216,247,613 of record VDFB02000017.1, read on the forward strand.
CCTTAACATTTAACAATTCTAGTATACAACATATTTCATGGCCAAAACCTAAAGCTAGGAACCTTCCAAAAAATTAGAACCCCATACATTTGGCCATAAATTCCTCCTTATATAAATGAAGGGGCAAACAACCCTCAGTCTGAAAAGTACACATGTCTAAATCCTATTTGACCAATACAAAATATATTCCCCAATGCAATTATATTTGCAACTCAAGATGGGGAAATTCATATGAGACTAAATTCCATTGTACATTTCTTAAAGAAGATATTTCCCACCCTCCAAAGGCCAACCCTTTATTGTTGCAACAAACATCACCGTATCGACATGTCAAAGAGACTCTTGAGATTGTCTCATCGAAATTCAACTGTCAAGTCGATGTGGCTCCACAATTTCCTTGAGCTTCAAATATGTCCATGTGTCATCTCCTCACTTGCCCATTGGGTTTAACTCACATGCATCTTATGGAAACGGGTTGGCAGGGAATGACCTAGATTAAATCTGGTGCTCTCAACTTTCATTTTTTTTTTACATTTCAAGCCACCCACCTTAGTGTATATCCTTTGGTCCAAACAAACGACCAAGATTAGAAAATATCATTCATTTTTAAACATGTGTCTAAGAGGCCCTTTAGTATCTCAGTGGTTAATACCCGTTTAATACTATATCGAAACATTTCCACTTTATTTCATCCCCAATATAGTTCCTTGAAAGCCAAGATTATGCCATGTGACACCTTCTTGCTTACCCTCTGAGTGACAAGAGATGTTGGTGGATTCCTCACGAGCTAGTGGGGAATGTTCATGATTAACCTAAACCATGCCATCACAATCATTGATCTATTAGATCTCTTGATGATTTGTTGACTTCACATGAAAATGGGCCCCATTTGGAAAGGGGACATTCATCACCTACCCTTCAACTTGTTTGAATATTTTAATGGTTATTAAAACACAATGAGGGAGTGGGGAATAGTCAAGATCAAATCAAATGATCCAACCACCTATAATAAAATCTCAAACTTGCATGTGCAATTGTTAGCAACTTAAAAGTGGGCGTCAACTAGGTTAATGGGGAATGGAGAACATAAACTCTAGGGTCAAGACATTAGACCGAAGACAAGATAATAAATCCCTTTTAAAATTTGATGTGTAATTATTTCCCATCGATGGCAAGACCCAAGGTAAATGTGATGATAAAAAGGATGAGCTTGATGACATAAGTTCACACTAACATGACCAGGAATGAGCGACAACAAGTCAACACAAAATTATAAGAAATAAAGTATAGGCCAGATTTATTTGAATAAATACAGGATAAACCCTAAACCCTATAGTTTAAAACTCTACTTAGTAAATCAAAAGAAGGTTAATTAGGCATCCAAACTTAGTTTCAAAGCAACAATTTTTTTTTTTTAGGGTTCCATCACATTACACATGTATTATAAATTCAATGCTATGTTATCTTCAAGAACATCATTCTTAACTCAATATATTACTAATTGTCTCGACCTTAGTGAGTCCAATATTGAAATAATTCATGTATTTTCCCTTATGTTGTTTTAGTTTATTAAATGAAAATATATGTTTCTAAATTTCTAAGGAACTTTGTGGGATCAAGTAGACAATTAGCTTCCTACATGCAAGGTGGAAAGGATGAAATGTGACACATGTCACATGGGCACTCATTTGGGAAGAGAAAATTATTAAAACCACTAAAATTGTACCATGTTGACATGTGAAGTCTATTTTGAAAGTTTATATTTGGCATTGATTGCTTGTGAACATATTCCTTCTTGAAAAAATTGGAAGCAAAGGAGAGTGACACTTGTCACCTAGACACTCATTCTAGGATTTATTCTTGTGAATTCCTCAAGGAGGTGTGCCATGATTCCATGTGGATTTTTTTTGATTTGTTGGCTAAAGCTTGGAAATGAATGTTACTAAATAGAGCCTAGCATGTGAGGTTATTTGATTTTTTAGATTTTCATAGCTTGCATGTGCTTGTATGTTGTTACATGTGGTTGCATGTTGAGTTGGATACTTTTATGGTTGTTATCAATCAATATTGCACTCTAGCTAAGTTTGATTCAACTATTCTATTGAAACATGGAAATGTTCTCAATCTATGGGTAACTTATGATGATAACGAATCTCCAGAGAGGGCTAGTTTGCAGGTTCCAGATCAACTAAACTATAGAATTTTCTAAGATAAGGGATAAATGACAAACTTGAAATGAAAATCTTAAAATATAAAAGGTGATGCACCAAAACCTTAAACTATTTTACTAACTCAACTCACAATTACCCCTTATAGTATAAACTCTCACAATCTCATAAGAAACACACACCAAAAAAGTGATTTGTATGAAGGTTCAAAAATAAAACACAAGATACAACTTGTATTATATGAAATTTTTGGACACAGATTTAAAATAATGAGACATAACAAATGATTCAATTATTAGGATCACATTGAAACATTAAATCACTACTATAAAATGAGACAAAAATAATGAGATATGAATGCTTTGTTGCTTGTATTGATTTGAAAGGAGTGTGAGAACATGAAAATATGAGTACAAATCAAGGCTTACAAAGCTATCTACAAGTAGTCAAGAGGGAAATAAGCAAATCTAAACTCAACTCTAATGAGAAAAAACTAAGTATTTCTCCAATATATAGCTCCAATGTGTCTCCATGAGTGAGAAGGGAAAAATCTTTGTAAACTGCTCGCCAAAATAGAAACTTCAGTGCCATTTTCAAGCAAAGGGAAAAAACCTCCAAAATAGGGCCCAAACTGACTCAAAACTAAATGAGAAAAGATGGAAACTTTCCTTCCTAAGCAGATCAACCTAAGAGGACTCAAAAAACAAGTCAAAATTGATTGAAAATATAAATAGAAACTCTAGTTCACTTAATTTTTCCATCTTGCAACAATGGAACTCGAACAAAAATGAGAAAATTCACACTCTTAATACTTGTTGAATTTTATGATATTCTAGATGAAAATTACTAAAATAATTTATAGAAAGATTTCATTAGTAATGCTTTACAATATCTTGTAGTTTCATTTTTTTGTAAAATAGAAAGAAGATTGGCTTAGGACTAGTGAAAATTTCTCAAAAAATACGAACTGGGTCATGAGTAATTTAAAGGGTTTTGGCGTCTTATTATTTTATAATTTCTCTCAAAAAATCACAAAAACCCATATCATATTTTTTGAGATGTAATTGAAACATGTGAACAGTGTTCTTGTGGTGCACAACCTGGAAATGGTTACTCTTTTTCTCATATTATCATTCATAAAATATTTCCTCTAAATACTCTCACCATTAATAATCTATTTTCTCAAATGGAACTCAACATTATTTGCAAACTCCACCCAGAAAAACTTTCATTGCATCTCTTGAATCTAAGAGGGCACCATGTTGGGCTCAACCATGGGAGCCCATTTTTTCACCACATGCTGGAATGTCAAAATAAATGAATTTAACAACAAAATTTTAACTACACGTGCACATTGAACAAATGTGTTAGGAAAACAATGAAGCTGAAAGCTTCAAATGATTCATTGATTCTTCTACTCCTAGATGCTCTTGAATGCTCATGAGAACTACAAACTGTTTTAACTCTACCAAATTGAGTTGTAATTGAAAATTGATAACATTTTGGTGATTTCTACTGAATGCTTGCCTACTAAGAATATTAGACCAGTAGCCTTAAAAAATCCATTGGGTATGGAGTCAAATTCTTCCCTTAAAAACTTAGAAAATTTTTGTAACACAATTGCAAACACTCCAAACAACAACAAAACTAAATTGAAATAAAACTACCAAGGTCCTGTTTAAGAGAGGGCTAGCAAACAGTGCATCTGCACTTATTCAAAAAGAAAAGAAAATTCAAAAGGAGAATTGCTTAGAGAACTTATTAAATAAAACCCTCTACCCTATGCTACACTAACTAGCAATGGTAGTGCTCCAACATGACCATTCACTCGTTGTGAGAAATCACTCCCCTCTCTAATTAAGAAAGGTTGCTCTGCAAGGTAATTTAATACTAATAAGATATCCCATAAGAACATATCCTTAGAATGTTGCATAATTTTTTGAAGAATAAAAACAAACTCACTCACCATCTGAACATGATCATAGATACTGCTATTATGGGATGAATAAGTGATTTGATTCTATTGTTCTAAGGCTACAACCTCCTCATTGGGTGCAATAGTAACATATGTCTCCTTATTTAGCTCTCTGTTAGCTAAATCTATGATCGGACATCCTCTTGAAAGGATGAAACTTGAACTTTTACTGTTGGTTTCTTGCTCATGTATTGTTGTCTCTTCAACCATCACCCTTTCTTGCTTTATCTGAAACATGCTTTCAATCTCTTGATTTTGTTTTATTTGAGCTATACCATCATGCCTATCAGGATCTTGACATTCAATAACCATGTTATCCTCACTTATTTGCAAACAGATCAACACCTTTTCAATGTCATTTTCATAGCTTTGTTAATCACAACTTGATAACTTTGTTAGTTCACATATATTCTCTTCATCATTACTAATAGATAAAGGAAGCTCTTCAAATAAATCAACCAAATATTGAGTTTGGACACCCCCTTTTGCCTCTTTAAACTGATGTTCGACACTTTCTCCTTCAAAAGATGACTGTTTGACATCTAAATTTGAAATAAAAATCTCAAGGTCATCCCAAAACATGTCTTCTTCATTATCATTTTCAATTTTCTATGAAGGGAGACTATTTATTACCTTGTTACAACCCTCTTGAGATATCAAAACATCAAATTTTTGAACCTCTTCTTGTTGTTATAGAGCTAGCATGGGTGTGATATGAGATATTCTTTCTTCATCTTCCACAAAATTGGTATTTCATCAAATAGATTAGTCAAATCTTGAGAACTATCAGCCATTCCATGATCTAGAATCTGTTGTTCCTTAACTACATCATCCTCTATCTATTGCAACAACTCTATCTTATCATTTTAGACCTCTTGAACAAGCATATTGGCATGTGTAACACCCTTTTTTGTCTCCATGAACATTTCTTTCTCTTGAACAACAATCTTATTTTCTTGAGGAAATAAAACATCGTTGGGCTCATCTATGGATGGGATGATAATAATGGACTAGGAAGCTGATTTTCTTGAGGTTCTAGAGACTGAACAACATTAGAAAAAGGCTGCTCTTGAGGCATTGTAGGCTGAACCTGCTATGGAATAGGTTCATCCTATATGAAGCATAGTGTATTCAGCATGGGGATGCCTTTTCCAAGAAATGGGTTTGGAAAACTAATAGTTGGGCTAGCTTCTTGCTCAATAATAGGCTCTTGAAATAAAGGGAAGCTCCTAAAACTTGGATTTTCAGCATGCGAAGATCTAAGGGACTCACCTTATCTAAAACTTGGAAATTTATACTTATGAACCTCCTCTTGAGAAAACTGATCTAAAAGTATAGGAGTTTCTTAGAATTTGTGCCTTTGTGTTTGAACAAACATAAGCTTCATATGCTCCTATTTTGAAGCTATCTCTCTTTCAAGGTTCTCCTCAAATTGTATTGTTTGTGTCTCTAACTCTTTCTCATAGAAATAGGCTTGATAATCCATCCCTTCTTGTTGTTGACTATACTCATGCCACCTTTTGATCTCCTCTACTTGCTTTGTGAATTCAAGCATGAATTCAAGAAATATACCCTTTATTCTTGCAATATCCTTTTCTTGGAGTTGGCTTTGAGCATATGAAGGCTGATATGGAGGTTGAGCAAGGGTGGATGGGTGGTATTTGTATTGAGCGTGTTGGTTTTCTTGAAAATCCATGGAATTTGGAATAAGACCAGTACCATGATTGAGTTGATATGACATATAATTTGGTGGGTAAGCAGAAATTTCATGATATGATGGATTACATTTCTCCATGAAACATTAACAAATTCATTTGAATTGAAAAGATAGAACAGAAAAACAAAATCAAACTTTTAAAATAAACCAAAACTTGATCATACTGAAACCAATAAATTTGATCTTGAGTCACTAGTGCAAATTTTTTCCTCCAAAGGCAGATATTACTGATATACACACCTCATATCAACAATAAATCATCAAATATTGGTCTGAAAGAGTCCCATTGGGAGTGCTAAAAACTATTATCAAGCAAGATTGCACCCTAGCTAAGTTTGACACAACTATCCTGTTGAAATATGGAAATGTTCTCAAGCTATGGGTAACTTATGATGAGAACGAATCTCTAGAGAGGGTGGGTTCCCCTAGAAGATAGCCTAAACTAAAGAATTTTCTAAGAAAAGGGATTGAAGGAAAAACTTGAAATAAAAATCCTAAAATCTAAAGGGTGATGCACCAGAACCTTAAACTATTTTACTAACTCAACTCACAATTAGCCCTTAAAGCATTAAATCTCACAATCTCATAGAAAACACACAACACAAAAGTGATTTGTATGGAGGCTCAAAAATCAAACACAACATACAACCTATATTATATGAAATTTATGCACATAGATTTATAGTAATAAGACATAACAAAGGATTCAATTCTTGGGATCAAAATGAAACATCAAATCTCTACCACAAAACAAGACAAAAATAATGAGATAGCAATGCTCTGCTACTTTTATTGATCTGAAATGAGTATGAGAACATGAAAATTTGAGTACAAATCAAGGCTTACAAAGTTCTCTGCAAGTAGTCAAGAGAGAAAGAAGCAAATTTGAACTCTACTCTAATGAGAAAAAACTAAGTTTTTCTCTAATATATAACTCCAATGTGTTTCCATGAGTGAGAAGGGAAAATTTTGAGTAAACTACTCACCAAAATAGAAACTTCATTGCCATTTTCGAGCAAAGGGAATACGCCTAAACAATAGGGCCCAAACTAACTCAAAACTAAATGAGAAAAGATGGAAACTTTCCCTCCTAAGCAGATCAACCTAAGAGGATTGAAAAAACAAGTCAAAGCTGACTTAAAATAGAAAAAGAAACTTCAATTCACCTTTTTTTTCATCTTGCACAAATGGAACTGGAATAGAAATGAGAAAATTCCCACTCGACACTTGTTCAATTTTACTACATTTTAAATGACAATTACTAAAACAATTGATAGAAGCATTGGTTTAGTAATGCCTTACAATATCTTGCAGTTTCAATGTTTTGCAACATAGTAAGAAGATTGATTTAGGACTGGTGAAAAGTTCTTGAAAACTAGAAACTAGGCCAGTGAAAAATTTAAAGGGTTTTTTCACCTCATTGTTTCCTAATTTCTGTCTAAAATTCATGAAAACCTAGATCATAGTTTTTGAGATATGATTGAAACACATGAATGTTGTTCTTGTGGTGTGGGGCCTTCAAATGGTTACTATTTTTCTCATATTCTCATTCATGAAATCTTTCCTCTGAATGCTATCACTATCAATAGTCTATTTTCTCAAATGAAACTCAACATTAGTCACAAACTCCACTAACAAAATATTTCGTTGCATCTTTTGAATCTAAGAGGGCAAAATGTTGGGATCAACTGTGGGAGCCCATTTTTTAACCACATGCTGAAATGACAAAAGAAATGAATCCAACAATAAAATTTCACCTATACTTACACATTGAACAAAAATGTTAGCAAAACAATGAAGCTAAAAGCTTCAAATGATGCATTAATTCTTCTACTCCTAGATTCTCCTGAATGCTCCTAAAAACTGCAAATTATTTTAGCTCTACCAAATTGAGTTGTAAGTGAAAAATGGTAGGAATGCTCACTTGGGACTAGTGCATATTGTTGGTTTCACTTTGAATGCATGTATAGACTATGGTATTGACACATGCCAATGTTGGATGTCCATGTATGAGTATATATATATATATATATATATATATATACATATACATATACATACATACATACATATATTACATATATATATATATATATATGTATGTATATATATATACAGATGTATATATATACATATGTATTAATGCCTTAGTGAATTTTTGAGTAGATAATTTTAAAATATAAGATACCATTATGTTGTTGAATTCACTCTAAAATTTTGTATCAGGGTGATCCCACAAAGCTGGTTTACAATTTTTTGGGAGATTATGTTTTTTGCTAAAATCACATATTTTTAGAAAATATAATAATTTAAGCCTTAAATAGTTCCATTTAAAGTATTCCAATTGAAGATATTTTGATCAAGCTACCTTAGATCAAACCCCCCTGGATAGAACCCTACTAGTTTTAAACCATACCTATAATAGAGTATCCTTTACACCTCTCAAAATGATGATCAAATACCACTTTTTATTTACCTTTTGGGGGATCAAATAAATTCATTTAAAATTTATTTTTTGTATTTAGTCCTAATTATAAACTTTCCAAAAGGTATAATTTTAAATTAATTTAATTTAATTATTATATTTATTTTTTATTTCTTGAGAATGTAGGTTTTTCACCGAAAAATCAAGCTCTATGTTCTGCACATGTGGAAAAATAGAAGATTATCAAAACAAAATTTTGAAAAATATGAGTGCACCAGATATTCAAGTCCTTGATACAACAAAAAAAAAAATTGAATTTCGATACATACAAAAAGCATTGTTTTATACGGTATGCCTATGTCTGAATTGTAATTGGTTTGGCTTCAAAACTTGATTAAGAAAAACATATTCAATAAAACACTATGAAACCAATTGGAAGGACTAGATATCCTATTTAAAAATCTAAATTTGAAAAAAATAATAATTTTATCCTTCATGAAAAAAAAGTTGTGTTATACAATGAGCGTCACTCCTTAAAAATGGTGTTCACTGAAAAACGCTAGTTTTCACAGGAGATGGAAAAAGAAGTGCAATATAGTTCCAAAAATTTTGAAAAAAATATCTTTAGAATCTACATGAAAAAATGTCACAAATCACTAGTTTGCATCATCTTCAAATTCCTTACGTTTTAGCTGCTATAGGTCCTCAAAAGTGAAGATTGATTTAGAAAAAATAAGTTCAATGTCCAATTTGACCAAAAATTATAAATCAGTATTGTGGATCACCCAATCATAGTGTAGTAACACTTGCTTGAGCATAGACTCTAGAAGTTATATTGTAATATATTTTTACAATAATATAATTAATCTATGGTTTGTTGTGTGGGTTTTTCACTAAAGGATTTCCCCTTATAAATTATGTTTCTTATGGTTTAATGCTTAAATCTAAAAATAACTTAAATGAATGTGTAATCTTAAATGGAATTATAAGTCTAAAATTATTTGAAACAACGTTTTAAAACCCTCTCCTAATTGATTTACATTAGGAAGGTTGTTTCTGTATTGATTTCCTTTTAGTTGTATTAGAGCCTTTCCAACTTTATAGTCCTTGTTGGGTTTGATTTTTTTTTATAGGTATAGTTTTAGTGGGAGTTTTTTAGAGAAATATTTTTTAATCTTGTTTCATGTTTAATATGGAAAGCCCATTCAAAAGAATAGATTTGGAGAAGTGTAATAGTGATAATTTTGAGTTGTGGAAACTCAAAATGGAAAATATTCTTGTAGATAGAGATATATGTGCTGCAATATCTAGGGTTAAAGCTCAAACCATGGCCCAAGATGTATGGAATAGAATGGATTAGAAAGCCAAGGGTATGATAAGGTCTGATTTGGCTAATTTTGTGCTCCTAAATATCCATAAAGAGAAGACTATAGGTTCTGTTGGTGTGAAGATTACTGATGAGGACAATTGCATGAATTTTTAATGTTCTTTTTTGGACTCATGTCACCACCTGGTGATGGCTATTGGAAGAAGATTAACCACTTTCAAGGTAGAAGGGCTGGTTGCTTTGTTGTTGTATTAAGAAATGCGAAAGAAATATTTTGAGAGGACCGAGGAGGCCCTATCTATTTTTGGTAGATCAAAGGAGAAAGGAAAGAAAAAGGACAAGAGGTCTAAGTCTAAATCTATAGGGAGATCTAAGTTTCCTGGTAAATCTTCCAAGGCTAAATATTAGAACTACAAAAATTCCAGTCATTTCTGCAATGATTGTGAGGAGAAGAAAAAGAAAAACAAGTCATTCTCTTATTTTGAATTTGTTAAATCTTATCAAAATGATGTAGATTATTTTTTGTTGCCTTGGAAACACATGCATTAGAAGATGCATGGTTGATTGAATCAAACACCTCTTTCTACACGACCTCTCACAAATGTTGGTTCTCAAAGTACGAGGAGTATGATAGTGGGAAGGTGTATCTAGGTGATGACTCTAACCTAAAGATTGTTGGCTATGGAAGATTCAAGATCTAATTCCTTGATGGTAGAGTGAAGGGTATTGATGATGCTCTACACATCCTTGGTTTGGTATGAAACCTACTCTCAGTGAGTAAGTTGAGTGATGTGGGAGTTCGAGTTATTTTATCGAGTGGTGGATACAAGATGAATAAGAGGTTCTATGGTGCTTGCTAAGGTTTTTTGGATTGGAACCTTGAATAAGTTGTATGCATACACGGTTAAATGGAACATTAATTCTATAAATTCCAATAAAGGTGTTTTAGATTCCTCATCCACACCATAAAATCGAGTAGAGAAGAATACTATGGTGTCTTCATTTGATGGCCATAGTTTCTACATACCTAAGGGTGCCAATGCTTTGGAAATGAAACTTCTTGCTTAGAAAAAAATGTTGTGGCACCAAAGGCTTGACCATATTGGTGAGAAGGGTCTTAGAGCTTTGAAAAATAGGGTATTTCTTGAAGGCCTTGATGATTATAATTGATAAGCTTAGGATATGCTCATAATTTCAGTATCATGATGCATTAGTAAGATCTCTACTTTTATTACTAAAGGATGTTTTAACTCTTTTATTAAATACATTTTATCTAAAATGGGTGGTATCCTGTAGCAATACATTCCTACATTCCTGCAGCCTAACATCTCCATGTGTCTTATTAATTACCCTATTTTGACTTCCCAAATGACTGATATAATGCATATGGTTTTTGAATAATGGGATAGATTTAATAAGTGATTAATAAATGTATCATGTTGTTTTCCACACATTCCTTCTTTCACCTCTGTCGCCTTGTGCATCGCAGGTTGTTAAAGGGAGCATGAGCGAGTCAACATAGTGGATCTCAGCCTTGCAGTAAAGTCCATTTCCTGGACGATGTCAAGGAAGTTGTTCCAGCGAAGACTCTTTGTCCAGGTCGTTGGGAAGAAACCAAATGATCATTTAATCTGGAAAGAGTGGAATGCTAAATCTTCTCCCTGGATCGGGTTGAATGGATATGCTTTCATTTATGAGAAGTCTGTTCCTCAATTTCAGAATATTTATGTCCACATCTTTCTCTATTAGAGTTGAGTAGTTAGTTGTTTTTCTGGTTTAAATAGGTGTTCCTCTTGCGCGAGTGAGACACGAAAACCATAGCATAGCAAATAAAGAAGCATAACATGTAAGAGTTAGTATGATAATAAGAGATAGAGTTTTGTGTTAGCTTTCATATGAGCAGAATAATGTATACCATTATGAGTTTATGAATAAAAACTAATGAAGTTCTGAGTTCAACTCTTGCATAGTTAGTTGATTCTTGCTAAGGGGGCCCACTTAGTAAGTATCTGTAGTTAGTTAGATAATCGTTTATTTTTTGTTGATCATAAGTTAGATTTCATTCTGGAAAGTTTTAGTGCAGACTCAGTCTTATATTGTTCCTACAGCATCGAGAATCCGTCCTTGTGTTTGTTCCTGCAGCATAAGGCCAGTTCATAGTTTGTCTCTCAATCATAGTTATGGTTTCTACTTTGATTAAGTCTAGAAGGCTTCGCATTACATTCCTATAGCATAAATAGAATTCCTTTCATGCATTTATTTCTGGTAAATCATGACTGAAACTAGTTCTTAGTGCACATACAGTGCCACTCCATTTGAAGTATATGTTCCCTGGTTTGACAAAGTAAATGAACGACCATAAGAAGATGCTAGTCGCCTATTGGAATGTCCAATTCCTAGGTTAGGATTTGTTGTGACTTTTATATCCTTTTGTGGGCGCGACCATTTTTGGCACTGTTGCCAAGGATGGTGTCAACCTAAGAACCTATCATAAGTCATTGTTAGTAGTAGTTCAGTCTGCTATTCAAGAAGTTTCAAAATTCCTTCAATTCACCATTCATTCTATTGCATGCATAGAAGAGATGCTCTAGGAAGATTCCTTGCTAACCTTCTATTCATTGATAACAATCCTGAACCAACTTATAATCTATTTGAGGAAGGAGACCAAGATATCAATCCATTTGCTGAAAACCTGTTTGTTGAATTGCCATTTGACCCAGCTGACGAAGAACTTGAAGAAAATCCATTTGCTCTGATACTCCATCAGGAAAATATGGTACAAAATCCACCTAATCAACCTCCTGATTTTGAGTTTCCCATTGTTGCTCAACAAGATAATGATAACCTTAACAATATTCCTTCTTCATTACTCCCCAAGTTCTATGGACTAGTTACAAAGGACCCATAAACTTTCTTGTTCGAGTTTGACATCCTCTGTCATAGCTATGATTACACTTCAGATGCTCACAAGCTGAAGTTATTTCCTTCTACTTTGAAGGAAGGAGCTCTTAGATGGTTCATGAGTTTGTGAAGGGGTGTTGTTGATAGTTGGGAAGCCATGCAAACAAAATTTCTTGATAAATACAAGGAATATTGTAAGAGTGGTAGTAAGGGAGATGATATATTCTGAATTCAACAAAAGGAGGATGAAAGCCTGGAAGACTATATCTCAAGATTCTTGTTTTCACTGAAAAAGAATTCAGACCATACTCTCAATGAAGAGTCTCAGAAACTACTCTTCCTAAGAGGAATCAGTAATACCTGTATAGATGCTCTGGACTTGATGGGAGGACATGATATAACCCAACTTCCTTAGTATGATATCAAGAAAATATGTCTTAACTACTCTCGAGCAATTGTTAAGAAGGGTAGAGGTCATCAAGCCACAGTGGGAAAGTCTTCTATTAATGGAGTTTCATGGATGGAGATCACAAATTTTCTATCTAATTTCAAGCAGGATATCATAAACAATATGGCTACACAATTGGATACTATGTAAGCTCGAAAGAAACATGAGGAAGCTAAAGCAATCTTTGCGGAGTTATGTCCACATTGTAGACAAAAGAAATAGGACTATAGATGTAAGACAGTGGCTAACCTAGAGGCTAAGCAGTAACCTATTGACTTTAAGATGGTAGAGAGTGATTGTGACCAAGTATTCTTCATCGTACAAATACAACCATGGGCTCAAAGACAAGGTATGCTTCAAGACCCTTTGACTTTTGGTAATCTTTATTCTAATTATAATAACCAGTGGCAACCTACATATGGCCCATCACTCCCTTAGAATACCCCTCAATCACATTGGCCTAACTATCAGAGTCCTTAATGGAAATTTCCTCAAGGAGGTTGGTAGTAGCCACAAGGACAATGGACTCCACCCCAAGGTAACTGGTAGCAGAATCCTCAATGGAAAAGTCCACAGCAATGGCAGAACCAATCCCCCGCCTCTTTGCAATTTCAGCAGCCACAGCCTCAGGCCCTCATGCCACCTCCTGCAACACCTGCAACAAATACTGGCCCTCCAAAACAAACCCCTACTCCTGCTCAACCATTGCCAAATCCTAATAATAAGCAACAACAACAACAGCCTATGTATTTTGCAGAAGCCAATTAGTATCCAGCTTATGCCCTAAATTTTCATGATATCCATCTCAAATCCAGAACCACACTTCCTGCTCCACATTCGCCTGTAATTATGAAAATTTTAGATTCTGCCTCTTAGCAATCTACCGAACGTGTAGAACATATACCTATATCAAATACTGTCTCTAAGGAGCCTATCTTGCAACATCAGGCCAAACCGCCTTTTCCTCAGAGATTGCAAATTACTACATCAAAGTCTATGGAAGAGCCTACCTTTGACATTTTGGATCAGTTAAAAAATGTACACATTCAAATTCCCCTTATCGAAGCCATTAAAGATATCCCAATTTATGGAAAAGCCATTAAGGAGGCCTATTTAAAGAAACCAGGAAGAAAAAAAAGGATCCCCAAACTATTCATGTTCTAGGACAGTTGGAAAATATTATGTTAGGGAAGGTAGTCATTCCAAAATATACTAACCTTAGGAGTCCTATGGTACAAATAAATATTAATGGCCAGATAGTAAAGAATGTTTTGATGAACCTTGGTGCAACCATCAATGTAATGACTAAGAATACAATGGAGTATTTGAATATCTTAAACATTCAGTCTACACCTACCATCCTGCAGCTTGCTGATAGCTCCATAGTAAAGCCTGATGGAATGGTAGAAGATGTTATTGTCATCCTTGTGTCTTGGGAATACCCAGCAGACTTTACCATATTGTCCACTAAGGCAACTTTGGAAGGATATCCTATTATCCTAGGAAGACCACGGTTATCCACTGCTGATGCTTTTATAGGATTTCACTTAGGAGACATGACAATTTCTAATGGTCAGTCAAGAAAGAAATTGGCTTTATGCCCACTTGTTCAGCCTCAGCCAGACTTCTCTCAACCAATTTGGCCAGATTTAGGAAAGGAAACTAAAGAAGTCAATTCATTGGCTCAACTAATGATGCTACAAACTAATTCATTTTCATAGCTTTAGAGTGAGGATGACCTGCTTTTATATATTTTGCAGTCCAACCCTGGTTCGAGTAGCCCATCTGCTACAGATAGCTATGTTCAGTAGTGTTTCCTGCAGCAACTAAATTCTGAGGACCTGACACCTGAATCTCCTGTAGTTTATCATAATTTATTTCCACATGAAATACAGACACCACCTTTATTAGCAACCTCCATAAATGATCTTATAAGGCAAGTAGAAGTGTCTCCAGGCCATTGTCTGAATATAAATAATAAGCTATCTCAATCTCAACAAGCTGCCCTAGTCACAATGTTGCAAGAACAACATAGAGCTTTTGCATGGGACTATGGGGATATGAAGGGAATAGATCCTCAACTTTGTACTCATAGGATCTATATTAAGGAAGATTGTTTACCTGCTAGATAGCCTCAAAGAAGGATAAACCTAGCACTCAAGGAAATAGTTAAAAAAGAGCTCCAGAAGTTACTTGATGCTAGTTTTATCTACCCTATTTTAGATAGTCAATGGGTGTCTCCATTGGTAATTGTCCCTAAAAAAGGTGGAAAATGGAGAGTTTTTGTAGACTACAGGGAGCTAAACACAACTAAAATTGATCACTTTCCACTTCCATTTGTTGACCAAGTACTAGACTCATTGTTTGGGAAAAAGTATTTTTCCTTTTTGGATGGATATAGTGGCTATAATCAAATTAGAATCACCCCTGAGGATCAAGACAAAACAACTTTTACTAGTCCATGGGGTACTTTTTCCTACTCTGTCTTACCTTTTGGGTTGTGTAATGCACCTGCAACATTTCAAAGGGTGGTGATCAGTTTTTTTGCTGATATTTCTCATGATTCTATGGAAATCTACATGGATGACTTCACTACTTACGAAGTTACTTATGAAAAAGCATTGGCCAATCTGGAAAAAGTGTTGAAAAGATGTCAAGAGCAGAATTTGTCTTTGAATAGTGAGAAATGCTTCATGATGATGCAAGAGGGAATTATTTTAGGCCATCATGTCTCTCAAGTAGGAATTTAGGTTGACTCTGCAAAAATAGAAGTTATTCTAACTTTTCCAACACCTACAAAACTAAAGGATGTTAGAAGTTTCCTAGGACATGTGGGATATTATAGAATATTTATCAAATATTTTAGCAAAATAGCCAGTCAATTATATGCTTTATTGACTAAGGATTCTGAGTTTGCCTGGACTGAGGCCTGTGACAAGTATTTCCTACAGCTTAAGAACTTACTTACTGAGGCACCTATTCTTCAAGGACCGAATTGGAACCTACCTTTTCATATACACACAGATGCTTTTGATTATGCCATTGAGGCAGTCTTAGGACAGAAAGAGAATTCCATTAAGCATGCCATATATTTCATTAGCAAAAATCTTCAAGGTCCTGAATTAAACTATACTGTTGTGTATGCCTTGAATAAGTTTCAATATTATGTCACTGGTTACCAAATATTTGTTCATACAGATCATGCAGCAATAAGATACCTCATGAATAAGCCTGCCATATCTGACAGATTAGCAAGATGGCTCCTATTGTTGCAGGAATTTGATATCACAGTTATTGATAAGTCAGGCCAAGCAAATGTGGTTGCAGATTTCTTGTCAAGACTTCAAACACCTACACCTAACACTCTTGACGTAATTAATGACAGATTCCCTGATGAACATCTATTTTCTATTGCTACTCAAACTCCATGGTATGCAGATATCGCAAATTATTTAGCAGCCAACAAAATTCTAGCACACTTCTCACCAAAGGGAAGGAAATTGCTGGTAGAGAAAAGTTTTAACTTTTCATGGATTGCAGACTGTTTATTTTATACAGGACCTGACCAAGTCATGAGAAGATGTGTGAGGGAAGATGAGACCTATGACATTTTACATGCCTGTCATGATGAGCCATGTGGAGGGCACTTTGCAGCCAAGAGAACATCTATGAAAGTGCTCAATATAGGATATTATTGGCCCACACTACACAAAGATGCAGTAGCCTATACTAGTAAATGTGACATATGTCAACGCATGGGGAGACCAACAAGGTTTGATGAAATGCCCCTGCATCCACAAGTGGTGGTCAGTCCATTTAACAAATGGGGCATGGATTTTGTTGGGCCTATTGATCCTCCATCCAATAGGAAATCATACATCTTGGTGTGTACTGATTATGTAACCAAGTGGGTGGAAGTGAAAGCAATAACACATGCCTGTGACAATAAAGTTGCTAAGTTCCTATATGAGCATATTTTTACTCGGTTTGGAGTTGCAAGGAACTTGTTATTGATCAAGGAGCTCATTTTACATCCAACTTAATCACTACACTGATGAATGATTACAAGATCAGGCATAGAAAGTCTAGCCCCTATCAACCTCAAGCCAATGGCCTGGCAGAGGTTACTAATAGAGAAATTGAGGCAATCCTTACAAAGACAGTCCAGTTACAGAAGAAGGATTGGAGCAGTCACCTACTTGAAGCAGTTTGGGCCTATAGAACAACATGATAAATGACTATAGGGTTTACTCCTTGTGAGTTACTCTATGGTAAGACTGCTATGTTGCCAATAGAGTTTGAGCATAAAACCTTGAGGACTGCTCTCCAGCTTAATATTGATATCTCTGAGGGTCAAAAGGAATGCCTCCTACAGCTGAATGCATTGTATGAGCTAAGGAAAGCTTCCCTGCAGCATACTGAAACTGTCCAATAGCAAAGAAAGAAATGGCATGACAATCATATTCAAACTAAGAAATTCTCAGCCGGTGACTGGGCGCTAGTCTATGACTCCAAATACAAAGAAAATCAAGGTAAACTAACCACACGCTGGCTTGGTCCTTATGAAGTAGAAAATGTATTTGATAATGGCTCAGTGCAGTTAGCCACAATAGATCCAGTTCGATTCAAGCTACTAGTTAATAGACACCAACTTCGGTTGTATCATAAGCCAACATCTAAAGATGAGTTTTTGTAGTAGTTTGTTCCAAATACGGCCACTGGTCTTCCTATAGCGAAAGGCTTCGATCTTTCTCCTGCAACATCTCTTTAAATTCCACGTTGTATGCACATAATAAAGGTTTCCTTTTCAAGGACATCACATTCTCCATTCCCATCCATCACCACCATTCATTCTCTTTTCTTCCACATCATCCATCCTACCATACCGCCTCATTCATTATTTCTATTCCAGCTGTCATTTCATGGTGTGCTGTGATTTTCCCAGCATGTACGAGCATTAATTGAAAGGTACGCGATATCTTTTCTTAATCACATTATTTATTTATTTCATTTATTCAACAACTACTATGTACATATCAGTCTTTATCACCCATGCTTCGCCTGTCCTTTCACCCATGTGTGGACACATGTCAACTTTTAAGTAGGGGGCAGGGTAATCCATTTCAAACCTTTTCTTATGTCACTATCACAACTAATAAGATATTTTTATTCTTCTTGTACTTTCCAAATATGGCTGCATGTTTTATCTTAAACGATATTAACTGCTTGATATTATTAGTTCCTATAATCATTACATGTAATTATCTTTTGAGTCATTTTTGGAAAAGAAGAGAAAAGTGATGGCAGGACTGAAAGAAGCAGAAAGAAGTAGAGCAGAAGAATTTTCTTTTGTATTTTCAGAAAAGGTTTAGGTTTCTAGAATCTTGGCTGAGGTAATTTGCAAATATGGGTGGTCAATTGGTAATACATGAGCCTATAGCTCATGAGCTCTTAACGTAGAATCCTCAAACAATGTAGGCGTTCAATAATTGTGGTTGGCTAAACTATTTTCTGAGGTTAGATACTTTCAATGAGGAAGCTATTGGGGAATTTTTAAGAACTCTTTCAGAAGGGGAAGCTTCAGTATGGGGTCTAACAGTGGCTGTAACAGAAGAACGAATTATTGAAGTAATCAGGCTTCTTGTAGTAGGGGAAAATTTCTCTTCAGATGCTATTTCTGCTAGGGCAGAATTTACAGTGCCAATTGATGGACCTTTGGAGGTCTCTAAACAAGGCTGCAAATGAGTGTCGCTACCCTTTCCATATTCAGAATATGTTGCATTTATAATCAGGTATTTAACCTATGAGGGATTCTTCTCCTATTTACATTCTTACCATTTTAAGTTATTGAGCCATATGAGGCATGGGTTAGCTGTTAATGTCCTGAATTTCTTGTTAAATCTGTTAAAACAAAGTGCTCATGAAACCCAGAGGGGAAGGGACAATTCAATTGCCCATCATTCCCTCATCAAACTGTTGATTGTCCATTCCCTAAGGGATGTGTCACCCTTTTCTTGGCAAGAATTTGTTGCCCAAAAGGGTCTACAACTTCCTAGGCCACCTAGAGCAAGCTCTGCAGCATCTATTCCTGTGGCCTCCACATCAAAACCCTCTACCAGAGTACAAACCAGGTCTGCTAGTAGAAGAGAAAAAAGAAAAATGAAGGTAGGAGAATCATCTAGGGTAGAAAAAACCCTAGAGTCTGACCCTCATGCTCAAAGACAATAGTGTCCATCTCCTACAACACCTTCTCTTGTAGCAATTCCTCCTACAACAACACCTGTCACCACTGTAGTTTCTCTATCATCCTCTTCTATTAAGTCTGAACCCTCTACACAAGTTAGAAAGAGGAAAGCCACAAGAGTGTCTCCTGCAGCTGCCACATTGCCAAAAAGAGTTTCATCAAGGAAACAATGAAACGTCGCCTCAACATCTACTCAACCTAAAGTTATAATAATTTCAGAGGAGTTTGAAGAACACAACCATGATGATTCTCATAATATACCTGAGAATGTTTCACATAGCCCACCTATTGTTCCTAAGGAAATGCAGAATGAATCAATGGAAGTTTATGAAACACAAGATGATATTAATGAAAGGGGAATGCCAAGTCTTGATGACTTGGTTGAAACAACTAGGAAAATTTTAGAGGAAGTACAATCTCATCTTGCACAACAACATGAATTCATCCTACAATAAGAGGAAGAACAACCCTTGGAAGTGGCCAATGAAGCTTCACTACCCCATGCAACTTGTCAAGCCATGGTTGTCTACAAAAAGACATTTTTGATTGAATTTTTTGAATAATTTAAGACCACATGGAGGCCGGTAACATTTCAAACCCTAAGTTTCTACCACCTAGCCAAGATTGAAATTCAACAAAGTCTTTGGGAAGAGAGAAGAAGAAGCTGAAAAGAGAAATTGAAAGACAAAAATAGTAAATCTAGGAGATGAAAAAGAAAATGGATGAAATGTTGAAAATAACTGGTAAGATTGTGGAGTGTAGGCCACCGCCTAGAGTCTATGCCATGTGCCTAAAAGAATAATTTCTTTGGTTCCAATTAATGAGGGTTTCAAGGAATTTAGATCTTGTCATTAATACATCCAAAGAATTTTATGATGCATACCAAGTGGCTCCTAATTTGCTAAAGAATTCTTTATGTGAATTCTATTTGTATGGATTGATAATTCCCTTTGAAATAGAGTGGAATCCACTTCTGTACATTGGTGACATCCATTTGAGGTCACTTATGTCATGGGCAACCAATGAAACCAATTATGGCAGACAACTAGAAGCCCATGAAGAAGTTGAAAGGGATGAGCCCATACCACTGAGATCATAAAGCACAGATCCTTATATAATGTTAAAAACTTGGTTCACTATAGCATATGGGTTCAATAATCAAGCAAAAAGAGTAAAAATATTTGATATCAGAAAGCAAGTGTATGAGGAATTCAAAATCCAACTGTACCTATTCTGGAAGCTTGCCTCTTCCATAATTGAAAAGAGATGGGAGAAATTGACTATTGGGCTCAAAAAATCTGAGCCACATAGCCCCCTGAGTTTTAAAGTAGCCCTTGGAAGGACAGAGAGGTACATTCAGCTTGGTCTTCAGAAGAGGTTCGAATTATGGTTGCGAATAAAATTTTGACCTCTGGTTTTAATGTGGCCACTTTATCCCTATTGTGCTACAAATGTTAATAGGGATGCAGAGAACCTCAAATATGAAAGATGGCAAGATTTCAGATGTTTCTATTATAAATTTAGGACTATGCCAAAAAGTCATACTGCTTCTACAGATTTCAGGGAAACAGCCAGGAAGCTTAATGCTCATGGACCATCATCAAGTTAAGTAGGGGGCAGATGATGAGCTCAGGATATGCTCATAATTTGACTATCATGATGTATTAGTAATATCTCTACTTGTATTACTAAAGGATGTTTTAACTCTTTTATTAAAGACTTTTTATCTAAAATGGGTGGTATCCTATAGCAATACATTCCTACATTCCTACATCCTAACATCACCATGTGTCTTATTAATTACCCTATTTTGACTTCCCAAATGACTGATATAATGCATATGGTTTTTGAATAATGGGATAGATTTAATAAGTGATTAATAAATGTATAGTGTTGTTTGCCATGGATGCCTTCTTTTGCCTCTATCACCTTGTGCATCGCAGGTTGTTGAAGGGAGCATGAGCGAGTCAAGCGTAGCGGATCTCGGCCCTGCAGTAAAGTCCATTTCCTACACGACGTTGAGGAAGTTGTTCCAGCAAAGACTCTTTGTCCGGGTCACTGGGAAGAAACTGAATGATCATTTAATCTAGAAAGAGTGGAATGCTAAATCTTCTCCCTAAATCGGGTTGAACATATATGCTTTCATTTATGAGAAGTCTGTTCCTCAGTTTCATAATATTTATGTCCACGTCTTTCTCTATTAGAGTTGAGTAGTCAGTTGTTTTTCTGGTTTAAATAAGTGTTCCTCCTGTGCAAGTGAGACACGACAAGCATAGCATAGCAAATATAGAGGGATAACATGTAAGAGTTAGTATGATAATAAGAGATAGAGTTTTGTGTTAGTTTTCATATGAGCTGAACAATGTATACCATTCTAAGTTTATGAATAAAATCTGATGAAGTTCTGAGTTCAACTCTTTCAACTCTTGCATAGTTAGTTGATGCTTGCTAAGGGGGCCCACTTAGTAAGTATCTGTAGTTAGTTAGATAATCATTTATTTTCTGTTGATCATAAGTTAGATTTCATTCTAAAATGTTTCAATGCAAACTCAATCTTATATTGTTCCTGCAACATCGAGAATCCATCCCTGTGTTTCCCTCTGAATCATAGTTGTTATTGTTTCTGCTTTGATTAAGTCTACAAGGCTTCACATTACATTCATGTAGCATAAGTAGAATTCCTTTCATGCATTTATTTATGGTAAATCGTGACTGAAACTAATTCTTAGTGCACATACAGTGCCGCTCCATTTCAAGTATACATTCCCTGGTTTGACAAAGTAAATGAACGACCATAAGAAGATGCTAGCTATCTGTTGGAATGTGCAATTCCCAAGTTAGGATTTGTCGTGACTTTTATATCCTTTTGTGGGCACGACTAATAATATCTAGTTTTATTTTTGTGAATATTCTTTACATGGAAAAAACAACATTTTTCTTTTTATTCTAGTCCTCATAAGTCTTCTTGGTATTTTGATTCTATACATTCTAATGTGTTTGGTCCTATTAATGTGCGTTCATTGTCTAGATATTTGTATTTTTTTTCATTCATAGATGACTATTCTAGAAGGAAATTTATACACTTCCTCAAAAGTAAATCTAAATTTTTTAGTCAGCTTAAGGAATTAAAATCCTTGGTTGTAAACAAAATTGGTAGGAAAATTAAGTGTTTGAGGAAAGATAATAGTGGTAAATTTTTTTTCCATATAATTCAAAAATTTCTATAAGGACCATGGGATTAAGATACACAAGACAAATTCATACACCTCATAGTGAAATGGAGTTGTGGAGAGGATGAATAAAATGGTGATGGAGAGGGCTAGGAGTAAGCTAAGTGGTGCTAGGCTTCCACTGAAGTTCTATATTGAAGCTATAGCCAATACATGTTATCTAATTAAAAAATATCCTACTTCAAAAATTGTTCAAAGGACACTTATAGAGGCATGGCATGTTAAGAAGTTATTGATAAGACATCTCATAGTCTTTGGTTGTGAGGCATGTGCACATTTCTCTAGTGAGAAGAGATCTAAATTGGACAAAAAGGAAGTGAAGTGTATCTTCATCATATATGGTGTCTATGTGAAAAGGTACAAGCTTTGGGAACCAATTGCAAAGAAGGTTATATATAATATAAATTTGATATTCTATGAGCTAGAATCTTCCAAAGTTGATCTACAACTAGGGAAGGAAGAGAAAAGGATGTAGTTCAAATTCTACCTACTCGAGAGAGAGATGAACTACATAAGTTCTTGGTGGAATTAATGATGAGGAGATCTCTAGAAGCTCTTAAAGCTTTGAATAATAGCAAGAACCTCAACCTTGGCAACCAAAAATATTTAAATATTCAATGTTGGATTCCAGTTTCATATTTTCTTTGATTTCTAAAACTGATGAGCCCAAGACTATTAGAGAGGATATGGGTATGCATGATGTAGATTATTGGATGGAAGCCATGAATGAAGAAATGACTAGATTTAAGAAGAATGCTACATGGGATTGAGTACCTTTTCTTGAAGGAAAAAAACCCGTTGGATAAAAATATGTATTTTCAAAAATAATATTGGTCTAGATGGTAATGTTGAGAAGCATAAGGTAAGATTGGTCATGAAGGGATATTCCCAAGTGGAAGGAATTTATTATTATGTTTTCTCTTGTAGCAACTCATGAGTTGGAAGTCAGGAAGATGATTATGAAGAAAACTTTCCTTCATGGTGACTTGGAGTAGGAAATATATGTCACAACTAGAGCATTTTATTGTGAAAGGTAAATATAACCTAGTATGCAAGTTGAAGAAATATATATATTGTTTGAATAAAAAATTTAGGATGTGATACCATTAGTTCAAAGCCTATGTGTTGTCATTGAGATTTTTGAGATCCAAATATTACCATTGTGTCTATTACAAGACTGATAATGGTTGCATTCTCATTATTGTCTTGTATGTGGATGATATGTTGGTCATTATAAATGGTAAAAGTATGATTTTAGATTTGAAGTTTTAGTTGTTAGCATAGTTTGAGATGAAGGATGTAGGTTCAATCAGGTATATTCTAGGGATGGAAATTAGAATAGATAGATCTAACAAGAAGCTTTCGTTCATCTAGAGAAAGTATGTTAACTTTATGTTGGAGAGATTTGTAAAACAATTTTTCCTTTAATCTTTTTGGTTTTCGAGCCTTACTCTTTTCAACTTCAAGATTAAGTTGTGCCCAAAGGATGAAGAATGCTCCTACATAAAGGTGCACAGTGTGTGATGTGGTGGATGTGTAGCTTTATTTACATATTATTTTCCTTTCGGGCATAAGCTGAGGCATGTGTTAGCTTGGTGGGGATTTTCCTAAAAGCTATTCTCACAAATCTAAGATTTCCTGCTCTCTTGACATGTTGTCTATTCACTTTGGGAAGTTTGTATTTGTTGTAGAGTGATCTCTTCAAGTGGATTTTTTTGGGAAAATGGTGTGAATCTTGCTTTAGAGGTGGAACCTTCTAGTTGGCATCATCAATCTCTATGGTTGATCAATCAAATTTTTTCCAGGATGTGCCAAAATCTTATTATTTTCTAATAGCTATCTTTGCTAAATATTTAAAATCCATTAATGAAGCTGTTGGGACTTAATGAGCAAAGATTTTTGTGATCTAATCAAGATCTAAGATCAGATTGTGGGCTATCGGGATCAAGAATCTTGTAGTTTTTTTCTTCTGAAATTTTTGTGACAGTGCTCTGTTCTTCTAGTTATAAATAGGGGTTTGTAGCATAAGTCAAAAAGTTAGAAAAATTACTTTGAAAATATTTTCGAAGGATATTGATCTATTAGGGAGTTTATATTTTCTAAGAAGCAAAAGGTTTTTATAGAATACTACTATTCTCTCTGGCATGTGGGTATGTGCAGGATCATGATGGGCCAAAAAGTGGCAATATGATGGGTATGTGTAGAGTATGTGGCTGACAACTTTTTTATACCCAAAATTGATGAAATGAAAAGGGTTTTTAAAGGAGATTCTTACCTTTCCACCAATATAAATTATGCTTTAATTTGAATTTAATAAATAATTATTATTCATTTTCTATTTGAATTATGACTAAATTTCTAATTGATAGGCTAATTAAAAAATATTTATAGCTTTCAAATGGTATCACATGTTTTGAATCCAAAACATGCATCACATTATATGCTTTGCATAATATAGGATTAAAAAGAATTGAATTTCATAAAGTTTTGACCAAGTTAAGGTGGTCAGACATACAAGTTTTTATACTTTTTAAAAGTTCTAATAAAAAACTCATAATTAATTATTTACTTGGAAAAAAATTACAAAAAAATATGCATCACATAGAGACATGAGTCCTCTACTTATATCTAAAATCTTATAATTTTTTTTATCATTTTATTGTGGTTAAGGTGGTCAGACAGACACCTACTTATTTTTTCCCTAAAATCCAAGTACTACTGCATTGAAATTTCAAATTTTACTATATATATATATATATATATATATATATATATATATATATATATATATATATATATATATATATATATATATATATAAATAGACCTAGTAGTTTAGAAACTACATTCAATTTGCTATAGATTCTATTCTTACATATGTTTGAAATAATATAGATAACTTATATTAAAAAATTTACGTCAAGTTGCCTAACTTTGATTTTTCTGAATTTTTTGCCAATTAAGGGATTGTTTTTTCCATGATGATCCTACACATACCCATGTTATATTTTCATTAAAACTATCATCAAATTAGAATCCAACCTTTGTTTTTCAGTTCAAATATTATTGAAGTTTTATCTATTTGGGAGAAATCTTTGAAATTGTGCATGCTATGGCCTTTGTCAAGTTTTTTTTAAAATATTTTGTTGATGTTAAAAACATTGTTTTAAGTTTTCTTTGGTAGTTCAGATAGCTAATTGTCATGTTGTTAAGCTTCTATGTTGAATTCTAGCTTTCAAAAATTGGATTATATCTATTGAAATTTTCCAATTTTTGTAAAGAGTTTTCCATTTTCCATATTATGCTATGAAGGAAGAAGGGTTATGTAATTTTCTGGATATCTCTGTTAATCTTTAAGTTTTTCTTATGTCTGATTGGACCTTAATGGGTGCTTCTCGTGGGGAGATTTGAAACATTACATTATTCTTTCTCTAGCCTTTGTTGCTCATTCTCTTCCCAACAATGAAGGGTCTACGACATTCTATTTTTATCATATCAGTTCTAGGGAATAGTTAAGGTATGAAATTTTGTAAAATATTTGGTGCATCACCATTTTTAATATTTTGCTTGCATTTGTTTCTACCTTTTGCCCCAAAACACAAAGAAGAGTAGACTTTCTATAAAAATATTGGAGGTCATTCAACGAGGTGAAAATTGGTCCCCCAGTCACTAAATTTCTCATAAGGATGTCGAAGAAGTGTAAGCTTTGATGATGAATAGTTCTTTTTTTGGCACGCCTAGTAGGACTAAATTTTTTTCGAATATCTTATTAGAAGTCAGAAATATTTCTTGAATTAGACCATGAAAAGAGGCTAGAAATTTCATGCCCAAAATACAAACAAGAGCATCTTGAAGAGGCCATTTCCAATACTCCCAGTTACCTGTTGCTATACTAAGGATATGAAGAATTATAGGTTCCATATCACCTATAAGAAGCAACAAGGAAACAAGTGTTAGCCCACAACCTAGAGCTTTATCTACTCCACAATGAGGTCAAACTTTCCAAATCAAAATACCAGTATAGCTTATCCATAGGAATTTATTTACAATGGCTAATCTAGGTGCACCACTACTAGAAATTTTGTAACATGAGATAGTGGTATTCCCCTAAATTACCTACACCCTCATACATATGGCCCACCATACCCACCAATGCTCTCAAGGCCATCCCAAGGTTTTTCGTGGAGGATTTCAAGATCCCCTCTAAACATTTCCAAGATATAGTGGAGGTATATAGAGTACATAACATTAGAGAAGAGAATGTTTCTATTAGGTTACTAGCCACATATTTCAAAGGAAAAACCTAGGATTGGTGTAGGTCTATGGCTTCTAGTTCTATCAGCTCTTGGGACCAACTCAGAGAGAAGTTGTTCAAGCACTTCTCTGAGAAGGGAGATTGTTGCTCTTTGATGCAAAAATTAACCACCTTCAAAAGGACCCCACAAGATGCCATTAGTGACTTCAACACCAGGTTTCATAAAACTTGGAAAAAAATTCCTAATTTCTAGGCCTCCAACTGCTATGGCATTCATGTTTTATCTAAAGGCTTTCAATTTGAATATTGTGGTCATGGTACATTCTATGGGAGGAGATATTTTTCCCAACACATACGATCTAGCTATGTGTGTAGAAAATAGTTTGATTGATGTTGAGAAGCTTCCACCACATCTGTTGATGCCCATGTTCACAAAAATATTTGGTGTCCCCCTGAAAGAAGCAACCCTGAGAACCTCTGCTCCACAAGAAACCACGTCGGCTATACCACCATCCATGTATGTATATCTTGGTGTGCAAAGAAGCACATCAGACTCCTCTTCATTAGCAACAGATGGCTATGATATGAAGAGTATCATGTGACTCTTTGTGAATGAGCTAGTCCTCATCTAACGATACCAAGTAGCACCTATGAAGCCTCCCACATAGAACTATCAAGGAGGAAGGAAACCTTATCAATATAACACCTACCAAGAACCTCAAAAGGAGGAAGTCAACAACTAAAGAATATAAACCAGATAGTCCCGGTTACCATGATGCTTAAGACTGTCAGGAATAGTCTAAGAAAAGATTTAGTCCCAGGCCAAAACAACCTAGTGGAGGATGAGAATGTGTGGTGCTTCCCATGTAATGATAGTCATATGCTCCAAAATTATCCAAGGAGAAATCTTCAGTAGAAGATAGCAGAGCAAAGAAGCTAGGGTGTGTTCTCAAACATGAAATAATATCAGTCTCCCAAAATGGAGAAAGCCCAATTTAGAGTGCAAACACAAGGAATATCCTTAGAACAAGAGCTAGATATTGCACCATCTGGACCAAGTGCTCTTCTCTTGTATGGAAGAAGAAGATATAGTATTTGCAAATGAAATATAAGGACTAGTGCCCCATAAGTAGAGTTAGACTATAACATGAGGTCTAAAGGAAGGCTTACTGGAGAATATGTGCAACAAGCTCCATGTAGCGTCCACAACCACATCAACCACAACTGTAAGAAAAGAAAGTTGCGTAGGCCTGACTCACTCAACAGTCAAGCTCCACCACTTCCAAAGAAGGATGTAAATAAAGCATCTAGCCCACCCATGTTGGATCAAGCTCTCCCAAAGATGAAATAAATACCACCATTCAAACCCAAGGTCCCGCCAGTCAGAATTGTCAATGTGGTTGAACAATTGAAGAAGGAACTTGCTAATACATCTCTATGGGGCTTTATATCGATTCTAGAACCAAAAAAAATCTCTAGGAAGCATTAAAGAAGGATGAACAAACATTGCAAATGGATGAAATTCCACAACATGATCAAGTTAAAGACAAAGAGCCTGTGTCGAACCCCCAATCTTTGAGATTCGTGACATATGTGAATGTCACAGACAATGTGAAGGTGAAAGTGGTAAGAAATATAAAATCCACACCTTTCCTTTAAAAAATTATTGTGGGAGATAAGATTTTACATAATAACATGATTGATTTGGGAGCCAATACTATGGTCATGCCTAAACGAGTGGTTGATTCCTCGAAACTCAAGTATGAGCCTCTTGAGAAAGGGATCATGAAATTAGATGGGAAGAAGGTTTTGACAATCAGTCACATCAAGGATATATCTTTGAACCTCTTCTTTTGTCCAAGCCAAATAGTCATGCAAGAAATAGTTGTGATAGACATCCTCCCAGTATTTGAGATTTTCCTTTCAAGGTACTTTACAATAAAGCGTGGTGGATATTTAGTTCTCGATTGGTCTCATCTAATATTGTAGACCAAGCATGAGGAAAAGATGAAGATCTTGTTTGAATTGTTACACCCATAACATATAGCGAACAATGCGGTCCTATACTTTGAAGAAGTGCATACCTCCTTAGAAATGGAGACATATTGTGTAGAAATGTTAGAATACAAGGAGGAAACGAGTGATTAGACCCTCGAAGAGAAGGTCCTCCTCCACCAGTTTATTGACTCTGATCCACTCAATAACTTCCATGCTACCAGATTAAGCACCTATGTGATATTTTGATGGCACCAAATGCAAGGTCAGTTCCAGACCAGGTGTCTAATTGGTATCTACAACTAGATCAAAGACCCTAAAAGCTTTTAGTTTCTAGTTCCCATGCTTGAATAATGATGTTGAGTATGAGGCCTTGGTCCATGGTTTGTTTGTCATAGAACAGATGAGTGTGAAGAGAGTACAAGCATTCAAAGATTTATATTTGGTTGTAAGCCAAGTCTGAGCGCAAGTAACTACCAAAAATGTAAGAATGAAGCCTTATAGACACAAAGTATGGGATCTGATTGAGAGCCTTGAATATTTTAATATATAGGTTATCTTACAGTCCCTGAATAATGTTGTTGATTGGATGGCTTCGATTGGTTCACAACTTAAGCCAGTTTATAAATTAGTGATGAAGTAGAATACAATGCAAATCATCGTCCGACTGTCAATTCTTGACAATGATTAGAATTGGAAGGTTTTTGAGGATGACATTTAGATTGTAATTTTTTTATAGAAATTAGGAAAAAATTTCCACCATTCATAGTCTAAAGCTAGAAGAGCTATGGAAGGGACAATGATCCAATTAAAAGGAAATAAGCTCCCTCAAGGTTTGAATTCTCTTGAAAATATTTTCAACTATGAGGACACAAGAAATAGCAAACAAAGATTCACTATTGAGGAGAAAGACTATGAAGATCTCGATGTTAGAAATGGAAAAAAGTTAAAATTCAGTAGAGACGTTCCACAAAAGGATAAAGAGAGACTAAAGACACTATGTTCTATATACAATGGGGTCATATCTTGGACCTATGATAATCTAAGAGGATATGATCCATGCATAATCCAACATATTATTGACTTGGATGAAGGCTCAAATATTGTTTGATAGAAATAGAGGCCGATCAATCCAAAAGTTAAAGCATTGATGGCACAAGAGCTCACTAAATTAATAAAATCAAGGATCATATACCTAATCAAACATTCTACCTGGGTGTCTAATCTTGTACCACTATGAAAAAAGAATGGTGATATTCATCTATGTGTGGATTTCAGGGATTTGAATAAAGCTTCACTAAAAGATCATACCCTTTTCCCTCAATGGAGCATATTCTACAAACTATGGCCAGATCATATATGTTCTCATTGCTCGATGGTTATTTGACTTATAACCAATTCTATGTAAAGGAAGAAGGCCAACATAAAACAACATTCACTACCAAGTGGGAAATGTTTGCATACTCAAAATTCCCTTCAGGCTCTCCAATGCTGGTGTGACCTTTCAATGAGCAATGGATATCACTTTCAAGGGGTTGATTAATTAGATTATCTTAATATATCTAGATGACCTAACATTTTTTTCAAAATCAAAGGATGATCACTTTGATCATCTAGAAAAGGTCTTTAGGAAATGCCAATATTTTGAGATTTCCTTAAATCCGAAGAAATGTGTTTTTAGAGTGCCCCAATGCAAGCTACTCAGTTTTGTGGTATCAAAGGAAGGAATAACTATAGACACCAAAATGATAAATATATAATGGATCTAATGCTACCAGTCAACTCGAAGGGGCTATAGTCCTTTTTGGGGAAGATTAATTTCATTAGCCAGTTCATTTTTCTGTCACAAGAAAATGTATCCTGGACATTTTCATGCTTGATTTGGGAATAATTAATGAAAAATTGGACTTAATGAGGCTTTGATTTAGTGTTGTGAGGTTTTTCACACATTTACATTAAGTCTTGGGCCCTTGCAAACTGAATAAAATGCATCAAACAATGTCTCGTAAAGTTGTTGTAAAAGACTTTCACACTTTTCTAGACTAATGGTCCTATTTTCCCCTTAATTTAATATTGTAAAATGTATTTAATGGAATTTTCACATTAATCTAGAAGTCTTGTAAATTAAACCTAATTCCAATCTAGTTTTGTAATGTGTTTTACACATTCACATTGGATGTTGTGCCCTTCTATGCTAAGTGGACCTCATTTTAATGTTGTAAAGTGTATTTAATCACACTTTCACATTGAACTTTGTGTCCCTAGCCCTAATTTCCATTTACATCATCATTACTAGGCTGCTATTGCACCATATTGTGCATCCCAAGGCTTTAGTTGATTAAATACATGACTAGAAGAACATAAAAACTAAAATTATTCACTCCCCGACAATCTAGCATGAAAAAGAGCCCTTGTGGGACCAAGTTGCCCATCTGGGTGAATTAGTACCATCCAGGTGGGACCAAGTCACCCATCTAGGTGAATTAGTCCAATCTAGGTGGGACTAAGTCAACCAGCTTGGTGACTTAGTCCCATTTGGGCTATTTTTGAGCTTTGAGTAGAAAAAAATTGGGTTTTAAGTTTACTTTTCCTTCATGTTGGCTTTGGGGATCAAATTAATGGGAATTTTAGGTGGATTTATTATATAAAAAAGCTTCTAAACCCTAATTAATCAACCTAATCATTTCATTCATCATTCATCATCTCTCTCAAGTCGAGCAAGCTAGGGTTTTAGCATTCTAATTCTTCAAGATAGCTTTTTCAGACATTCAAGGGTAGATTCTTCATCTATTCTTGCAGAAAATCAAGATCTGTCATCATGGAAAGTTTCTAACTCCATTATTTCATGCTTAATTATATTATTTCTTCATTTTGGTTTAATTAACTAAAAAGAGGTTTGACTAAGGAAAACCCACATGCCCTAACATCCAACATTTTGCTTTCTTTCCTTATGTGTTTGCAAATTTAGGTATTTTGAAGGCTCAGAAATAATTGAAGAATAGGTTCCAAAGTTTTTGAAGACATATCCTTTTTTTTAAAGCCAAAATATCCACAAAAGTCACTTGTAGTGCTGAAAATCAAAGTTTCAGAGGCAGATACTTGTTAGGAACTGAAGTGTAGACTAAGAGCTTCCATTTCCACTTTTGAATTTTTTAGAAAAGCCAAAGGGGACTATGTCACCATTAGTGGAAACTTAGTCCCACTATACCTAATTTTTAGAAATTTCTATAGATCTAGATACCCATTTGGCTGAAATGGGCTTGGTGTAGTTTTCCAGATCTAGGACTAAGTCGCCCAGAATGGCGTAAGTATCCTAGTAGGCCATGCTTTTAGGATCAACAAAATTTTCAGTCCTTAATCCAGTCTTCAACACATTTATCTGTGCATGCTTTCTGTTTTACTTTCCTTTTTTGTTCTATTTGCATTTTTATTCATCTTTCTAGGTCTTTTTACATATCACAATGTGTTTTCAAACATCTTGCATTTTCTTAGTTTTGATTCATTAGTCAATATATTTTATCATTTTTATACATTTATGACCTTACATTTAGGCATATTTCATTCATAATTGCATTAGTTTTGAGTGGGGACATTGCATATTTTGGCCTACCTCTCTCCTTTTAGGTGAAAAACCCTAGAAGTGCTAGAGAATTGTGGGTACCAAAATTGGTGTCCACATTTTGGTGAACCTATCTTTAGAAAATTTTCTTTATAGATTTGGAGTCCATCCTTAACCTAGAATTAGCTTGCATTAACATTGCATTGCATGTTGCACTGTTTAATTTGGATTCTAGGGTTTGAAATTTTACATTAGTGAAAATGCATATAGGTTGCATTTTTGCTTCTCAAATCATTGAAAATTTCTAAAATTTTGCATTTACATTTTAGTTTTGCATCATACAACACAAAAAACATAAAAATCAACCAAAAAAAAATGAAAATTTTGATAAAAACCACTGGGACTCATTCACAACCTTGAGCGACTTAGTCCCTTTATACCCCTGAAACTACCTCTTACAGAACTAAAAAATATTTCTTTTAAGATTTGTTTTCTACCATTACCTATCTATATAATTTGAATGAGTTTCAGTAACATGCATTTAATTAGATATAGCTTAAATTATCTCATTTCATGCATTGCTTAATTTCAATTGTGCATTCACAACTTTTCATTTTCAGATCATTGCATCATGTAACAAGAAAATTATCTTGCTTGTAAACTAAAAATTACATTTCATTTTTACATTGCATTTAAAGTTTTCATAAACTACTTTTTCCAAATGTTAGTTTCCATATTATCCAAGTTTGCAAAGAAAAATTTAGTCAATAAACATATTAATCATTCATTCAATGCATTCCCTAGTTATGTAGGTCTCTTAGTCCAAGAGAGTGAAAATGGTAATACTTTCCTTAAACTTACAAACCCTCCTATCTCTCCTATTTGTCTGGATGATGTGATAGAAGAGCATACAAACATAGATAATGATGATGATCATATTTTTTCTTCTCATGATACCTCTTCTTTTAGTGACAAAGGTATCTTGGTGACAAAAGATACAATTGTTGAGAATCATGAGGATCTTGTTTGTCCTCCTCATCCCCTTTAGGAAGATATTTTAGCACAAGAGAATGAAATATAGACACATTCCTAAACATCACCTTACCTAATTTCCATTGTCCTTTGGCTTGTGAGAATGATTTCGAGGAAAATCAGATTACTAATGATGAGGGTATGTTGGTGTTAAATGATCAAATCTTTGAGGTCTCTAACAACCCTCTTTTGCAAGACATTAGGGAATAAAGGAATGAAGTTGTACATGATCATGATAATCATACTTGGTCTTCTCCTAGTATCTCCCCTAGTTATAAGGAATATGCTTTGATGTTAGAAAACACAACCAATGAGAGTCATGAGAATCTTAGTTGTCCCCTTTCACCTAAGGAAACCCTTATTGAGAAATATAACTCAACCATTGATCATTCCCCTACTTGCAATGAAGTCATCTTAGAAGAACCAATCCATGAATGTCAAGAATATTTGATTTGTAGTTCTCCTAAAAATTATCCCCCTAGGGAGAGTATCATGGTGCTAGAAAATGGTAAGAATAGTAATGTGTCTTCCTTAAATAATCATAGAAAAGTGATTCTAGATTTCTCTAAGTTATTAGAGATACACAAAACCTTGTTGGACATCCCAAGAATACTCTAATTCTTTACCCACCATCACACAAACAACAAACTCAAAAAAATCCTAAACTTATCCATTACCCACCTAAGAATAATGTTTCATAGGAAATGAGTCATAATACCATTGCTAATACATATAACACTAGAAACAATCAATAACCAAGTCGACCAACCCCAAAAATCTTACCTTTTCCTAATGCTATCTTACGGGGTCCTCCTTGTTGAATGGAGTATGATCTTGTCAAACAAATTAGGAATACTCTTGCAAAGATATCCTTATGGGATTTAATTTAGAATTCACCTAACTATCACACTATGCTTCAAATGACCTTACAACAAGTTATTATCCCTTCTAATGCATAACCCAATGACATAGCAACCCTAATTCAAGGATGGACTGCTGACATTGTTTTCCACCAAAGTGAACTCTCCCATTTGGAAGTACAAAAACAAAATTGTGCTTTCATAATAATATCTCAATATAAAAGAATAGGGATAAAGTGAACCCTTGTTAACAATGACTTGGCCCTTAATGTGTGTAGTGTAAATATTTTGGATAGGATTCATGTTGATAAATCATAAATTCAACCTGAT
This sequence comes from Sequoia sempervirens, assembly GCA_007258455.2. Classification (NCBI taxonomy): domain Eukaryota; kingdom Viridiplantae; phylum Streptophyta; class Pinopsida; order Cupressales; family Cupressaceae; genus Sequoia; species Sequoia sempervirens. The sequence continues at coordinate 216,282,079 of VDFB02000017.1, forward strand.
TCCTTGTCAATCCATGGATTTGACAATGTAGGAAAACAATCACTTGGTGTGATCAATTTGCCTATTAGAGTTGGGTAGGATTCATTAGAAGCACCCATCCATGTTATGGCTAATGATCTTTCATATAATCTTATTTTAGGAAGACCATGTATTCATGCAATGGATGGAATTCCTTCTACTCTTCATCAAGAAATGAAATACATTTACAACAAAGTACACATACTTGAAGCTAAACCCGATCCAAATAGTTGTTTGAACATTGATAAAAACAAATAAAATCATTTAAACACAGTTTCACCAACTACACAAGTAGAACATGTCCAACAAAAAGAAAAACAACATATTGAAAAATTTATGAAGGTATTAGAAGATGATTGGGGTTCCTTATATTTTTAACATACATTCATGGGCAAGTACAAGATCATAAGAAAATATTCAACTAAGGGAAATGAAAATGTAGTCATGTCAATACAAAATTCAAACGACCCTTCACAAGCATCCACCTCAACCACTTTAAAAAAGAAGCAAATTACATGAAAAACTTTGAAGAACTTAACCATGAACAACCACTTGATCCAAAATCAATGAAAAACCTTCATGGAAAAAGGTTATGAACATATGAAACAACTTGGCTATAGTGGTATATGAACATATAAGAGCAAGCTTGGGATGTGGGCAACATGCCTTAAGTTGGATCACATGTGACATACTACCTTTTTCATGACGTAGCTTATAGAAAACCTATGACTTGGCATAGGGCTTTCCTAGTTAGCTCTAATGTCTTCTTCTCCTACTTTAAAGAAATTTCTCACAGTAATGGTGTTAGGAACCACTTTAAAGTGGGGTCATACATCGACACTCACATTTCATTTTGTGATTTTCTTTTTTCTTGTGAATTCCTCTCTTGGAAGCATTAGACACAATGTTCCCCAAGATGAAATCTTGCACTTGTCCTCTCTTGGAAACAAGATGAGACCGTTTTCACTTTTCCTCTCTTGGAGGCATAAAGCATGGTATTCCCTAAGATGAGACCTTGTATGAACTAAGAAAAATCCCTTTGAACAAATCTTACTCTATTTTTCATTTATATTGTCTATGAGTTTCAAGCATATGAAGTTTTACTTGCCTCATAAAGCTCGAAGATTATTTTAGTGGCACCTTATTAAATTTATTAGGAGGTATAACTTTGGTATGGTTGAGTAGGAATCCCATTCTGAGGCATGACTTTCCCCATATCCATGTACATGTGTGTGAGCACATATCTGCTATATGTGTCTTACCTTTTAGGACTTCTCACCCAGTAGACAACCAAGAGTTTCATCGCCTTTGAGTGAGTATGCATTTTTAGAAAAAAAACCTAGATGTGATCCACAATGTGTTGGAAAAACGGTCAAAGCTTCATCCACCTTTTAATTTTCACTTTTATCTTCCTTCTATTTCTTTCCTTTGCATGATTGTGTATATAGTTTTGCTACAAATCATACACCCTTGTGCATGTCATCTTGTGCTTATTTTGGTTTGACTTGGGATCTTGGATCCTGGGGGCTTGAATAATGCCTTGATCTTTGTCATTCTTTTTCATCAACATTGGTATGATTTGGACTCCTCTTGAATGTCTACTTTAGTGTGAGTTTGAAGCAAGTTCACCCTCTCACTAAAGTCAAGGCTAAATGTGTCAGAAAAAAATGTATCCTTAACATTTTAACACTTGATATAGGAATAATTAATGAAAATTTGTACTTAATGAGGCCTTGATTTAGTGTTTTGAGGTGTTTTACACATATACATTAAGTATTGGGCCCTTGAAAACTGAATAAAATGCATCTAAGGATGTCTTGTAAAGGTGTTGTAATATTTTTTAAAAGACTCACACTTTTCTAGACTAATGGACCTATTTTCCCCCTAGTTCAATATTGTAAAATGTATTTAATGGCATTTTCACATTAATCTAGAAGTCTTAAATTAAACCTAATTCTAATCTAGTTTTGTAATGTGTTTTACACATTCACATTGGATGTTGTGCCCTTCTATGCTAAGTAGAACTCATTTTAATGTTATAAAGTGTATTTAATCACACTTTCAAATTGAACTTTGTGTTGCTAGCACTAATTTACATTAACATCATGATTAATAGGCCCCTATTTCCCTATATTATGTATCTTGAGGCTTAAATTGATTAAAGACATGAGTAGAACAACATAAAAACTAAAATTATTCACTCCTTGACCATCCAACTGGAAATTGAGCCCTTGTGGGACCAAGTCACCCATCTAGGTGAATTAGTACCATCCAGGAGTGACTAAGTCACCCAACTTGGTGACTTAGTCCCATTTGGGCTATTTTTGAGGTTTGAATAGAAAAAAATTATATTTTAAGTTTATTTTCCTTCATGTTGACCTTGGGGATAAAATTAATGTGCATTTTAGGTGGATTTCCTATATTTAAAAGCTTCTAAACCCTAATTAAGTACCCAAATCATTTCATTCATCATTCATCATCTCTCTCAAGTCAAGCAAGTTAGGGTTTTAGCATTCTAAGTCTTCAAGATATCCTTTTCAGACATTCAAGGGTAGATTCTTCATCTATTGTTGTAAAAAATCAAAATCTATCATCATGGAAAGTTTCTAACTCCATTATTTCATGCTTCATTATATTATTTCTTCATTTTTGTTTAATTACCTAAAAGGGGGTTTGACCAAGGCAAACCTCCATGCCCTAACATCCAAAATTTCTCTTTATTTCCTTGTGTGTTTGTATATTTAGGTATTTTGAAGGCTAGGAAATCATTGAAGAATAGGTTGCAAAGTTGTTGAAGGCATCTCCTTTTTTGTAAAGCCAAAATATCCACAAAAAGTCACTTATAGTGCCAAAAATCAAAGTTTTGGAGCAGACACTTGCCAAGGAAAACCAAAGTGGACTATGTTGCCATCAGTGGAGACTTAGTCCCATTTTACCTATTTTTTATAAGTTTATGTAGATCTAGATACCCATTTGGCTAAAACGGTCTCTAGTGCAAATTTGTAGATCTAGGACTAGGTAGCCCAGAATGGCATAAGTGTCCTAGTAGGCCAAATTTTTAGGATCAACAACATTTTTAGTCTTCAATCTAGTCTTCAACACATTTCTAGGTGCATTCTTTTTGTTTTACTTTCCTATTCTATTCTATTTGCATTTCTATTCATCTTTCTAGGTCTTTTTGGATATCACAATGTGTTTTCAAAAATCTTGCATTTCCTTAGTTTTCATTCATTAGTCAATATATTTTATCAGTTTTCTACATTTAGGACCTCACATTTAAGAAAATTTCATTCATAATTGCATTAATTTTGAGTGGAGATATTCTACATTTTGGCCTACCTCTCTCCTTTTAGGCGAAAATCAGAGAAAGTGCTAGAGAATGGTGAGTCCCAAAATCCATGTTCACAATTTCAAACTTTGTATACATCGCAAGACCTATCAAACTGGTGTTAAAGAAGACTATAGTGTTCAAATGGACTCTAGAAGGAAAGATGAGTTTTGAGTGAATAAAGGAAGCCATCTCTGTGGGCCCGATGTTAGCTAACCCAAATTTCCTCCTCTATGTCACAACGGTTAACACAACATAGCTTTGATGCTCACTCAGAAAGATGAAGATAATAGTGGGGAGCATTCCATTGCATTCCACTCTATGAATCTCAAATGATATGAGGCCAGGTACAATTTTTTTGGGAAAGAGAATTTTTCTATTGTTAAAAGCATCAATAAATTCTAACACCTAGTATAAGCCAATAGAATCACCATCCTCATCACACATCCTAGTGTTCAAAAGTATATCATCGTAGGTGAAGTAACTAAAAAGAGGGCCAATTGGGTTACCAAGATCATAGAATATGATGTAGAAATTCGACCGACCAAGTTGGTTTGAAGAAGAGGTCTTTGTGAATACCTTGCATAAGAATTAAGCTCCATAGTATAGGAAGAAACTGATTTGGCCTATACAAATTAGTTCAAGTTTGATGAGTTGTGGGAAATGGATCAGACATGATATATGAAAAATGGGTAGTACCCAATCAACATTCCTCCTCATAAAATATGCTACTACCAACTGCAAGGCACTAGGTATGCACTTATTGAGGGGATTTTGTTTAAAAGAAAATATGATGGCATCCTGCTCCATTGCTTAGATAAGCCACAGGAAGAAAGAGTTTTAAATGAATTCTATAATAGTCTGAGTGAGGGAAAAAATTTCTCCACCAAAAAAACTACTCTGAATATAATGCAGATAGGATATTACTAGCCTTCCATGTTTTTTGAGGCACACAACATGGTGGAAAAATATACTTCATTGGCATGGTGGAGTTGCGGAAGAACTCTGCCATTCCATTGAGCTCGATCGTAACTAAAGAACACTTTGCTCAATGGGGATTGAATTTTTTCAGGATGATCAATCCTATCTCCAGAACTATCCATAAATGGATACTTATGACAACTGATTATTTCATAAGGTGGATGGAGGTTATTTCTCTAAAAAATGCTACAAAAATTGAAATTGTTAATTTTCTTGAGGAGTTGGTAGCAAGGTTTGGTTTTCCAAAATCTATCATATTTGATAATGCACAAGATTTTGTGGGTTTTTGGATGTAATTTTCTCTCAAGCATGGGGTCTACATCAATAATTCATCAAATTATTACCCAAAAGGAAATGGGTTAGCAGAATTGACTAACAAAAACCTAATTAGGTTAATTAAGTGCATTGAGTCAGAATACGAAAAGGAGTGGCACAAACACATGTGATCAACTCTATGGGCCAAAAAAAATATTCCCAAGAAAATATTGAAGGACTCTCCTTATGAATTATTTTATGGAAAGGAGGTAGTTTTACCTATCTCTATAGAGATTCTAGTATTGCAACTGTTAAAGGCCTTGGAAATTGAAGTAGCGTAATGGAAGTGAGATTGGAAAAACTCCTGAGTCTTGGGGAAAAAAGGGAAAGCATGTATTATTCCATGATCAAGCACCAAAAATAATTCAAATGATGGTTTGATAAAAAGGTCTCCAAACTATATTTTTAGGAGGTAAGCAAGTCGTGTATGACGAGCACACTGCAAACCTAGGACAACATGCAAAGTTTGAAGCACTCTGGAAGGGCCTATTCTGCATTCACACGTGCAAAGAAAAGAATGTATATGAGCTAGAATACATGGATGTAAATGTTTTAGATATAATGGTGAATGGTATTTATGTAAAATTATTCCATTAAAACACATAATTTCTTTTATAAATTTTCACAGTTATGTACCATATGTAATTTATTTTGTAAAATATGATATTTTGCGAATAAGACATAAGAATAACACAAGAATAAGCTAGAAAAGTATTATATTATATTTATTGAAATATTTACACTATAATACAAGCCCTAATATCTTAGATAAGCTTGAAGCCTTTCTCACGTAAACCCAAAAAGAGTTGCACTGCAAAAAGAAAAAAGGGAGGCAATGCATAAAAAGTAGTAAATTTAAAGCCTCCATCCAACACTAAGTAGTAAAAACAACATTTCTTCAAGTTTTTCTTCAACAAGATGGTAAGTAGGGATGACACATAGCACATGTAGGCTCAGAATGACATGCAACTCACTCCTTGCTACCATGGCTATACATAGAAATTCAAAGTGATTTTTCTAGTCAAGCCTAGGAATGCACTCCACTCCATACTCTCTCAACAAGAAGGAGGCCCTAGGTTGGGATAGCGAGCGATGCCTCTCAAGGTCCATGGCATGAAATTTGGTAAGGAGGGGTAACCAGGGCATGTCCTCTTGATAATCAACATACTTGCGAAGGTCAATGGTGCTTGGAATACTACCACCATGGATGGCCACTTGCACAATCTTGTCGAGCCCATCCAAATATGAAAAATCAAACATGGCATGGCATAGTTTGATTATCCAAGGCTTGGAGATGTCAAAATAAAGAAGGAAATCCATGAAGTGGGAGACAACATTGGAGTTGCATTGTAGCTGGTTTTCATCCTTCAAGTAGTCCTTATCAAGCACACATTTGAACATCAAAAGAGTGGGGTGGTCATTCTTCTTCACTAGGTGCTTAATTCTATAGTTGCTAATCTTATCCACAAAGGAATATTGTGGCCTTTATGGTAAGTGACAAACAAGGGTACCTAGGCCAGACACTGTAGTGAAAAAATGAGCTAAGGCTAGGAGAATGAAGGATACAACATGGAAATATTACTAACTAAACAGCTAATTCAAGCAAATTTTTAGCCAACGTGGCATAGGTATTTATAGAAAAGGTTCACTGACGAGCTCAGTGGATGAAAAATCCATCTCCCACTAGATGGAAATAGAGAAAATATCAAAGTAACTAGAGGGTGAGAGATGAATCATATGAAAGATCTAGCACCAAGCCTTGAGAAATAAATTCATGCATTGGGAGTAAATGCTCAAATGTATCCATTTTTTCCATGTGTCCATTGTCGTCATCAATGTCAACTTGCTTGCTTATACAAAAATACATTGATTAGCATGCTAAGCTTTGACAAATTAAATATGCATGTATTTTCAGAGTACCTTACATTGCTCAAAGCATGATTTCCATGGCTAAAAACATGCTTTCCAATACATAGGGCTTATTTGTGAAAAGGGCAATGAGGCGAATGTACTAATTACATTCTCACAGAAAATTAGGAATTCCTGAGGGATAAAACTCCATAATCCACATGTATCACCTCGTTGGCAACATTTAGTAAGCTAGTGGTAATAGAAGTGCCTTATTGCATGTACATGCAAGAAAATTGAATGCACCCAAAACAAAATTTTTGCTAAGTAACAAAGATAGCAAATAGCCATTTCTCTAAAGAAGCTCTCTGGAAAATTTTTAACACAAAAAAGGTGAAAGCATCATCTTTTGGTTGATAGACTGGATTTTCATTTAAAAGACTAGGATACACCAACATTTTTGGTAGGGATCCATTTGCTAATTCCCCAACGTTGGAAGAGCTGTATTTTTCCAATACCAAAATTGTACAGGTAGGCATCCACATTAAGAAAGAAGTCGTCCTAGATTTCACAAACAATATTTTTTGAGCCAAGGTTGGCGGTGAACCCTAAAATCCTTATGGATAGGGCATTACAAAGAATGGTGAAATATGGGGGAATCAAAGGTTTTGCATCATAGCTCTTTAATTATGGTTTTCCACAATTCATGTTTCCCACTATACACCCATGTCCAGAGCTAGTGGATTCATGTGCTAAGATGTTTGACAATGAAGCATAAGTTATAATTAGTGGTAGGATAATGGTTACAATTATAACAACAATCATCCATGATATGTTATGTTTCCCTAGACAAATTGGGGTGCTAAAAGATTTGAGCATGAAACAATGGAAGAGTTTTGGAGGACCAGAACTAAACAATTAAATTTTTATGAGGATGAAATAGAGGAGAAGCCAAAAGGAAATCAACTCCTCTTCCCTCTATCATGTAGGAAGTTCAAACCAAATGTATAGGTTGTTTTCTCAATGTTGTCTTGTATCTGTAGTCATGACGATGATGAAAGATTTTATGCTTTCTAGATGGGCTTGGCTTTCATGCTTAAGAGGGAAAAAATACAAAAATATTTTAGTTTTGCTGAAATAGTAGCTGAAAAGATGCTAAAAAAATTTGAAAACTATAGCACTGAGTGTAAATTTTGGTATTATTCTTTCCTGGAACATTTGATCTTTGATCAAAACTCTAAATTTCTCAAAAGGAATTTATTGATGTTTAAGTTTGATGTAAAGGGGTCGTACTAGCCAATTTTGGTCTGGATCCATGTGCTTTCAAGGACATGGGATTATTATTGGTTTGTGGATTACATCATGAGGCCAATGCTTGCAGATTTTTTGAGGAAGTCTTGCAATGGATGAAAAACTCACAAACCCTAGTGGAATATTTTCTAGGAATTGAGTTTACCTTCATTAAATTCCATGGTTTTGTTGAGGAGGATTTTAGGCTCCCTAAAATTGTAACAGATAGGGTTTTCACTTTGGAGGTATGCCATTAGGAAACTATTATCAATAAAGCCTATGGTGCCAGAAGGAACGAGACAATGCTTTACTTGATTCCACTCACCATTACCAATAGCCAAGTAATGCTTGTGAAAAGAAAGGATCAGGAGGTGCCTACTAATAAATTGGTGCACCTAGACTTGGTCCTCATTTGTGATGCATGGAGATACAACCCAATAATGAACCTCCTAACTATTAGGCATGAGAGGTGGGATTACTTTGAATCAAGAATGAACCCAACCAAGGAGAAACTGAACTTATACATCAACTTAGCTTTCATACCATTCAACTAATCACCATGGCTTGAATTATCTATCAATATGATAGAGTACTAGAGTAGATCATACTAAAGTCCACTAATACCCAACTAAAGCACCTAGGATGGTCAAAAAGAATGAAAACATATTTTTGGAGGTACTGGCAGGAAATAAAATGTATCAATGCCATGTATGGAGATGTTCAACCACATGATGAGAAGTTTGACCAAATTTATGACAAGGAGGCCAACACTGATGATAGTAATCCCAAGTTTGATCAAGAGATTGAACTATAGGAGCTTCCACTCTACACCTCCTAGCCTCAAGAGCCCAACACAAGAAAAGTGAAGGGGAAAGGGTCCAAACAAAAGGATTCAAAAATCACATCTTCCATCACCACCTGAGGAAAAGGAAAAAGGACCTGACGGTCCCCAAAGAGTCCTTATGCATCTGCTCAAGCCCAAGTCTCGACGGGATCAATAGCCAAGGGATCTAAATCTGTCAGTTTTTACCATACAAAGATGAGATGAGTCCAATACCTAGGTGGACCTGGTGCATCAAGCAGAGGAGAGGAAGAGGTAGAGTTTTCTCACCTAGCACATTTGGCTTCAACGAGCTAGGTAAGTTTTTCTCCCACTCTTCTATCTACTTCTATATATTTAGTTGTCCCTCCACCCTCATTTGTTGAAAAGAGTCCTCCATCCTTGGATTTTGATCTCTTCATTCTAAACAAACCCTCGACCATATTCAACAATGAACCCCATGAAACCCCTCACGTGGAGCGAACATCATCCGCATTAGCCATAATTGATTCCTTAATCACCCTATCAAGGCCCCCCATTGAAAATACTGAAGCATCCACGTTGCTTGTTTCACCAAACCAATCTGCTTCCAATAAAATGTTTCTCTTTCCACCCACTTCCCCTTTAACTCCAATGGGCATTGCCCTCTCTTAGTCTACATATGACATTCCACCTTTATCCATGATAACACTCCCCTTCACCTCTCCATAATCTCATACAACTGAGGCTTCTCCTTTTGTCACCCTTTTCAGTCTCCCTCCAGGTGCTACTATTTTTGTATAATGTATCAACACCCCATAGAGTTTTTGAAGTCACTTGAATGCAACAAAGGAGGCTCGAGAAGCCAGAAAACAAAAACTATAGATACAAGCACGTCAAAACTAGCTACTCGAAAGATTGAGGCTTATTTTAATGAGAGGCATTCCCTATTGATTGCTACCATGAAGCCACTAGCATCCAAGCTAGAGGGAGAAATACAGCTAGAATATTATGAAATTAGAGTTGTGGGCCGTTATTTAAGTGAGACTCTCCAAAGAGACAAAGCAGTTCTAGCTAAAGCCACTCAAAAGGTGGTCTACACTGATTATGTGAAGCTAGATAAAAAATTGAAAAAGTGTGAGGCAGAGTTAGAAAACGTAAAAGACATGGTGGATAGGCTATGGAAAAAAATAAGGGAAAATATGTGGATATGGATCACATAAAGTAGTTAAAAAGTCAGCACAAGGAAGCAACTAAGTTGCTCAAAGAGGCCCAAAGTGAATAGGATTGACATCATGCTGAGATAGAGAAATTGAAGGGTGAGGTTCCTACAGAATTTAGGAAAAATGCATAATATCAATGCAACCAAGAGAAGATGAACAAAGATATAACTAGAGTAAATAATGTATCTGACGTGCTCTAAAAGGAGATAAGGATGTTGGATCAACAAAAAGAGGACATGTAAATGAAATTGGATAGCGTTCAATCTCGGGATTTCAATGATCTCTAGAAGGCCTAGAGAGAAATAAAAAGGGTGAAATAAGGAAAGAAGGAGATCGAGTCTATTTTATAGAATCACAAAGAAGAAAATGAGAAGCTAAGCTCTGAGCTCACGAAAAACGTCTAGGAGAAGAGCCAATTGGAGGAGAACATGAAGGAAAGGGAGTCTCAATTCCTTTAGGAATTGGCTATGGTACAAGGATCCAGGATCCTCCCAATACTAAAAAGACTAATATCTACACATTGGGAAAGAATCATTGTTGCAGTTGCTGCCCTGAAGCTAGCTTGCAATTTCTGAGGGATGCTCAAGAATTAAATGAGAAGGTTGGCTCGGTGGTTGACCAAATGCTAAATATATATGCTCCCCGAGCCACATAATTAGAGAGCCTGATCTCCAAGTTATGTAAGGTCACTAAAGAAGATTTATGAGAAGGTATAATTATTGATTGAAGGGCCACCTCAAGGAAAGCAAGTGAATTCAACAACTTCCACAAATTTGCACCAAAATGCAAAGATCACTAGGCATTGTTGAAGTGGAAGACCTAAATGATATCAAGAAGGAGTTTGGTATTCTGCTCGATTTTGTATTACTTTCCCTTTTCTCACTAGATGGAGGAGTGCTATCAATTGAGTAGATCTTGGATGCAATCAGACTCAAAATCGAGACTTCCATAACACTCTCAGGTCTAAGCCCATCACCTACTATTGAGGAAATCGAGAAGGAGATCCTTCCCTTTTCTCAACTTTATTACCACATTGGGGCTATTTCATCAAGGTGGGGAGGCGTTTCTTTTAAGGAAGTCCTCGAGTTGGATCAAGCATATGAGATTCTACGCACCCTCATCCAACCCACTGATTTGGATTGGGAAGTCTAGCACTCTCCCTTCCTCAAACTCCAAGAATTACCAGAGCTCTAGGTTCATGCCTCCGCAAGAAAAGGATTTCTATGACTCACCAAAATTGTAAAGCAATTTTACCTTTAATCTTTTTTTTATTTTAGCCCTTACTCTTTTTGTCTTTGAGATCAATTCACACCCAAAGGTTGAAGATTGCTCTTGCATAAAGGTGCATAGTGTGCCACGTGGTGGCTGTAGGGATTTATTTACAAATCATTTTCCTTTCGGGTGTAGGTCGGGGCACATGTGAACTTTGCAAGGCTTTTCTTCAAAGCTATTCTCACAAATCTAAGATTTCTCGCTTGCTTTACACATCATCTATTCACTTTAGTCAGTTTATATTTTTTTTGAGTGATCTCTTTAGGTGGATTTTTTTAGGAACACGATGGGTGTATTGCTTTAGGGGTGGAACCTTCTAGTAGGCATCATCAATATCCACGGTTGATTGATCATATTTTTTCCAAGCTATGCCAAAATTTTATTTGTTTTCTGACACTTATCTTTGCTAAATATCTAAAAGCCATTAATGAAGTAGTTGGGCCTTAACAAGTGAAGATTACCACTATCTAATTAATATCTAAGATAAAATTGTTGGCTATCAGGATCAGGAATCTGGTAGTTTCTACTTCTGGAATGTTTGCAGCAATGCTCTCTTCCTCTAGTTATAAATAGGGCTTAGCAGCATAAGTTAAACAAATAGAAAAATTACTTCGAAAGTATTTTCAAAGGATATAGATCTATTAGGGAGTTTATATTTTCTCAGAAGTAGAATTTTTTTATAGAATACTGCTATTCTCTTTGGCATATTATATTTTAATTCAAACTATCATCAGATTGGCATTCAACCTTTTTTTTCAGTTTATATATTATTGAAGTTTGATCTATTTGGGAGAAATATTTTAAATTGTGCATGTTATGGCCTTTGTCAAGTTTCTTTTTTATATTTCGTTCATGTTAAAAACAATGTGTTAAGTTTTCTTTGGTAGTTCAGATAGCTAATTTTCATGTTGTTAAGCTTCTATGATGAATGCTAGCTTTCAAAATTTGGATTATGTCTATTGAACTTCTTGATTTTTTGTAAAGATTTTGCCATTTTTCATAATTTTGCTATGAAGCAAGAAGGGTCATGTAGTTTGTGGATATCTCTATTAATCTATAAGTTTTTTCTTATATATAATTGGACCTTAATGGGTGCTTACCACAAGGAGATTTGAAAGACTGCACTATGCTTTCTCTAGCCTTTGTTGTTCGTTCTCTTCCCAACAATGAAGGGTCTATGGCATTTTGTTTCTATCATATCAGTTATAGGGAATAGTTAAGGTTTGAAATGTTGTAAAATATTTGGCACATTGCCATTTATATATTTTGTTTGCATTTATTTCTACCTTTACCCCCAAAACACAAAGAAGAGTCGCCTTTCTATAAAAATCCTTGAGGTCATTCAGTGAGGCGTAAATTGGTCCCCCACTCATTGAATTTCCCATAAGGCTATCAGAGAAGCGTGAGCTTTGATGATCAACAAGATTCAACATGAAAAATTATAGATAATTAGTTATCCCCCTAATGCGAGGGAGGAATATTTTTGTGGAGGATTATTTGAAATCTCCTATGAAGATGGTCGACATGACCAAAGTTTCTTATTTGAGTGTTGTTGGAATCTTTATGTATTCTATTATCTGTATGAGGCCAAGCATTTCCCAAGTAGTGGGAGAACTTCTTATTCAGCTTATAACTAATCATCGATAGATACAATGGGATGTAGTGAAGAGAAAATTTAGATATTTGTGGGGTGATTCCAATTATGCCCTATGCTTTCATGGTTATGCCACTAAAGCAAGGAATTTAGTGAGGTTTATGAATATGTGGATTCTAATTGGATAGGTGACATTGATAGAAGAAAATACAACAGTGGATATGTCTTCATGGTATTTGGTGGTTCTCTAAGTTAGATGAGTAAGAGGTAAGTTGTATTCACTTTGTAATCTCTTTAATTTCTTACATTTGTTCAATGCTTGTAATCTCTCGATGGAAAGTGGTAAAAATGGGCTATGGAATACATAGTTTATCAAGAGATGCTTCAGGAAGCTTTACAAAAGATTCTCTTGCCTGTCTCTACTAGGCCCATGGATGTTAATGCGTTATTAGCTCATATTAATTTGGATTCATCAACTATCATGTTCCACCTACAAGAACTCCCACCTTTGGATGTATAGAAGCAAGCAAAGCCTTTGATGATTATAGTCAATGTTAACATTGGTATTAGACACACCCTCATTGACACCAGTTCAGATCTCAACATTTGCGGTATAGACCTACTACCTAAAATTAAAATTGACTCATCTTCTTTAGCAATTTCATCCTTTTACATTCATGGATTAGATAACGCTATCCACCAAGCTCTAGGTACGATAATACTACCTCTACAGCTAGGCCCCGTTACCTTACCTACGTTTGTCTATGTGATGCCCAACCCCTTACCATATAACTTCCTCTTAGGGAGACCTTGGATCCATGCTATGGGTGCAGTAACTTCTAATTTACACCGCTCCTTGAAACTTGTCACAAATAATTGAGTAGTCACAGTTAAAGAGGATCCAAAAGGTGTTAGCCTTTGTGAATTGGTTTCCGCCAGTCACACTTCAACTATATCTACTCTCAAGAATTGTATCCCATCTTTGACTACTGATGCTATGGCATGTTCTTCATCGATACCCTCTATGGAAGTGGTCCCTAGGGTGAGTGTCAAAAATAAGGAACCACCTAAAGCAGAGGACCCTATGTCTCCCTCATCATCTTCTCAAAAAAATACTTTCCTTGGAGATGAATGGGGTTCCTTGAATTTATTTGAGTTCTTTATTGTGGAATATAAGGTGAACCCATCTTACGTAGACCTTCCAATTTCCCTTTACATAAAGGTGTATGATACTCCCATGGAGAAGGAGAAGTGTGACCTTGTTCAGGAGACCACTCCTTCTTGTGATGAGGAAAATCCCCCTCTTATAAAAAGGATTAACATTTGAGAGTCTGACAAGGAAGGAGGGAGTACCCCCATAGGAATGCTTGACTTCCATTGGTGGAATGAAATGCTCTATGTGGAGCCACTACCTCTTGAGGTTTTACAAACTCACTATGGGTTTAGATATGATCTTGCTTCTCAGTATGGCTATGGGAAGAAAGGCGTAGGATGTATCGAGCAAGGGATTCAGGTCCACATCTAGTTTAAACCATGACAATGCCATCTATGTATTGGATGTTCCATTGAACAGTCTAAGAAAAAGCCTTGGTGGAGTGTCTATATGATCTCGGCTGAGCCGTTGAACCTTGTTCACCCTGAGTTAATAGAGGAAAGGGAGCAAGCCAAAAAAATATTTCTTGATGTCTTCTCAAATGAAGCACTAGAGGAGTTTTTAGGTTCCTATTCCTTGTTGCCTCCATATAATCATAAGAAACAATTCTTGTATTGTTTGCATAGCCAAGCATACTTTGGAGAGTCTATTTTGATCATTGAAAAGGAAGACCCTCTATCCAACACCAATGAAGAAATTTTGGTACCTCATCAAGAAGACTGTAATTCCTTTCTTAAGGGGGACACTATTGAAATTTCTACAAATCTTATATCCTCTAAAAAGTGATAAAAATTAGGAAGTGTCTCTCTTCAGAAGAAGCAGACAAAAGCTCTGATCTCTTGCATTCTCATCCTGACATCTTCACATGGACATAAAAGGATATGCCTGATATTGATGAATCTATAGTAGTTCACAATATCGTCCTATGTCTCAATGCTAAGTTGGTTAAGAAAAAAATCTGAAAGATCAATCCCAAGGTGGCATTGATGGTCAAGACTGAGATAGAGAAATTGTTGAAAGCAGGCTTTATCCATCCTATTGACTATTCCCCTTGGATTTCAAATATAGTTGTCGTTAGTAAGCCTAATGGTCATATTCACATATGTATCAAATTTCAAGACCTTAACAAGGCTTCTCTTAAAGATGATTTTCCATTGCCTAATATAGATATGATTGTTGACTTGACTGCAGACCATGCATTACTTTCTTTCATGGATGACTTCTCAAGTTACAATTAGATGTTTATTAACCTAGATGATTAGTATAAGACAACCTTCACTACCCCATGGGGTAATTTATGTTATGTGGTCATTCCCTTTGGATTAAAGAGTGCGAGAGCTACTTATCAATGGGTGATGACCCTAATATTTCACAATTTTATCCACAAGATTTTAGAGGATTGCGTCGATGATATATTAGTGAAATTGATAACCCATCAAGATCATGCCAAGAACCTTCATCTTATTTTTGAGAGACTTTGGCTCTATAAAGTGAGACTAAATCCCCTTAAGTGAATCTTCGAAATTGACGTTGGGAAGCTTCTGGGTTATAGTCTCTCACCATGGGATCGAAGTTGACACTAATAATATTGATGATATTATAAACATGCCTCCACCGAGGAATGTCACTGAGTTGCAAAGTTTACAAGGGAAGATTCAGGCGATTCAAAGATTTATATCTCAATTGGCTAATCATACCCTTCCTTTCACTTGCTTATTGAAAAAGGATGTTAACTTCATATGGGATGAGGAATGTCAAAGATACTTTGAGTTAATCAAATCCTATTTGGCCAATCATCCCATATTGATGCTAGCTATGCAAGATACACCCTTTTTGCTTTACCTTGCAACATCACCATATGCTTTGGCAGCTCTTTTAGCTCAATACATGATGACACTAGGAAAGAAAGAGCAGTCTACTATATTAGTCGCATCCTGGTTGACTATGAAACTTGTTATTCCTCCATGAAGAAACAATTCCTTTCTCTTGTCTTCACTACAAAAAAGTTGAGGCACTATCTCCTCCATGCTGAAATGCGCATCACAGTAAAAATGAATCTTTTAATACATCTGTTCTCTAGCATCAATCTAGCAAGGAGGTTAGCAAAATGGGTTATGTTGCTTTCTGAGTTTGACATAGAGTTTGTTACTAAGAAATCAATAAAGCATCAAGTGGTTGTGGATCAGCTAGCAGATGTTCCCTCATCTCACTCCTTTCCTAGGTTTGATTTGTTTCCTGATGAAAACATCTTTGTAATTAATCACAACCTTGAATGGAAAATGTATTTCAATGGATCGAGGTGTCAAACTGGTTCTAGAGCGGGCATGATTCTAATATCCCCCAAAGGTAAACTAGTTCTCCTATCCTTTTGACTAGATTTTCCTTGTACCAATAACATCATTGAGTATAAAGCCTTTATTGTTAGCTTGTGTGACATGATTGCATTAAAAATTAAACATCTTCATATACTAGGTGACTCTGAACTTATAGTGAACCAAATAATGGGAACCTATCAAGCCAAGCAAAGTAAGTTGTCCCAGTATCTAGACCTTTCCTTGTTTCTACTTAAAAAATTTTCTTATTTCACAATAGATAGTGTCCCTAGGAGAGAAAATATACCTGTTGATTCCATGGCAAGCACGACTTCCTTGGTACCCTCTGAAGAAGATATGAAAGAATACCACTTCATGGTCCAAGTCTTGTGAACCCCTACAGTTCTCGATGAACCTAAAGTTGAGTCCCCTATGTGTTCCCATGTGGACTCTGGAGAATGGTTTTTTGATATCTATAGCTATCTTAAGACTGGAAACTTCCCCAATGATGCGATAAAGAACGATCATAGTTGTATGAGGAAGCTTTCAGTTCACTATGTTATCATGTCTAATGTTCTTTATAGGAAAGCCTATAATGGCATGCTTCTCAGGTGTCTTACTAAAGCATAAATACCCCTTTCCCTTAAGGAAGCCCATATGAGCTCTAAGGGTGGACATTTTGGTGGTAAATCCTTTGCAAGAAGATTGGTACACATGGGATACTATTGGAAAATGATGGAACAAGATTCCTTTGACTTTGCTACAAAGTGTCCTCAATGTCAACAACACAATTATCTCATTCATGCACTTGCCCAAGAGTTACAAAATAAAATTTCCCCTTGGCCATTCACTAAATGGGGGTTGGATATTATTGAAAAGACATCACCTCCCTCTTCCAAGGGACATGCCTTTATCATTACTACTACAAATTACTTTACAAAATGGATTCAAGCTATCCCACTCTCATCCATGAACATTGAAGCTATCTATAGTTTCCTCATGAACAACATCATTTCTTGATTTGGATTTCCTGCTACGCTTGTTTCTAACAATGGTACACCATTTAAGAACAAGGAAGTGAAGCAGTTCTTCAAGAAATTCCATATTCAACATAGGTTTTCCACACCATACTATCCACAATCTAATGGTCAAGTGGAAGCATCTAACAAAACTCTTGAGCTTATTCTCCATAAAATAGTTAACAAACATGGCAAAGATTGGCACATTCAATTGATGTATGCTTTATGGGCCTATCACACGAGTATTTTTTATGGCTTTGAGAACAACGCCCTACAACCTCGTGTATGGTACCAGAGCTATCATGCTTTTGGAGTTGGAGATTTCATCTCTACGGGTTTCTCTTAAGGGGATAATTGATAATGAGACCTATCGAGCTAACTATTTGCATCAACTGGAGATGCTCAATGAGCATCATTTATGAGCCCTCAAACATCTTAAGGCTTATCAATGGTGGTTATCTAGGCAGTACAATCAAAATGTGCTTCCTAGAACCTTTAAAATAGGAGATCTGGTTCTCTATGAAAACTAGAGAAATGTAAACGCATCACCCAACTAGTGAGGAAAATTAGTCCTAACTAGTTAGACCCTTTCATTGTGATCTTCATTTATGGTTTAAGCACCTACGAATTATCATATATGGATGAAACACCTTTAAAAGAGCCTGTTAATGCAATGCATCTTCATCGATACTATGTGTAGTGTTCTATGTGTCATCTATGTGGTGTTCTCTCTACATAAGGGTAGTAGCACTACATATGTTGACATTATTCATTAACACATTATGAGAAATTTTTATTGTGAATGACCATGTGCATGTGTGTGTGTGTGTCCATTAGATCATTATTATATTTTATTGACATAAAACTATGTGTTTTTATTAAATCATATTAGCATATAATATAAGAATATATCCACATGAGAGTATAACATCCATATCATAGACATATGTGAAAAAATAAAAAACACACACATCCAGATAAACAATGCCATGAGGTCAAAATCAATGTATACATATATATATGCAATGTATGTATCCAATGTCATGTACATGTATCAGACCACTACTATACAAAATGAGTGACCATTGAATATATTTCTATACAAAATATCTACAAGTATATATGACTGTATATGTATCTTTCTACAAAAATGATATATGATGAGTCTCTGAACACTACGGTGCATGGCTCCCAAAGCCCTTTGGCTCTGGAAGATTCTCTAGAATCCATTTAAGGGGTTGGAAGGTGGTCATGGAGCATGAGAAATGCGAGTGTGATATAGATATGGCTTCCTCCATCCCCCTGATCTCCCTGTATAGAGAAGATATCATCAGCTCCACCTCCCACAACTGATCACACAATCGTTGAACATTTGTTGGGATCACAGCCACCAGCTGCCTATTGAGGTCATCAAGATGACTCTGGAAGGAATCATGTGCCTACTCGGTAGCCTCAACCCTCCTCACTGTCATGTCTCTCTTGGCGAGTGTTGTATGTAGCTCCCCCGATAGTTGATTTATGCAGTTTTTGCACACATGCCCCGCTAAAAGTTGGGACCCTCTTTCTTCCTTTGCTTTCTTGTTTTCTTTTCATAGGGTCCTGACTTCATCCCCTTAAGGGATAAGTTACTCAGTCTGAGTCATGATTCACCCATTTTCTTACTAGCAAACCTACATTTGAGATGTCCTCTTACAACTCCAAGTGATGACCTAGCTCGTAGAAGTCGGCTCATGATCAGAAGTTTGAAAAACTAGCAAAATTGGCTAAGTTATGGAGGGTTTTGGTAATTCTGAGGTACCTCAGATTACCTGAACCTTAGTCTAGTCAAATAATCCAAGCTACCTTAGATTACCTAAATCCAACCTCACATTGCATTTCTAAAATCTTCAAGCATATTGTCAAGCATTAATGAGGGTCATTTATTATGCGAGAATGACTTTATATTTGGGTTTAGCCCTCAGTTTGAATCATTTTGTATCCTTGTGAGTTGAAGATTGAGAGTTCCTTTTATCCTTTGGTAGAATTGAGATTTTTTGCAAGGATTTCTCTATTCTGAGTGATCATCCTAAGGTTTGGTAGCTTCCTCTCGTGATCTTCAGTTACATTTTCCTTTTTTGCGTGATATTTAAAGGTATATCTTCTCATCTTCATCATTGGTGGGAATTATGAAATTAAATATGGAATTTTTCTGGATGTATGAATTTATCTTTTGTTTTCAAAGCTTTCTCCCTAGGATTCATGATTCAGGTTGGAAAATAGAGGGTAGTGCTTTATCTAGTGGAATCAAGATAAAACCATAGTTTTATGAAGTTTCTTACATTTGATTTGAAGATTCAATGGATAAATATCAAAGGCACCAGATGAATCTCTCTAAACTTCATCTTAAGGTAGTGGTCATTCAAACTTTCATGAGGAAATCCCCATTGTTTATCAATTTGGAAAAGCACTTAATGAATTTTCAAGTTTGAGCCTATTTCAAAAATTTTGAGGGACCTTTGATTTTCTAAGGCCTAATTCACTTAGAGAATCTGAGCCCCCTCAGATTATCTATGTTCTTTGAGGAACCCAAATCCCAAACGCAATTGATGAACACTTAGTCAAATTTTAGGCCTAGCTTTCAATTGGTAAATTTAGGCATGCTTAGATTACCCGAACATTAGTTCACCTGGGTAATCTGAGGTCTCTCGAAATACATGAACCTCATGATAAATCAAGCCATATGCATAAAATAACTTAAGCTTTGAATATGGATGATTCAACAGGTCTTCGAGGGGTTATCAATGATTGAATATAGTAATGAACTTGGTCTATTGAGTAGTGCAATGGATTTTCAACAAAAATACAAGTAAAGGGAGGAATTTTGGTGAATCTGAGCTAGCTCAGATTGGCTGAACCTCAATCTGGTAAAAAAATATGAGCCTGCTTGAATTATCCAAACTTTACCCCTAGTTCTCAGATTTCATGTGTCATTAATGGATGATTTACATATGATGATTTCTTGGCACTTCTTAATGAATATCAAGCTATTTGGAGTTGGTTTTCTCTTGTACCATTCTAGAATTTGATTATGTTGCTTGTACTTATTTCTATTTGAATTTGAATGATTAGTTTTCTTAAGTTAATGGAATCATCATGATTATGGTCTTGTCTTTAATAGATATAGGCTAAGGTAAGCCCTGATAAAACCACCAAGACAAGAGCTTCTCAAGTACAAGAGGAGGTCAAGAAGAGACAAGAGAGAATGAAGTATGACTTTAAGGGCATATGGCTAGAGAAAAAGATTGTAGATACTAATATGGGCCATGTAGACTATGATAATTTCTAGCAAAGTATGTTCAAGAATGTACCAACTGAGTTGACATAAAAGATCACTCACATTGGATCGACACAAGCAATAGGATTCGTACTAACACAAATATATCTGGAGTGTTGGTGTAATTAATATTTAATTACACTTTACATAAGTTTACTTAAGTAATTATTTAATTCCTAGGTTAATTAGTTGTCATCCTTATCTTGTTGAGCTATCTTGTTGCTCAAGATAAGATTATGGTTATGCATATCTTTGCTTTTATAAAGCAAATAATTATCATGTAATTATGAACTCTCGAATAATAATTATTTGCACATCTTCCAAATCTCTGCTTTTTCCATTTTTCTCTTCTAGGGAAGGATATTCTGGTTTGCAAATCTGATCTTGGTTTCTAACATGGAGATAGTTTTAGAATGTGTAAACCATTATGACTCTAGAACAAGAATAATAATTGGACCTCAAGGTAGAGTTATGGAAAACCTAACTGGGGAGTCTACTGTAGAGGTCTTCAACATTTCCTCTCACCACAAGCTCATTAAGTGGATCAACATTGAGGAAGCTATCAAGTTCTATGAAGAAGACCCCAATAGAGCTTTGGAGATAATGAACAATGCATGGATCCTAAAGCCCAAGCCACACTACTCAAAACTTCCCAAGCAGTTGCACAAGAGTGATTTCAAGGTAGAATATGCTCATTTACGATATCAACATTCAAGAAATTATCAAGTTCTATGAAGAATAACCCAATAGATCTTTGGAGATAATGAATAATGCATGGATCCTAAATCCCAAACCACACTATTCAAAACTTCCCAAGTAGTTGCACAAGATTTCAATGTAGAATACCATGACATTATAACTCTTTTGGGTAGAGTCATGGGAGTGGAAGAGGCCCACATATTTCAGACTTGGATGTTCCATACCATCACATAGATTGTGGAAAATAAGCACTATTATTGGGCCAGAATCATAAGTAACAATGTGGATTCCCAATTGAGGAGCATGCGGGAAACCAATAGATTCACAATGACATCATATCTTGTATACATGTTGGCACATAAGACTAAGTATAAGGGTCTCAGCTACAAGAAAAACATTGGGAAGGAAAAAGTATGGAATGTTTACTCATAGTTATAACATAAAACATCCAACTACAGAAGAACCAATGATTCTTTCTTAATGTACATTCCCAGATTGTTGTAAGATGCTCTTCACATTAGGGTATGCTTAGATGCTATGTATTTGATCAAGCAATATGGCCAAATGGTTTATTCAATTTGAGAGGTTCACTTACATCTAGGTACATGGATCTCCAACTATTCCTCTTAGGCTACCTAGGTTATGGTGGTCATACATTAGAGTTTTTATATTTTTTGAAAGTTGTAATAAAAAATTCATAATTAATTATTTACTTAGAAAAAAATTACAAAAAAATATACATCACATCCAGACATGAATCCTTTATTTATGTCCAAAATATCATTTTATTGTGGTTAGGGTGGTTAGATAGACACCTACTTCTTATTTTTTCCCTGAAATTTAAGTACTACTACATTGAAATTTCAAATTTTCACCAAATAGATTAAAAAAAAAAAACCTAGTAGTTTAGAAACTAAATTCAATTTGCTACAAATTCTATTCTTACATATTTTTGAAATAATATAGATAACTTATTCAAGTTTTTATGTGATGTTGCCTATCTCTAATTTTTCTAAATTTTTTGCCACTTAAGGGCCTATTTTTTCCATGATGATCCTGCACATACCCGAATAAGGGTTTGGGATATGAACTCCCATTGAGAAAAGGAACTTTAGAGGAAAGTCCTATTTCCATATAGATTTTGGAGATTTTTTTTGGTTTCTAGTGTTGTCATTGATGGCAATTCGAGTCTTCGGTATGCTCCATAGTTCACAAGTAGCTCATTCTGACAAGTAAAGTAGAAGAAAATATTATATCGGTAGAAAGAAGAAAGATCAAAATATTTGGTTGGTAAATTGATCTGAATACTTCACTGGATCATTAATTTATTGTGTTGATCTCTAGGGAATATTTTCAATAATGTATGTTACTTGATTGGTATGTTTTATAATGTTGCATTAATCGGTGTACGAGTTTGGAGATTTTGTAGAATGACTTATTGTTTATTTTCTCAATATGGATGACTTGGTGTATATAGCGTGTCACAAATGTATAAGGAGTTGTTGTTTCAACTATTTCTTATGTTGAGAATTTTTATTTGGGTCCCTAATATAGTGCAGTCGACTTCTGTGCATATGCATTAATTATAAGTGGTTATTTGAGCCGACATGTGGACACATATTACATCTTATGTGAAGCCAACATATAGAAATGTAATCCTTATTAGTGGATATATATATATATGAGTTTGGTATTTCATTTTTCATAAGAAATATATGATGTGAAGAAGAGTAAAAGTGGGTGAATCTGTGTAGTGCAAAGTAGATGTATGTGTGAATATTAGAAGGGTTTCAGAAAGGAAGAAAGCAGAAGGGTTTTTGTGTAAGCAGAGCAAAGAAAAGTAGAGCAGAAGTGTGAATTTAACATAAGGTCCATAACCTAGTTTATGTGATCATTAGAACTGAATCCAGGCATTTGGAGATGCTATTTTCTCAGTTCAATTTTTTTTGTATTCTCAAATATTTTTTAAGTTAGTGAGCCTATCTTATTTTGAGCAGCGATCTCTAGGCAATGTTCCTAAATGCAAGTGCATTCCCTTTTGATCATACTTTTAACAGAGTATGTATTGTGGACTAACATCCACTGTGGTTTTTCCCCTAATAGGGTTTCCACATAAAAATCTTGGTGTTATGGTATACACATTATCTCTTTAATGTGTTTGCATGTTTCCTTCTATTTATATGTTGTAGATGATATTAAAGTTTAATATTGTTGTTGATAGTTCAAGATTTGATTTGAAATTCAAATATTGTGGAACATTGATTCTTCCCTCCTCTTAGTCTTCCTAGTGTCCAACATTTGGTATCAGAGCATTAGTTCCTCTGTGTAAGTTTAATAGCTTGAGGTGGATCTTGAGTTACAATGGACTCTGGTGGTATTCAACAACAACTTATGGTGGCACTTGATGATCTTGATCATTCTAAATTAGAAGTCACAGAATTAAAAGAAAATCTTGTGGATGTTGAGAAATTTATTCAATCACTGAAGGATAAAATAAATGAGTCAAGGGAAAAGAGGAAGGAACTATGTGGAAAGTTGAAGCAAAAAGAAAGTAGAGGCCTAGAAGATGTTTATCTGAATAAAACCCTAAATTAAATAACAAAAGAATGTGAAAAGCTTCCTAACGACAGTACTGCTCTAAAGCTTGAAATGGAATTTGTGGTGATGAAGTTAACCAAAGATATTGAAGAGAGAAAAAGTAAGGATTATAATCTAGCCCAATCCTTGAACGAAAAGTTTAGGGAATACAACAAAGTTAATAATGGATTCATTCAGCTGGAGATTGACCTACAACAATCTAGAATCAATGAACAAGAGCTTGAGAGACAGATAGTTATTCTAAGAGATGATCTTGTCACTGCAAATGATTTTAAAGAAAATTTTAGGATCAGTTTTGCTAAGCTTGATGAGATGACTAAAGGACAAAAGGATGTGAATTATAAGTGAGGTCTTGGCTATGTGAAGGATGAGAGCTCAGGATTTGAACAAAAGGACCCTGAAAAGAAAACTCAAAAGAACAAAGGGAGAAGATATTCGGTAAGGCAACCCAACACTCAGAAGTTTATTGGATATTGCTTTTTTTTAATAAATTTGGACAGATGGCTTCTCTGTGTAGAAGTAAGATAAATTTTGGTAGTCCACCATTTTCTTGTTAGTGTTTTAATTGCAAAATGTTTGGTCATAAGTCATTTGAATGTAGAAATATGTCTATCAATATAAGGAATGCTAAATGCTACACCTGTGGAAGATTTGGACATGCTTCTAATCAATGCAAATTAGGAGGAAATCAATGGAATGGATGGTATAGACAGAAAAATCTAGTGTGCTACAATTGTAACAAACTTGGTCACATTACAGGATTTTGCATGAACAAAAACATGGATAGGAGAGGTCTGGTGTATCAAGGAAGAAATTCACATAAATGTGACAAAGGAAAAGGAAAAAAATTTGTGGAAGAGATAAGAGATTAGATGAAGAAAACATGGGTAAAGAAGAGTGGATCTGATGAATGTAAAAAAGTTGTATTGAAAGCTACCTCTGATAACTCATATGGTAATTGACTTCAGGCCATTTGGCTAGGGGGAGTTTTCATGAAAATATTTTGGCCCCCTGTGTGTAGTTGGTACCAGATCATAGGAAGTTTTTATTAGGTGTATTATACATTCTCAAATGTATCAACGATCGGTTTTTCAAAAATATGAAATCTTGAAGGTCCACAGATGGATTCTACTCTTGTTGTTTGAGAGTGCAAAATAACCAAAACTTTTAGGGAAAATCATTTAATGCGACAAGAAAGTTAGGTGTGCAAAGTTATAAAAGGGAATTTGAAACCCTCATTTGTCACTGTGCATCGAAGGAGAAGAGTTGTAGAGCTTTTTAAAAAAAAATTTGAAGGATTGAAAGTCAATTCAATGGTGAATTCTCTAGGTATTTTAGTTGCTTATCAATTTTGTACTTATTCGGTGATTGATAGAGCCATGTTCGGTACAGAAATAAAAAAATTGAAAGGAACAATAACTCTAGATGAATATAGTAGTCAAAAGGTAAGGGATGTAAGAAATTTGTTGTCTGCCAATGAATTAAAGAAGCTTGGAGGTATGAAACATAAGAATTTGGACATTTGGAATGAATTCCCTTACTTTGTCAATGTGGAGGTAGTATGATTTATCTTGAATAGATTGGATGGTGATATCCTTACTCTAGATAAACCCTATCAAATTTCTAAGAATGTAATCAAAAATCTAATAGGTTTTTGCAAACTTGGAGATGTCCCGAAAAAGAAATCAATTCAGAATGTTGAGGTCGAAGCCCTAACCAGTGTAAAAGGGGATTTGAGGGCTCTGATGATTTCAGCGATCAAAGATCCATTAACAAGGTACATTACATATGGAATTTTGTACAAGATTTTCTTTAGAAATAGGGAAGGTGCAACCTCTATAGGCACAATCTACATTACGCACAAAATGATAATGGAAGGAAAAGACTTTGATCTATGTGGATTGTTGAAGGATCAATTTATGGAGAATGTGCAATTAACGAAGGATATAGATTACTGTTTTAAGTTTTGTACCCTAGTTATATGCATTAAGATATATTTCCTAAATTTCTTACCTCAAAATGATAATGTGGTATGGAAGGAAAAATACCAATTTGTAAGCAATTTTTTTAGCATTTCAACACTTTTGAAAATGGTGAACAAGTTTATGAAGACTTCTTTAGAAAGATGTTAGGAAATTTTGGCATAAGTGATATTCCTCTCCCGATAAAAGTATTTGAATTTGGATCATCCTCCAGTAAGGCAGTGAAAAAGAAAAAGAGAGAAAGAGAGTTGGCTAGTGACACTCCTCTAACACCCAAGTCAACAAAAAGTTGAGGGAAAAGGTAAAGAGCAGATAGTTGTGGATGTAATCGATGAATATTCTGAAGAATATAAATCAATAGATGAACCAAAACCAATTGAACTAGATGTGATAATAGTAGAAGAAAGTGATGAAGAAGGTTCTTTACTCAAAGCAAAGATACTGCAAATTGTTTATGAAGAAGATGGAATGCAAAAGATAACTGACTGTATACTGATAAATGGACCACCATATGAATAAGACTTCATTGAGGACACTCTAGGAAGATACTTTGTGGAAAATAACATTGAATTGGAAAGTTTGTAGAATGTGCTTCCAGAAGAATTGATTGAATGCATCAGGGATGCTATGGCCTCTATTCCTTAGGACAAAAAAGAGGAGGAAATAATCTCACATCTGAAGATGTAGTTTAGGCTATCTCTCACCAAACTGAAAAAGAAAATGAATGTACTAAGACAATGCATTAACTCAATGAATAAGATCTACAATTATTGTCTTAGGTGGCCTCACATGGTTGGTAAATGCAAGGACAAGTTGGAGAAAATTGAGAATGAGTTGATCATAATCGGTCAAGATTACAATATGTTTTAGGAAAAGGATGGGGATGTTAAGAAGAAGGTTCATGAGTTGTAGGTTGAGCATGCAAAGGTTCACTTTGTTAGAAACAATATTACAGATACTTTCTGGAAAGTGAAGGATCAGACTGAATGCAAATTAGAGAAAATGGTTGAAGTTTTGAAGAAAGGAGAAAAGTTGGAAGAAGCCATTACCATTCATGAATCCCTTTTCTAGGTCATCAATAGGAAATCAAAAAACAATAGTCTGATAATAGATATTGGGATTACGGTGGACTCTTGGAAGAAATTTCTTTCAGAGATGAAAGATAGGAATAAAATAATTTTTTGAATTTAGCAGTAGTTGCAACCTCTTCTTTATCAATTGGGGGAGAGAATGCAGTGAGAGAGAGTACAGTAAAAATACTAAGGGGAGAGATAAAGTAGTGGAATTTTTTGTCATTGATGTCAAAGGGGGGGAGAATGTAGTGAAAAATTCCTTGACATCCAAAGGGGCAGTAGTGTTTTTGATGAGCTCAGGATATGCTCATAATTCGAGTATCATGATCTATTTTTAATATCTCTACTCTTATTGCTAATGGATGTTTTAACTATGTGATTAAAGACTTTTAATCTGAAAATGGGTAGTATCCTGTAGCAATACATTCCTATATTCCTACAGCCTAACATCTCGATGTGTCTTATTAATTACCCTGTTTGACCTTTTGAATGACTGGTATAATGCATATGGTTTTTGAATGATGAAATAGATTTAATATGTGATTAATGAATGTACCATGTTGTTTGCCATGCATGCTTTCTTTTGCCTCTATTGCCTTGTGCATCATATGTTGTTGAAGGGAGCATGAACGAGTCAAGCGTAGCAGATCTTGGCCCTGCAGTAAAGTCCATTTCCTACACGACGTCGAGGAAGTTGATCCAGTGAAGACTCTCTGACCGAGTTGTTGGGAAGAAACTTTGATCATTAATATAGGAAGAGTGGAATTCTAAATTATCTTTGGATTGTGTTGAACGGATATGATTTCATTTATGAGAAGTCTATTCCTTAGTTTCAAGATACATTTTATGTCCACGTCTTTCTCTATTAGTTTGTTAGTTGCTTTTCTGGTTTAAATAAGTGTTCTTCCTGTGCGAGTGAGCAAGCATAGCATGTAAAAGTTAGTATGATAATGAGAAGTAGAATATGTAAGAGTTAGTACTATGATAAGAGATAGAGTTTTGTGTTAGTTTTCATATGAGCAGAACAATGTATATCATTTTGAGTTCATGAATAAAAGATGATGAAGTTCTCAGTTCAATTATTGCATAGCTATTTGATGCTTGCTAAGGGGGCCCACTTAGTAAGTATCTATAGTTAGTTAGTTGTTTATCTTCTATTGATCATAAGTTGGATTTCATTCTGGAAAGTTTCAGTGCAAACTCAGTCTTATATTGTTCCTGCAGAATTGGGAATCCATCCCTGTGTTTGTTCCTGCAGCATAAGGCCAGTTCATAGTTTGTTTCTTAAGTAATAGTTGTCATGATGTCTGCTTTGACTAGGTTATGCTTAAGTTAAGAAAGCTTTACATTACATTCGTGTAGCATAAGTAGAATTCATTTCATGCATTTATTTCTAGTAAATCATGAGTAAAACTAGTTTTTAGTGCACATACCATGCCACTCCATTTCAAGTATACGTTCCCTAGTTTAACAAAGTAAATGACGACCATAAGAATATGTTAGTCACCTGTTGGAATGTCTAATTACCAGGTTATGATTTTCCATGACTTTTATATCCTTTTGTGGGCGTGACCATTTTTGGCGCCGTTGCTAGGGATGGTGTCAAGCTAAGAACCTATCATAGTCATTGTTAGCAATAGTTTAGTCTGATTATTCAAAAATTCTTTCAAGTTACGGTTCATTCTATAGCATGCATAGAAGAAGAGATGCTCTGAGAAGATTCCTTCCTGACTTTCCATTCATTGATAACAATCCTGAACCAACTTATAATCTATTTGAGGAAGAAGGAGACGAAGATATCATTCCATTTGGTGAAAATCTGTTTGTTGAATTACCATTTGACCCAGATGATGAAGAACCTGAAGAAAATCCATTTTCCCTAATACTCCATCAAGCAGATATGGCACGTAATCCACCTAATCGACCTCCTGCTTTTGAATTTCCCATCATTGCTCAACAAGATAATGATAACCATAAAAATATTCCTTCTTCATTACTTCCCAAGTTCTATGGACTAGTTACAGAGGACCCAGACACTTTCTTGTTTGATTTTGACATCCTCTGTCGTAGCTATGATTACACTTCAGATGCTCACAGGCTGAGGTTGTTTCCTTCTACTTTGAAGGAAGGAGCTCTTAGATGGTTCATGAGTTTGGGAAGAAGTGTTGTTGATAGTTGGGCATTCATGCGAACAAAATTTCTTGAGAAATACAAGGAATATTGTAAGAGTGGTAGTAAGGGAGATGATATATTCAGAATTCAACAAAAGGAGGATGAAAGCTTGGAAGACTATATCTCAAGATTCTTGTTTTCCCTAAAAAATAATTCAGACCATACTCTCAGTGAAGAATCTCAGAAACTACTTTTTCTAAGGGGAATGAGTGATACCTATATAGATGCCCTAGATCTGATGGGAGGAGGTGATATAACCCAACTTCCTTGGGATGATATCAAGAAAATATGTCTCAACTACTCTCGAGCAATTGTTAAGAAGGGTAGAGGTCATCAAGCCATAGTGGGAAAGTCTTCTATTAATGGAGTTTCACGGATGGAGATCACAAATTTGTTGTCTGATTTCAAGTAGGATATCATAAACAACATGGCTACATAGTTGGATAATATGCAAGCTCGAAAGAAATATGATGAAGCTGAAGCAATCTTGGCTAAGTTTTGTCCACATTGTAGACAGAAGAAATGGGATTGCAGATGTAAGATGGTGGCTAACCTGGAGGCTAAGCAGTTACCTACTGACTTAAAGATGGTAGAGAGTGATGATGACCAAGTATTCTTTGTCACACAAATGCGACCATGGGCTCAAAGACAAAGTATGCCTCAAGATCCTTTGACTTTCAATAATCCTTATTCTAATTACAATAACCAATGGCAACCTACATATGACCCATCACCACCCTGGAATACTTCTCAATCACACTAGCCTAACTATCAGAGTCCTCAATGGCAATCTCCTCAAGGAGGTTGGTAGCAGCCACAATGACAATGGACTCCACCCCCAAGTAACTGGCAGTAGAACCCTCAATGAAGAAGTCCATAGCAATGGTAGAACCAATCCTTAGGATCTCTGCAGTTTCAATAGCCACAACCTCAGGCCCTCATGCCACCTCCTGCAGCACCTGTAGCAAATACTGGCCCTCTAAAAGAAACCCCTATGCCTACTCAACCATTGTCAAATCCTAATAATAAGTAGCAACAACAACAACAACCTATGTATTTTGCAAAAGCCAATCACTATCTAGCTTATGCCCTGGATATTCACGATATCCATCTCAGGTCAGGAACCACTCTCCCTGCTCCATAGCCACCTATAATAACAGAGATTCCAAACTCTACCTCTAAGAAACTTATTGATCCTACAGAACATATACCTATATCTGATACTATCTCTAAGGAGTCTGTCCTGCAGCATTAGGCCAAACCACCTTTTCCTCAGAGATTGCAAATTACTACATCCAATTCTATGGAAGAGCCTACCTTTGATATTTTGGATCAGTTAAAGAATGTACACATTCAAACCCCCCTTTTTCAAGCCATTAAAGATGTTCCAATTTATGGAAAAGCCAATAAGGAGGCCTATTTGAAGAAACTAGGAAGAACGAAAAAGGATCCCCAAACTATCCATGTTCTAGGACAGTTGGCAGATATTATGTTAGGGAAGGAAGTCATTCCAAAATATACTGACCCTGGGAGTCCTGTGGTACAAATAAATATTAATAGCAAGATAGTAAAGAATGTTTTGATTGACCTTGGTGCAACCATCAATGTAATGACCAAGAATACAATGGAGTATTTGAATATCTTAAACATTCAGTCTACACCTACCATCCTACAGCTTGCCAATAGTTGCATTGTAAAACCTGATGGAATGGTAGAAGATGTTATTGTCATCCTTGAGTCTTGGGAATACCCAGTAGATTTTACCATATTGTCCACTAAGGCAAATTTGGGAGGATATCCTATCATCCTAGGTAGACCATGATTAGCCACAACTGATACTTTTATAGGATGTCATTCAAGAGACATGACAATTTCTGATGGCCAGTCAAGAAAGAAATTGGCTTTATACCCACCTACTTAGTCTCAACCAGACTTGTCTCAACCAATTTGGCCAGATTTAGGAGAGGAAACTGAAGAAGTCAATTCATTGGCTCAACTAATGATGCTGCAAACTAATCTATTTTCCTAGCTTTAGAGTAAGGATGACCTACTTTTACACATTTTGCAGTTCAACTCTGATTTGAGTAGCCCATTTGTTCCAGATAACTATCTTTAGTAGTGTTTCTTGTAGCAACTAAATTTTGAGAGCCTGTCACCTAAATCTCCTACAGTTTATCATATTTTTCTTCCATATAAAATACAAACACCACCATTATCAACAACCGCCATGAATGATCTTATCAAGCAAGTAGAAGTGTCTCTAGGCCATTCTTTGAATATCAATAATAAGCTTCCTCAATCTCAACAAGTTGCCCTAGTCACAACGTTACAAGAAAAACATAGAGCTTTTGCATGGGACTATGGGGATATGAAGGGAATAGATCCTCAACTTTGTACTCATAGGATCTACATTAAGGAATATTTTTCACCTATCAGGCAGCCTCAAAGAAGGATAAACCCAACACACAGGAAAATAGTTAAAATAGAGCTCCAGAAATTGTTTGATGCTAGTTTTATCTACCCCATTTTAGAAAGTCAATGGGTGTCTCCATTAGTGATTGTTCCTAAAAAAGGTGGAAAATGGAGAGTTTGTGTAGAATACAAGGAGCTGAACACAACAACTAAAAATGATCACTTTCCACTGCCATTTGTTGACCAAGTGTTGGACTCATTGTTTGGTAAAAAGTATTTCTCCTTTTGGGATGGATATAGTGGTTATAATCAAATTAGAATTACCCCTGAGGATCAAGACAAAATAACTTTTACCAGTCCATGGGGCACTTTTTCCTACTCTGTCTTACATTTTTGACTGTGTAATGCACTTGCAACATTTCAAAGGGCAGTCATCAATATTTTTGCTAACATTTCTCATGATTCTATGGAAATCTACATGGATGACTTCACTACTTATGGAGTTACTTATGAAGAAGCATTAGCCAATCTGGAAAAAGTGTTGAAAAGATGTAAGGAGAAAAATTTGTCTTTGAATAGTGAGAAATGCTTTATGATGATACAAGAGGGAATTTTTTTAGGCCATCATATCTCTCAAGCAAGAATTCAAGTTGATCATACAAAAATTGTAGTTATTCTAACTTTGCAAACACCTATGAAACAAAAGGATGTTTGAAGCTTCCTAGGACATGCTGGATATTATAGAAGATTCATCAAATATTTTAGCAAAATAGCCAGTCCATTAAATGCTTTATTGACAAAGGATTCTAAATTTACCTAGACTGAGGCCTGTGACAAATATTTCTTGAAGCTTAAGAATTTACTTACTCAAGCACCTGTTCTTCAACGACCGAAGTGGATTCTTCCTTTTCATATACACACAGATGCTTCTGATTATGCCACAGGGGCAGTTTTAGGACAGAAAGAGAATTTCATTGAGCATGCCATATATTTCATTAGCAAAAATATTCAAGGCCCTAAATTAAACTATATTGTCACAGAGAAAAAATTGCTAGCAGTTGTGTATGCCCTAAACAAGTTTTGATATTATGTCACTGGTTACCAAATATTTGTTCATATAGATCATGCAGCAATAAGGTACCTCATGAATAAGCTTGCCATATCTGACAGATTAGCAAGATGGCTCCTATTGTTGTAGGAATTTGATATCACAGTTATTGATAAGCCAGGCCAGGCTAATGTAGTGGCTTTTTTCTTGTCAAGACTTCAAACAACTACACTTGCCACTCTTGAGGTAATTGATGATAGATTTCCTAATGAACATCTATTTTCTATTGCTGCTCAAACTCCATGGTATGCAAATATTGTAAATTATTTAGTAGCAAACAAGATTCTAGCTCACTTCTCACCAAAGGAAAAGAATATTATTGGTTGAGAAAAGTTTTAACTTTTCATGGATTGTAGACTGTTTATTTTACACAGGACCTGACCAAGTCATGAGAAGGTGTGTTAGGGAAGATGAGACCTCTAAAATTTTGTATGCCTGTCATGATAAGCCCTATGGTGTGCATTTTGCAGCCAAGAGAACAGCTATGAAAGTGCTTAATACAAGATACTATTGTCCCACACTACACAAAGATGCTACAACCTACACAAGAAAATGTGATAGATGTCAACACATGGGGAGACCAACAAGGTTTGACGAAATGCCCCTGAATCCACAAGTGGTAGTCTGTCCCTTTGACAAGTGGGGCATGGATTTTTTTGGGCCTATTGATCCTCCATCCAATTGATCCTCCATCCAATGGGAAATCATACATTTTGGTGTGTACTGATTATGTAACCAAGTGGGTGGAAGTAAAAGCAATGACACATGCCCGTGACAATAAAGTTCCTGAGTTCCTGTATGAGCATATTTTTACAAGGTTTGGAGTCCCAAGGGAATTTATTACTGATTAAGGAGCTTAATTTACATCCAAATTAATCACTGCATTGATGAATGATTACAAGATCAGGTATAGAAAGTCTAGCCCCTATCACCCTCAAGCCAATGGTCAGGTAGATGTTACCAATAGAGAAATTGAGGCAATCCTTACAAAGACAGTCCAATTACAAAGACAATTCAATTACAGAAGAAGGATTGGAGCAGCCACTTTCCTGAAGCAGTCTGGGCCTATAAGACAACATGGAAAACAACTACAGGGTTTACTCCTTTTGAATTACTCTATGGTAAGACTGCCATGTTACAAATAGAGTTTGAGCATAAAAACTTGAGGACTACTCTCGAACTTAACATTGATATCATTGAGGGTCAAAAGGAATGCCTCCTACAACTGAATGCATTGAATGAGATGGGGAAAGCTACCCTGCAACATACTGAAACTATCCAATAGCACAGAAAAAATGGCATGACAATCACATTCAAACTAAGCAATTCTTTGCTGGTGATTGAGCATTGCTCTATGATTCCAAGTACAAGGAAAATCAAGGTAAGCTAACGACATGATGACTTGGCCCTTATGAAATTGAAAATGTGTTTGATAATGGCTCAGTGGAGTTGAGTACAATAGATCCAATTTGATTCAAGCTACTAGTTAATGGAAACTGTCTTTGGTTGTATCATAAACCAGCGTCCAAAGAAGAATTTATGGAGCAGTTTGTTTCAAATGCGGCCACTGATCTTCCTGCAGTGAAAGGCTTTTGTCTTTCTCCTACATCATCTCTTTGAATTCCACGTTGCATGCCCATAATAAAGGTTTCCTTTTTAAGGGAGCCACTTTATCCACTTTTTATCCATCACCACCATTCATTCCCTTTTCTTCCACATCATCCATCATGTCGTACTGCCCTCATTCATGGTTTCTATTCCAACTGTCATTTCATGGTGCGTTGTGATCTTTCCTAGCACATACGAGCATTAATTAAAAGGTACACAATATCTTTTGTTATCACATTATTTATTTATTTCATTAATTCATCAACTGTTATGTACATATCAGTCATTATCGCCCATTTTTCGCCTATCCTTTCGCACATGTGTGGACACATGTCAAAATTTAAGTAGGGGGCAGGATAATCCATTTCAAACCTTTTCTTATGTCACTATCACAACTAATAAGATACTTTTATTCTTCTTATACTTCCCAAATATGGCTACATGTTTTATCTAAACAACATTAACTACTTGATATGAGTAGTTCATAATAATCATTACATGCAATTATCTTTCGAGTCATTCTTGGAAAAGAAGAGAAAGTGACAGTAAGATAGAAAAAAGAAAAAAGAATCAGAGCAGAAGAATTTTCTTTTGAATTTTTAGAAAAGGTTTGAATTTTTGGAATCTTAGGAGAGGTAATTTGTGAATATGGGTGGTCAATTGGTAAGAAATGAGCCTATAGCTCATAAGCTCTTAACATAGAATCCTCAAACAATTCAGGCATTTAGTAATTGTGGTTGGCTAAACTATTTTCTGAAGTTAGATTCTTTCAATGAGGAAGCTGCTGGTGAATTTTTAAGAACTCTTTCAGAAGGGGAAGCTTCAGTATGGGGTCTGGCAGTGGCTATAACAGAAGAATGAATTGTTGAAGCAATCGAGCTTCCTACAACAAGAGAAAATTTATCTTCAAATGTTGTTTCTGCTAGGGCAGAGTTTATAGTACCAACTGATGGACCCTTGGAGGTCTCTAAACAAGGATGCAAACAAGTGTCATTGCCCTTCCCATATTCAGAATATGCTATATTTATAATTAGGTATTTAACCTGTGAGGGATGCTTCTCTTATTTATATTCCTACCATTTTAAATTATTGAGCCATATGAGTCATGGGTTAGTTGTTAATGTCCCAAATTTCTTGTTAAATCTTTTAAAACTAAGTGCCCATGAAACCCAGAGGGGAAGGGACAACTCGATTTCCCATCATGCCCGCATTAAACTACTGATTGACTGTTCCATAAGGGATATCTCAACCCTTTCTTGGCAAGAATTTGTTGCCCAAAAGGGTCTGCAACTTCCAGAACCTCCTAGAGCAATCCCTGTAGCACCTACCCCTGCAACATCTATTCCTGTGGCCTCCACACCAGAACCCTATACTAGAGTACAGACCAGGTCTGCTAGTAGAAGAGAAAAAGGAAAAATAAAGGTAGTAGAGTCATCTAGGGAAGAGAAAATCCCTGAGTCTAACCCTCATGTTCAAAGACAACAGTGTCCCTCTCCTGTAGCACCTTCTCCTGTAGTAGTTCCTCCTGCAGCAACACCTATTTCCATTGCAGTTTCACCTTCATCTTCTTCTATTGATTCTGAACCCTCTAGGCAAGTTAGGAAGAGGAAAGCCACGAGAATGCCTCCTACAGCTTCCACATTGCTAAAAAGAGTTTCAGCAAGGAAACAACATAAAGTCACCTCAACGACTGCTCAACCTAAAGTTATAATAATTTCTAAGGAATCTAAAGAACTCAGTCATGATGATTCTCAAGATGTACCTGAGAATGTTCCACATAGCCCACCTATTGTTTCTGAGGACATGCAAAATGAGCCAATGGAATTTGATGAAGCACAACATGATAGTAATGAAAGGGGAATGCCAAATCTTGATGACTTGGCTGAGGTAGCTAGGAAAATTTTTGAGGAAGTACAATCTCCTCCTGCACAACAACAAGAATTCTTCCTGTAGCAAGAGGAAGAATAGATTGAACAATTAGAAGTGTCCAATGACACACCGTTACACCCTGTAACTTGTCAGGCAATGGTGGTTTATAAGAAGATATTTTTTATTGAATTTTTGGAATACCTTAGGACCACATGGAGACCAGTCACATTTCAAACCTTGAGTTTCTGCCACTTAGCCAAGACTAAAATTCAAAAAAATCTTTGGGAGGAAGAGAAGAAGAAACAGAAGAGAGAAATTGAAAGGAAGAAACAAGAAATCCAGGAGATGAAAAAGAAAATGGATGAAATGATGAAAATAACTGGTAAGATTGTGGAGTGTAGACCACCGCCTAGATTCTATGCCATGTGCCTAAAGGAACAATTTCTTTGGTTTCAATTAATGAGAATTTCAAGGAATTTAGATCCTGTTATTAAGACAGCCAAAGAATTTTATGATGCATACCAAGTGGCTCCTAATTGGCTAAAGAATTCTTTATGTGAATTTTATTTGCATGGATTGATAATTCCCTCTAAAGCAGAGTGGAATCCACTTCTTTATATTGGTGATATTCATTTGAGGTCACTTATGTCATGGGTAGCTAATGAAACAAATTATGGAGAACAATTGGAAGCCTACAAAGAAGCTGAAAGGGATAAGCCTCTACCACTGCGATCATAAAGTACAGATCCCTACAAAATACTGAAAACTTGGCTCACCAATGCATATGGGTTTAGCAATCAAGCAGAAAGAGTAAAAATATTTGATGTCAGAAAGCAAGTGTATGAGGAATTCAAAAGCCAACCGTATCTTTTTTGGAAGCTTGCCTCTTCTAGAATTGAAAAGATATGGGAGAAATTGACTATTGGACTAAGGAAATCTGAGCCACATAGTCCCCTGAATTTTGAAGCAGCCCTTGGAAGGACAGAGAAGTACATACAGCTTGGTCTTCAGAAGAGGTTCGAGTTATGGTTGCCAATAACATTTTGACCTCTGGTTTTAATGTGGCCACTTTATCCCTATCGAGCTACAAATGTTAATAAGGATACAGAAACCCTCAGATATGAAAGATGGAAAAATTTTAGAGGTTTCTATTATAAATTTGGGACTATGCCAAAAAGCCATACTGCTCCTACAGATTTCAGGGAAACAACCAGGAAACTTAATGCTGGTGGACCATCATTAGGTTAAGTAGGGGGTAGATGATGAGCTTAGGATATGCTCATAATTCGAGTATCATGATGTATTTTTAATATCTCTACTCTTACTGCTAATGGATGTTTTAACTATGTGATTAAAAACTTTTTTTTTCTAAAAATGGGTAGTATCTAGTAGCAATACATTCCTATAGTCTTGTAGCCTAACATCTCGATGTGTCTTATTAATTACCCTATTTGACCTTCCGAATGACTGGTATAATGCATATGGTTTTTGAATAATGAAATAGATTTAATATGTGATTAATGAATGTATTGTTTTGTTTGCCATGCATGATTTCTTTCACCTCTGTCACCTTGTGCATCGCAGGTTGTTGAAGGGAGCATGAATGAGTCAAGCGCAACGGATCTCGGCCCTGTAGTAAAGTCCATTTCCAGCACGATGTCGAGGAAGTTGTTCTAGCGAAGACTCTCTGACTGGGTCATTGGGAAGAAACTTTGATCATTAATCTAGGAAGAGTGGAATGCTAAATTATCTCTGGATCGTGTTGAATGGATATGCTTTCATTTATGAGAAGTTTGTTCCTCGGTTTCAAGATACATTTTATGTCCACGTCTTTCTCTGTTAGTTAGTTAGTTGTTTTTCTAGTTTAAATAAGTGTTCCTCCTATGCAAGTGAGCAAGCATAGCATGTAAAAGTTAGTATGATAATGAGAAGCAGAATATGTAAGAGTTAGTATTATGATAAGAGATAGAGTTTTGTGTTAGTTTTCATATGAGCAGAACAATGTATATCATTATGAGTTTATGAATAAAAGTTGATGAAATTCTAAGTTCAATTCTTGCATAGCTGGTTGATGCTTGCTAAGGGTGCCCACTTAGTAAGTATCTATAGTTAGTTAGTTGTTTATCTTCTATTGATCATAAGTTAGATTTCATTTTGAAAAGTTTCAGTGCAAACTCAGTCTTATATTGTTCTTGCGGCATCGGGAATCCATCCATGTGTTTGTTCCTGTAGCATAAGGCCAGTTCATAGTTTGTTTATTAAGTAACAATTGTCGTGATGTCTGCTTTGATTAAGTTATGCTTAATTTAAGAAATATTTAGATTACATTCCTATAGCATAAGTAGAATTCCTTTCATACATTTATTTCTAGTAAATCGTGACTCAAACTAGTTCTTAGTGCACATACGTGCCGCTCCATTTCAAGTATACGTTCCTTGGTTTGAAAAGTAAATGAATGACCATAAGAAGATGTTAGTTGCCTGTAGAATGTCCAATTCCTAGGTTAGATTTTCCATGACTTTTATATCCTTTTGTGGGCATGACCAATTTTGTTGTGTTTTGAAGCTTTGATTTTTTGTCCCAACACTTATTCACTTTTCACTAAGTGTTGCCATCAATGCCAAAGGGGGGGATTGTTGCCATATGGCTTTGGGAGATTTTTTTTGGTTGCTAGTGGTGTCATTGATGGCGACTAGAGTGTTCAGTATGGTCCATAGTTTAGAAGTAGCTCATTCCAACAGGTAAAGTAGAAGACAATATTCTACTGGCAGAAAGTAGAAAGAAAAAATTATCCGGTTGGTAAGTTGATCTGAATACTTCACTAGATCATTATTTTGTTGTGTGGATCTCTAGGGAAGATTCTCAAGAATATATGTTACATGATTGGTAATATTTACAATGTTGCATTAATCGGTGTACGAGTTTGAAGATTGGGTAGAATGACTAATTGTTTATTTTCTCATTATGGCTGACCTAGTGTATATAGTGTGTCGCAGATGTATAAGGAGTAGTTGTTTCAACTATTTCTTATGCTGATAATTTTTATTTGGTTCGCTACTATAGTATAGCCAACTTGTGTGGGTATGCATTAATTCTAAGTGGTGACTTTAGCTGGCATGTGGATGAATATTATGTCTTATGTGAAGCCAACATATAGAAATGTAATCCTTGTTAGCAGATATATATATGAGTTTGGTAATTTATTTTGCATAAGAAATATATGATATGAAGAAGAGTGAAAGTGTGCAAATCTATGTAGTGCAAAGTAGATGTATGTGCGAATATTAGAAGGGTTTTAGAAGGGAAAAAGGAAAAAGTGGTTTTGTGTAAACAGAGTAGAGCAAAGCAGAGAAAAAGTGCAAATTGAACAAAAGGTCCATAATCTATTTTATGTGCTTCATTGGAACTGAATCCAGACATTTGGAGATGCTATTTTATTAGTTCAACTTTTTTTGTATTCTAAAATATTTTGTAAGGCAACGAGCCTTTCTTATTTTGAGTAGTGAGCTCCAGGCAATGTGGCTGAATGCAAGTGCATTCCCTTTTGATCATACTTTTAACAAAGTATTTATTGTGGACTAACATCCACTGTGGTTTTTCACCTAATAGGGTTTCCACATAAAAATATTGGTGTTATGGTGTACACATTTTCTCTTTAATGTGTTTGCATGTTTCCTTTTGTTTATATGTTGTGGATGCTATTAAAGTTTAATATTGTTGTTGA
This sequence comes from Sequoia sempervirens, assembly GCA_007258455.2. Lineage (NCBI taxonomy): Eukaryota > Viridiplantae > Streptophyta > Pinopsida > Cupressales > Cupressaceae > Sequoia > Sequoia sempervirens. The sequence continues at coordinate 216,321,789 of VDFB02000017.1, forward strand.
TAGTTTAAGATTTGATTTGAAATTCAAATATTGTGGAACACTGATTCACCCCCCCCCTTCTCAGTGTTCCTAGTATCCAACATGTCCTTCTATTCAAAGTGATCAACATTCAGAGAAGGAAATGACACAATTTGAACTCTATTCGCACACTGATAGAAGTAATTTTGATCCTTATGGCAAGGCTATGAAGCAGGCCAATAGAACTTTCAAGCATAAGGACCACATTGAAGACTATTGGGAAAGTTTATGCAATGAATTTGAAGGTATAGGAAGGAGGTTCTCAAGGCTTCCTTTGAAGTCAATCAATATAAAGTTGTGGAGGTGCTATATTTAGTATAGGATGATGATGCAAACTTGCTTCAACACCATGACTTTGAACCTTATAGAAGCACGCCATTGCCTCCAGTCAATTGGTTTAAAGAAGAAATCACAAGTTTGAATCAGGTTACTAAACCGGTGAATAAGTATTGTATATTATGGGTGAAGCAAAAAGTATTGGAATTGGAGGCTGAAGGTGCCAAGCTCACCTATGATGTAATGGGAGACTTGGAGTCTCACGATGAAGAAGAAACTGAAATCAATAAAGTGGATAAAGCTTCTCAACCTCATGAGGAACATGCACATGAAGAGGTGGATAAACTAGTGTTCATCAAGAGGAGAATAAGGATCTAGGTATAGTGAAACAAGGAGAGAATCCATCTCCTAAGAATAAAAGAGCTCCTCAAGTTGGCACTATTTTTCAAGAAGGTGAAACCCCAAAACTAGTGAGGAAAAGAAGAATAATCATAGAGAGGAAAAAGGTTGCCAAGGAAAAGAAAAGTGAAGCTACCACAAATTCTCCCTCTACAAAAAAGGTGGTGGATTTGGAGAGTTTAGGGGAAAAGCTATAGGTATATGTTAGGATAAATTCTCCTAAACAAAAGGCTGCTCTAGTAGAGGAAGTAAGAATTGTAGAGGAGGAGGTGCAGGTTTTTGAAGAGGCACCTATTGATGATGCAAAAGAGAGAGAATCTACAAGATTATACATGTGGCCATTCTAATAATAGATAACTTTAAAGATGAGGTTAGGCCATTAGATTATAAGGTGCAAAAAATCAATCTAGGGCCTACAACTAAGGAACAAGAGAAAGAAGATTTCAAGGAATCCTCTCAAGCAATTTTGAGGAGATTAGATTAAAAGACAGAGGAGAAGGAAAAACTACAAAAGAAATTGAATGATGTTTATAGATATGTACAACACTTGATGAAGCCTCTGTAGTCAATGGGAAGTGAAGGAATTGTGCCAGAAGGATTGTTGCCTAAGGAGGCTGTGTTAGAGATAGAGAAGTTAAAATCCTCAATACACAATGCACATGAATGGCTATACAGAATCTGTAAGAGAGGGGATGAATGAATTGAGAATATTTTTGGTATCTATGCTGAAGAAACTAAATTTCTTGAAGATATTTCCTAGTTTGTTTTAGACTGCAACAAAGTTGATGACACAATTGTGGAAGAGTTTAAAAAGATCCTCCAGGTACCTAAGGAAGAGTTGGCTAAAATGAATATTTTTACATCAGACGACATGGCCAATATAATGGAATGGCTTGAGGTGAGGAATTATAGAAAGGAACTCTTGTCTAAGGCCTTGAAGAAGATGACAAAAATTGCAAGGCAAGACGAAGGAGATACATGACAATTGCATTACTTTTTTAGAAATAATGACTAGAAGGAGAAAGTTTGGTGAGAAAAATATGAACATAAGCAGGTTGCAGGGGTGGTGGCATGAAATTTATGCCCCTTCTGATGGTGCACCAATTGATAAGGATCATTTAGATGATTCAACCATATACATCTCAAAGCTAGAGAAATATCATGAGCTATAGGAGGATATTTTTGAAAAGAACCGAGGCCGACCTAGATGAAACCCCAAGCATTAAATGAATTTTTTTATTTTATTAAAACTTTCTTGGCCAACCTAGCTTGGATGACCTTTGATGTAAACCCTAATTTGAGCCAACCTTGTGAGGGAATTGTCTATAAATTGAGGATCTTGCCTCATTTGTGGGGGTTAGGAAAAATTAAGTGATAGTTGCAAGAGCTAGAGCGAAGTTAGGATTTAGTATTTTTAGAGAGCAAGTGTTGTTATAATGAATACCGGTATTGATGTAACATTGGGTGATTCAATATAAGTAAAGTTATTGTTCTTTGGTGATATTTTTTGTGTTGTTTCATCTTGCATGGTTCTTGTTATTCCATCTCTTTGAGATTTCTTTGAGATTATTAGTTACATGTTAGATTTTAGATTTATATGTGATGCAAAGGTGTTTATGGTTTGATATTTGAAGTGTTTGAGCAATCGTTGGTCCATTCTTTTAGCAACTTGCTAATTGTAAGTTGTTGTGTAAAGTTAGCCTGAGGCCAATATTTGTGTGCTAAATTCAATTATGGGTATTTATTCATTTCAATTGAAAAATAGGATTGATTTGGGTGGATGCTTCATAATATGAAAATATTTAATTCCTTAGAAGATTGCACTCTTTCTGTGATATTGTAAATTAGATCTAGGTTAAATAGGATTTGGTTTTGAGGGATTGGTCTAGTTTGAGTGTTTAATCATTTGCATTGTTGATCTTAGGAATTAGTTTATTTTTGAAATCTCTTTGAACCCTTGTATTTTGTTATTTCTTTTAAAATATGAGTTAGATTTAGGAATTAAAGTATCACTACATTATAAGATATGATAAGTTTGAAAGTTCAAGCATTTGGTTCAAGTAAGGTCCCTTTGTAATTACCAAGATTTTCAAACATTATCTGAGTTATTTATGCATTATCGAGAATTGACATTAGAGACCTTGGGGTTATCTCTTGAGGCTTCTTGATAGAGATTTACCTTTCAAGAGAGCTAAAATATCATACTCCCTCTCAATTATTGCTGTACAAAAAAAACCATTAACAAGTTGGTCATGCTACCCTCGGGTGGCCATCAACTTTGCAATTAGTTGGACAATCTCCACACCTTGATCCTAATAAGCGTCTGTAGGCATGCAACCGGCTCAAAGCTGGGGGCATGACGTCCCATAGATGTTAGCTAGTATTCCTTGAGAACTGATGCCTAAATCTGCATAGTAGGGGAAACCTATAAAATACATTGAGCTATGAGCCCAGTGCATCCCTATGGGTCCTCTACAACCAGAGAGAAATAAAAAGGTATTAGTTTCACATCACATGTATAGATACATACATCATAAGCGAAAAACTAAAAGTATAGAAACATAAACAACATATCATGTATACCTAGGTCCCTTGGATGCCAAGATGGATTAAGGTGAGGATCAGTGCTAGGGCCTACACCACCAACATTGGTGGCCACTCATGGTGCCACTAGTGCTGCAGCTGTAGTAGAAGATTGTGGTGTTGAAGAGACAGGTGTAGTTGCTGGAGGATTCGACCTCCTCTGTGGCCTCAGCCTTAGTGGTGCCACCTCCTCCTCCTCCATGGCCTATTGTCGACCTCTCCTCCTATCATGTAGTGGCTAGGAGGGAAAGTCCTTCTATCGACCAAGATCCCCTCTCAGAGAATCCTCTCCAAATGCAGGAGCATGATAGTGCCTCTCCCACCACGATGTGAAGTCAACTGCTACCCCAACATTATCTACCATCGATATAGGCAATAGATCATGGTTGGTCTCATCATTTGAAACTTGCATTATCATCCTCAATGAGCAGCATGTCAGACAACAGACCATACCAGTAGATAATGATGAGACCAACCATGATGATGAGACCAACCAATAGATCATGGTTGGTCTCATGCATTAATAGGACTACAACGCTCATTGAGGATGATAGTGCAAGTTTCAAATGACTTGTGCACCTCACCAATAGAAAATCTTAAAAAATGCATAAAAATTCACAACAAACAAGAGTTTGTGGCCTACCTAGTCCACCTCGTGACCATTGGAAATGCTCCGGTGTAGCTACTCCAACCTCAGCTCCTCATACTCTCTCCTGCTCAACATTTTTCTGACTTTTCTCTAACAAAATTCAACAATTTTCTCATGGTGAATAGTTAAAATGACCCTTCTAGGGTCCCACCTAGGTATACATAAGCCCCCCGAGGCCCATTTCTCCTAGAGCTTGTGGCTTCTCGGTTACTCTTGAATTTTCCCCACTAGGCTAGGGGAAATCTTAGGAGGGGGCATAAGGTCATCTCTTGATAATATTTTTCTTTTGAATCAATGATTTTTTTCTTGATCATTCCTCACTCCATGGTAGCTTTCATCTAATCTTTCGAGGATGACCTAAAAATTGAGTTTGGCAGATTAGAACCTTGGACAATTTTTTGCAACCGTTCTGATACTGTTTGTTGAGCTCGGATGTAGGGGGAACCTTTAGTTCTAATTAAATCATCTATAGTAGCAACTATGGTCTCTCTCTGTTGGAACATAAATCCATAAAACTCAAAATGTTGGATAATTTTTTTCTTTTTCTACTTTAGTGAGGCGGATTTATCCAAAATCGAGCCCACTAAAGTGGGGGAAAAATGTAATATCGTAGAATTGCACCTAGGGGAGAATCTATATTCTGACATTTATGCCTAGCATTTATGACACCCTAAGATATTAATGACAAAATCAATGGGTCATAATTTCATGATTCTAACTCCATGTGGGCAAGTGGCTGAGCAACAGAAGCTTGGTGATGCATTTTTTGAGAATATAGGCTTTGGAAAAATGCACGACACATAGATGTTTGCGCAACATGCTAACTCCGTATCTATTTCCCAAGTTCAAAACATAGAATTTGGAAGGTTAACCCTTGAGACATGTGTCTTAGAAGTTACACTCAAAAAGTAATAGCTCTTTGTTTCCCTTGCAAGAATTAAAACCTCTTTTTTCCCCTCATTTGAGGGTTGGAAGACATCACACTAGCTCTCTCCACTTGCTCAAACTTTGAGATCTCCTCATCTTTGATAGCAATACACTCACAGGAAAATCCATGCCAAAATGAGGTCCTCCCAGCAGCAACAGAAGCTCTCAAGCAAGGACTTAGTGATGCGTCTGTGTGCTTCAGAGAGGGCCTTGGCTAGTGGGTAATGCTCTCTCTCCCTCTCACTTTCCTTTCATACTCATTTATTTACTACTTTATGGTGCAAGTTCTACTCTTGAGTAGGTATTTCTTTCACCACATGCTTATCATGGTGTGGGTTCTAATCCTAACTGGGTATTGCTTTCACCACATGCTTTGTTTACTCCTTGAGAACTCCTTTCCAAATTGGCTATCTATGGAGGTGGGAACACCAAAATGGGGTCTGACTGAGGAAGGCCCCTACACATCCATCCAACAACTTTGTCCTTGGTATTTTATGCGTAAGTCATGAAAAGGAGCTTGGAGTGAAGATTTGAACATCTAGAGAAAGGTAAGCTTTCCCCAAGCATCCTTGTGTTCATTTCATTTTTTGGCTTCCTAATTTTTTAGATAGTCCCGCACAGACTACTCCTGAGTTTGGAAGTAGGATTTTATTTTTTCTATTGAGTTCCTAACTTCTCTATTACTTAGGATGCCAGTGCCTCTTTCAAATGATAGTGCACCACACTGGCATCCTAGAACTGTGCTTACATCTTATGACCGAGAGCTCCCTCTTCTAAGACAAGAATCCTTGAGTCTTTCTCCCTCATGATGACTGATAGTTTTTGTTTGAAGCATAACTAAATCTCAGTTCTCTATTGCTTTATTAATTTGTTATTATGAGGTGTATAAGGGCAGTTCATTCCTTGGTGATATCTCGAGAAAGGAGAGACCCATGTGTAGCGAATCCCTCTTATATCATAATTAGTTCTCATGAGGACTAGCAAGTTGTGTTATGCCAAATTATTCATGAAACACATGGCTCCACTGGAAAGCAAGGTGTGCTATTATAGGTGGCCATGTTAACAAGGGGTGGTCAAGTTAATGACTTAACAAGCTCCATTATGCTAAATACATGAACTCTTTTGCAAAAGATCACCTTGGGGGGTGCAACAAAACTTCACCTCAGGGTGTGTAACAAAACTCACCTCAAGGGGTGCATAAAACTCACCTCAAGGAGTGCAACAAAAATAACCTTAGGGGGTGTAACAAAAATCACCATAGGAAGCTTGGAATTAGATAGAATACTCTCAATAGCCTCTATAGAGATAGAGGCTATTGGTAGGAATACATCTAAACTCTCAGTTGCCTCTATCATACTCTTATTTAATAGGCAATTAGGAATCAGATAATAGGTCTTGATAGAGGCTAGTAATAGGATTCTTTCATATGAAGATAAGCTATTAATAGATAATAGGAAAGAGGCACCCAAGGGTTTCTATGTCCGAGATAGGGTTTTTGGAAATTCAAAATATGATTTTGTGTTACATTGCTTAAGGACTCTGATTCTAGGGTGTGTGCAGGATCATCATGAAAAAATGAGACCTTAAGTGGCAAAAAACTCAAAAAAATCAAAGCTAGGCAACTTGATGTAAAAATTTGAATAAATTATCTATATTATTTCAAAAATATGTAAGAATATAATCTGTAGGAAATTGAATGTAATTTCTAAAATACTAGGTTTATTTTAAAAAAATATATCTATTTGGTGAAAATTTGAAATTTCAATGTAGTAGTACTTAAATTTCTAGGAAAAAAAAGTAGGTGTTTGTCTGACCACCCTAACCACAATAAAATGATAATATATTTTTATAATATTTTAGATTTAAGTAAAGTACTCATGTCTCGATGTAGTGCATTTTTTTTGTATTTATTTTCTAACTAAGTAATTAATTATGAATTTTTATTACAACTTTTAAAAATATAAAAAATTGTATGTCGACCACCTTAACTTGGTCAAAATTCATGAAAATTTTTTTTTTTTTTAATCCTATAGTATGCAAAACATAGAATGTGATGCATGTTTTGGATTCAAAAGTGTGATACCATTTGAAAGCTATAGATATTTTTCAATCAACCTATAATTAGGACTTTAGTCATAATTCAAATAGAAAATGAATAATAATTATTTATTAAATTCAAAGTAAAGGATAATCTATATTGGTGGAAAGTTGAGAATCTCCTTTAAAAACCCTTTTTCTTTCATCAATTTTGTGTAAAAGAAATTTGTTAGCCACATACCCTATACATACCCATCATATCGCCACTTTTTGGTCATCATGATCCTGCACATACCTTCTACTTGGAACTAGTTGTAACAATGAATAATTTTCTATAATTTTCTTAATTTATGCCAATGCAAGTATGTAATAGTATTTGAATGAGAAATGATAATTTTGAATGCAACTTTCTAATCTAAAATGCACAAATTGACTAATTTTAAGATGTCTAAATATGAGAATGATGATTTTTATGCAATTTTGAAACAAAACAATACAATTTTTTCTTCCTCTTATCACTTTTTGAACTAAATGAAGGATTCCCAATTTAATGAAACTAATAATGTCAAAACATAATTTTCGAAGAAAAAACAAAATGGAAACATAGAGACATAGAAGTGGGAAAAAATTAGATAATGCAAGTTTACAAGGACAAGGGTGCCCTAGGGCATCTGGGTCCTTGATAAGGGTTCTAAAAATTATAAATTAAAATGTTTAATATGCATTCCAAAGGTTCTAATTCTATATAGAAATAGGTCTACAATTGAGTATTTTCCTAGAATTTTCCAAATTAAGACTATGTGATGCAAATAGAAATGTGTGACAATGTAAATGACAATTATGAATAGGGACACTAATATAAAATTTAAAATTTGAATGTTAAGATGGACACTAACATATTAACAATTTGTGCCTGAAAGAATAGGGGGATCCATTTTCCCTTGGGTGAACGGGTCCTAGCCAAATTCTCAAGGAAATCTATTAATGGGAAAAATATTAATTTCTTATGCTTGTTCAATGCTTGTAATCTCTTAAAAAGTGGTACAAATGGGTTATGGAATGCATAATTTTAGGAAATTAGGGACCTAATTAGGCTTAATAATTTAGGATGATCCAAAGATAGTGTGAAATTGTCATGGGTAACAATTAATGATGCTAAAAAAATATAACATATTTTATAGCTTGTAGCTTCAGATTTATTTTTTGGTTATCACTCATATGGTCTAGGCATGACATATTTTTTTAGTATGGATATCCTTATACAAAGGATAAGCCTCCACATCACATTATTTTATGAGTATATCTTCTCGAATTTGATTAATTTGGTTGACTTCAAGATTGGATTTATTCATTAACTTAGTTGAGCCTTATCCTCTAACAAGTTTGGTTATTTTGATGTCAATGTTAAATTATTGTATTTTATTTATCCATTTGCACCTTCTCCTAGTGAATTATTCTGATTAAATATATATTTAATTGCAAAATTAGGTACATAAGCCACTATTTTAGCACCCACTATATAATACCTAAAAAACTTCATAGCTTTTACAAGAGCATAGACTTGCTTTTCCATAATATCATACTTTAGTTCTACTAAATGGAGTGATTTTATAAAGAAGGAAATGGGTTGTTCACAACTAAAAAGGCTTAGAAAAATTAGGTGACTTGAATATCAATGCTTTTTAATAGCCACTTTGATCTTGTTGAATGTTTGAAAAACCTCATCTCCCCATGATATTGATTCTTTCTTTTTCAACATCTTGGAGATGGAGTTTGTGGATTCTAAAAAAATGGTAACAAATCTTGTAACAAAGTTTATTTATCCAAAAAATGATTGAATTTATTTCACTATCTTAAGAATAGGGATTTTTTCAATTGTTACCACTCTATCAAGATCAACTCTGATGCCATCTTTAGAGACAATAAGGCCTAGGATTTGTTGAATTCAAAAGAAAACTAAGAGGGGGTTGATTCATTTTTACCTTAAAACTTCAAAAACCACACAAACATTTAGATCCACATTAATTCAATTAACCTTTAATTTGTTAGAATGATTTATGATGAAAGAAGATAATAGAAATAGAATCAAAGAAATGTCATGAATAATGAAACAACAAATTTACATGGAAAACCTAAGAAGGGAAAACCACAATGAAGATTAGATCACAATATAGTAATATTAACACCAAATACAATAGGGATCACTATTGGAGGGATCACTACCCAAAAGAAAGAAAGGATCATTTCCAAAATAGTAAAGAAGATAAAGAAGAGTGTTATAGTGAGAAATCTATCTCAGTGCAACTGAAAATTCCACCATAACATCATCAACACCTTCGTAGTCATCATGAATATTGTAGACACCTTCTACTCACTGCATCCAGTCATCTAACACATGAAAGATTGCACTACACTGCACAAATTCATACCTCACAGCTCTACAATTAGCATCATTCACATCACACTCATCTATCTTATCATCCCTCAATAATTCAACTCATATTTATACCATATTCAACCTTGAAAATATTCTCCAAGATCAGCTATTCAACTCAATTGTGTAAATTCAAATTATCTTAGCACCAAAACATTCTTGTGGTGGAAAGGAATGAAGGCAAACAAAAACACACTTTAGCTATACCTAAATCCACTCATACATTCCATTCTGCACTTCCACAAACATTGAAGCAACTTTGTAATTAGTGTAAACACCCAAGGTCGACCAAACCTATTGTCAACACAATTAAATAGTTAAGTGCACACTTCCTCAAAACCAAAGACAACTCATGGAACACACACCATGCTTGAACATGATTTAGAATATTCCACACACACCTTGAAATCCACAAATTCCTTTACAAAAACCTTCACCTGAGGAATGTACACACCTAGTACACTCAAATAATTTTGTTATACACTATAACTCAATAAACCAGCTTGTAAAGCCCCGAACCTCAAAGAAATTCAACTAAAGAAAGGTACAAACACTATCAGTACCCTTATAGATCCACAAGACTAGAAACCACTTTGTGGATAAATGTGGAGCAAAAACATTTCTCCCAAACGCCTATACAATACACAATTCACACATTGGTGAATACAAATTCCTCTAAACAACAATCCAACACACCAAATTCATGGTGAGAAACCTCTAAAAACCTTTGATCAATATATCTAAACCACACAAGAAAATATTTGGCCTAGAATAAATGTGGAGCCAAAATAGAATGCTACCCTGCAACACAAAACACAAGTGTAACACATTGTTTCCTCCTTTTAGTCAAATTTTCTTAAAAGAACTTGGAAACCAAGCACCAAAGAACCATCCTTAATATCTTCAACTCTTCCTCATAATCACCAAGACAAATGTAACATAGAAACTCAACCATACATCCATAGAAAAAATCTTATCAAAGAAATACTAGAGGTTGACACTAATAACTTACTAATGACAACATAATGCAACTAATCAAGGCATCATCAGAGACAACATCAATTCAATATAAAATACTCACACTCTTGCAAAAATCTCCTTCTCATACATTTGACACCACAATCTCCTTCTCGTACAACTGACACCAATGACAACACCAATTTTTTTGACATTAATGACAACACCAATTGCACATACTTACAAAAATATACCCCTTTGTAATTGATGACAACACATGATGTGAAAAACCATCAACAATAAACACAACAACTATGATCCTTAATATTCAATATTTTTCTCCATACCAACTCATTTTCTCTATTGTTTTACTTTCTTTGATAGCTAACACTTTTCTTTTTTATATGACTATATCCCCCTTTGACAACTAAATTTTTTTCACATTGCTCTCTCTCCCTTTGACATAAATGGAAAAGGGAATAAATATTTGCATCATTAATTCCCCCCTTTCACCACTGCTCTACAACTTCCTTTCCTTTACTACTCTACATACTCCCCTTTATGAGCATACACCAAACTACATCAATTAGCAATGTCTTCATAATGAAAAATCTCACTCATCCATACTGTAATAACCAATAATGCCACTAGCTACTCCCCCTAAGAGGTAGCCACAAAAATTAGTCCAAATCAAAGAATAAATCTTGAGATCCACTAGACCAATGCATATCCTTATGTATATAGTTCAATTAAGAAGGGGAAATGACCCCCAACTTCTCTCATGGATACTCAAAAGTATCCCAAGGAAGAGCCTTAGTAAATATATTAGCAACCTAATCCTTTGTAGGTACATATTCAAGCTTCACTTAATTTTTTACAACATTCTCTCTAAAAAAGTGATACTAGACTAAGATATGCTTTATCCTTGAATGTATTACCATATTATTTGATATGTTGATAGCACTTGTATTATCGTAGAAGAAACAAATTAGTTCATCATATACCACTCTAATATCATTTAATGTTTTCCTCATCCACAAAAATTGTGTGCAACAAGATGATATTGTAATGTATCATGCTTCCATAGAAGATAAAGACATTGAATATTGTTTCTTGCTTAGCCATGACACCAATCTACATCCAAGAATGAATTTACCACCACTTGTACTTTTCCTATCATCTACACAACTATCCAAATCTGCATCTATGTAAGTGTTGCAAGGTGTCACCCTTGGTCTCCTTTGTATGGGATAGCACAGTGCTTGGGCTTCATGACTTGGGTTAACCACCTCTTGTTGATATTGAATCTTGTATAAATCTAGTGGTTTTATTGGTCATTAATAGGTCAACCTTTTGGTGCAACAACAACATCTTGTGCAACAATTAGTATTAGAGCTAAGGTCATAGGTTCAAACACTTTGCTTGTGCTGGGGGATTGTTGCAAGGTGTCTCCCTTGGTCTCCTCAGTGTCGAATAGTGTGGTGCATGGGCTTCATTGCATGTTTTAACCACCTCTTGTGGATCTCATATCTTGTATAAATTTAGTGGTTTTATCAGGCATTAATATGTCCATCTTTTGGTGCAACGACAACCGCCTATGCAACAACAAGTGCTTAGAGTAAATTTAGTATCCTTTGGATACCACAAACCATGATTTGGAGTGCCATTAAAGTATCTAAATATCCTTTTCACTTCTACAACATGTGAATCTCTAGTATCTTCTTGAAATATAGCCATAAGACAGACTACATGCATGATATCTAGTCTAGTAGCAGTCATATATAGTAGCTCTCCAATCATTGAACTATACTTATTATGATCATCCTAAGGAGATTCACCACTCTTGATAAACTTGCAACCAATAACCATAGGGGTACATACCAGTTTAGAATCTTCCATTCCACAATTCTTCAAAATTTCCTTGACATACTATGATTGTGAAATGAAAATTCCTTTATTTATCTTATTGATCTATAGCCCAAGCAAGAAATTTATTTCCCCAAACATTGACATTTCAAATTAGTTTTGCATCTTTTGTAAATTTCTTACACACAATTTCATTTCCTCCATAAATTATGTCATCAACATACACAACTACAATCAATATTTGATATTTTTTAAGTTTAAAGGAATTATTATTATCTGTGGTACCTTTATTGAATCATTGCTATAACAACTGCATATCTAACCCTACACACAAATCTCTACCTGACTTGCTTCAACCTATATAATTCCTTCTTCAATCTAAAAACCATATCTAGTTTATTTGATAACTAAAATCATTCTAGTTTTTCTATGTATACTTCTTCCAATTCACCACTAAAGAAAGTAGACTTCACATCCATTTGATATACTTTAAAATCTTTATATGAGCACTACAAAAGCCAAAAAAATCTTGATAGCTTCCATTCTTGCCATCAGAAAAAATGTCTCATCAAATTCTATTCCTTCTACTTGTGAGTATCGTAAACATAAAATCCTTTCCTTGTTTTTTATCACTTCTTCATTTTCATTTAGTTTGCGGGCATGTGCAGGATCATCATGGAAAAAACAGGCCCTTAAGTGGTGATGAAAATTCAAAAAATCAGAGTTAGCCAACTTGACATAAAAATTTGAATAAGTTATTTATATTATTTCAAAAATATGTAAGAATATAATTTGTATAAAATTGAATGTAGTTTCTAAACTAATAGTCTTATTTTATTTATTTTTAAATCTATTTGGAAAAAAATTGAAATTTCAATGCAATAATACTTAAATTTCAGGGAAATAATAAGAAGTAGGTGTCTGTCTGACCACCCTAACCACAATAAAATGATAATATTTTTTTATAATATTTTAGATATAAGTAGAGGACTCATGTACCGATGTGATGCATATTTTTTTTGTAATTTTTTTCCATGTAAATATTTAATTATGAATGTTTTATTACAACTTTTAAAAAATATAAAAAAATTGTATGTCTGATCACCTTAACTTGGTCAAAACTTCATGAAATTCAATTTTTTTAAAATCCTATAGTATGCAAAGCATAAAATGTGACACATGTTTCAAATTCAAAAATTGTGATATCATTTGAAAGCTATAGGTTTTTTTCAATTAGCCTATCAATCAAGAATTTCGTCATAATTCAAATAGAAAATGAATAATTAATATATATTAAATTTAAAGTAAAGCATAATTTATATTGGTGGAAAGTTGAGAATCTCCTTTAAAAACCCTTTTTCTTTCATCAATATTGGGTGGAAAAAAAATTGTTAGCCACATGGTCCATCATATCACTTACATATCGCCACTTTTTGGTCCATCATGATCTTGCACATACCCTTGTTCCTAAATACCCACTTAGTTCCAATTACATTCTTGTTTGCTAGCCTTGGGACAAGTTCCCAAGTCTAGTTCTTCTCAGTCTACATTAGTTCTTCTTCCATAGCCCTAATCTAATACTCATCCTTGCATGCTTCAATTACTATTTTAGGTTCAAATTCATAAAGTAAACAATGATTTACCTACTCTTTAGCAACTTTCTTGTAAGGAAGATAAAGTAGCAAATCAACTTCCTACACTAATCTTGAGAGGATAAAAATGAAAAAATTTGCAGATATTTAACAGTTACAAAAACTTAAACATAAATAATATAAATATCATGCATACCATGACATAGTAATTTATTGGGAAAAAAAAATTTGGGAGAAAAACCACACACTCTAAAAGAATCCCAATACATTATTCAGAAATCACAAAGATTACAATATACTTGCAGAGAAAGCTTTTTATAGGAGTATCACCACCAAAGATCAAGAGACAACATGACCATTATCTGACTCTCAAAATACACCCCCATCTACAATCATAGTACAAAATCCTCATAACATAGGGTTACATTCTAGGGCAAGATAGGCCAACAAAATATTTCCCATTAGATCTAAAACCTAATAACAAATGGTTCAAATTTACAATATATGAGTATTTAATGTATTTCAACCATTTTAGGAGTTTCTTGAAAAAGTTAACACACTCACATTTCACTCCATACCACCCAATGCTTCCATTATATATTACACCTATTAGTGTAACTAGGAAATATATATATTCACATATATGTACTATCAACAATAACCTTTATATAATTGAAAGGTTGAGACACATTTTCCCAAAAAATCCCCCACTTGTTGAACACCTTGTGAGAGCAATGAGATAGAGTAAACATTGTCTCTTAATTACTAGGGGTTGAAAGACCCATAGTCTTTGAACACCATATGAACTTCTCTATCCTCACAAGCTTGGTTAAAGAATCAACAACATTCATCAAAGTCTCTACCTCAACTAGTTACACCTTGCCATCTTTGACCATATTTCTAAATAAACAATATTGTACATCAATGTGCTTGGTCTTGGCATGAAATGTTGGGTTCTTGGCTAAATATATTACACTCTGACTGTCACATTAAATTATCACTACACCTTGTTTTATTCCAATATTTGAACATGGTATCTTAAGCAGAATGGCTTCTTTACAAGCATGCGTAGCTTCCATATACTCTACTTTTGCAGTGGACAAAGCAACCACAACCTATCACTTACTCGTCCAACTAATTGCACCACCAAATAAAGTAAACACATAATCACTTGTGGATTTTTTGCTATCAACATGACTTTCCCAGTTTGAATCCACATAACCATGAATGTCAAGGGAAATCTCATATACAACAATTGATCATATTACTATGATAAAATAAGGAATAATCTAAGGTACCCACAAATATGCAAAGATTCTTTTAATTGCATCCCAATTAACTCTACTAGGATTAGGCATATATCTAGAAAGAACTCCCACTACTTGGGAAATTTCCAGTCTAATAAAAACCATAGCATACTTCAAACTTCCAACTACACTCTAGTAAAGTACTCTACTCATGTCTTCCTTTTTTGATGGAGATGTTGGACAATTTGAAATAGATAACTTTGTTCCAACTGAAACAAGAACACACAATGGTATAAAATCCTGCATATCAAACCTTTGTAAAATTGAGTTGACATACTTACTTTGGTGAAGTATAGCTTTCTATTCACTCTATCTCTTTTAATTTCCATCCCAAGAATGTAACTATCTACACCAAGATCTTTCATTTCAAATTTAGAAACAAGTTGAGATTTTAGTTATGAAATCATACCTTTCCCTCTACTAATAAATAACATATCATCAACATATAATGCAATAAACAGGAAATAAACATGATCAATTTTATAATAAACACAATAATATGATTTAGAATGCTCAAATCCCAAACTCAAAACATTTGTATCAAATTTTTGGTACCACACCCTAGGACTCTATTTTAGGCCATGAAAATATTTCTTCAATTTGCAAACCAATTTACTAAATTACCTTTCACCACATAGTGCTCTAGCTGTTTCATATAAATAACCTCCTCTAGATCACCATGAAGGAAAGCAATTTTCACATCCATTTACTCAACCTCTAAATCATAAGCAACAACAATAGAAAGAAAAAATCTAATGGATATCATTTTTGCAATAGGAGAAAATATCTCACCATAAGATTCAATACCCTCAACTTGAGACTAACCCTTCACAACCAACCTTTCTTTTTACTTCTCAATACCTCCATCTAAACCAATATTTTTCTTGAACACCCATTTGCAACCAATAGGTTTTTGTCCTTTAGGAAATGGTACAAGATCCCTTGTATCATTTTTTCTTAAGATGTCATTTATTCATCCATAGCAATCTTCCAAGATTCTACATCATTTATACCTAGTGCCTCTTCTATAGGTCTGGGTTCATCCATGTTAGTATTCAAAAAAAAAAAACATCTCCAATCATTAGTTGAATACCTTTTAGGTGGGTTTTGATGCCTTATAGACCTATGAACAGGATGACTTGGAGGTTCTTCCTCCTCTTTTGAAGGTCCAAAGCTAAATAATCTCTCTTCAACTTCTTGTCTATCCTTGGGCCTCGATTCAAATTTCTTAGGTGTAGAAGGAAATCAAATCACATCTTCCTATTTACTTTGTTGTAGCTATAATATAAAAGAAGAAGGATTAGTTTCCCTAAAATCACACATCCACTATATATTGCCTTTTGTGCAACAAGATCCCAAATATTGTATCCTTTCACACCATAACTATATCAGATGAAGATACATTTCACAACCTTGTTCTCCAACTTTGTTTTCTTCTCCTTTGGTACATGTGCATATGACTCACAACCAAAACCTCCAAGATGTATTAATGAAGGATTACATCCCAACCATGCCTCTAAAGGAATCTTATTAACAAGATTTGATGTAGGAGACCTATTAATTAGGTAATAGGAAGTGGCAACAACTTCATCCCAAGAATTTTTTTCTAGACTAGCATCCCTCAACATACTTCTATGCTTAGATCCATTCTATTGTGGAGAATATAGAGTTTTATTTTTTCTATGAATACCACAATCTTTATAGAATATATCAAAATCATTAGAGAAAAATTCATCGCCATTATCAATCCTCAAACATTTTATTTTCTTTCCAATGTGCAACTCAACCATTTCTTTAAATTTTTTAAATCAACTAAAAAATTCATATTTAATCCTTAGAAAATATGCCCATGTCCTTCTACTATAATCATTAATAAATGAAACATAATATTTTTATTTACTAATCAAAGGAACATCTACATGACCAAACATGTTGCATCAAAATGAATAAGATCCAATACACCACAAGTAAAATTGATTGTGGTTTTGTTTTCCATAAATGAAATTCTCACAAAAATTGAATTCAAGATTACAATCAAACAACCCTTCAACAAGGTTTTTATTTTTCAAGGTCCTTAGACCCTTTTCTCCAATGTGGCCAAGTCTCTAGTGCCATAACATAGTTTTCTTTGTAAGTAAATTTTATTTAGAAGAAATAGCACCCTTGGGTACCCAAAATCCTTAACCATCTACTTAAGGTGAAACCATCTCTTCTTCCACATACTTTCTTTTCACATAAGTACTATTGCACTCAAAAGTTTAGGCATCAAGCTTATATAATGTGCTATATATGTCACCTCTAGAAATTTCCATAGCACCTCTAACCATCTTGCATAGTGCATCAAAAAATACTACCTACACACTTGCATCTATTCCTTTTGTTACAGATAACAAATTTCATCGTAAACTAGGGATATGCAACACACCATTAATTATTTTTATTCTACCATTCAAAAAATTGATTTTAAATTTACCATGAACAACAATGTCTAAATGAGAATCATCACCTAAGTTCACATTACCTCCATCAAATTCTTCATATTCAGAAAACCAATCTCTATTAAAGGTCATATGGAAAGATGAACATGTTTCAATTAACCATGCATCATTTACCACATGAGTTACCAAAGCTACAATGAATACATCACCATATTCCTATAGTGTAGGAAAAAGAATCCATTTTTCCCAATTAATTTGGGAATAATTAATATTAAATTGAGCCTAATGTTACCTTGATTTGGTGTTGTAATGTGTTTTACACATTCGTGTTAAGTATAGGGCCTTTTTAAACTAAATGACCCTAATTGTACCTTATTTAGGGTGTTGTAAACTGTATCTTTACACTTTGACACTAATCTAGGGATTCATTAATTAATTGGCCCTATTTATGCCCTATTTGGTCCTATTTTACATCCACAAGCCTTATTAAATGTATTTTTCTTAGGATAATCCCAAAACTTAGCAAATAACAAGTCATAATTCACTATTTTGGGTCATGTGTTCTATATCTATTGATCATGGAATCATACTGCACCTTGGGCATATGAGTTCCACCTAGGGCTTGGGACCTGATTTCAAGTTGTACATTATATAAGACACTCCTAGAAATCTGAGTTTTGGGTTTTAGCTACTGGGACTGATATGCCATAACTAGCGTATGAGTCCCACTTTAGTTGGGACCTAATTTAAATCAAATTATTGGTAGGATTTTATTATCCTAGATTTGATGTTAGCTTGTAGTGTTGTAATTTTGGGAAATTTGGTATAAACAAGTATAAATACAAGGTTATTTCACATAGTTTCATCCTAGAACTACATAAGCAATCAAGAGAACTTTCACAAGAGTTTACAAGATTATTTCAAGAGAATTCAAAGGTAGATTTGAAGAATATTATTGTAGGAATTTAAGATTCATTATCATGTCAAATACTTGATACATTATGCATGTGGTTTTGAGATAATGTTGTGATGTATGGTTCAAGATCAATTCAAGTATTGAAAGGAATTATCTTTTAACAAAAATCATGATCAAGATCTACATCCATTAAGTCTACTTCATGTTTCTTCACAGATCTACAAGGTTGCAAACAAGGTTCTATTGTTTCATCTTATGCTTCATGTTTCATTTCATTCATGTTCATTTCTCATTAAGGTTTGATTACCAAAATAGGGTTTGACCAAGGTAAACCCCTATCTACTAAAAAACAACAATTTTTCCTTTCTTTGATGTGTGATTGGAGATCTAGGTGGTTTAAAGAGCTTTGATATCCTTTGAAGAAAAATTTCCAAAATTGAAGAAAGTTGTCAGGGTTGTCACAATGTTGTCATCTTCACAGAAATTCACCTATAGGCCTGAATTCAAGCTTTCAGACCCATAGATTTGGTAGGAGAGAAGCTACGATAGATCACTAGAGGATACCAAAGTTTCAACAAAACCCTAATATTGGGACTAAATCACCACCTTGGGTGTATGGGTCCTAGTATAACATTCTTCCAGTTTTTTTGAGATCCGGATCAATCACTGAGATATTCTATTTTCTACATAGAAACCCTAGTCTAGGACTAAATCACCCAGTCTAGTGCATGAATCCCAATGAGCATCAAAAGTCATAATTTCAGGATTTTGGAGCTTTTTTTGACCAAATCATTCTTCTAGGTACCCCTCTATTCATTCTCTATTTTTTATTCTAATTTTTAGTTTCATATCTTAGGTTGCATAGTTATGTTTGCATATCATTTGCATCTTCTTCTTTCCAAGTGTTTTCTTGGTGGTGAACTCCCTTTTTGTCTTTAATCACACCCCTAGGACACCTTATTACATATCTCTCTCCCTAAACCAATCACTAGATTGAGATCTATAAGGTTTCCTTTAATGAAATTTGAACGAAATAAGTGGAGGAACCCTAATCCACCTTTAATTCTAGAACCAATGAAAATAGGGGTGAAGAATAATTATTATTAAGTGCTATCACACCCAATTTCAAGCTATTCCATTCAAGGATAAACTTGGAGATATCAATGCAAAAGACAAAGAGATCTTGCAATAGGGCTATCCTAGGGGTTTAAAGTAGACTAATAAGGGGTTCACCACCAAGTTAAGACTTGGAAAAGACAATGAAATGCAAGATGCAACACTAAACCCTAATTCAATGCAATAACCTATTAAATGACCTAGAAATGCAAATAGAACATAATAGAAAAGTAGTATGATATATGGTGTGCACCTAGAAACCTAGAAATGACTGATAGAAGCTCTGAAATGTTGGGAATTATGAATTTTTCCTATTGGCAATCATTGGCCATTCTGGGTGAACTAGTCCAAGTTATGGATTTTTGCATAGGAGCATGCTTCAGAAAAAAGAGTATTTGAATCAACAAAAAATTCTGAAAAAACACCTAGAGTGGGACTCATTCACAACTTGTGGCGAATGAGTCCAGTTTACATTTTTGAGAACTTCAAAGTCTAAATCCTCTCTTCTTAGTTTGCTCAATCTTCTTCTCTAGGTTTCTAGAAACAAAACCTTGATTTTGGGGTTGTAGGTGACATTTTGGTTAGGATTATGACCTTTCAAATGGGTAGACAACTCCAACAACTTTCTCGAAGCTAGTAACCTAATCTTCAATGATCTTCAAGTCTTCAAAGCACATATATCTATAATCAACCATGTAAAGAGGATAAAAAATTGTTGATTCTTAGTGAATATGGGTTTTCCTTTATGAAACCCCTTTTAGGTAATTAAAAAAAATGATTAAAAAATGAAACAATGATAGGAAAAATGAAACATAGGTTATGAATCATGAAAAATAATACCTTTAATGATGTCTTGTAAATTTTCAACTCAACATGAAATGGCCATGAAGGATGTAGATCTTGATCTTGACAAAAGGTGTAGAATAATACTTGACCTTGGATCTTCAATGCTACATCAGGGTATGTGCAGGATCATCATGGAAAAAATAGGCCCTTAAGTGGCAAAAAATTTAGAAAAATCAGAGTTACGCAACTTGACGTAAAAATTTGAATAAGTTATCTATATTATTTCAAAAATACGTAAGAATAAAATATGTAGAAAATTTAATTTAGTTTCTAAACTACTACGTTTATTTAAAAGAAAAAAAATCTATTTGGTGAAAATTTGAAATTTCAATGCAATAGTACTTAAATTTCAAGGCAAAAATAACTAGGTGTCTATCTGACCACCCTAACCACAATAAAATGATAATATTTTTTTATAAGATTTTAGATATAAGTAGAGGACTTATGTGCCGATGGGATGCATAATTTTTATGTATTTTTCTTCCAATTAAATAATTAATTTTCAATTTTTTATTACAACTTTTAGAAAATATAAAAAATTGTATGTATGACCACCTTAACTTGGTCAAAACTTCATGAAATTCATTTTTTTGTTTTTAATCCTATAGTATGTGAAGTATAGAATGTGATGTATCTTTCAGATTAAAAAAATGTGATACCATTTGAAAGCTATAGATGTTTTTCAATCAGCCTATCAATGAGGACTTTAGTCATAATTCAAATAGAAAAAGAATAATAATTGTTTATTAAATTCAAAGTAAAGCGTAATTTATATTGGTGGAAAGTTGAGAATCTCCTTTAAAAACCCTTTTCATTTCATCAATTTTGGGTAAAAAATAATTGTGAGCCACATACCCTACACATACCCATCATATCGCCACTTTTTGGACCATCATGATCTTGCACATACCCATCACAAGACTAGCTGAATAACATGCTTGATGCTTGATATGCTTGACATGATGATGGATCTTAAATTGTTGCAACAATTGATGAAGAATTAATCCCTTGAATGCTTTAAAAATGATCTTGAATGCTCTCTTGATGCTCTTTTGAAGTATTGGAATGCTTAACCCTTGAGTGTTTGACTTGATAACATGAATAATTGATGAAATAATGATTTGAAAGATTGTTTATATAGTAAATCCATCTAATATCCTATTAATTGGATCCCATAGGTTGACATTCATAAAATTTAAACTTGAAACCCAATTTCTCCCGCTTAAACTTTGAAAATAGGACAAATGGGTCCAACTTGGATGGGAATCATTTTCTCAAAGTGGTAAATTGGTCCCAAAGGGCCTATTTTAATTGCTAAAGTGTCAAGGAGTTTGTAAATTAAGCTTGTTTATTGATATTGTTGGGTTTTTTTATTAAAATATGCTTTGGGATCCACAACATGGGGTCATATAGGCCTATTAATGATGCGATAAAGGTCATAAACGCAAGAGGGCCCAAAATCCAATGTGAAAATGTAAATAAATTCACTTTACAACATTAAATTAAGGTAAAAATAGGTCTATTCAGCTAAAAAGGGACCTAAATCCAATGTGAATGTGTAGAACACATTACAAAACTATATTAGGCCCACTTAATTTACAAGCATCCTAAATTTAATATGAAGGTGTTGATAAATACACTTTACAAGATTAAATTAGGGAAAATTTAAGTTTATTTAGCTTTAAAAGGTCCCAAGACCTAATGTGGATGCATAAAATATATCACAACACTAGATCAAGGAAAATTTAAGTCCAATTTATCATTAATTATTCCCAAATCTAGTAATGAAAAGGTGTACTTTTTTTGTGGTGACATTTAGCCTCCACTTTAGTGAGAGGATGAACTTGATTCAAACTCACACTAAAGTAGAAATTCAAGAGGGGTCCTTATGTACCAATACATATGGTCTAGGATAAAAAATATCAAGGAAGTGGTCAATCCTCTAGGATCCAAGATCCTAAGTCAAACTAACATAAGCACAAAAGGACACACACAAGAAGTAATATTTGCAACAAGACAAGATATGCAAAAATGCAATTTCAATGATTGAAAGAAAGAAAAGAAAGTAAAAATAAAAATGAGGTGGATCAAGCTTCAACAAAAATGAACTCATTTTGGGGCCACAGAACTTCAGGTCATCTACGGGATGAGTAATCAAAAAGGGTGAGACACATACACACATGGTCGGTATGCACTCACACAAACACATGAGTGGATATGGGGAAAGTCATTCCTTAGTTGAGCTTCCTACTTGGACCATACCAAAAGTTATACCTCCTAATAACTTTGATAAGGTGCCATGCAAAAATGAACTTTGAGCTTCATGAGGCAAGCAAAGCTTTGTATGCTTGGAACTCATGAATAAACAGGATGGCTCCAAAGGCATGCAAAGTGTGTTATGAAAGGTGGCCATTTAACAGTTATTATAAATTCAAAATAGTGTAAGGAATGTTGAAAGGGATTTTTCCTAGTTAATGCAAGGTCTCTTATTAGGGAACATCATGCCTAATGTTTGCAAGAGAAGAAAATTCAGAAATATCACGCTCTCAGAAGAAATCAAACCCAATTATACCACCAACAAAAAAGAATGTATCACAAGAAGAAATAAAATCACATAATGAAACATGAGTGTTGATGTATGCCCCCACTTTAAAGCAGATTCTAACACCATTATTGTGAGAAATTGATTTAAAGTAGAAGAAGACATGAGAGCTTATTTGGAAATCCCTATGCCAAGTCATATGTTTCCAAATTGAACTACATCATGAATAATTATGTCACATGTGAGCCATCTTAAGGCATGTCATCCACATCCCAAGCTTGCTCTTATATGTACATGGAAGGTGATCAACTAGACAAAAGAGAATGGAAAGTGACATAGGAGGACAAGGCTACCTAACCCATTGTACCTACTTAGTGCAGGGAAAGGATGAGATGAATAGGATGAAAGTAAGTATCAATTAGAGGAACTAGGTTGTTCAACATGAGGAAGAGCACCACAATCCCTAAGATACTAAATTTTGTTACTTAGAGCCTTACATTCATTAGTAGAATGACCATGAACTCTATGATATGCACAAAATGAAGTCTTGTAGTATAATTTATTTTGTGTTCATGGGGGGAGGGATATCAAACGATCTTGGAGGAGTCTTGACAAGATACCTTATTGGTAAATAGTAGAAGATGTTCCTTTATTTGGTGACAAAGATATCTCTTGCTTAGAAGATGTCATACTTAGACAAGACTCTTTAGATTGTGAGATTTTGTTCTCTCCTTGATGGAGGATGTAAAATATAACAAATTCAAATCATTAGTGTTTTCTGAGATGACATTGATGTTAAGCGAGGATTTTTTTGTTTCTTTCATTTCTTTCAAAGGGTAACAATCAAGACCACTGGTGTCTATCAATTTAGGATGCACTAATGCTAGAGTGGGCTTAGTGGAAACTTTTGTAATAGTGTTGATATTAAATAAAAGCTTGTTTGTTTATTTTGAGGGGAAATAACCAAGACCACTAGTCTTTTCTTGTGTGTGAGGCTCTATAGGGACACAAATACCTTTTTCTCTAGAACCAAATCCTTTTCCACTCCATCCAAGATATTTCATAAGTTCATAAAATTTTCCATAAATATTCTTCATCTTTTTTGGATTTGGTCGTTTCTCATAATAAAGTTCATCAAAGGTTGTTGTGTAATTTGTTTCTTCTTCTAAAGTGATTGAGGTGGATTATTTTGAGGGGTCTTCTCGATTTTATGTTGACATTACCATTTTTTCTTTTCACTTTTCAATATTTTTGTTTATGATCTCATATTCGCCCTTGAATGATATGAAATCTGAGGAACCCCAATTGTCTTCTAATAGTTTTGACAATTTTTCCATCTCTTATTTCTCTTTATTCATAGGTTCTATGTTTGAAGTTTAAATTAGTGTTTTTAGAGGATTTGTTCTTCCTTTTTCAACTTGTAAGAAAATTTTAGGCTCGGGGTCTATTTCAACTTGGTATACTTTGTTGTTATAGACATATTTCATGATACGATGAAGGGTCAAATGCACCACATGCATCTCATGGATCCAAGTTATTCCTAAAGGAAAATTCTATGATAGATCATGGGGCATTATATGAATTGGGGTTTGTAAGGTAGCTTTTCTGACTTTAATAGATAAAGTAATCACACTGAGCAATTGTTTTCCCACACTGTCAAATCCTCAAATTGATAAGGATTCAAGTTCAATTTTTTAGTTTTACACACATAATCTATCTAAAAGTTTCACAATGCACACATTAAGGGATGATCCATTATCAAAAAGGGTCCTCTTTATTCCTATTCTATTGAATTTGGATATTATCATGAAGGTATCATTTTTCTTTCTCATTTCCAAAGGGGGGGCTCATCTTGATGAAAATTAATGTCTATGTTGTTGAAAGTTATGGCTTCAATTTGGGCTGCCACATCATTTGATTGCATATTAGGAGGGGTAGGAACTTTTTGTAAATCACTTTGAATCATGTTGTGATAATGAGGGGAGGGTTGAATAAGGTCCCATAATGATATCTTAGCAGGAGTATTCTTTAGTTGTTCAACAAGTTCATACTCCTTTCCACTTTGTGGAGGAAAATGAGGGAACCTAGAAAGATAGGGTTAGGAAATGGGAGGGATGTTTAAGGTGTTTTTCTTTGTTGCAGATTGTTTCTAGTGTTATATGTATACACAATGGTATTATGATTTGACTGTTGCAAAAAATTATTCTTAGGTGGGTAAATGATAAATTCAGGTTTGTTTCAAGTTTGATGTTTGTGTGAAGGAGGGTAAAGGATGAGTTGAGGTTGACTAATATTAACTTCCCTTAGTGTCGGAGATTCTAATGTTACTTCATGATCTTCATTTAAGGAAACTATGTCATTATTTTTAATGTTATCATTTTCATGCACCATGATATCCTCCCTAGGAGGAGAGTTTTAGGAGAAGTACAAACTAGATGTTCATGACATTCAAAGGTTGGTTCTTCTAAAATGACTTCATTCCAAGTAAGGGAGTTATCAATGGTTGGATTTTCTTGTTTATTAATAGTGGGGATATTAGGAGAAGACTATGTTTGATTGGTATGATTGTTTATGACTTTATCCTCTTTCTCTAAGGTGTCACTCTCTTGTGCCATACTATCTACCCTAGTAGGAGTGCTTGGAAGATGTTCACCACATTGCATGGTTAGATTTTGTAAAGTAGCTTCATCACAAGTAGGGAAGGAATCAAGAGAAGGATGACTATGACTTTCATGCTTACCAAATAGAACTTCCCAAATGGTAGGAGAATTAGGGAAGGGAGGAACAAGATTCTCATGACTTTCAATAGGTGCATCTTATAACACCAAGCTATCTTCTTCGCATTGAGGAGGGATATTAGGAGAAGGAAAATCTTGATTGTCATGGCTATCTATGATATCATTTTATTTCGATAAAACATTCTCAAAAGAAAGGGATGAATGGAGACTATGTAAGGTGATGTTTAGAAATGTTTCTATGACCACCTCTTCTTGTTTTCTAATATCTTCCCAAGGAAAAATAGGACAGGGACAATCGAGATTCTCAATACTTGTATCTTCTTACACCAAGACACTTTCATCACTAATAGGAGAGGTATCGAGAGAAGAAGTATGATTTTTATGATTGTCTATGCTTGCATCCTCTTATATCATACCATCCTCACCAATAGGCAATGTAATAGTAAGGATTGTCTCAATGGTTTGATCCACTTTCTCTAAGATGTTGTCATAACTATAAATGATAGTAGAAGGATAACTAACATTTTTCTTAATGAACTCATTGTTTTAGTCTAAACTAAAATAATAAGAGGGGATATTGTACTTATGTAATCCATTTTTAACCATATCAAAGCCACATCTTCTTGAATGAAAACATACTATTATGGAAAAGTAAATAAAGTGCAATGCAATGACCTAAATTGAAATGTTTAAAT
Organism: Sequoia sempervirens; assembly: GCA_007258455.2. NCBI lineage: Eukaryota > Viridiplantae > Streptophyta > Pinopsida > Cupressales > Cupressaceae > Sequoia > Sequoia sempervirens. The sequence continues at coordinate 216,348,125 of VDFB02000017.1, forward strand.
CAAATTTTCAGATTGGAAAAAAGGTAATTTGCTAATTATACTTGTTAAAAAGGCACAAGACAACTAAGAGGGGGGAGGGGGGAAAATTAGTTGTCGCCAAATTTAACCTCAAAACTTCAACACTTATTAACTTTAAAACCACACTCTTCTTCTATTAATTATGAGCATGAAATGTAGATAACAAAAAGTAAAATCAACACTTGATGAACACCAAATTTTATGTAGAAAACCCAATGAGGGAAAAAAACCACAGTGATTATTAACTCACAATATAAAGAGATGGAAAAACCAATTATAAAGGCTCACTAACAAGGGCTCACTACCCAAAAGAGGACTCACTATCTAGATACAAAGGCCCACAACCTACAGAAAGGAATCACTGTCCAATAGGGAGGCTCACTACCTACTCATACAAAGGAAAAAAAAGGATCCACCACAAAAATTAACACAGATCCGCAGCCTTGATCAAAAGATTGTAGAAACCTTTAGCTCATTTCCTTCCAAAATCTAACATAATGAAGTACTACTACCTCAACTCACTTTCACACACTTTTTCTCTTTTAATTTGTGTCTTACTTCATTGCTTTTCATCATCATCCAATTATTCACAATTTGACTTGAATTTATGCCATCTTCAATCTTAGAAACTTTTTCTAAGGTCGGCCACATATGCCTCATTTCAAAAATTCAAATTAGGTTGACAACTCAACATTCCCATGGTGGAAAGGAATGAGAGTGGACCAATAAAGGTACTTAACCAAGACAAAAAATAATTTCTAAGATCAACCACACACTTAATTAAATTTAATTCTTCAAATTAAGTGTAAACACTAGGTCAACCAAACCTAATGAAAACACAAATGAACATTAATGTACACACTTCCCAACAAGAAGATAGCACATGGATGACGCAAAATGCTTCATTATGCATGAGAAAACATCTCATGTTCCTTCAGATACATCCATAGCTAGTGCAATAGTTTTCAAACAATGAACTCCTTCCATCAGTCCATCTAGATTGTGCAAACACATATAGCATCTCCGAAACTTGGCTTCTGGATCACCAAACCACACACATCTTTTTCATAACCAAGAGAACACTATTATAAGACACATTCTAGATCCACAAGATCTGAAATAGAACAATGGAGGACTATGGAGCAAAAACATTTCTCCTAGTCATAGAAAGCTAACTCTACCAGAATGGTTCACACATAGGTGAACACAAATTTCACACTTCATCATATCAGAAGCTAAAAATTAGTAGATATCACCATCAGATCATAAAAAAAAACCCTTAAAATCTACACAAGCATAGGATCAACATAGGAGAAATGTGAAGCACATACCAGAGCACATTTTGAACACATTCATAACTATGACTTCTTCTCTTTATTAATTTTCACAAAAGCACTTGGAAACTCATCGATTCAGCACATCTGCAACATCATAAGGATAGCTCCATGTACTCACATCTCAACAGTATCTCAACTATATATGTATAATCTACAATATACTAAACTTTGTTGACATCAATGACAATAGTAATGACAACACCACCAAATATGCTCATACTTGCAACAATCTCCCCCTTTTTCATTGATGGCAACACATGATGTGAAAAACCATCAAAGACAACATCCTACACAACATTCTGGGAGGACACCTTCTCTTCCTTTTCTTACTATTTTTCACATGGCTTTCTCTCCCCCTTTGACATCAATGGAAAAGATAAAAAACTATGATTACTCCCCCTTAGGATTACACCCATTCAACTCATACTGCAACAATGAAAACCTTTTCTACTCCCCCTATGGAGTAGACCCATTCATCAGTCCAAATAAATGAAGAATATCGAAGTTCACTAGACTAATGCACCTTCATGTGCACCTAGTTTAGAGGGCCAATGACCCCCAACCTCTCCCTAAGATACTCAAAAGTATCCTTCGGAAGAGCCTTTGTAAATATATCTTCAATTTCTTCCTTAGTTGTCACATACTCCAATCTGACTTCATTCTCCAACACTTTTTCTCTTAGGAAATGATATTTGATAGATATGTGTTTTGTTCTTGAATGCATAACTTGATTCTTTGAAATGTTTATAACACTTTTTTTTCACAGAAATAGGAATAGGCTCATCACATATTACTCCAATGTCCTTCAAAGTTTGCTTCATCCACAAAACCTATGTGTAATAGGATGTTGCAGCAATATATTATGCCTCTATACTGGATAAATAAATTGAATCTTGTTTCTTACTCAACCAAGAAACCAATCTTCCACCAAGAAAGAAAGAACCCCCACTAGTACTCTTTTGGTTATCCACACAACCAACCCAATCTGCATTGGTATAAGCACTCAAGGTGAAATCATCACCCTTAGGATACCGTAAGACATAATTTGGTGTACCTTTAAGATATCTAAATATCCTCTTTATTGCTCCAACATGTGCCTCTTTAGGATCTACTTGAAATCTAGCAACTACACATACTGCATGTATAATATCCATTTTGGTAGTAGTAAGATACAACAACCCACCAATCATAGATCTGTATTTGCTCTTATCAATTTTAGAAAATTCATCATCTTTACTCAGCTTACATTTGGTCACCATAGGAGTACTAACTAGTTTGGAATCATCCATTCCAAACTTCTTAAACATCTCTTTCACGTACTTAGATTGTGAAATGAATATCCCCTTATCAGTTTGATTTAATTAAAGACCAACAAAGAAATTCAACTCACCAATGATAGGCCTTTCAAATTCTTTTTGTATTTCTTCTGTAAATATTTTACACATGCATTCATTTCCACCAAAGATGATATCATCAACATATACTACCACTATTAACATTTTGTTACCTTACACTTTGAAGTAAAGATTGTTGCTAGCAGAGCCTTTATTGAATCCTTGTTTGTCAAGTATCTATCCAATATTGCATACCAAGCTCTGGGAGCTTGCTTTAGTCCATACAATTCCTTCTTCAACTTACAAACCATATATGATTTGTTAGATAATTGAAATCCTTTAGGTTGTTCCATGTAAACTTCTTCCTCCAATTCACCATTTAGAAATGTTGACTTGGCATCCATTTGATATACTTTTAAATCCTTATAGGTAGAAAATACCAAAAATATTCTAATAGCTTCCATTATAGCCAGATTGGAAAATGTTTCTTCAAAGTCTATGCCTTCAACTTGTGAGTATCTCTTGCATCCAAGTCTTTCCTTATTTCTTACAACTTCACCATTTTCATTCAACGTATTCTTGAATACCCATTTTGAACCAATTACATTCTTATTCATGGGTCTAGGAACTAATTCCCATGTCTAATTCTTTTCTATTTGCTGCAACTCTTCTTTCATAGCTCTCATCCAATTCTCATCTTCACATGCTTCACTCATAGACTTAGGTTCAATTTTAGAGAGTAAACACATATTTACCTCACCTGCTACTTTACTTCTTGTCTTCACACCTTCACTCCTATCTCCAATTATCTGTTCCTCCAGATGATTCTTGTTTTGGGGAATTACAGGCGGTTTAGACAACTACTTCTTCTTTAGTTTTCTTCTTCCTTTTATTCTTCCTTTTACTTATTCTCTTGGGGGACTTGTCCACAAATAGGATCACCAGGTTCAACTTCACTTATCTCAATAGGTTTGTGCATGTCTTCATCAACTTTCACATTAGCACTTTAAATGATCTTCCTCAATCTTTTATTGAAGCGTATATATGCCTTGCTAGTAATAGATTACCTAATAAAAATCCCTTCATCACATCTAGCATCAAACTTTCTAAGATTTTCATCATCACTTTTAATGTAACATTTGCTTCCAAATACCTTAAAGTACTTCATAGTAGGATTCTTACTAGTACATAACTCAAAAGGAGTCTTTTTGTTGTTGCCTCTAATTTGAAATCTATTAAGAACATAAATAGTAGTGTGTATTGTCCCTCTCCAGCAGACATCTGGTACATTTGACTCTTTCATCATGGTTCTTGCAGCTTCCTGTATCATCCGGTTTTTCCTCTCAACTACCCAATTTTGTTGAGGGGTTCTCAAAGCAAAGAATTATCTTTTTATGCCATGCTCTTCACATAATGTATTAAATTCACTAGAAATGAATTCTCCACCTCTATTAGATCTCAAACATTGGATTCTCAATTTTAATTCATTTTCCACTCTTGCTTAAACACTTTTAACCTATCCAGATCTTGAGTCTTTTCTCTAAAAAAGAAACCCATGTCATTCGAGAATAATCATCAATAAGGAGCATGAAATACCTATTACCATTCTGGCTTCCTATTCTAGTCAGACCATAGAGGTTAGTATGAATTAACTCTAGCATTCTAGTAGTACATTTCTCTTTTCCCTTAAAGCTAGTTCTTGTATGTTTCCCCAACTAACAACTTATGCACATAGTATTAATAGGCTTTTCAATTTTAGGAAGACCTTAAACTACATCTCTTGAATTGATCCTGAATAGATTATCAAAGTTTACATGTCCCATTCTCTAGTGCCACAACCAACTTTCATTGACTTGAGATACAAGGTACTGACCATCAACACTCTTAAGCTGATAGATGTTTCCATGAGTTCTCCTTCCAGCATCAACCATATCTTTGGATCCTTTTTTGATTTCATGGGTATTATTCTAAAAAAAAAGCTTAAAATGATTGCTACACATCTAACCAACACGCAAAAGGTTAATACTCAATCCCTTTACATAATATACATTATCAGTGCTATGAATTCCATCAAAGCTAATAGAACCTTTTCCAACAATCTTCCCTCTTGAATCATCACCAAACATAACAAAAACACCATCATACTTTTCAAATTTAGTGAGCTTACTTTAATCTCCAATCATGTGATTAGAGAATCCATTATCAATCACCCATTAGTCTTCATCATGTTTGGAATGAAAGGCGGTGACTAAAGTACCTTCCATCTCATTCTTTTTTTTCTCTAGAGCATTCTCTCTTGCGCATTTTCTAGGTTTAGTAGATATAGATTTACTCTCTAAAGCTAAAAAGAAACATTCACTATCATCACCCCCATAATCAGATTCATCATCAGAGATTCTTGATTCTTCTTTAAAATAATACATGTTATATTTCTTATCCTTTCTATCCTTATCTTTGTGATCCTTGTTCTTCTTATCTACAGCTCTATTTGGACATCTTGAAGCATAATGACCAATATTACCACAACTAAAAAATTTAAAGGGAAACATAACTTTATACTTACCAGTCCCTTTCTTCAACTTCCTGGTGAAAGTCGCTTCTAGTTCATCAGAACCATCACTAGCTAGATCATCTTCAATCTTCATTGCCTTAAATGTGGTTTCTATCTTTTCCTCCTTCTTTCCAAACTTTCTCACCTCAAATGTAGTCAAGGTGCCAAATAGCTCTTCTTTAGTCTACTTCTTAGGATCATAAATTTCTTTATTAATTGAAATCTTATCACTATAACACTTCAAAAGGGTTATTACGATCTTCTCAATTATATCTTCATCGGTCAGTTTACCTCCTTGATTCCTAACATCATTCCCTGCAAGTTCAACCCTCTAGAAATAGCTTGCCAAATATTCAACTTCTTCCATTTTCATATTCTCATATCTGTGCTTTGTCATCAACTTCTTTTTCAATTTCACTTTTTCATTTCCTTCATAAATATCTTCCAACTTTTTCCAAAATTCATAAGCGGCATCCAAAGAAAGAACCTTAGTTCGCTCAGTTTTAGATAGACCACTAAAAACAACATATCTTGCCTTCCCATTCTCCTCATAACTAGAAAACTCATATGCATTAGTAGGACCACTCTTCAGAGGAACATACTTCATCTCAACAACCTTCCAGGTCTTGTAACCAAGAGAGATAATATATCCTCTCATCTGCACTTTTCGGTCACTATAATAAGATCCATCGAATATAGGGATTGCTAACTTAAGTGTCATCGGATCTTCCTTAAGCAATTAAGCTCTACAGCAAGGAACCAATGCTCTCATACCAATTGTTAAAAATTCTCAAGAAAACTAAGAGGGGGGGTGAATTAGTTGTCACCAAATTTATCCTCAAAACTTCAACACTTATTAACTTTACAACCACACTATTCTATTATTAATTATGAACATGAAATGTAGATAGCAGAAAGTAAAATCAACATAATTAACTCCAAATTTTATGTGTAAAACCCAGTGAGGGAAAAAAACCATGATGAGTATTAACTCGCAATATAATGAGAGAAAAATTGATTACAAAGGCTCACCACCAAGGGCTCACTGCCCAGAAGAGGACTCACTGTCCAAATACAAAGGGTCACTGCCTACAAGAAGGACTCACTATCCAACAAGGAGGCACACTGCCTACTAATAGAAAATAAAACAAAATATCCACCTATTGGAACCTTCAAATTTTCAAATTTGAAGTGCCCATATTGAAAAAATTGTCTTTGCACACTTAGAAGTGCACGTACAAAATCTGCCTAAGTGACCTATTTTGGAGGGTTACAATTTAGAGCTAGCTAATTTTCATGCCAAATGGATTGTTTCTCTCCATTATCCTTACATAAATGTACTCCTTGGTCTGATTTCAAAGCCCCATGATCACATTTGCTATTTTTACTAGGTCAAAAGAAAATGCAATTTTCTCTGTTTAACATCTGCATTTCTGACAAAGTTTCAAAGCACGGTCAAATTTGAACCTTAATATCTCATGAAGAGTAATGATTAAAGAAAATCCCTTTTGCACACATACTCAGTGTACCAAGGTGAGCTTATTTTTCCAGTGGGTTCCCCCCAGAAGTTGTTTTGATATTTTTCAAAGTGGTAACTTTGAGAGCCCTAATTGGTGTTAAACACATGCAGTTTTAGAAATGCCTGAGTGAGCAAATTTGTCGATTATTATATTTCACCTCAGAAATAATTTTCCATACCATTTGTTGCATTACATTTTTGGGTCAAGTGTCTACATGTCTACTCAATTTTAGGCTCCCAAGATAAGTTTTGGTGGGTTATTTAATCATCTTCTAACTACAACATGGTTAAAAATGGTGTCTCGAAAAGCTTCAAATTCTAAGGATAATCCATTTCTTATTTTGGTATAAAACCTCTATAGGTCCATTGTCATCAATATTGGAGGTCATTTGATACATTATTTTAATGTACTTCTGTTGTGGTGAACATGTCTTAGGGGCCAGTTTACAAAGGAGATACCTGAATTTTAAGGGTTGGGAAAATTTTGAGGAAATGGGTTTTCTCTAAATAATTGATTATGGCCACATGTAAAATATCTTTACTCTAGGGGTCACAGTTTATGTGAAGTGAAATTTCTCCATTTGGGTCATAGGCGTAATTAAAATTTACCTAGGTGTAATTAAAATTTGCCCATTTTCTAATATTTTCAAATGTTAATATTTAGAATATTTTAAATATTGTGAAAATGCGAAAAATGCATTTAGGGAAAACATAAAGTGCATTTCAAATGTTTTGGAGGACAAGCAAGTTTAATTCTTTCTTCTGATTGGTCCAAAGGCAGCTTTCACAACTTTCATAGTTGCACAGAAATTTCATCGCCCATCACCAATTCTGAATGAAATTGGAAGAAAAAATCAAAGATGCAATGTTTTCCAATGATGAGTCTTCATTTGGCTGGACTAAATTAAATTTTTTAGCATAGGACAGGTTTTAAATAAATTTTCAAAGTTCTCCGGAAGGCATCACCCATCACATTTTGAGTCTAGAATCCACAAACAAATTAGCGATGAGTGATGGTTGCTTTGTCAATTTCCCATCACTAATATATGTCACCTCTTCCACAATGAAACCATGATGAACAATGTTTCAACTCCCATTGCTAATTTCTCATTATTTTCTCTGTTGCATCTGCAATGGAGTGATGGCTTCGCTCATTGCTCATCTCAAGCTTCTTCTTTGTTATAAATCCGTGATATGTGATGGTGCACTCCCTAACTTCGTTGATCACTAATTTTTAGTGATATTCCCTCCTCAAATTCACGATGTGTGATAGTGGTAGTTGGGGAAAAGTTCTAAGTGAGCTCAATGAATTTTTGAAGGCAGAGAAGCTTTAAAATATAAGGTGCTACTTTGATTGTAAAGGGTATGTGTAGTATCATCATGGAAAAAATAGGCCCTTAAGTGGCGAAAAATTCAGAAAAATCAAAGTTAAGCAACTTGACGTAAAAATTTGAATAAGTTATCTATATTATTTCAAAAATATGTAAGAATAGAATCTGTAGCAAATTGAATGTAGTTTCTAAACTACTAGGTTTTTTTTTTTTAAATCTATTTGGTGAAAATTTGAAATTTCAATGCGGTAGTACTTAAATTCAAATAGAAAATGGATAATAATTATTAATTAAATTCAAAGTAAAACATAATTTATATTGGTGGGAAGCTAAGAATCTCTTTTAAAAACCCTTTTTTTTCCATCATTTTTTGGTAAAAAGAAGTCGTCAGCCACATACCCTACACATATCCATCATATCACAACTTTTTGGCCCATCATGATCCTACACATACCCTAAATTTCTATTCACCCGAGAATTATTTTTTAGAAAATATTTTCAGAAGAACTTGGCTGCATTATCCTCACCATTGTATTTTCATTTTTCTTGTTCTATTTGCGATGTGCAATGGTCTCCCAAAAAAATTTTGTGAAAAGAAAATATGGGGCCATAAAACATCAAATATTATTATTATTTGATGATGGTAGAAATAAATCAAAGGTGAAAGGCATGGGTAAATAAGAGTCTTTTGTAGCTGATAGAAAAAGAATTAAAACTTTCTTTGCTGAAAGTAAAAATGTAAATGCACAGTTGGGATTTATAGGCATAAATACATGGAGTTACTATTTTTATTTCCCCAAATAAAAATTAAAGCCCCCATGGGTAAATGAATTTAATTTTTAAATGCTAGGCATTTTAAAAATTTTGAACTCACAGGTAAATGGGTTTCCACAACCATTTTAATTTTTAAGAGTGTTGAAAATTAAAATAAAGATGAAGGGGAGATTTTCATTTTTACAGTGAAGGGTTTTACAAGCTAGCAGAATATTCTCTATAGCAGGGCATTTCTTCACAGAGGGTAAAGAGCAGACAAAGAGAATGATGAGTTTTCACAAAGGGGAATATTTTTTGTTGTAGGGCAGTGGAGTGAGGAGCAAGAAAATAAAGAGCAGGTTGAAGATTCTTCAACAAGCAAATACAGTTGAAGATCAATGAACCTAAATGTGCCAAGTGTCTTGTTCAGATGAAAATTTAGGGATTTTGTGTTTCCTTAAATGTTGTCTTTCTGCCTCATTATGAGAAAAGGTTGTTTTGTAATTAATCATATAAAACATTTTGATGAGAATATAGATAATTTTAGAGTCAGGTTTTTAGGGTTTGAGTCTATCAATACTTATGTAATTTTGATTACAATACTAGAAAAATAATGATGAATGTTTCAATTTTGATACTATTTTACTCTCCTCATTACTAGTT
>VDFB02000017.1:216357730-216460491 GCA_007258455.2 Sequoia sempervirens
CTTTCCACTGCCATTTGTTGACCAAGTGTTGGACTCATTGTTTGGTAAAAAGTATTTCTCCTTTTGGGATGGATATAGTGGTTATAATCAAATTAGAATTACCCCTGAGGATCAAGACAAAATAACTTTTACCAGTCCATGGGGCACTTTTTCCTACTCTGTCTTACATTTTTGACTGTGTAATGCACTTGCAACATTTCAAAGGGCAGTCATCAATATTTTTGCTAACATTTCTCATGATTCTATGGAAATCTACATGGATGACTTCACTACTTATGGAGTTACTTATGAAGAAGCATTAGCCAATCTGGAAAAAGTGTTGAAAAGATGTAAGGAGAAAAATTTGTCTTTGAATAGTGAGAAATGCTTTATGATGATACAAGAGGGAATTTTTTTAGGCCATCATATCTCTCAAGCAAGAATTCAAGTTGATCATACAAAAATTGTAGTTATTCTAACTTTGCAAACACCTATGAAACAAAAGGATGTTTGAAGCTTCCTAGGACATGCTGGATATTATAGAAGATTCATCAAATATTTTAGCAAAATAGCCAGTCCATTAAATGCTTTATTGACAAAGGATTCTAAATTTACCTAGACTGAGGCCTGTGACAAATATTTCTTGAAGCTTAAGAATTTACTTACTCAAGCACCTGTTCTTCAACGACCGAAGTGGATTCTTCCTTTTCATATACACACAGATGCTTCTGATTATGCCACAGGGGCAGTTTTAGGACAGAAAGAGAATTTCATTGAGCATGCCATATATTTCATTAGCAAAAATATTCAAGGCCCTAAATTAAACTATATTGTCACAGAGAAAAAATTGCTAGCAGTTGTGTATGCCCTAAACAAGTTTTGATATTATGTCACTGGTTACCAAATATTTGTTCATATAGATCATGCAGCAATAAGGTACCTCATGAATAAGCTTGCCATATCTGACAGATTAGCAAGATGGCTCCTATTGTTGTAGGAATTTGATATCACAGTTATTGATAAGCCAGGCCAGGCTAATGTAGTGGCTTTTTTCTTGTCAAGACTTCAAACAACTACACTTGCCACTCTTGAGGTAATTGATGATAGATTTCCTAATGAACATCTATTTTCTATTGCTGCTCAAACTCCATGGTATGCAAATATTGTAAATTATTTAGTAGCAAACAAGATTCTAGCTCACTTCTCACCAAAGGAAAAGAATATTATTGGTTGAGAAAAGTTTTAACTTTTCATGGATTGTAGACTGTTTATTTTACACAGGACCTGACCAAGTCATGAGAAGGTGTGTTAGGGAAGATGAGACCTCTAAAATTTTGTATGCCTGTCATGATAAGCCCTATGGTGTGCATTTTGCAGCCAAGAGAACAGCTATGAAAGTGCTTAATACAAGATACTATTGTCCCACACTACACAAAGATGCTACAACCTACACAAGAAAATGTGATAGATGTCAACACATGGGGAGACCAACAAGGTTTGACGAAATGCCCCTGAATCCACAAGTGGTAGTCTGTCCCTTTGACAAGTGGGGCATGGATTTTTTTGGGCCTATTGATCCTCCATCCAATTGATCCTCCATCCAATGGGAAATCATACATTTTGGTGTGTACTGATTATGTAACCAAGTGGGTGGAAGTAAAAGCAATGACACATGCCCGTGACAATAAAGTTCCTGAGTTCCTGTATGAGCATATTTTTACAAGGTTTGGAGTCCCAAGGGAATTTATTACTGATTAAGGAGCTTAATTTACATCCAAATTAATCACTGCATTGATGAATGATTACAAGATCAGGTATAGAAAGTCTAGCCCCTATCACCCTCAAGCCAATGGTCAGGTAGATGTTACCAATAGAGAAATTGAGGCAATCCTTACAAAGACAGTCCAATTACAAAGACAATTCAATTACAGAAGAAGGATTGGAGCAGCCACTTTCCTGAAGCAGTCTGGGCCTATAAGACAACATGGAAAACAACTACAGGGTTTACTCCTTTTGAATTACTCTATGGTAAGACTGCCATGTTACAAATAGAGTTTGAGCATAAAAACTTGAGGACTACTCTCGAACTTAACATTGATATCATTGAGGGTCAAAAGGAATGCCTCCTACAACTGAATGCATTGAATGAGATGGGGAAAGCTACCCTGCAACATACTGAAACTATCCAATAGCACAGAAAAAATGGCATGACAATCACATTCAAACTAAGCAATTCTTTGCTGGTGATTGAGCATTGCTCTATGATTCCAAGTACAAGGAAAATCAAGGTAAGCTAACGACATGATGACTTGGCCCTTATGAAATTGAAAATGTGTTTGATAATGGCTCAGTGGAGTTGAGTACAATAGATCCAATTTGATTCAAGCTACTAGTTAATGGAAACTGTCTTTGGTTGTATCATAAACCAGCGTCCAAAGAAGAATTTATGGAGCAGTTTGTTTCAAATGCGGCCACTGATCTTCCTGCAGTGAAAGGCTTTTGTCTTTCTCCTACATCATCTCTTTGAATTCCACGTTGCATGCCCATAATAAAGGTTTCCTTTTTAAGGGAGCCACTTTATCCACTTTTTATCCATCACCACCATTCATTCCCTTTTCTTCCACATCATCCATCATGTCGTACTGCCCTCATTCATGGTTTCTATTCCAACTGTCATTTCATGGTGCGTTGTGATCTTTCCTAGCACATACGAGCATTAATTAAAAGGTACACAATATCTTTTGTTATCACATTATTTATTTATTTCATTAATTCATCAACTGTTATGTACATATCAGTCATTATCGCCCATTTTTCGCCTATCCTTTCGCACATGTGTGGACACATGTCAAAATTTAAGTAGGGGGCAGGATAATCCATTTCAAACCTTTTCTTATGTCACTATCACAACTAATAAGATACTTTTATTCTTCTTATACTTCCCAAATATGGCTACATGTTTTATCTAAACAACATTAACTACTTGATATGAGTAGTTCATAATAATCATTACATGCAATTATCTTTCGAGTCATTCTTGGAAAAGAAGAGAAAGTGACAGTAAGATAGAAAAAAGAAAAAAGAATCAGAGCAGAAGAATTTTCTTTTGAATTTTTAGAAAAGGTTTGAATTTTTGGAATCTTAGGAGAGGTAATTTGTGAATATGGGTGGTCAATTGGTAAGAAATGAGCCTATAGCTCATAAGCTCTTAACATAGAATCCTCAAACAATTCAGGCATTTAGTAATTGTGGTTGGCTAAACTATTTTCTGAAGTTAGATTCTTTCAATGAGGAAGCTGCTGGTGAATTTTTAAGAACTCTTTCAGAAGGGGAAGCTTCAGTATGGGGTCTGGCAGTGGCTATAACAGAAGAATGAATTGTTGAAGCAATCGAGCTTCCTACAACAAGAGAAAATTTATCTTCAAATGTTGTTTCTGCTAGGGCAGAGTTTATAGTACCAACTGATGGACCCTTGGAGGTCTCTAAACAAGGATGCAAACAAGTGTCATTGCCCTTCCCATATTCAGAATATGCTATATTTATAATTAGGTATTTAACCTGTGAGGGATGCTTCTCTTATTTATATTCCTACCATTTTAAATTATTGAGCCATATGAGTCATGGGTTAGTTGTTAATGTCCCAAATTTCTTGTTAAATCTTTTAAAACTAAGTGCCCATGAAACCCAGAGGGGAAGGGACAACTCGATTTCCCATCATGCCCGCATTAAACTACTGATTGACTGTTCCATAAGGGATATCTCAACCCTTTCTTGGCAAGAATTTGTTGCCCAAAAGGGTCTGCAACTTCCAGAACCTCCTAGAGCAATCCCTGTAGCACCTACCCCTGCAACATCTATTCCTGTGGCCTCCACACCAGAACCCTATACTAGAGTACAGACCAGGTCTGCTAGTAGAAGAGAAAAAGGAAAAATAAAGGTAGTAGAGTCATCTAGGGAAGAGAAAATCCCTGAGTCTAACCCTCATGTTCAAAGACAACAGTGTCCCTCTCCTGTAGCACCTTCTCCTGTAGTAGTTCCTCCTGCAGCAACACCTATTTCCATTGCAGTTTCACCTTCATCTTCTTCTATTGATTCTGAACCCTCTAGGCAAGTTAGGAAGAGGAAAGCCACGAGAATGCCTCCTACAGCTTCCACATTGCTAAAAAGAGTTTCAGCAAGGAAACAACATAAAGTCACCTCAACGACTGCTCAACCTAAAGTTATAATAATTTCTAAGGAATCTAAAGAACTCAGTCATGATGATTCTCAAGATGTACCTGAGAATGTTCCACATAGCCCACCTATTGTTTCTGAGGACATGCAAAATGAGCCAATGGAATTTGATGAAGCACAACATGATAGTAATGAAAGGGGAATGCCAAATCTTGATGACTTGGCTGAGGTAGCTAGGAAAATTTTTGAGGAAGTACAATCTCCTCCTGCACAACAACAAGAATTCTTCCTGTAGCAAGAGGAAGAATAGATTGAACAATTAGAAGTGTCCAATGACACACCGTTACACCCTGTAACTTGTCAGGCAATGGTGGTTTATAAGAAGATATTTTTTATTGAATTTTTGGAATACCTTAGGACCACATGGAGACCAGTCACATTTCAAACCTTGAGTTTCTGCCACTTAGCCAAGACTAAAATTCAAAAAAATCTTTGGGAGGAAGAGAAGAAGAAACAGAAGAGAGAAATTGAAAGGAAGAAACAAGAAATCCAGGAGATGAAAAAGAAAATGGATGAAATGATGAAAATAACTGGTAAGATTGTGGAGTGTAGACCACCGCCTAGATTCTATGCCATGTGCCTAAAGGAACAATTTCTTTGGTTTCAATTAATGAGAATTTCAAGGAATTTAGATCCTGTTATTAAGACAGCCAAAGAATTTTATGATGCATACCAAGTGGCTCCTAATTGGCTAAAGAATTCTTTATGTGAATTTTATTTGCATGGATTGATAATTCCCTCTAAAGCAGAGTGGAATCCACTTCTTTATATTGGTGATATTCATTTGAGGTCACTTATGTCATGGGTAGCTAATGAAACAAATTATGGAGAACAATTGGAAGCCTACAAAGAAGCTGAAAGGGATAAGCCTCTACCACTGCGATCATAAAGTACAGATCCCTACAAAATACTGAAAACTTGGCTCACCAATGCATATGGGTTTAGCAATCAAGCAGAAAGAGTAAAAATATTTGATGTCAGAAAGCAAGTGTATGAGGAATTCAAAAGCCAACCGTATCTTTTTTGGAAGCTTGCCTCTTCTAGAATTGAAAAGATATGGGAGAAATTGACTATTGGACTAAGGAAATCTGAGCCACATAGTCCCCTGAATTTTGAAGCAGCCCTTGGAAGGACAGAGAAGTACATACAGCTTGGTCTTCAGAAGAGGTTCGAGTTATGGTTGCCAATAACATTTTGACCTCTGGTTTTAATGTGGCCACTTTATCCCTATCGAGCTACAAATGTTAATAAGGATACAGAAACCCTCAGATATGAAAGATGGAAAAATTTTAGAGGTTTCTATTATAAATTTGGGACTATGCCAAAAAGCCATACTGCTCCTACAGATTTCAGGGAAACAACCAGGAAACTTAATGCTGGTGGACCATCATTAGGTTAAGTAGGGGGTAGATGATGAGCTTAGGATATGCTCATAATTCGAGTATCATGATGTATTTTTAATATCTCTACTCTTACTGCTAATGGATGTTTTAACTATGTGATTAAAAACTTTTTTTTTCTAAAAATGGGTAGTATCTAGTAGCAATACATTCCTATAGTCTTGTAGCCTAACATCTCGATGTGTCTTATTAATTACCCTATTTGACCTTCCGAATGACTGGTATAATGCATATGGTTTTTGAATAATGAAATAGATTTAATATGTGATTAATGAATGTATTGTTTTGTTTGCCATGCATGATTTCTTTCACCTCTGTCACCTTGTGCATCGCAGGTTGTTGAAGGGAGCATGAATGAGTCAAGCGCAACGGATCTCGGCCCTGTAGTAAAGTCCATTTCCAGCACGATGTCGAGGAAGTTGTTCTAGCGAAGACTCTCTGACTGGGTCATTGGGAAGAAACTTTGATCATTAATCTAGGAAGAGTGGAATGCTAAATTATCTCTGGATCGTGTTGAATGGATATGCTTTCATTTATGAGAAGTTTGTTCCTCGGTTTCAAGATACATTTTATGTCCACGTCTTTCTCTGTTAGTTAGTTAGTTGTTTTTCTAGTTTAAATAAGTGTTCCTCCTATGCAAGTGAGCAAGCATAGCATGTAAAAGTTAGTATGATAATGAGAAGCAGAATATGTAAGAGTTAGTATTATGATAAGAGATAGAGTTTTGTGTTAGTTTTCATATGAGCAGAACAATGTATATCATTATGAGTTTATGAATAAAAGTTGATGAAATTCTAAGTTCAATTCTTGCATAGCTGGTTGATGCTTGCTAAGGGTGCCCACTTAGTAAGTATCTATAGTTAGTTAGTTGTTTATCTTCTATTGATCATAAGTTAGATTTCATTTTGAAAAGTTTCAGTGCAAACTCAGTCTTATATTGTTCTTGCGGCATCGGGAATCCATCCATGTGTTTGTTCCTGTAGCATAAGGCCAGTTCATAGTTTGTTTATTAAGTAACAATTGTCGTGATGTCTGCTTTGATTAAGTTATGCTTAATTTAAGAAATATTTAGATTACATTCCTATAGCATAAGTAGAATTCCTTTCACACATTTATTTCTAGTAAATCGTGACTCAAATTGGTTCTTAGTGCACATACAGTGCCGCTCCATTTCAAGTATACGTTCCTTGGTTTGACAAAGTAAATGAACAACCATAAGAAGATGTTAGTCGCCTGCTAGAATGTCCAATTCCTAGGTTATGATTTTCTGTGACTTTTATATCCTTTTGTGGGCATGACCAATTTTGTTGTGTTTTGAAGCTTTGATTTTTTGTCCCAACACTTATTCACTTTTCACTAAGTGTTGCCATCAATGCCAAAGGGGGGGATTGTTGCCATATGGCTTTGGGAGATTTTTTTTGGTTGCTAGTGGTGTCATTGATGGCGACTAGAGTGTTCAGTATGGTCCATAGTTTAGAAGTAGCTCATTCCAACAGGTAAAGTAGAAGACAATATTCTACTGGCAGAAAGTAGAAAGAAAAAATTATCCGGTTGGTAAGTTGATCTGAATACTTCACTAGATCATTATTTTGTTGTGTGGATCTCTAGGGAAGATTCTCAAGAATATATGTTACATGATTGGTAATATTTACAATGTTGCATTAATCGGTGTACGAGTTTGAAGATTGGGTAGAATGACTAATTGTTTATTTTCTCATTATGGCTGACCTAGTGTATATAGTGTGTCGCAGATGTATAAGGAGTAGTTGTTTCAACTATTTCTTATGCTGATAATTTTTATTTGGTTCGCTACTATAGTATAGCCAACTTGTGTGGGTATGCATTAATTCTAAGTGGTGACTTTAGCTGGCATGTGGATGAATATTATGTCTTATGTGAAGCCAACATATAGAAATGTAATCCTTGTTAGCAGATATATATATGAGTTTGGTAATTTATTTTGCATAAGAAATATATGATATGAAGAAGAGTGAAAGTGTGCAAATCTATGTAGTGCAAAGTAGATGTATGTGCGAATATTAGAAGGGTTTTAGAAGGGAAAAAGGAAAAAGTGGTTTTGTGTAAACAGAGTAGAGCAAAGCAGAGAAAAAGTGCAAATTGAACAAAAGGTCCATAATCTATTTTATGTGCTTCATTGGAACTGAATCCAGACATTTGGAGATGCTATTTTATTAGTTCAACTTTTTTTGTATTCTAAAATATTTTGTAAGGCAACGAGCCTTTCTTATTTTGAGTAGTGAGCTCCAGGCAATGTGGCTGAATGCAAGTGCATTCCCTTTTGATCATACTTTTAACAAAGTATTTATTGTGGACTAACATCCACTGTGGTTTTTCACCTAATAGGGTTTCCACATAAAAATATTGGTGTTATGGTGTACACATTTTCTCTTTAATGTGTTTGCATGTTTCCTTTTGTTTATATGTTGTGGATGCTATTAAAGTTTAATATTGTTGTTGATAGTTTAAGATTTGATTTGAAATTCAAATATTGTGGAACACTGATTCACCCCCCCCCTTCTCAGTGTTCCTAGTATCCAACATGTCCTTCTATTCAAAGTGATCAACATTCAGAGAAGGAAATGACACAATTTGAACTCTATTCGCACACTGATAGAAGTAATTTTGATCCTTATGGCAAGGCTATGAAGCAGGCCAATAGAACTTTCAAGCATAAGGACCACATTGAAGACTATTGGGAAAGTTTATGCAATGAATTTGAAGGTATAGGAAGGAGGTTCTCAAGGCTTCCTTTGAAGTCAATCAATATAAAGTTGTGGAGGTGCTATATTTAGTATAGGATGATGATGCAAACTTGCTTCAACACCATGACTTTGAACCTTATAGAAGCACGCCATTGCCTCCAGTCAATTGGTTTAAAGAAGAAATCACAAGTTTGAATCAGGTTACTAAACCGGTGAATAAGTATTGTATATTATGGGTGAAGCAAAAAGTATTGGAATTGGAGGCTGAAGGTGCCAAGCTCACCTATGATGTAATGGGAGACTTGGAGTCTCACGATGAAGAAGAAACTGAAATCAATAAAGTGGATAAAGCTTCTCAACCTCATGAGGAACATGCACATGAAGAGGTGGATAAACTAGTGTTCATCAAGAGGAGAATAAGGATCTAGGTATAGTGAAACAAGGAGAGAATCCATCTCCTAAGAATAAAAGAGCTCCTCAAGTTGGCACTATTTTTCAAGAAGGTGAAACCCCAAAACTAGTGAGGAAAAGAAGAATAATCATAGAGAGGAAAAAGGTTGCCAAGGAAAAGAAAAGTGAAGCTACCACAAATTCTCCCTCTACAAAAAAGGTGGTGGATTTGGAGAGTTTAGGGGAAAAGCTATAGGTATATGTTAGGATAAATTCTCCTAAACAAAAGGCTGCTCTAGTAGAGGAAGTAAGAATTGTAGAGGAGGAGGTGCAGGTTTTTGAAGAGGCACCTATTGATGATGCAAAAGAGAGAGAATCTACAAGATTATACATGTGGCCATTCTAATAATAGATAACTTTAAAGATGAGGTTAGGCCATTAGATTATAAGGTGCAAAAAATCAATCTAGGGCCTACAACTAAGGAACAAGAGAAAGAAGATTTCAAGGAATCCTCTCAAGCAATTTTGAGGAGATTAGATTAAAAGACAGAGGAGAAGGAAAAACTACAAAAGAAATTGAATGATGTTTATAGATATGTACAACACTTGATGAAGCCTCTGTAGTCAATGGGAAGTGAAGGAATTGTGCCAGAAGGATTGTTGCCTAAGGAGGCTGTGTTAGAGATAGAGAAGTTAAAATCCTCAATACACAATGCACATGAATGGCTATACAGAATCTGTAAGAGAGGGGATGAATGAATTGAGAATATTTTTGGTATCTATGCTGAAGAAACTAAATTTCTTGAAGATATTTCCTAGTTTGTTTTAGACTGCAACAAAGTTGATGACACAATTGTGGAAGAGTTTAAAAAGATCCTCCAGGTACCTAAGGAAGAGTTGGCTAAAATGAATATTTTTACATCAGACGACATGGCCAATATAATGGAATGGCTTGAGGTGAGGAATTATAGAAAGGAACTCTTGTCTAAGGCCTTGAAGAAGATGACAAAAATTGCAAGGCAAGACGAAGGAGATACATGACAATTGCATTACTTTTTTAGAAATAATGACTAGAAGGAGAAAGTTTGGTGAGAAAAATATGAACATAAGCAGGTTGCAGGGGTGGTGGCATGAAATTTATGCCCCTTCTGATGGTGCACCAATTGATAAGGATCATTTAGATGATTCAACCATATACATCTCAAAGCTAGAGAAATATCATGAGCTATAGGAGGATATTTTTGAAAAGAACCGAGGCCGACCTAGATGAAACCCCAAGCATTAAATGAATTTTTTTATTTTATTAAAACTTTCTTGGCCAACCTAGCTTGGATGACCTTTGATGTAAACCCTAATTTGAGCCAACCTTGTGAGGGAATTGTCTATAAATTGAGGATCTTGCCTCATTTGTGGGGGTTAGGAAAAATTAAGTGATAGTTGCAAGAGCTAGAGCGAAGTTAGGATTTAGTATTTTTAGAGAGCAAGTGTTGTTATAATGAATACCGGTATTGATGTAACATTGGGTGATTCAATATAAGTAAAGTTATTGTTCTTTGGTGATATTTTTTGTGTTGTTTCATCTTGCATGGTTCTTGTTATTCCATCTCTTTGAGATTTCTTTGAGATTATTAGTTACATGTTAGATTTTAGATTTATATGTGATGCAAAGGTGTTTATGGTTTGATATTTGAAGTGTTTGAGCAATCGTTGGTCCATTCTTTTAGCAACTTGCTAATTGTAAGTTGTTGTGTAAAGTTAGCCTGAGGCCAATATTTGTGTGCTAAATTCAATTATGGGTATTTATTCATTTCAATTGAAAAATAGGATTGATTTGGGTGGATGCTTCATAATATGAAAATATTTAATTCCTTAGAAGATTGCACTCTTTCTGTGATATTGTAAATTAGATCTAGGTTAAATAGGATTTGGTTTTGAGGGATTGGTCTAGTTTGAGTGTTTAATCATTTGCATTGTTGATCTTAGGAATTAGTTTATTTTTGAAATCTCTTTGAACCCTTGTATTTTGTTATTTCTTTTAAAATATGAGTTAGATTTAGGAATTAAAGTATCACTACATTATAAGATATGATAAGTTTGAAAGTTCAAGCATTTGGTTCAAGTAAGGTCCCTTTGTAATTACCAAGATTTTCAAACATTATCTGAGTTATTTATGCATTATCGAGAATTGACATTAGAGACCTTGGGGTTATCTCTTGAGGCTTCTTGATAGAGATTTACCTTTCAAGAGAGCTAAAATATCATACTCCCTCTCAATTATTGCTGTACAAAAAAAACCATTAACAAGTTGGTCATGCTACCCTCGGGTGGCCATCAACTTTGCAATTAGTTGGACAATCTCCACACCTTGATCCTAATAAGCGTCTGTAGGCATGCAACCGGCTCAAAGCTGGGGGCATGACGTCCCATAGATGTTAGCTAGTATTCCTTGAGAACTGATGCCTAAATCTGCATAGTAGGGGAAACCTATAAAATACATTGAGCTATGAGCCCAGTGCATCCCTATGGGTCCTCTACAACCAGAGAGAAATAAAAAGGTATTAGTTTCACATCACATGTATAGATACATACATCATAAGCGAAAAACTAAAAGTATAGAAACATAAACAACATATCATGTATACCTAGGTCCCTTGGATGCCAAGATGGATTAAGGTGAGGATCAGTGCTAGGGCCTACACCACCAACATTGGTGGCCACTCATGGTGCCACTAGTGCTGCAGCTGTAGTAGAAGATTGTGGTGTTGAAGAGACAGGTGTAGTTGCTGGAGGATTCGACCTCCTCTGTGGCCTCAGCCTTAGTGGTGCCACCTCCTCCTCCTCCATGGCCTATTGTCGACCTCTCCTCCTATCATGTAGTGGCTAGGAGGGAAAGTCCTTCTATCGACCAAGATCCCCTCTCAGAGAATCCTCTCCAAATGCAGGAGCATGATAGTGCCTCTCCCACCACGATGTGAAGTCAACTGCTACCCCAACATTATCTACCATCGATATAGGCAATAGATCATGGTTGGTCTCATCATTTGAAACTTGCATTATCATCCTCAATGAGCAGCATGTCAGACAACAGACCATACCAGTAGATAATGATGAGACCAACCATGATGATGAGACCAACCAATAGATCATGGTTGGTCTCATGCATTAATAGGACTACAACGCTCATTGAGGATGATAGTGCAAGTTTCAAATGACTTGTGCACCTCACCAATAGAAAATCTTAAAAAATGCATAAAAATTCACAACAAACAAGAGTTTGTGGCCTACCTAGTCCACCTCGTGACCATTGGAAATGCTCCGGTGTAGCTACTCCAACCTCAGCTCCTCATACTCTCTCCTGCTCAACATTTTTCTGACTTTTCTCTAACAAAATTCAACAATTTTCTCATGGTGAATAGTTAAAATGACCCTTCTAGGGTCCCACCTAGGTATACATAAGCCCCCCGAGGCCCATTTCTCCTAGAGCTTGTGGCTTCTCGGTTACTCTTGAATTTTCCCCACTAGGCTAGGGGAAATCTTAGGAGGGGGCATAAGGTCATCTCTTGATAATATTTTTCTTTTGAATCAATGATTTTTTTCTTGATCATTCCTCACTCCATGGTAGCTTTCATCTAATCTTTCGAGGATGACCTAAAAATTGAGTTTGGCAGATTAGAACCTTGGACAATTTTTTGCAACCGTTCTGATACTGTTTGTTGAGCTCGGATGTAGGGGGAACCTTTAGTTCTAATTAAATCATCTATAGTAGCAACTATGGTCTCTCTCTGTTGGAACATAAATCCATAAAACTCAAAATGTTGGATAATTTTTTTCTTTTTCTACTTTAGTGAGGCGGATTTATCCAAAATCGAGCCCACTAAAGTGGGGGAAAAATGTAATATCGTAGAATTGCACCTAGGGGAGAATCTATATTCTGACATTTATGCCTAGCATTTATGACACCCTAAGATATTAATGACAAAATCAATGGGTCATAATTTCATGATTCTAACTCCATGTGGGCAAGTGGCTGAGCAACAGAAGCTTGGTGATGCATTTTTTGAGAATATAGGCTTTGGAAAAATGCACGACACATAGATGTTTGCGCAACATGCTAACTCCGTATCTATTTCCCAAGTTCAAAACATAGAATTTGGAAGGTTAACCCTTGAGACATGTGTCTTAGAAGTTACACTCAAAAAGTAATAGCTCTTTGTTTCCCTTGCAAGAATTAAAACCTCTTTTTTCCCCTCATTTGAGGGTTGGAAGACATCACACTAGCTCTCTCCACTTGCTCAAACTTTGAGATCTCCTCATCTTTGATAGCAATACACTCACAGGAAAATCCATGCCAAAATGAGGTCCTCCCAGCAGCAACAGAAGCTCTCAAGCAAGGACTTAGTGATGCGTCTGTGTGCTTCAGAGAGGGCCTTGGCTAGTGGGTAATGCTCTCTCTCCCTCTCACTTTCCTTTCATACTCATTTATTTACTACTTTATGGTGCAAGTTCTACTCTTGAGTAGGTATTTCTTTCACCACATGCTTATCATGGTGTGGGTTCTAATCCTAACTGGGTATTGCTTTCACCACATGCTTTGTTTACTCCTTGAGAACTCCTTTCCAAATTGGCTATCTATGGAGGTGGGAACACCAAAATGGGGTCTGACTGAGGAAGGCCCCTACACATCCATCCAACAACTTTGTCCTTGGTATTTTATGCGTAAGTCATGAAAAGGAGCTTGGAGTGAAGATTTGAACATCTAGAGAAAGGTAAGCTTTCCCCAAGCATCCTTGTGTTCATTTCATTTTTTGGCTTCCTAATTTTTTAGATAGTCCCGCACAGACTACTCCTGAGTTTGGAAGTAGGATTTTATTTTTTCTATTGAGTTCCTAACTTCTCTATTACTTAGGATGCCAGTGCCTCTTTCAAATGATAGTGCACCACACTGGCATCCTAGAACTGTGCTTACATCTTATGACCGAGAGCTCCCTCTTCTAAGACAAGAATCCTTGAGTCTTTCTCCCTCATGATGACTGATAGTTTTTGTTTGAAGCATAACTAAATCTCAGTTCTCTATTGCTTTATTAATTTGTTATTATGAGGTGTATAAGGGCAGTTCATTCCTTGGTGATATCTCGAGAAAGGAGAGACCCATGTGTAGCGAATCCCTCTTATATCATAATTAGTTCTCATGAGGACTAGCAAGTTGTGTTATGCCAAATTATTCATGAAACACATGGCTCCACTGGAAAGCAAGGTGTGCTATTATAGGTGGCCATGTTAACAAGGGGTGGTCAAGTTAATGACTTAACAAGCTCCATTATGCTAAATACATGAACTCTTTTGCAAAAGATCACCTTGGGGGGTGCAACAAAACTTCACCTCAGGGTGTGTAACAAAACTCACCTCAAGGGGTGCATAAAACTCACCTCAAGGAGTGCAACAAAAATAACCTTAGGGGGTGTAACAAAAATCACCATAGGAAGCTTGGAATTAGATAGAATACTCTCAATAGCCTCTATAGAGATAGAGGCTATTGGTAGGAATACATCTAAACTCTCAGTTGCCTCTATCATACTCTTATTTAATAGGCAACTAGGAATCAGATAATAGATCTGGATAGAGGCTACTAAGAGGATTCTTTCATAGGAAGATAAGCTATTAATAGATAATAGGATAGAGGCACCCAAGGGTTTCTATGTCCTAGATAGGGTTTTTGGAAATTCAAAATATTATTTTGTGTTACATTGCTTAAGGACTCTGATTCTAGGGTGTGTGCAGGATCATCATGGAAAAAATGAGACCTTAAGTGGCAAAAAATTCAAAAAAATCAAAGTTAGGCAACTTGATGTAAAAATTTGAATAAATTATCTATAATTATTTAAAAAATGTAAGAATATAATATATAGTAAATTGAATGTAATTTCTAAAATACTAGGTTTATTTTAAAAAAATATATCTATTTGGTGAAAATTTGAAATTTCAATGTAGTAGTACTTAAATTTCTAGGAAAAAAAAGTAGGTGTTTGTCTGACCACCCTAACCACAATAAAATGATAATATATTTTTATAATATTTTAGATTTAAGTAGAGTACTCATGTCTCGATGTAATGCATTTTTTTTTGTATTTTTTTTCTAAGTAAATAATTAATTATGAATTTTTTATTACAACTTTTAAAAAATATAAAAAACTTGTATGTCTGACCACCTTAACTTGGTCAAAATTTCATGAAATCCATTTTTTTTTAATCCTATAGCGTGCAAAACATAGAATGTGAGCATGTTTTGGATTCAAAAAGTGTGATACCATTTGAAAGCTATAGATATTTTTCAATCAACCTATCAATCAGGACTTTAGTCATAATTCAAATAGAAAATGAATAATAATTATTTATTAAATTCAAAGTAAAGGATAATCTATATTGGTGGAAAGTTGAGAATCTCCTTTAAAAACCCTTTTTCTTTCATCAATTTTGCGTAAAAAGAAATTCATCAGCCACATACCCTATACATACCCATCATATTGCCACTTTTTGGCCCATCATGATCCTGGACATACCTTCTACTTGGAACTAGTTGTAACAATGAATAATTTTCTTAATTTATGCCAATGCAAGTATGTAATAGTATTTGAATGAGAAATGATAATTTTGAATGCAACTTTCTAATCTGAAATGCACAAATTGACTAATTTTAAGATGCCTAAATATGAGAATGATGATTTTGATGCAATTTTGAAACAAAAAATACAATTTTTTCTTCCTTTTATCACTTTTTGAACTAAATGAAGGATTCCCAATTCAATGAAACTAATAATGTCAAAACATAATTTTCCAAGAAAAAACAAGATGGAGACATAGAGACATAGAAGTGAGAAAAAATTAGATAATGCAAGTTTACAAGGACAGGGGTGCCCTAGGGCATCTGGGTCCTTGATAAGGGTTCTAAAAATTATAAATTAAAATGTTTAATATGCATTCCAAAGGTTCTAATTCTATATAGAAATAGGTCTACAACTGAGTATTTTCCTAGAATTTTCCAAATTAAGACTATGTGATGCAAATAGAAATGTGTGACAATGTAAATGACAATTATGAATAAAATTTTTAATTCAAATTTGATCTAAGTGACTGAAATGAATGCTAATGAAATCTATGATGCCCAATGATATGCAATTTTTTGAGTTTTTATGACTTTTAAATATGAAACCCAAAATGAGAAATGAAAGACAATGCAAAATAAAACCTAGATCTAGGGTTTGAAAGACTTTTAATTTTGGAAAGCTTATGATGTTAAGATGTCAAGTTCACCAAAATGTAGCAAATAAAAAAGGAAAATCTTATGTTTAATTCCTAAACATAGGATTAATATCTTTCCTTTTTCAAATTTACTTTATAATATAGATCAGTAAGGTGATTAGATTGACTTTCAACTATGAAGGTGAGCCAATTATACTTGA
Organism: Sequoia sempervirens; assembly: GCA_007258455.2. Taxonomy (NCBI): domain Eukaryota; kingdom Viridiplantae; phylum Streptophyta; class Pinopsida; order Cupressales; family Cupressaceae; genus Sequoia; species Sequoia sempervirens. The sequence goes on from VDFB02000017.1 coordinate 216,373,913, forward strand.
ATATGCAATCTTGGGGACTTGAAAATAGACTGGACTTGATTGGAATTGATTAACCTAACTATACTATATGTCATAATATGATAAATGCAAGATCATGATGATGCACAGACTAAAATGGAAACTTGCAAGAAGATTTGGGAAGTGCATAGGGTTATGTTCCTATCACCAAAAGTTGGATATGAGTGTTATAGTAGGATTGGGTTACCCTTGGGTGAATGGGTCTTTGTAGGGAAATTTTTCTTTTTTTTGGGGGTCCTTTGATGATGGATTTGACCTTGTGATTTCTAGTTGCAAAATTGTCACAATGCTACCAAATAAATATGTAATTGAGTTTTTGTGGCTTGACAAGATGTGGGGCTTCAAATGTAATAATGGTTAATTTTTCTTCACAATTGCTTCAATCCTCTTTAACCTGAGATCTTCACATTCACAAACAGAAGAAGTGTTCTTCCATTCTAGGGGCTTTCCTTGGTCAAGATCCATGTTAGTGGTTTCACTTCCACAATAGCAATGTTAATAATAAATGGATAAATAGATAGGAAAGAATGATGAAATAATAAAGTGTTTCAACTCACCATCCTTCAATGACTTCCTCGAAGGATTGAAGTCATATACATGACCTCAATCTCTTGATCTTGCTTACTTGATTTCTTGAATGCTTTGGAGACTTATGAAAGTGTTAGACATCACAAAATAATTATAATATGAAAACACATAAAATCACATAAGATTTGACATGATGTTAGGATCTTGAATTTCTCCAATAATTCTTTCAAATTTTTCTCTTGACTTTCTCTTGAATGTGGTTGATCATAATTTTTCCAATATAATATCACTTAGTGCCCATTAAAATATTTTTAATGTTCAAATGATGCAATAACTAGGTATTTATATGTATGATACCTCTAATTTCATAAGAATTAAATCTTGATAGTTAACATTTGAAATTTAAAATTTGAATGTTTTTGATAAAGGAAAAAATGGGTTTTATATGGACCTGAAACCACCAAGTTTACAATAAAAAATTTAAAATTTGAATGTTAAGATGGACACTAACATATTAACAATTTGTGCCTGAAAGAATAGGGGGATCCATTTTCCCTTGGGTGAACGGGTCCTAGCCAAATTCTCAAGGAAATCTATTAATGGGAAAAATATTAATTTCTTATGCTTGTTCAATGCTTGTAATCTCTTAAAAAGTGGTACAAATGGGTTATGGAATGCATAATTTTAGGAAATTAGGGACCTAATTAGGCTTAATAATTTAGGATGATCCAAAGATAGTGTGAAATTGTCATGGGTAACAATTAATGATGCTAAAAAAATATAACATATTTTATAGCTTGTAGCTTCAGATTTATTTTTTGGTTATCACTCATATGGTCTAGGCATGACATATTTTTTTAGTATGGATATCCTTATACAAAGGATAAGCCTCCACATCACATTATTTTATGAGTATATCTTCTCGAATTTGATTAATTTGGTTGACTTCAAGATTGGATTTATTCATTAACTTAGTTGAGCCTTATCCTCTAACAAGTTTGGTTATTTTGATGTCAATGTTAAATTATTGTATTTTATTTATCCATTTGCACCTTCTCCTAGTGAATTATTCTGATTAAATATATATTTAATTGCAAAATTAGGTACATAAGCCACTATTTTAGCACCCACTATATAATACCTAAAAAACTTCATAGCTTTTACAAGAGCATAGACTTGCTTTTCCATAATATCATACTTTAGTTCTACTAAATGGAGTGATTTTATAAAGAAGGAAATGGGTTGTTCACAACTAAAAAGGCTTAGAAAAATTAGGTGACTTGAATATCAATGCTTTTTAATAGCCACTTTGATCTTGTTGAATGTTTGAAAAACCTCATCTCCCCATGATATTGATTCTTTCTTTTTCAACATCTTGGAGATGGAGTTTGTGGATTCTAAAAAAATGGTAACAAATCTTGTAACAAAGTTTATTTATCCAAAAAATGATTGAATTTATTTCACTATCTTAAGAATAGGGATTTTTTCAATTGTTACCACTCTATCAAGATCAACTCTGATGCCATCTTTAGAGACAATAAGGCCTAGGATTTGTTGAATTCAAAAGAAAACTAAGAGGGGGTTGATTCATTTTTACCTTAAAACTTCAAAAACCACACAAACATTTAGATCCACATTAATTCAATTAACCTTTAATTTGTTAGAATGATTTATGATGAAAGAAGATAATAGAAATAGAATCAAAGAAATGTCATGAATAATGAAACAACAAATTTACATGGAAAACCTAAGAAGGGAAAACCACAATGAAGATTAGATCACAATATAGTAATATTAACACCAAATACAATAGGGATCACTATTGGAGGGATCACTACCCAAAAGAAAGAAAGGATCATTTCCAAAATAGTAAAGAAGATAAAGAAGAGTGTTATAGTGAGAAATCTATCTCAGTGCAACTGAAAATTCCACCATAACATCATCAACACCTTCGTAGTCATCATGAATATTGTAGACACCTTCTACTCACTGCATCCAGTCATCTAACACATGAAAGATTGCACTACACTGCACAAATTCATACCTCACAGCTCTACAATTAGCATCATTCACATCACACTCATCTATCTTATCATCCCTCAATAATTCAACTCATATTTATACCATATTCAACCTTGAAAATATTCTCCAAGATCAGCTATTCAACTCAATTGTGTAAATTCAAATTATCTTAGCACCAAAACATTCTTGTGGTGGAAAGGAATGAAGGCAAACAAAAACACACTTTAGCTATACCTAAATCCACTCATACATTCCATTCTGCACTTCCACAAACATTGAAGCAACTTTGTAATTAGTGTAAACACCCAAGGTCGACCAAACCTATTGTCAACACAATTAAATAGTTAAGTGCACACTTCCTCAAAACCAAAGACAACTCATGGAACACACACCATGCTTGAACATGATTTAGAATATTCCACACACACCTTGAAATCCACAAATTCCTTTACAAAAACCTTCACCTGAGGAATGTACACACCTAGTACACTCAAATAATTTTGTTATACACTATAACTCAATAAACCAGCTTGTAAAGCCCCGAACCTCAAAGAAATTCAACTAAAGAAAGGTACAAACACTATCAGTACCCTTATAGATCCACAAGACTAGAAACCACTTTGTGGATAAATGTGGAGCAAAAACATTTCTCCCAAACGCCTATACAATACACAATTCACACATTGGTGAATACAAATTCCTCTAAACAACAATCCAACACACCAAATTCATGGTGAGAAACCTCTAAAAACCTTTGATCAATATATCTAAACCACACAAGAAAATATTTGGCCTAGAATAAATGTGGAGCCAAAATAGAATGCTACCCTGCAACACAAAACACAAGTGTAACACATTGTTTCCTCCTTTTAGTCAAATTTTCTTAAAAGAACTTGGAAACCAAGCACCAAAGAACCATCCTTAATATCTTCAACTCTTCCTCATAATCACCAAGACAAATGTAACATAGAAACTCAACCATACATCCATAGAAAAAATCTTATCAAAGAAATACTAGAGGTTGACACTAATAACTTACTAATGACAACATAATGCAACTAATCAAGGCATCATCAGAGACAACATCAATTCAATATAAAATACTCACACTCTTGCAAAAATCTCCTTCTCATACATTTGACACCACAATCTCCTTCTCGTACAACTGACACCAATGACAACACCAATTTTTTTGACATTAATGACAACACCAATTGCACATACTTACAAAAATATACCCCTTTGTAATTGATGACAACACATGATGTGAAAAACCATCAACAATAAACACAACAACTATGATCCTTAATATTCAATATTTTTCTCCATACCAACTCATTTTCTCTATTGTTTTACTTTCTTTGATAGCTAACACTTTTCTTTTTTATATGACTATATCCCCCTTTGACAACTAAATTTTTTTCACATTGCTCTCTCTCCCTTTGACATAAATGGAAAAGGGAATAAATATTTGCATCATTAATTCCCCCCTTTCACCACTGCTCTACAACTTCCTTTCCTTTACTACTCTACATACTCCCCTTTATGAGCATACACCAAACTACATCAATTAGCAATGTCTTCATAATGAAAAATCTCACTCATCCATACTGTAATAACCAATAATGCCACTAGCTACTCCCCCTAAGAGGTAGCCACAAAAATTAGTCCAAATCAAAGAATAAATTAGTATAAGAGCTAAGGTCACAGGTTCAAACGCCTTGCTTGTGTTGGGGGAATTGTTGCAAGGTGTCTCCCTTGGTCTCCTTAGTGTGGGATAGTGTGGTGCATGGGCTTCATTGCATGTTTTAAAACCACTTTGGATCTCGATCTTGTATAAATATAGTGGTTTTATCGCATTAATATGTTGATCTTTTGGTGCAACGACAACCGCCTATGCAACAATAAGCACTTAGAGTAAATTCAGTATCCTTTGGATACCACAAGCCATGATTTGGAGTGCCCTTAAATTATCTAAATATCCTTTTCACTACTGCAACATGAGACTCTCTAGTATCTTCTTGAAAAATAGCCACAAGACAAGCTGCATGCATGATATCTAGTCTAGTAGCAATTAGATATAGTAGCTCTCGAATCATTGACCTGTACTTATTATGATCATCCTAAGGAGATTCACCATTCTTGATCAACTTGCAACCAATAACCATAGGGGTACATACCAGTTTAGAATCTTCCATTCCACACTTCTTCAAAATTTCCTTGAAAAACTATGATTGTGAAATGAAAATACCTTAATTTATCTAATTGATCTATAGCCCAAGCAAGAAATTTATCTCCCCAAACATTGACATTTCAAATTATTTTTGCATCTATTCTAAATTTTTTACACACAATTTCATTTCCTCCATAAATTATGTCATCAACATACACAACTAAAATCAATATTTGATATTTTTAAGTTTAAAGGAATTATTATTATCTCTGGTACCTTTATTGAATCCTTGCTATAACAAGTACATATCTAACCTTGCACACAAATCTCTACCCGACTTGCTTCAACCTATATAATTCCTTCTTCAATCTGAAAACCATATCTAGTTTATTTGATAACTAAAATCATTTTGGTTTTTCTATGTATACTTCTTCCAATTCACCATTAAAGAAAGTAGACTTCACATCCATTTGATATACTTTAAAATCTTTATATGCTACAAAATCCAAAAAAATCTTGATAGCTTCCATTCTTGCCATCAGAGAAAATGTCTCATCAAATTCTATTCCTTCTACTTGTAAGTACCCTAAACATAAAATCCTTTCCTTTTTTTTACCACTTCTTCATTTTCATTTAGTTTGTGGGCATGTGTAGGATCATCATGGAAAAAATAGGCCCTTAAGTGGTGATGAAAATTCAAAAAATCAAAGTTAGGCAACTTGGCATTAAAATTTGAATAAGTTATCTATGTTATTTCAAAAATATGTAAGAATAGAATTTGTGTCAATTGAGTAGTTTCTAAACTAATAGTCTTATTTAAAAAATAAAATCTGTTTGGTGAAATCTTTGAAATTTCAATGCAATAGTACTTTAAATTTCTGTGGTAATAAGAAGTAGGTGTCCTGGTCTAACCACCCTAACCACAATAAATGATAATATTTTTTTATAAGACTTTAGATATAAGTAGAGGACTCATGTACCGATGTGATGCATATTTTTTGTAATTTTTTTCCAAGTAAATAATTAATTATGAATTTTTTTTTACAACTTTTAAAAAATATAAAAAATTGTATGTCTAATCACCTTAACTTGTCAAAACTTCATGAAATTCATTTTTTTAAAAATCCTATAGTATGCAAAGCATAAAATGTGACACACGTTTCAGATTCAAAAAATATGATATCATTTGAAAGCTATAGGTTTTTTTTCAATCAGCCTATCAATCAGGAATTTAGTCATAATTCAGATAGAAAATGGATAATTATTATATATTAAATTCAAAGTAAAGCATAATTTATATTGGTGGAAATCTGAGAATCTCCTTTAAAAACCCTTTTTGTTTCATCAATATTTGGTTAAAAAAGATTTGTTAGCCACATGGGCCATCATATCACTTACATATCGCCACTTTTTGGTCCATCATGATCTTGCACATACCCTTGTTCCTAAATACCCACTTAGTTCCAATTACATTCTTGTTTGCTAGCCTTGGGACAAGTTCCCAAGTCTAGTTCTTCTTCCATAGCCTTAATCTATTACTCATCCTTGCATGCTTCAATTACTATTTTAGGTTCAAATTCATAAAGTAAACAATGATTTACCTACTCTTTAGAAGCTTTCTTGTAAGGAAGCTAAAGTAGAAAAACAACTTCCTACACTAATCTTGAGAGGATAAAAATGCAAAAATTTACTGTTATTTAACAGTTACAAAAACAAAAACATAAATGATATAAATATCATGCATACCATGACATAGTAATTTATGTGGGGAAAAAAAAATTGGAGAAAAACCACACACTCTAAAAGCATCCCAATATATTATTCAGAAATCACAAAGATTATAATATACTTGTAGAGAAAGATTTTCATAGGAGTATCACCACCAAAGATCAAGAGACAACATGGCCATTATCTGACTCTCAAAATATGCCCCCATCTACAATCATAGTACAAAATCCTCATAAAATAGGGTTACATTCTAGGGCAAGACAGGCCAACAAAATATATCCCATTAGATCTAAAACCTAATAACAAATGGTTCAAATTTACAATATATTAGTATTTAATGTATGACGACCATTTTAGGAGTTTCTTGAAAAATTTAACACACTCAAATTTCACTCCTCCATACCACCCAATGCTTCCATTATATATTACACCTATCAGTGTAACTAGGAAATATATATATATTCACATATATGTATTATCAACAATAACCTTTTTATAATTGCAAGGTTGAGACACATTTTCCCAAAAAATCCCCCACTTGTCGAACACCTTGCAAGAGCAACGAGATATAGTAAACATTTTATCTTAATTACTAGGGGTCAAAAGACCCATAGTCTCTGAACACCATCTGAACTTCTCTATCCTCACAAGCTTGGTTAAAGAATCAACAACATTCATCAAAGTCTCTACCCTAACCACACCTTGCCATCTTCGACCATATTTCTAAATAAACAATATTGTACATCAATTTTCTTGGTCTTGGCATGAAATGTTGGGTTATTGGCTAAATATATTGCACTCTGACTATCACAATAAATTATCACTACACCTTGTTTTATTCCAATATTTGAACATAGTATCTTAAGTAGAATGGCTTCTTTACAAGCATGTGTAGCTTCCATATACTCTACTTTTGTAGTGGACAAAGCAACCACAACCTATCGCTTACTCATCCAACTAATTTTACAACCAAATAAAGTAAACACATAAGCACTTGTCGATTTTTTTCTATCAACATGACTTTCCTAGTCTGAATCCACATAACCATGAATATAAAGGGAAATCTCATATACAATTGATCATATTAATATGATAAAATAAGGAATAATATAAGGTATCCACAAATATACAAAGAATCTTTTAATTGCATCCCAATTAACTCTACCAAGATTATGCATATATCTGGAAAGAACTCCCACTACTTGGGAAATTTCCAGTCTAATAAAAACCATAACATACTTCAAAATTCCAACTACACTCTAGTAAGGTACTCTACTCATGTATTCCTTCTTTGATGGAGATGTTGGACAATCTAAAATAGATAACTTTGTTCCAAATGAAACAAGAACACACAATGGTATAAAATCCTGCATATCAAACCTTTGTAAAATTGAGTTGGCATACTTACTTTGTTGAAGTCATAGCTTTCTATTCACTCCATCTCTTTTAATTTCCATCCCAAGAATGTAACTATCTACACCAAGATCTTTCATTTTAAATTTAGCAACAAGTTGAGATTTCAGTTCTAAAATCATACCTTTCCCTCTACTAATAGATAACATATCATCAACATATAATGCAATAAGTTACAAGAAATAATCATGATCAATTTTATAGTAAACACAATAATCTGATTTAGAATGCTCAAATCGAAAACTCAACACATATGTATCAAATTTTTGGTACCACATCCTAGGACTCTGTTTTAGGCCATGCAAATATTTCTTCAATTTGCAAACCTATTTACTGAATTACCTTTCACGACATAGTGTTCTATCTGTGTCATATAAATAACCTCCTCCGAATCCCCATGAAGGAAAGTAGTTTTCACATCCATTTACTCAACCTCTAAATCATAAGCAACAACAATAGAAAGAAAAAATCTAATGGATATCATTTTTGCAATAGGAGAAAATATCTCACCATAAGATTCAATACCCTTAACTTGAGAGTAACCCTTCACAACCAACCTTTATTTTTACTTCTCAATACTTCCATCTAAACCAATATTTTTCTTGAACACCCATTTGCAACCAATAGGTTTTCATCCTTCAGGAAATGGTACAAGATCCCTTGTATCATTTTTTCTGAAGATTTCATTTCTTCATCCATAGCAATCTTCCAAGATTCTACATCATTTATACCCAATGCCTCTTCTATAGATCTGGGTTCATCCATGTTAGTATTCAAAGAAAAAATACATCTCCAATAATTAGGCGACTACCTTTTGGGTGGTTTTCGATGCCTTGTAGACCTATGAACAAGTTGAGTTGGAGGTTCTTCCTCCTCTTTTGAAGGTCCAGTGCTAGATAAGCTCTCTTCAACTTCTTGTCTATCCTTGGGCCTCAATTCAACTTTCTCAGGCGTATAAGGAAATCAAATCACATCTTCCTATTTACTTTGTTTTAGCTGTAATATAAAAGAAGGATTAGTTTCCCTAAAATCACACATCTACTATATATTACCTTTTGTGCAACAAGATCCCAAATATTGTATCCTTTCACACCATAACTATATCAGATGAAGATACATTTCACAACCTTGTTCTCCAACTTTGTTTGCTTCTCCTTTGGGACATGTGCATATGCCTCACAACCAAAACCTCTAAGATGTATTAATGAAGGATTACATCCCAACCATGCATCTATAGGAATCTTATTAACAAGAGTTGATGTAGGATACCTGTTAATTAGGTAATAGGAAGTGGCAACAACTTCATCCCAAGAATTTTGTTCTAGACTAGCATCCCTCAACATACTCCTCTGCTTAGATCCATTCTATTGTGGAGAATACAAATTTTTCTTTTTTCTATGAATACCACAATATTTATAGAATATATCCAAATCATTAGAGAAAAATTCATCACCATTATCAATTCTCAAACATTTTATTTTCTTTCCAATGTGCAACTCAACCATTTCTTTAAATTCTTTAAATCAACTAAACAATTCATATTTACTCAGAAAATATACCCATGTCCTTCTACTATAATCATTAATAAATGAAACATAATATTTTTATTTACTAATCAAATGAACATCTACATGACCAAACATGTTGCATCAAAATGAATAAGATCCAATACACCACAAGTAAAATTGATTGTGGTTTTTTTTTTCCATAAATGAAATGCTCACACAAATTGAATTCAAGATTACAATCAAACAACCCTTCAACAAGGTTTTTATTTGTCAAGGTCCTTAGACCATTTTCTCCAATGTGGCCAAGTCTCTAGTGCCATAACATAGTTTTCTTTGTAAGTAAATTTTATTTAGAAGAAATAGCACCCTTGGGTACCCAAAATCCTTAACCATCTACTGAAGGTGAAACCATCACTTCTTCCACATACTTTCTTTTCATAGAAATACTATTGCACTCAAAAGTGTAGGAATCAAGCTTGTACAATGTGCTATATATGTCACCTTTACAAATTTCCATAGCAACTCTAACCATCTTGCATCATGCATCAAAAAATACTACCTGGACACCTGCATCTATTATTTTTCTTACAGATAACAAATTTCATTGTAAACTAGGGATATGCAACACACCATTAATTATTTTTATTCTACCATTCAAAAAAATGATTTTAAATTTACCATAAACAACAATGTCTAAATGAGAATCATCACCTAAGTACACCTTACCTCCATCAAATTCTTCATATTCAGAAAACCAATCTCTATTAAAGGTCATATGGAAAGATGCACCTGTTTCAATTAACCATGCATCATTTCCCACATGAGTTACCAAAGCTACAATGAATACGTCACCATATTCCTATAGTGTAGGAAAAAGAATCCCTTTTTCACACTTAATTTGGGAATAATTAATATAAAATTGAGCCTAATGTTACCTTGATTTGGTGTTGTAATGTGTTTTACACATTCGTATTAAGTATAGGGCCATTTTAAACTAAATGACCCTAATTATACCTTATTTAGCGTGTTGTAAAGTGTATCTTTACACTTTGAAACTAATCTAGGGATTCATTAATTAATTGGCCCTATTTATGCCCTATTTGGTCCTATTTTACATCCATAAGCCTTATTAAATGTATTTTTCTTAGGATAATCCCAAAACTTAGCAAACAACAAGTCATAATTCACTGTTTTGGGTCATGTGTTCTATCTAGTGATTGAGGAATCATACTACACCTTGGGCATATGAGTTCCACCTAGGGCTTGGGACCTGATTTCAAGTTGCACATTACATAAGACACTCCTAGAAATCTGTGTTTTGGGTTTTAGCTACTAGGACTGATATGCCATAACTAGTGTATGAGTCCCACTTTAGTTGGGACCTAATTTAAATCAAATTATTGGTAGGATTTTATTATCCTAGATTTGATGTTAGCTTGTAGTGTTGTAATTTTGGGAAATTTTGTATAAACAACTATAAATACAAGGTTATTTCACATAGTTTCATCCTAGAACTACATAAGCAATCAAGAGAACTTTCACAAGAGTTTACAAGATTATTTCAAGAGAATTCAAAGGTAGATTTGAAGAATATTATTGCAAGAATTCAAGATTCATTATCATGTCAAAGACTTGATACATCATGCATGTGGTTTTGAGATAATGTTGTGATGTATGGTTCAAGATCAATTGAATTATTGAAAGGAATTATCTTTTATAAAAAATCGTGATCAAGATCTACATCCATTAAGTCTACTTCATGTTTCTTCACATATCTACAAGGTTTCAAAGAAGGTTCTATTGTTTCATCTTATGCTTCATGTTTCATTTCAGTCATGTTCATTTCGCATTAAGGTTTGATTACCAAAATAGGTTTTGACCAAGTTAAACCCCTATCTACTAAAAAACAACAATTTTTCCTTTCTTTGATGTGTGATTAGAGATCTAGGTGGTTTAAAGAGCTTTGATATCCTTTGAAGAAAATTTTTGAAAATTGAAGAAAGTTGTCAGGGTTGTCACAATGTTGTCATCTTCACAGAAATTCACCTATAGGCCCAAATTCAAGCTTTCAGACCCATAGATTTGGTAGGAGAGAAGCTACAATATATCACTAGAGGATACCAAAGTTTCAACAAAACCCTAATATTGGGACTAAATCACCACCTTGGGTGTATGGGTCCTATTACAACATTCTTCCAGTATTTAGGAGATCTAGATCAGTCACTAAGAGATTCTAGTTTCTACACAGAAACCCTAGTCTAGGACTAAATCACCCAGTCTAGTGCATGCATCCCAATGAGCATCAAAATTCATAATTTCAAGGTTTTGGAGCTTTTTTTGACCACATCATTCTTCCAGGTACCCCTCTATTCATTCTCTATTTTCTATTCTAATTTTTAGTTTCAAATCTTAGGTTGCATAGTTAGGTTTTCATATCATTTGCATCTTTTTCTTTCCAAGTGTTTGCTTGGTGGTGAACCCCCTTTTTATCTTTAATCACACCCCTAGGACACCTTATTGCATATATATCTCCCTAAACCAATCACTAGATTGAGATCTATAAGGTTTCCTTTAATGAAATTTGAAGGAAATAAGTGGAGGAACCCTAATCCCCCTTTAGTTCTAGAACCAATGAAATTAGGGGTGAAGAATAATTATTATTAAGTGCTATCACACCCAATTTCAAGCTATTCCATTCAAGGATAAACCTAGAGATATCAACGCAAAATACAAAGAGATCTTGCAATAGGGCTATCCTAGGGGTTGAAAGTAGACTAATAAGGGGTTCACCACTAAGTTAAGACTTGGAAAAGACAATGAAATGCAAGATGAAACACTAAACCCTAATTCAATGCAATAGCCTATTAAATGACCTAGAAATGAAAATAGAATAAAATAGAAAAGTAGTAAGATATATGGTGTGCACCTGGAAATCTTGAAATGACTGATTGAAGCTCTAAAATGTTAGGAATTATGAATTTTTCCTATTTGCAATCATTGGCCATTCTGGGTGAATTAGTCCAAGTTATGGATTTTTGTGCAGGAGAAAGCTTTAGAAAAATGAGTATTTGAATCTACAATTTTTTTTGAAAAAAATCCTAGAGTGTGACTCATTCACAACTTGTGGCGAATGAGTCCAGTTTAGATTTTTGAGAACTTCAAAGTCTGAATCCTCTCGTCTTAGTCTGCTCAATCTTCTTCTCTAGGTTTTTGGAAACGAAACCTTGATTTTTGGGTTGTAGGTGACCTTTTGGTTAGGATTATGACCTTGCAAATGGCTAGACAACTCCAACAACTTTCTCGAAGCTAGTAACCTAATCTTCAATGATCTTCAAGTATTCAAAGCACATAGATTTGTAATCAACCATGTAAAGAGGAGAAAAAATTGTTGGTTTTTAGTGAATATGGGTTTTCCTTTCTCAAACCCCTTTTAGGTAACTAAAACAAATGATTAAACAATGAAATAATGATAGGAAAAATGAAACATAGGTTATGAATCATGAAAAATGATACCTTGAATGATGTCTTGTAAATTTTCAACTCAACATGAAATGGCCATGAAGGATGTAGATCTTGATCTTGATAGAATGTGTACAATAATACTTGACCTTGGATCTTCAATGCTACATCAGGGTATGTGCAGGATCATCATGGAAAAAATAGGCCCTTAAGTGCCGAAAAATTTAGAAAAAGTCAGAGTTAGGCAACTTGATGTAAAAATTTGAATAAGTAATCTATATTATTTAAAAAATATGTAACATTAAAATTTGTAGCAAATTGAATGTAGTTTCTAAACCACTATGTTTATTTAAAAGGAAAAAATTATTTGGTGAAAATTTGAAATTTCAATGCAATAGTACTTAAATTTCAAGGAAAAAATAAGTAGGTGTCTGTTTGACCACCCTAACCACAATAAAATGATAATATTTTTTTATAAGATTTTAGATATAAGTAGAGGACTCATGTGTTGATGTGATGCTTATCTTTTATGTATTTTTCTTCTAAGTAAATAATTAATTATGAATTTTTTATTACAACTTTTAGAAAATATAAAAACTTGTATGTCTGACCACCTTAACTTGGTCAAAACTTCATGAAATTTATTTTTTTGTTTTTAATCCTATAGTATGTGAAGTATAGAATGTGATGCATCTTTCAAATTAAAAAGTGTGATACCATTTGAAAGCTATAGATGTTTTTCAATTAGCCTATCAATCAGGACATTAGTCATAATTCAAATAGAAAATGAATAATAATTGTTTATTAAATTCAAAGTAAAGCGTAATTTATATTGGTGGAAAGCTGAGAATCTCCTTTAAAAACCCTTTTCATTTCATTAATTTTGGGTAAAAAAAATTTGTCAGCCACATACCCTACACATACCCATCATATCGCCACTTTTTGAACCATCATGATCCTGCACATACCCATCACAAGACTAGCTCAATAACATGCTTGATGCTTGATATTCTTGACATGATGATGGATCTTGAATTGTTGCAACAATTGATGAAGAATTATTCCCTTGAATGCTCTCTTGATGCTCTTTTGAAGTCTTGGAATGCTTAACCCTTTAGTGCTTGACTTTATAACATAAATAATTGATGAAATAATGATTTGAAAGATTGTTTATATAGATTATACATTTAATATCCCATTAATTGGATCCCATAGGTCGACATTCATGAAATTTAAACTTGAAACCCAATTTTTCCCGCTTAAACTTTGAAAATAGGACAAATGGGTCCAACTTGGATGGGAATCATTTTCCTAGAGTGGAAAATTGGTCCCAAAGGGCCTATTTTAATTGCTAAAGTGTCAAGGATTTTGTAAATCAAGCTTGTTTATTGATATTGTTGGGTTTTTTATTAAAATATTCCTTGGAATCCACAACATGGGGTCATATAGGCCTATTAATGAAGCTATAAAGGTCATAAATGCAAGAGGGCCCAAAATCCAATGTGAAAATGTAAATAAATTCACTTTACAACATTAAATTAAGGTAAAAATAGGTCTATTTAGCTAAAAAGGGCCCTAAATCCAATGTGAATGTGTATCTAACACATTACAAAACTATATTAGGTCCACTTAATTTAAAAGCATCCTAAATTTAATGTGAAGGTGTCGATAAATACACTTTACAAGATTAAATTACGGAAAAGTTAAGTGTATTTAGCTTTAAAAGGGCCCAAGACCTAATGTGGATGCATAAAACATATCACAACACTAGATCAAGGAAACTTTAAGTCCAATTTATCATTAATTATTCCCAAATCTAGTAATGAAAAGGTGTACTTTTTTTTTGGTGACATTTAGCCTCCACTTTAGTGAGAGGATGAACTTGCTTCAAACTCACACTAAAGTAGACATTCAAGAGGGGTCCTTATGTACCAATACATATGGTCTAGGATAAAAATATCAAGGAAGTGGTCAATCCCCTAGGATCCAAGATCCTAAGTCAAAATGACATAAGCACAAAAGGACACAAAAAAGAAGTAAGATTTACAACAAGACAAGATACGCAAAAATGCAATGTCAATGATTGAAAGAAAGAAAAGAAAGTAAAAATAAAAATCAGGTGTATCAAGCTTCAACAAAAATGTACTCATTTTGGGGCCACAAAAATTTAGTTCATCTATGGGATGAGTAATCTAAAAGGGTGAGACACATACACACATGGCCGGTATGCACTCACACAAACATGCGAGTGGCTATGGGGAAAGTCATTCCTCGGTTGGGCTTCCTACTCAGACCATACAAAAAGTTATACCTCCTGATAACTTTCATAAGGTGTCATGCAAAAATGAACTCTGAGCTTCATGAGGCAAGCAAAGCTTTATATTCTTGGAACTCATGAACAAACAGGATGGCTCCAGAGGCATGCAAAGTGTGTTATGAAAGGTGGCCATATAATAGTTATTATAAATGAAAAATAGTGTAACGAATGTTCAAAGGGATTTTTCTTAGTTAATGCAAGGTCTCTTATTAGGGAACATCATGCCTAATGTTTGCAAGAGAAGAAAATTCAAAGAAATATCATGCTCTCAGAGGAAATCAAACCCAATGATACAACCAACAAAAAAGGATGCATCACAAGAAGAAATAAAATCACATAATGAAACATGAGTGTCGATGTATGCCCCCACTTTAAAGTGGACGCTAACACCATTATTGTGAGAAATTGCTTTAAAGTAGAAGAAGATGTGAGATTTTATTTGGAAATCCCTATGCCAAGTCATATGTTTCCAAATTGAACTACATCATGAATAATTATGTCACATGTGAGCCATCTTAAGGCATGGCATCCACATCCCAAGCTTTCTCTTATATGTACATGGAAGGTGATCAACTAGAAAAAAGAGACAATCACAAGTGACATACAAGGACAAGGCTACCTAACCCATTGTATTTACTTAGTGTAGGGAAAGGATGAGATGAATAGGATGAAAGTAAGTATCAGTTAGAGGAAGTAGGTTCTTCAACATGAGGAAGAGAACCACAATCCCTAAGATACTGAATTTTGTTACTTAGATCCTTACATTCATTAGTAGAATGACCATGAACTCTATGATATGCACAAAATGAAGTCTTGTAGTATAATTTATTCCATGTTCATGGGGGGAGGGATATCAAATGATCTTGGAGGGGTCTTGACAAGATACCTTATTGGTAAATAGTAGAAGATGTTCCTTTATTTGGCAACAAAGATATCTCTTGCTTAGAAGAAGATGTCATACTTAGACAAGGCTCTTTAGATTGTGAGATTTTTTTCTCTCCTTGATGGAGGATGTAAAATATAACAAATTCAAATCATTAGTGTTTTCTGAGATGACATTGATGTTAAGAAAGGATTTTTTTGTTTCTTTCATTTCTTTCAAAGGGTAACAATCAAGACCACTGGTGTCCATCAATTCAGGATGCACTAATGTTAGAGTGGGATTAGTGGAAACTTTTGTAATAGTGTTGATATTAAATGAAGGCTTGTTTGTTTATTTCAAGGGGAAATAACCAATACCACTAGTATTTTCTTGTGTGTGAGGATCTATAGGGACACAAATACCTTGTTCTCTAGAACCAAATTCTTTTCCACTCTATCCAAGTTATTTCATAAGTTCATAAAAAATTCCATAAATATTCTTCATCTTTTTTGTATTTGGTGGTTTCTCATAATAAAGTTCATCAAAGGTTGTTGTGTAATTTGTTTCTTCTTCTAAAGTGATTGAGGTGAATTATTTCAAGGGTTCTTCTGAATTTTGTGTTGACATTACCATTTTTTCTTTTCCCTTTTCAAGATTTTTGTTTATGATCTCATATTCACCCATGAATGATATGAAATATGAGGAACCCCAATCATCTTCTAATAGTTTTGAAAAATTTTCCATCTCTTATTTCTCTTTATTTATAGGTTCTATGTTTTAAGTTGAAATTAGTGTGTTTAGAGGATTTGTCCTTCCTTTGTCAACTTGTAAGAAAATTTTAGGCTCGGGGTCTATTTCAACTTGGTATACTTTGTTGTTATAGACATATTTCATGATACGATTAAGGGTCAAAGTAACCACATGCATCTCATGGATTGAAGTTATTCCTAAAGGAAGATTCTATGACAGATCATGAGGCATTATATGAATTGGGGTTTGTAAGGTAGCCTTTCTCACTATAATAGGTAAAGTAATCACACTAAGCAATTCCTTTCCTACATTGTCAAATCCTCCAATTGATAAGGAGTCATGTTCAATTTTTTATTTTTACACACACAATCTATCTAAAATTTTCACAATGCACACATTAAGGGATGATCCATTATCAACAAGGGTCCTCTTTATTCCTATTCTATTGAATTTGGCTATTATCATAAAGGTATCATTTTTCTTTCTCATTTCCAAAGGGGGAGCTCATCTTGATGAAAAGTAATGTCTATGTTGTTCAAAGTTATGGCTTCAATTTGGGCTGCCACATCATTTGATTGTATATTAAGAGGGGTAGGAACTTTTTCTAAAGCACTTTAAATCATGTTGTGATAATGAGGGGAGGCTTGAATAAGGTCCCATAATGATATCTTAGTTGGAGTATTCTCTAGTTGTTCAACAAGCTCATACTTCTTTCCACTTTGTGGAGGAAAATGAGGGGAACCTAGAAAGATAGGGTTAGGAAATGGGAGGGATGTTGAAGGTGTTTGTCTTTGTTGAAAATTGTTTCTAGTGTTATATGTATACACAATGGTATTATGATCTGAATGTTGCAAAACATTATTCTTAGGTGGGTAAATGATAAATTCAGGCGTGTTTTGAGTTTGATGTTTCTGTGAAGGAGGGTAAAGGATGAGTTGAGGTTGAATAGTATTAACTTCCCTTAGTTTTGGAGAGTCTAATGTTACTTCATCATCTTCATCTAAGGAAACTATCTAATTATTGTCAATGTTATCATTTTCATGCACCATGATATCCTCCCTAGGAGGAGGGTTTTAGGAGAAGTACAAACTAGATGTTCATGACATTCAAAGGTTGGTTCTTCTAAAATGACTTCATTCCAAGTAAGGGATTTATCAATGGTTGGATTTTGTTCTTTATTAATAGTGGGGATAATAGGAGAAGACTCTATTTGATTGGTATGATTGTTCATGACTTTATCCTCTTTCTCTAAGGTGTCACTCTCTTGTGCCATACTATCTACCCTAGTAGGAGAACTTGGAAGATGTTCACCACATTGCATGGTTAGATTTTGTAAAGTAGCTTCATCACAAGTAGGGAAGGCATCAAGAGAAGGATGGCTATGACTTTCATGCTTACCAAATAGATCTTCGCAAATGGTAGGAGCATTAGGGAAGGGAGGAACAAGATTCTCATGACTCTCAATAGGTGCATCTTCTAACACCAAGCTATCCTCTTCGCATCGAGGAGGGATATTAGGAGAAGGAAAATCTTGATTGTCATGGATTTCTATGATATCATTTTATTTCGATAAAACATTCTCAAAATTAAGGGATGAATGGAGACTATGTAAGGTGATGTTTAGAAATATTTCTATGACCACCTCTTCTTGCTTTCTAATATCTTCCCAAGAAAAAAGAGAACAGGGACAATCAAGATTCTCAATACTTGTATCTTCTTACACCATGACACCTTCATCACTAATAGGAGAGGTATCGGGAGAAGAGAAAGTATGATTTTTATGATTGTCTATGCTTGCATCCTCTTATATGATACCATCCTCACCAATAGGAAATGTAATATTAAGGATTGTGTCAATGGTTTGATCCACTTTCTCTAAGATGTTGTCATAACTATAAACAATAGTAGAAGGATAACTAACATTTTTCTTAATGACCTCATTTTTTTAGTCTAAATTAAAATAATAAGAGGGGATATTGTACTTATGCAATCCATTTTTAACCATATCAAAGCCACACTCTTGAATGAAAACATTCTATTATGGAAGAGTAAATAAATGCAATGCAATGACCTAAATTGAAATGTTTAAATCAAAATTTCAGATTGGAAAAAAGGTAATTTGCTAATTATACTTGTTAAAAAGGTGGAATACAACTAAGAGGGGGGAGGGGGGTGAATCAGTTGTCACCAAATTTAACCTCAAAACTTCAACACTTCTTAACTTTAAAATCACACTGTTCTGCTATTAATTATGAACATTAAATGTAGATAACAAAAAGTAAAATCAACATAATGAACACCAAATTTTACGTAGAAAACCCAATCAGGGAAAAAAAACCATGGTGATGATTAACTCACAATATAAAGAGATAGAAAAACCAATTATAAAGGATCACTACTGTTATGCCTTGCATAACCACCCCATTTTATTCTAGAACAAAACAGGTCCCCCTTTTTTCTCTGTTTTCTTTGCCTTTGCTTGTCTGGTTAGGTCTTAGGAGTTCTTTTGTTTTCATGCTGAGTTTGAATTTTGTTCTATCTGATTTGGTTCTGCTTCACTGAAGTTGGGTTTCTTTTTGTTAAAATTGAAGGCATGATGAACAATAGTGTATTTTATATGCTTTGAGGACTAATGGAGGCATTTGTGTTGTAGGATTAAATCATACACCTGGTGATATTTATCAGGGAACTCAGTTGGGAAGCATACCTCAGTCACATCTGGCATAAAACTCCTAAGGAAAGTCACTAAGACCCTCCTGTTGTCTTGTCGACTGGAAGTGGTTCTATTCATTTTAATCACCATGGGTTTTTATATGTCTCCCCAACATGTTGAAGTCTCGCTGACCATTGTGCATAAGGCTAGCATCACTAAAAGAACATGGGTTGGGGGAGAAGTCTTCCAAACTAATAGAAGTCTTGGTGAAATGGGGTAGCTTTGTGGAGAGGTCTTACCGACCGATGAAGGGTCTCGGCAAAAAGTTTGAGTTTGCCATAATGTCTCGGCAACCAAGTCGAGTCTCCCCAAAATGAAATGAGCTCTCGCTGAAACAAGGTGGCTTCGATGAAAGGTCTTGCCAACCCGGTAGGGTCTCACTAAAAGGTTATGCCTTCAACATAAGGTCTGGTCGAAGGGGTGAGGTCTCAATGAAAAGAGGTGTCATCGGGGAGATGTCTCGCTGATGGTTGTTAGTCGCGTCGAGGGATTCTCCCTTCAGTGTAGTGTTTTGAGCTCAACGAAAGGTCTCGCCGACCAAGAAAGGTCTCGCCAAAACAAAATGATCTTGGGGAGAATGGAAGAGCTTGGCATGATGTCTCATCGACCCGATGGTGTCTCATCGAAGGATGAGTGGCTCGATGAAAGGTACTACCGAAAATGGGGAGTCTTGCCAATAGCAATGGTTTACCAAATGAAAAGAGATATCGGTATGACCCTTAGTGCTTGCTATGACCTCTTGCTAAGTGCATATGTCTCGCCAATGGAGGAGCACAGTGGTAGGATTCCTAGGGACTCACTATGATGGCTGGCCAAGAGCGATTGTCTGGGTGACAATTTTGGGATATCGATACAACCCTAGCCGCTCGCTATAAAGTTTTGCCGACAATGGTAAGCTATGTTGATCACTACTGTGGAGCATAATCGCATTGGGGAGACACAACTAGTGTCTCACAGACATGCAATTCTGTTTGAATAGCTTTTTACCATCTAGGAATATTGCATGGCATATGTTCCACCAATTAGATGAAGCTAAAGGGGCGGTTTAGTGACAGTTTGATTGATTGACTATTCTTGCGAGTAGGATCAGCAGAGCATAAACAACATGGACTTACTTTGAGATCAAAAACGATGGAACAACTTGGTGAACAATGGTGTTGAGATCCAATGGGAAAATGTGATGCTACTTCTGAAAGGGGTCAACTTGCAAAAAGATCTAGAGTAGGAAGAAGGCTAAAAGGAGGAAGAGGCCATCAGTCTCAAGGACAGTTGTGAGGTCTACTGGCAAAGGTACATCGATATTAATGGTAATACTCTAGGACATTCAGAGCAGCTCAGATGGAGGTTCGAAGGTGGACATGGAGGCGAAAAGTTAATGCTATGGTTGTAAAAGATTTGAAGGCTTCTCCTGAGGGTGATCCTTCACCAACATGGGTAGTGGGGATACACATTGAATGCATTATTAACTTCATTCAAAAAATATTTGAGGGCTGACCCTTCTGAAGTGGGATATTTTTGTAAACCCTAAAACAGGGGATGACTTTCTTTTTGACATGTTCTGTATATATGACATTTTTTCCTCTTTTAAAAAAAAGGAGTTTTAGAAAAGAAAAAATGAGATTTCTAAAAGAAAAGAGTAGTAGTAGAAAAACTTAAGAGTAGAATAGAATAGGAGTTAGATTCGATAGAAGGTAGTAATGTATCCTTCTAGTTTCTTAGCATAGATGGAAACAAGCTGAAGACATAGGTTTTTTTAGTACATTGGTGATTGTGCCATATTTGTAAATGTTTCTTATCTGTTTCACTAATAGTAGAACCAACCAGATTTAAATCTACTTCATGTTGTGTTCCAGAATGGTATTTATCTTGGGTTAATCATTTGATTTGAGAATCTTTCAAGGAATGAAGTATTATTTTATGTTTTGTTTAAGTAGTGATTTGTAATTTTTTGTTGAAGCTAACACTGTGAATGAATGAAACTGTGTGTTAATCACAAGTTAATTTTTTTCCCCAGTTTTAGTTAGCAATTCCTTGAAAGGTAACAAGTCTGGTTAAGTTGGATGAATTATTATACTCCTTGATTCCAAATCTTTGACCTATCTTTTTTCTTTCTTTAAAAACTCTAGTTAAAGTAGGTTTAAATTTATGTTTGATCTTAGAACAATCCACAAGCTCAACACCAACAGGCCCCTTAAACATTATAGTCCACATCAACCATTGAGTAAAATTAGCACAGTCGAGAACCAATTATAAAAACCTTGGGAGTTAGATATCCATGTGTTATTCTTTCTCTTTTAGGAGAGCAGAATAGTAATATTTTGTTTACTATTGATGTGCTCATCCAAACCATCAACAAAAATTGGCACTAGGAGGACCAAAAGAGCAAGCTAGATAATACTTGGTTTTTCTCACCAAAAAGGTCCTAGAGAGTTCTTTGATTAGCTAGAAATCCACCACCTTTGATATAACTCAAGACCCCAATAAGACACAAGAGTCACAAGACTAGGGCAACCATCAATCCAACCTTGTTAGCTCCGTTCACTCCACCAGGATTTTCACCAATACCCTAGTGGATACCTATCAATCCACCACTGAATCCATCCCAACCCATCCAACAGCTGGCTCAACCACCACCACCGCTACCAATGGCATTTTTTCAAAATAATCCCTCTCCATTAGGGACTATTTCTGGAGGCTTTCATGATATGCCTAAGAATCTTGAGAAATTTTTTCCAAAATACATTCATGGTGAATCGAGTGTTGAAGAGCACATACAAGCTTTTAAGGACACTTGTACCAGAGCTCAGATAGCTCACCATGATGTAATTTTTAGGTTTTTCCCTTATTCCTTAGGGGATATGGCATACAACTAGTACCTAAATCTTCCTTAGCACTCTATTCTAAGTTGTACATACCTAAAGAATGCTTTCATCAATCAGTTCAGGATTTACATGGATCCAGCCATTTTGTTCCACCAATTTGCTACCATTAGGAAGGAGCTAGGTGAACATTTTCCCTTGTTTAATAGTAGGTTTTAATGCATGTATAGGAGACTATAGGACCCCTATCTAGTTGCTAAGAATAGTTCCATTCAAGCATACTTTAGGGTTATAGACCCATTGATTGGCTTGTTCCTACAAAGGACTTATCAGCCCACAGACTTTGATTCCCTATCTAAAGTTTATCATCTAGCCATCAAGCTGTAGTAGCAAATTAGCTCTCAACAAGGAAGTTTGGGAGGAGGTTTTCCTTCAATGGGGTATCAGATGCCTAGCCCAACCCCTTTATTCAATACTATCCCAAGGATGTCTCCTTCCCATTATGGGCCTATGCTTAAGTTGCAGAATCAACTTCACATTCCCTTCTTTGCTAATGGAGCTCCTGACTTCTTTCAACAATCATAGGCTCATCATAGTTTGCATAGTCATCATAACCAAACTGGAACACCAAATCATGGCGGTAAGCCACTTGTTTCCAAGCATGTTGAAAGTGAAAAAATAATTCAACGCACAAATGAGGTGGAGACCCTAAAGAAAAAATTGTCTCAAGTCACGAATGACATGGCTCAACTTAGACTGAACCCTTCTCAAAACCAAGGTAATTATCCTAATCAGGGCAATAATAATTAGGGTAATTATCAGAATAACAACACTCATAGCTAGAGGGGTTATCAAGGCCAAAACTCCCCTAACCAGGGCTATCAAAATCAAAATAGAGGATATAACCAGAGGCCAAGTAACAACTGACAATGAAATACAGGACCAAATAATGGTAGAGTTCCTCATAATTATCAAGCTAATGAGGAAAGGTCACATACTGCAAATGTGGCTAACCTTAATTTAATGACTAACTGGTGCAGGCTGCATGATACTGCAACCCATTCTGAGGTAAACTACCCTAAAATGGAGAAAGTTGTCAAGATGGCACAGGAAAATGCCCAAACATTCCAAGGGAATTCAAATAAAGAAGGTGTCTTAGTAGATACAACAATGACTCATGACCTCTTTCAGGAAGAACCTTCATTCCCAATGCAAAGTGAGAATGAACCTGAGGAAGATTCATATGATGCCCAAGCTTTTCAAATAAAGGGAGGACACTTCCTATGAAATAAAAATAAGGGTCTGTTCACCACATCAGCACCACCTAATTGCATGGTGCCTCTGAATCAAAGTGCTGATAATAACCCTCCTACACCAAAAGGTCCACCTGACTTCCATAGTAAAGGTAATTCACCTGGGGTTGTGAAAAGTAATGCAAGTTATAACACAAAGTTTGATATTGTTTCTGAGATGCAGAGACAGAAAACCTCTTTATCATTCTTTGACATCCTAAAGTGATGCCCTACTCAATGAGAGATAGTGTTAAAAGCTTTGGAGCAGGCTGATAAATCAAAAGGGAAAAATAAGGTGGCACCTGCTACAGACATGAACGCAGATTTGTATAGAAGCAAGGTAGGTACCCCACCCTTTCTTTTAAGTTTAAAAATTTGTGGGAAGAATCTACATAATTTTCTATTAGATTCAGGGGCTTCTGGCAATATTATGCCATTTTCTATATGCAAGAAATTGGGATTGAACCCTATCCAAACAAACAAGAAGGTCATCCAGCTTGATAACACAAAGGTCAATGTAGTTGGAGAATTGAGAAATATACACGTGCAAGTAGGATCTAACCCCAGGATTTTAACCAATATAGATATTCAAGTAGCAAACATTCCTGAGACTTATGGTATGTTGTTGAGCAGAGATTTGATGAAAAGTATAGGAGGATATCTCTTGCTCGAATTTTCACATATGTGGCTACCATGGAGGGGAGTGCCTATGCAGATTAGGATTGGAAGTGAACCTCACCTCAAGCATGCCATCACTGAATATGATTGTCCCAATGAGGTAGCTTATTTTGAAACCGGGATAGGGGTTTACAAAGGAGAGAAAATTTTGACCTTTTCAGTTCTTGATCCTAAAGAATTATCAATACAAAATTCCCTTGACCCCGTGATTAATGAAAATCAATAGGCATTGATCAAGAAGCTAAAACAGGATTAGCTGGTCCTGGGGGAAGATATTGATTTGTAGAGCCTTCTACTCCCTAATTGGTGTAGGGTGCATTACCAAAATCATCCTGCATTGACCTGCCAACCCTGCATCAACATTTTAAATCATGTCTCCCAATCTCAGAAAATTAGCCTAAGTCACATCGAGACTGTTTCATATCACTTCTCATTTGAAGCCAAAGAAGTAGTAATGTTAAGCAGGGAGAAGATACCTTCAAAGGAGATGCCTTCTCAAACTGAACTTACCCCAGTCACATTTTGAAACCAACATATTTATGAGGAACAACCCCAAGGTTTACTCAATACCCCTACACTCACAAGTATACCAAAACCCAAGGGATTAATCAAATATGCAAGTGACTGTCAGAAGGATAGCCACAAATTATATGATATATTTGTGCAAGAATTGGAAATTACACCTGAGGAACCTATTGAACAGCTATTACCCATATTTGATGCAAAAGATCAAGTGGCCCCACCTATGGCTCATCTTATACAAATGCCCACAACAACCTCAAAAAGATCAACTCTAGCTCATTATCAGCTATGGACCTTCACGTTTGATGGATCCAAGTCCAAAATAGGCTGTGGTGTTGGGATTGAATTAACCATCCCAAAAGGGAAAACTTTCTTTGCTTCTTACAGGTTATAGTTTAGATGCACTAACAACGTGGCTGAATATGAAGCTCTAGCTCGGGGGCTGATGTTTGCACATAAGAAGAAAGTTACTACATTAATGGTTAAAGGGGATTTAGAAGTAGTTATCAAGCAAGTGTGCAGCCAATACACATGCCACAATAAAAGGCTAGCAGCATATAGAAATTGAGTATTGAACTTGATTGAAGACTTTGACGCTTTTAGGATTAGTTTAATCCCTAGAGAGGAGAATCAAATAGCTAATTCATTGGTTGTTGTTGCAAGTACCCTGGAACCCATGAAAGGCTCCACACTTAAGAGATTCTTAGTAGAATTGATTTCCACCTTGGTTGTTCCTAATAACATCAAGAACTTTCAAGTTTTTGAGGATGATTGACATATCCTTGCTTTTCTAGCAAGCTCAGATGTTTTTGAAGGGTAAATCATTGATGAGTCCAATAGGAATCAGGGAGATTGGAACCCTAAAGATTGTGATACAGAGGGGGTCCTTAATCTAAAAGGTAATAACATTCTCAAGGGAATGGTGGCCTTAGAAAGAATTTTTGATTCAGACCCAAGGGCTCAAGAGAAGATATCAGCTAAAGATAAAGGAGGTGAGTATCAAACTATTAACCTAGCTGATTCTGGCCCAAAAAGAAATGTTTACATAGGGAAAGCTTTCCCTAAAGCAATTAGAAAAGATATACTAAGGGCACTGCAGAAGGACATTGCGGAAATAGCCTAGGGGTATGAAGACCTAAAGATATTTGATGCTTCTATAATAACTCACACTATTCCTGTGAGGCCTAAAGCTAAACCATTTTGATAGAAACAACATCCTATCAATGCCTTGATTGAACCACTAATCTTTAAAGAAGTTCAGAAATTGCTTTCTACAAGAATAATCTTCCCTATATGACACTCAACATGGGTGGCTAACTTTGTTCCAGTCCATAAGAAAGGAGAGATCAAGCTATGTGTAGATTTTAGGAATCTGAACAGATCTTCAGAAAAAGACAACTACCCACTCCCTTCACTGGACGAAGTCTTGTAGAATGTCAATGGGTCTCAGATGATATCATTCCTGGATGGTTATTTTGGATACAATCAAGTGATGGTTAACTATGAAGACAAAATGAAGACAACATTCACTACTAAGTGGGGAACATTTTCTTACAGAAGGATTCCATTTGGTTTGATAAACGCTAAAGCCACTTTTCAGCGTGCCATGGACATAGTGTTCAAAGATCTGATTGGAAAATGCATCATTGTTTACATGGATGACCTGACAGTATTCTCTAAAGATAGACTGAACCACACTGCAGACTTAGCTAAAGTTCTTGAAAGATGTATCTAGTATGGGGTCTCCTTGAATCCTAAAAAGTGTGTGTTCGAGGTTTCTGAAGGGAAACTTTTGAGACACATAATCTCAGAAAGAGGAATATCGATCAATCTAGACTGAGTTGAGTCCACTCTAAAGATAGCCATGCTAGGAAGTAAGAAGGAGATGAGATCTTTCTTTGGAAAGATCAACTTTGTGAGAAATTTTATCATAGGTTTTGCATAAATTGTAAGACCATTAAATGAAATGATGAAGAAATATGTTGTAATAGAATGGAGTAATGAGGAAAAGGCTATGTTGTCTCAAGTCAAACAATCCATTTTGGAAGCACCAGTCCTCACCAGCCCTGACTACTTGAAGCCATTCTATATTTATTCTTTTGCTTTTGAACATTCATGTGCAGCTATCCTAACTCAACAAAGAGAAGAGGGAGAAGAGAGGCCAATTGCTTTCATGAGTTCTCCATTTAAGAATGTTGAAGATAAGTACCCACCTCTTGAAAAACAAGCTTTTGTGCTAGTCAAAGTCATCAAGAAGTTTAGGCATTACATCCTCTGAATTCAAATTATTGATGTAGTTCCTTATGCCGCTGTAAAGTCTCTACTCATGCAGAGCAAGCTGGGGGGACGAAGGGGGAAATGGATGGCCATTTTGCAAGAGTTCAATCTAAATATATGCCCTATGAAACTTTTCTGAGGTCTGGGCCTGTCTAAATCCATAGCTAATGGCGGTGAGAACATTATTTTCCATCAATACACAACACATACCTTTTCTAATGACCCTTGGTATGCCGATATCATCTATTTCATGCTCAACAATT
Organism: Sequoia sempervirens; assembly: GCA_007258455.2. Lineage (NCBI taxonomy): Eukaryota > Viridiplantae > Streptophyta > Pinopsida > Cupressales > Cupressaceae > Sequoia > Sequoia sempervirens. Next base: position 216,401,255 of record VDFB02000017.1, read on the forward strand.
GGTGCCTAGAGGGAATGAATACGACTCAGAGGAGAGCACTGAGAATGAAGAGCTCCCATTATATGTTCAAAGGAGGATTGCTCTACAAGAAAAATTTTGTGGGAGTGTACCTACGATGCCTTGATCGGCAAGAGGCTAAGCATGTAATTACTAAATTTCATGGGAAACATGGCATAGGTCATGGGTCTACAAATTCATTGGCACATCAGATCCTCAGATTTACTAGTGGCCCTGTGTGTTCAAAGATTCCCATCAGCATGTGAGAACATCTCACATATGTCAGATTTCTGCATCAAAAGAATGCCATTCAGCCATGCCATTGCAGCCTGTTTATAAGGTAAAACCATTTGTCAAATGGGCGCTAGACTTTATTGGGGTAATTAACCCAAATTATTCTTCAAGACACAAATTTATTCTGACTGCCACTGATTACTACACAAGATCGACAGATGCTATACCTTCCAAGAATAGCACAACAGAGGTAGTAATCAAGTTCCTTACCGAATGCATCACAACTAGTTTTGGAGTACCCTTCACATTGGTATGTGACAATGGTTCTTCCTTTTCCTCTACTAAGTTCATTTCATAGGCTTATGATCACAAAATTGTCTTAAAATATTCCTCAAACTATTACCCACAAGGAAATGGAGTTGTAGAATCAACAAATATGAATCTCTTAGGGGTAATTAAAAAATTGTGAGAAAATAATCCTAGGGACTGGCATACCCAGCTGAGATTTGTGTTATGGGCAGAAAGGACTAGGATTAAGGTTGCTTTAAAGACCTCACCATTCAAGCTAGTGTATGGACAAGATCCTATGTTCCCTATTCACTTACAAATACCTATCCTTGAGTTCATGCATAAATTCTACTCTAGTGATGATAGGATAGAAGCAAGATTACCTGGCTTGTTGAAATTAGAAGAGCAGAGAGATGCCACCTTGCAACAATTCTTTAGACACTAGGCTATTGTCAAACGTTGGTTTGACAAAAGAGCCAAAATCAAGGTTTTCAGAATATTAGACCTTGTGCTGCTATGGGATAAAGCTAGTGAAAAGAAGGGTAGTCACCAAAAATTTGATAAGCTTTGGTTAGGTCCCTATCAAATCGCTGAAATCCTGGGAGAAAATGCTTTTCGGCTGAGTAGTTTAACAGGAGAACCTATTCCATGTCCTGTCAATGGATAGTTTCTTAAACATTATTTTGAGTTGTAAAATTTGGTATTCTTGTTGGGCTATGCATTTATGTAAATAATTTCTTGTAAATAGTTTTGTTGTTTGTTTGTTTGTTCTTTCTTTTTGTCCTTTCATTTCCCTTGTTGTTTCGTATCTATCTTGTTTTGTTCTTTGGGGTTTCTCTATTCTTTCCATCTTTAAATAGTGGGTTGTTATTTGAAGTATACTTTGGTTATTAGGAGAGAAGTGGTTTAGATATTTTTAGGTTTTTTGATTGGATGATTTTGTCCTAAATTTGTTGTTTTATGCCCATTGCCAATAAGAGTTGTGGAAAGTCTTGAAAACAAGGTGCAAAGTAAACAATCTTCATTAGCTACCTCTGAATCTGTCACAAATCATCAAGATCATCTCCTTTTGTAATGGTATATTTGTCCTAGGGCGATAATGTTGTAATATTTGAGTGAAAAATCTGATTCCCAGATGTTGTTATGAGGTCCATGGTAGTTTTCAACCTAGAACAGATGTCTAACATCTGACATATTGAAATTTTTTTGAATGAAATATCTGAAACTCCAAGAGAAAAGAAAAGAGGACTCGGTATGAATAGGTGATTCCAGTATCTCTACTGGGGCTATGGATGCCTAACTGGAAGTAGAGCAATGCTGTGAGAAAACTAGAGGTATCTCCATTAGGGCTATGGATGCCTGACTGGCATTAGAGCAATGCCCAGGATATCATTGCACAATAGCTAAAGGGAATCAACTCATGTAGTTCAAATTTGGCACATTGTTGTTCAAAAGATGAGGAAAACTTTACAAAAAAATGATACACCATCAAACACACACTTAGATTCAGGGGTAGCCAGTGTTGGCTTACATTGGAGATTCTAGCTCAACCTTGCTTGTTAAATCAGACCCAACTGGAGTTGTAATGTTCATAAACCAGGAGTTCTAGGTAGCTGAATCTTTGAGTTTCTTGAAAATGGTTAAAACATTTTTCCAGCCTAGTCGCCATTTGTTATGCCTTGCATAACCACCCCATTTTATTCTGGAACAAAACGGGTCCCCCTTTTTTCTTTGTTTTCTTTTCCTTTAGTTGTCTAGTTTGGTCTTAGGAGTTATTTTGTTTTCCTCTTGAGTTTATCTTTTATTTTTTATGATTTGGTTATGCTTTAGTCGGAGTTGGGTTTCTTTTTATTAAAATTGAAGGCATGATGAACAATAGTGTATTTTATATGCTTTGTGGACTAATGGAGGCATTTGTGTTGCAGGAGTAAATCATACACCTGGTGATATTTCTCAAGGAACTCAGTTGGGAAGCATACCTCAGTCACATCTGGCATAAAACTCCTAAGGAAGAAATTCGTTCATACCCTCCTATTGTCTTGCTAACTGGCAGTGGTTCTATTCATTTGAAATATACCGGTTGGCCAGACATTTTAATCCCCATGGGTTTTTATATGTCTCCCTGACATGCTGAAGTCTCACCCACCGTTGTGCATAAGGCTAGCATTGCCAAAAGAAATTAGTTTAGGGGAGAAGTCTTTCTGACTGATAGAAGTTTCAGCGAAAGGGGGTAGCTTCAAGGAGAGGTCATGCTGACCGATGAAGGTTCTTGGTGAAAAGTTTGAGTTTGTTGTAATGTCTCTGCGACCAAGTGGAGTCTCCCTGAAATGAAATGAGCTCTCACTGAAACAAGGTGGCTTCGATGAAAGGTCTTCCCGACTAGATAGGGTTTCACCAAAAGGTTATTCCTTTGGCATAAGGTTTGGATGAAGGGGTGAGGTCTTTTCAAAAAGAGGTGTTATCGGGGAGATGTCTCACCAATGGTTGTTAGTCACACTGAGGGATTCTCCCTTCGGCATAGTGTTTTGAGCTTGGCAAAAGGTCTCGCTGAAACAAAATGAGCTCAGGAAGAATGCAAGAGCTCGGCATGATGTCTCACTGACCCAATGGTGTCTCGCCGAAGGATGAGGGGCTCGATGAAAGGTTTTGCCGACAATGGGGAGTCTTGCCGATAGCGATGGATTTTCCAAATGAAAAGAGATATCAGTATGACTCTAAGTGCCCACTATGAATTATTGCCAAGTGTGGATGTCTCACCGATGGAGGAGCACTGCAGTAGGATTCCTAGGGACTCACTATGATGTCTGGCTAATAGTTATTGTCTCAACCATAATTTTGGGATATCGATACAGTGTTGGCCACTCGATATGAAGTCTTGCCAATAGTGGTAAGCTATGTTGATCACTAGTATGGAGTATAATCGCATCAGGGAGACACGGCTAGTGTCTCACCGACATGCAATTTTGTCTAAATAGATTTTGACCATCTGGGAATCTTGTATGGCATATGTTCCACCAATCAGAAGAAGCTAAAGGGGCGGGCCAATGATAGTTTGACTGATTGACTATTCTTGTGAGTAGGATCAGTAGAGCATAAACAACATGGAATTACTCCGAGATCAAAAATGATGGAACAAACTGGTGAAAAATTGTGTGGAGATCCAAAGGGAAAATTTGATGTTGCTTCCAGAAGAGGTCAACTTGTAGAAAGATCTAGAGTAGGAAGAAGGCCGAAAGGAGGAAGAGGCCATCAGTCTCAGGGACAGCTATGAGGTCTACTAGCAAAGGTAGATCGATATTAATGGTAATACTCTAGGACATTCAAAGCAGCTCTGATGGAGGTTCGAAGGTGGACACGGAGGCCAAAAGTTAATGTTGTGGTTGTAAAAGATCCGAAGGCTTCTCTTGAGGGTGATCCTTCACCAACATGGACAGTGGGGATACACATTGAATGCAACACTAACTTCATTCATAAAGGATCTGAGGGCCAACCCTTCTGAAGTGGGATATTTTTGTAAACCCTAAAACATGGGCCAACTTTCTTTTTGGCATGTTCTGTATATATGTCATTTTTGCCTCTTTTAGAAAAAAGGAGTTTTAGAAAAGAAAAAAGGATATTTTTGAAAGAAAAGAGTAGCAATAGAAAAACATAAGAGTAGAATAGAATAGGAGTTAGATTTGATATAAGGGAGTAATGTATCCTTCTGGTTTTCTTAGTATAGATGGAAACATGCTAAAGACATAGGTTTTATGTACACTGGTAATTGTGCTAGATTTGTAAATGTTGCTTATCTGTTTCACTAATAGTAGAAGCAACCACATTTAAATCTACTTCATGTTGTTTTCCATAATGGTATTTACTTGGGTTAATCATTTGATTTGAGAAGCTTTCAAGGAATGAAATTTAATTTTATGATTTGTTTAAGTAGTGATTCACAATCTACTATTAAAGTTAGCATTGTGAATGAATGAAACTGTGTGTTAATCACAAGTTAATTTTGTTCCCCAGTTTTAGTTAGCAATTCCTTGAAAGGTAACAAGTATGCTTAAGTTGGATGAATTATTATTCTCCTCGATTCCAAAGCTTTGATCTATCCTTTTATGTTTCTTTAAATACCCCAGTTAAAGTATGTTTAAATTTATGTTTGATCTCTAAAACAATCCACAAGCTCAACACCAGCAGGCCCCTTGAACATTATAGTCCACATCAACCATTGAGTAAAATCAGCATAGTTGAGAACTGATTACAAAGACCTTGGGAGTTAGATATCCATGTGTTATTCTTTCTCTTTCAGGAGAGCAGAATAGTAGTATTATGTTTACTGTTGTTGTGCTCATCCAAACCATCAACAACTACCAAGGGCTTACTACCCAAAAGATGACTCACTATCTAGATACAAAGGCTCACAGCCTATAGAAAGGACTCACTATCCAATAGGGAGGCTCACTGCCTACTGATACAAAGGAAAACAAAAGATCCACCACAACAATTAACACACATGCACAACCTTGATCAAAAGATTGCAGAAACCTATAGCTCATTGCATTCAAGAGTCTAACATAATGAAGTACTACTGCCTCAACTCACTTTCACACACTTTTTCTCTTTTAATTTGTGACTTACTTCATTACTTGTCATCATCATCCAATTATTCACAATTTGACTTGCATTTATGCCATCTTCAACCTTAGAAACTTTCTCCAAGGTTGGCCACATATGCCTCATTTCAAAAATTCAAATTAGGTTGATAACTCAACATTCCCATGGTGGAAAGGAATGAGAGTGGACCAATAAAGGTACTTAACCAAGACAAAAGATAATGTCTAAGATCAACCGCACACTTCCTTAATTAAATTTAATTCTTCAAATGAAGTGTAAACACCAGGTCAACCAAACCTAATGAAAAAACAAATGAACATTAATGTACACGCTTTCCAACAAGAAGATAACACATGGACAATGTAAAATGCTTCATTATGTGGGAGAAAACATCTCATGTTCCTTCAGATACATGCACAGCTAGTGCAATAGTCTTCAAACACCGAACTCCTTCCATCAGTCCATCTAGATTGTGCAAACACATATAGTAGCTCTGAAACTTGACTTCTGGATCACCAAACCACACACATATTTTCTAGAATCAAGAGAACACTATTATAAGACACATTCTAGATCCACAAGATCTAAAATAGAACAACAAAGAACTATGGAGAAAAAACATTTCTCCTAGTCAGAGAAAGCTAACTCTGCCAGAATGGTTCATACATAGGTGAACACAAATTTCACACTTCATCATATCAGAAGCTACAAATTAGTAGATATCACCATCAGATCATAAAAAAAAAAACCCTTCAAATTTGCACAAGCATAGGATCAACACAGGAGAAATGTGAATCACATACCAGATCACATTTTGAATACATTCATAACTATGACTTCTTCTCTTTATTAATTTTCACAAAAGCACTTGGAAACTCATCAATTCAGCACATCTGCAACATCATAAGGATAGCTCCATGTACTCACAACATCTCAATAGTATCTCAACTATACATGCACAATATACAATATACTAAACTATGTTGACATCAATGACAATATTAATGACAACACCACCAAATATTCTCATACTTGCAACAATCTCCCCCTTTTTTGTTGATGGCAACACATGATGTGAAAAACCATCAAAGACAACATCCTGCACAATATTCTAGGAGGACACCTTCTCTTCCTTTTCTTACTATTTTTCACATGGCTTTCTCTCCCCCTTTGACATCAATGGAAAAGATCAAAAACTCTGTTCACTCCTCCTTAGGAGTACAACCATTCAACTCATACTACAACAATGAAAACCTTTCCTACTCCCCCTGTGGAGTAGACCCATTCATCAGTCCAAATAAATGAAGAATATCTAAGTTCATTGGACTAATTCACCTTCATGTGCACCTAGTTCAGAGAGCCAATGACCCCCAACCTCTCCCTAAGATACTCAAAAGTATCCTTTGGAAGAGCCTTAGTAAATATATCTTCAATTTGTTCCTTAGTTGTCACATACTCCAATCTGACTTCATTCTCCAACACTTTTTCTCTTAGGATATGATATTTGATAGATATGTGTTTTGTTCTTGAATGCATAATTGGATTCTTTGAAATTTTTATAGCACTTGTGTTTTCATAGAAAATAGGAGTAGGCTCATCACATATTACTCCAATGTCTTTTAAAGTTTGCTTGATCCACAAAACCTATGTGCAATAGGATGTTGCAGCAATATATTATGCCTCTATAGTGGATAAAGAAATTGAATCTTGTTTCTTACTCAACCAAGAAACCAATCTTCCACCAAGAAAGAAAGCACCCCCACTAGTACTCTTTTGGTCATCCACACAACCGGCCCAATCTACATCGGTATAAGCACTCAAGGTGAAATAATCACCCTTAGGATACCATAAGCCATAATTTGGTGTACCTTTAAGATATCTAAATATCCTCTTTATTTCTCCAACATGTGCCTCTTTGGGATCTACTTGAAATCTAGCAACTACGCATACTACATTCATAATATTCATTTTGGTAGTAGTAAGATACAACAACCCACCAATCATAGATTTGTATTTACTCTGATCAGTTTTAGAAAATTCATCATCTTTACTCAGGTTACATTTGGTCACCATAGGAGTACTAATTGGTTTGGAATCATCCATTCCAAACTTCTTCAACATCTCTTTCATGTACTTAGATTGTGAAATGAATATCCCCTTATCAGTTTGATTTACTTAAAGACCAAGAAAGAAATTCAACTCACCAATGATAGACATTTCAAATTCTTTTTGCATTTCTTTTGTAAATCTTTTACACATGGGTTCATTTCCACCAAAGATGATATCATCAAAATATACTACCACTATTAACATTTTGTTACCTTTCACTTTGAAGTAAAGATTGTTGTCAGCAGAGCCTTTGTTGAATCCTTGCTTTGTCAAGTATCTATCCAATCTTGCATACCAAGCTCTGGGAGCTTGCTTCAGTCCATACAATTCCTTCTTCAACTTACAAACCATATCTAATTTGTCAGATAACTGAAATCCTTTAGGTTGTTCCATGTATACTTCTTCCTCCAATTCACCATTCAGAAATGGTGACTTGGCATCCATCTGATATACTTTGAAATCCTTATAGGTAGAAAATACCAAAAATATTCTAATAGCTTCCATTCTAGCCACATGGGAAATTTTTTTTTCAAAATCTATGCCTTCAACTTGTGAGTATCTCTTGCATACAAGTCTTTCCTTATTTCCTACAACTTCACCATTTTCATTCAACTTATTCTTGAACACCCATTTTGAACCAATTACATTGTTATTCACAAGTCTAAGAACTAATTCCTATATCTGATTCTTTTCCATTTGTTACAATTCTTCTTTCATAGCTTTCATCCAATTCTCATCTTCACATGTTTCACTCACAGAATTAGGTTCAATTTTAGAGAGTAAACACATATTTACCTCTCCTACCACTTCTTCAATTCACACCTTCACTCTTATCTCCAATTATTTGTTCCTCCAGATGATTCTTCTACACATATTTAGGAGTCCTAGAAAAGGGTTCTAGTTCATTTTCTTCTTCTTCTTTAGTCTTCTCTTCTTCTTTTTATTCTTCCTTTTACTTATTCTCTTAAGGTACTTGTCCACAAATAGGATCATTACCTGTTCAACTTCACTTATCTCAATAGGTTTGTGCATGTATTCATCAAATTTCACATTAGCACTTTCAACGATCTTCCTCAATCTTTTATTGAAGCATCTATATGCCTTGCTAGTAATAGAGTACCCAATAAAAATCCCTTCATCACATCTAGCATCAAACTTTCCAAGAATTTCATCATCACTTTTAATGTAACATCCGCTTCCAAATACCTTAAAGTACTTCACAGTAGGACTCTTACCAGTCCATAACTCAAAACGAGTCTTTGTGTTTTTTTCTCTAATTCGAACTCTATTAAGAACATAAATAGTAGCGTCTATTATCTCTCTCTAGTACACATCTGGTACATTTGACTCTTTCATCATGGTTCTTGCAGCTGCCTATACCTTCTAGTTTTTCCTCTCAACTACCCCATTCTGTTGAGGGTTTCCTGGAGCATAGAATTGTCTTTTTATGCCATGCTCTTCACATAATGTATTAAATTCACTAGAAATGAATTCTCCACCTCTATCATATCTCAAACATTTGATTCTCAATTTTACTGCATTCTCCACTCTTGCTTTAAACACTTTTAACCTATCCAGAGCCTGAGTCTTTTCTCTAAAAAAAGAAACCCATGTCATTTGAGAATAATCATCAATAAGGAGCATGAAATACCTATTATCATTCAGGCTTCCTATTCTAGTCAGACCACAGAGGTCAGTATGAATTAACTCTAGCATTCTGGTATTACATTGCTCTTTTCCCTTAAAACTAATTCTTGTATGTTTCCCCAACTAACAACTTATGCACATAGTATTAACAAGATTTGCGATTCTAGGAAGACCTTGAACTACATCTCTTGAACTGATCCTGAATAAATTATCAAAGTTTACATTTCCCATTCTCTAGTGCCACAACCAACATTCATTGACTTGAGATACAAGGTACTGACCATCAACACTCTTAAGCTGATAGATGTTTCCATGAGTTCTCCTTCCAGCATCAACCATATCTTTGGATCCTTTTTTGATTTCACAGGTATTATTCTAAAACACAAGCTTAAAACCATTGCTACACATCTAACCAACACTAAAAAGGTTAAGCCTCAAACCCTTTACATAATATACATTATTAGTATTGGGAATTCCATCAAAGCTAATAGAACCTTTTCCAACAATCTTCCCTCTTGAATCATCACCAAACATAACCAAAACACCATCATACCTTTCAAGTTTAGTGAACTTACTTTTATCTCCAATCATGTGATTAGAGAATCCATTATCAATCATCCAATAGTCTTCATCCTGTTTGGATTAAAAGGTAGTGACTAAAGTACCTTCCATCTCATTCTTTTTTTTCTCTGGAGCATTCTCTCTTGCACATTTTCTAGGTTTAGTAGATATATATTTACTCTCTAAATCTAAAAATAAGCATTCACTATAGATCATCAGCCCCATAATCAAATTCATCATCAGAGATTCTTGATTCTTCTTTAAAATAATACAAATTGCTATATTTCTTATCCTTTCTATCCTTATGTTTGTGATCCTTGTTCTTCTTATCTATAGCTCTATTTGGACATCTTGAAGCATAATGACAAATATTACCACAACTAAAACATTTAAAGGCAAACATAACTTTATACTTACCAGTCCCTTTCTTCAACTTCCTAGTGAAAGTTTCTTCTAGCTCATCATAACCATCACTATCTAGATCATCTTCAATCTTCATTGCCTAAAATGTGGTTTTTGTCTTTTCCTCCTTTCCAAACTTTCTCACCTCAAATGTAGTCAAGGTGCCAAATAGCTCTTCTTTAGTCTACTTCTTAGGATCATACATTTCTTTATTAACTTAAATCTTATAACTATAACACTTCAAAAGGGTTATTACAATCTTCTCAATTATATCATCATCAGTCAGTTTACCCCCTTGATTCCTAACATCATTCCCTACAAGTTCAACCCTCTAGAAATAACTTTCCAAATATTCACCTTCTTCCATTTTCATATTCTCATGTTTGTGCTTTGTCATCAACTTCTTCCAAACTTCATAAGCGGCATCCAAAGTAAGAACCTTAGTCTACTCAGTTTTAGATAGACCACTAAAAATAACATATCTTGCCTTCCCATTCTCCTCATAAGCAGAAACCTCATATGCATTAGTAGGACCACTCTTTAGAGAAACATACTTTGTCTCAACAGCCTTCCAGGTCTTGTAACCAAGAGAGATAATATATCCTCTCATCTGCACTTTTTAGTCACTATAATTAGATCCATCGAACATAGGGATTGCTAACTTATGTGTCATCAGATCTTCCTTAAGCAGTTAAGCTCTACACCAAGGAACCAATTCTCTCATACCAATTGTTAAATAGGCACAAGACAACTGAGAAGGGGGGTGAATTAGTTGTCACCAAATTTAACCTCAAATCCTCAACACTTATTAACTTTACAACCACACTATTCTGCTATTAATTATGAACATGAAATGCAAATAGCAAAAAGTAAAATCAACATAATGAACACTAGATTTTATGTGTAAAACCCAATGAGGGAAAAAAACCATGATGAGGATAAAGTCACAATATAATGAGATAGAAAAATTGATTACAAAGGCTCACCGCCAAGGACTCACTGCTCAGAAGAGAACTCACTATCCAAATATAAAGGGTCACTGCCTACAAGAAGGACTCACTATCCAATAGGGAGGATCATTTCCTACTAATAGAAAAGAAAAAAAAAAATCCACCTATTGGAACCTTCAAATTTTCAAATTTGAATTGCCCATATTAAAAAATTTGTCTTTGCACACTCAGAAGTGCACCTACAGAATCTGCCTAAGTGACCTATTTTGGAGGGTCACAATTCGGAGCCAATTAATTTTCATGCCAAATGGATTTTTTCTCTCCATTATCCTTACATTAATGTATTCCCTAGTCTGATTTTAAAGCCCCATGATCACATTTGCTATTTTTACCAGGTCAAAAGAAAATGCAGTTTGCTCTATTTTACATCTGCATTTCTAACAAAGTTTCAAAGCACAGTCAACTTTGAACCCTAATATCTCCTAAAGAGTAATGATTAAAGAAAATACCTTTTGCACACATACTCAGTGTACCAAGATGAGCTTATTTTTCCAATGGTTCCCCCCCAGAAGTTGTTTTGATATTTTTCAAAGTGGTGACTTTGAGAGCCCTAATTGGTGTTAAACACATGCAGTTGTAGAAATGCCTGAGTGAGCAACTTTTTCGATTAATATCTTTCATCTCGGAAATAATTTTCCATACCATTTGTTGCATTACATTTTTGGGTCAAGTTTCTACATGCCTACTCAATTTCAGGCTCCCAGGATAAGTTCTATTGGGTTATTTAATCATCTTCAGACTACAACATGGTCAAAAATGTTGTCTCAAAAAGCTTCAAATTCTAAGGACAATCCATTTCTTATTTCAGTCTAAAACCTCTACAGCTCCATTTTTATCAAGATTGGAGGTCATTTGATACATTATTTTAATGTACTTCTGTTGTGGTGAACACATCCTAGGGGCCATTTTACAAAGGAGGTACCTAAATTTTAAGGGCTGGGAAAATTTTGAGGAAATGGGTTTTCTCTAAATAATTGATTATGGCCACATGCAAAATATCTTAGCTCTAGGGGTCATAGTTTATGTGCAGTGAAATTTCTCCATTTGGGTGGTAGGTGTAATTAAAATTTTCCCATTTTCTAATATTTTCAAATGTTAATATTTAGAATATTTTAAATATTGTGCAAATGTGAAAAATGCATTTAGAGAAAACACAAAGTGCATTTTAAATCTTTTGGAGGGCAAGCAAGTTTAATTCTTGCTTCTGATTGGTCCAAAGGCAGCTTTCACGACTTTATAGTTGCATGGAAATTTCATCAACCATCGCCAATTTTGAATGAAATTGGAAGAAGAAATCAAAGATGCAATGTTTTCCAGCAATGAGTCTTCATTTGGGTGGATTGAATTAAAAATTTGAGTAGAAGACAAGTTTTAAATAAATTTTCAAAGTTCTTCAAGAGGCATCGCCCATTGCATTTTGAGTCCAAAATCCACAAACAAATTAGTGATGAGTGATGGCTGCTTTGTCCATTTCCCATCACTAATATATGTCACCTCTTCCACAATGAAACCATGATGAACAATGTTTCAACTCCTATTGCTAATTTCTCATTATTTTCTTTGTTGCATTTGCGATGGAGCGATGGCTTCACTCATTGCTCATCTCAAGCTTCTTCTTTGTTATAAATCTGTGATATGTGATGGTGCACTCCCTAACTTCGTTGATCACTAATTTTTAGTGATCTTCCCTCCTCAAATTCGCGATGTGTGATAGTGGCAACTGGGGAAAAGTTCTAAGTGGGCTTAATGAATTTTTGAAGGAAGAGAAGCTTTAAAATATAAGGTGCTACTTTGATGGTAAAGGGTATGTACAGGATCATCATGGAAAAAATAGGCCCTTAAGTGGCAACAAATTCAAAAAAATTAGAGCTAGGTAACTCGACGTAAAAATTTGATTAAGTTATCTATATTATTTCAAAAATATGTAAGAATAGAATTTGTAGCAAATTGAATGTAGTTTCTAAACTACTAGGTTTTTTTTTTTTTAAATTATTTGGTGAAAATTTGAAATTTCAATGCAGTACTTAAATTTGGGAAAAATAAGTAGGTGCGTCGACCACCTTAACCACAATAAAATGTTAATATTTTTATAATATTTTAGATATAAGTAGAGGACTCATGTCCTAATGTGATGCATATTTTTGTAATTTTTTCACAGTAAATAATTAATTATGATTTTTTTATTACAACTTTTAAAAAATATAAAAACTCGTATGTCTAACCACCTTAACTTGGTCAAAACTTGATGAAATTCATTTTTTTATTTTTTTAATCTTATAGTATGTGAAGCATAAAATGTGATGCATGTTTCAGATTCAAAAAATCTGATACTCTTTGAAATCTATAGATTTTTTTCAATCAACCTGTCAATCGGGACTTTAGTTGTAATTCAAATAGAAAATGGATAATAATTATTAATTAAATTCAAAGTAAAACATAATTTATATTGGTGGAAAGTTAAGAATCGCTTTTAAAAACCCTTTTTTGTTTCATCAATTTTGGGTAAAAAAAAGTTGTCATCCACATACCCTACACATATCCATCATATCGCCACTTTTTGGCCCATCATGATCTTGCACATACCCTAGATTTGTATTTACCCGAGAAGTAATTTTTAGAAAATATTTTCACAAGAACTTGGCTGCATTATCCTCACCATTATATTTTAATTTTTCTTCTTCTATTTGTGATGTGCAATGGTCTCCCAAAAATTGTTTGTGCAAAGCAAATATGGGGCCATAAAACATCAAATATTATTATTATTATTTGATGATGGTAGAAATAAATCAAAGGTGAAAGGAATGGGTAAATAAGAGTCTTCTGTAGCTGATAGAAAAAGAATTTAAACTTTCTTTGCTGAAAGTAAAAATGTAAATGCACAATTGGGATTTATAGGCAAAAATACATGGAGTTAATATTTTTATTTCCCCAAATCAAAATAAAAGCCCCCATGGGTAAATGAATTTAATTTTTAAATGCTAGGCATTTTAAAATTTGTGAACTCACAGGTAAATGGCTTTCCATAACCATTTTAATTTTTAAGAGTGTTGAAAATTAAAATAAAGATGAAGGGGAGATTTTCATTTTTACAGTGAAGGGTTTTACAAGCTAGCAAAATATTTTCTATAGCAGGGAATTTCTTCAATGAGGGTAAAGAGTAGAAAAAGAGAATGATGAGTTTTCACAAAGCGAAATATTTTTTTGTTGTAGGGCGGTGCAGTGAGGAGCAAGAAAATAAAGAGCAGGCTGAAGATTCTTCAACAAGAAATACAGTTGAAGATCAACGAACGTAAATGTTCCAGGTGTCTTCTTCAAATGAACATTTAGGGTTTTTGTGTTTCCTTAAATGTTGTCTTTCTGCCTCATTCTGAGAAAAGGTTGTTTTGTAATTAATCATAAAGAACATTTTGATGACAATAGAAATCATTTTAGAGTCAAGTTTTTAGGGTTTGAGTCTATCAATACTTATGTAATTTTGATTAAAATACTAGAAAAATAATGTTGAATGTTTCAAGTTTGATAGTATTTTACTCTCATGTGTACTAGTTTTATATATTATGAATAATACAATCAAGGTTGTCTTATTTGTCTCTATTAATTTTAGATGGATGTGTGGCTCTATTATTTTTTATTAATTCAAAGAATTAATGTAGGTACTTGAATATGGTTGTAAGTTTGTATTGAACTAAGTGCTAGGATGCTAGTAAAAAGTAAAGATTAAGACATAATGTTGAAATGTTGTTATGCAACATTTCAGAGCTTCATATACTGTCAGGTGTAAAAATTGTTATTAGATTATGTATGTGTTTGTGTTGATTTCATTCCAAGGATGAGGAACTGATCTAAGTGTGTTATTAATGTTACATTTGGTGGTTAACATAACAATTAATCATATTTTAAATCAAATTTACTTATCAGTCTTGTTGTGGGTGTGTGTGGAATTTAAAGAATCATATCTCTCATGTTTAATGTGTATACTACAATGAAGGTCAGCCATACCTTCGAGGTATTGTGTATGTTAAGCATATAAAGGAGATTCATCTGTTCACAATGTTTGATACTTTGGCACACAAGTATCTGAACACACACTATTTGAATCACCCTCCTAGGTTTAACAGAGCCTGAAGTGCAATGGATAAAGGGGTATTTTATTCACTCTCTTGTTCGTTGGCCATATCAACCCATTGGTTCTAAATATGAGAAAGTCATTACTCTTTAGGAATCATTTCATCTAATGATTTGGGAACCAATAGATTAGCGACTCTGCTAGGGAGAATTCCATAAATATTTCATTTTAGACCATTCAGTCAAAGAGTCATTGAATTTTCAAAAATTATCCAAGGACCTGCATACTTGAAGGAGATTGCTACAACATTTTTGGTGTATTTTTTAAGTTTGGTGCTTTACTAGTGGAGAGAACTCAGAAATACATAGATCTTGGAAGAAGCGTTCTACTACTTGAAGATTTTTTCCTCTTTCAAAGAGGTGGTGACTCTACATAAGTTTCTACATCATCAGAAGAGTTGTTTGCAGGAGTTCTTGGGTATTTTTCTATTATAATATTCCTATATGAAGGTTTTCAACACAAAATTAATACTCTCCCTTATTTATTATTTCAAGATACATGTAGAAAGGGAAATGAGAAAGTAAGATATTCTGAAAAGATATCTTGAGAATAAATTATTTGTAGAGAGAATAAATTTATTTGAAAAAATGTATTGTTGTCCTAGTTTTCCCTATACAAGTTGTAATATCATGCCTAGAACAAAGTCATGTCCTCAAGGAAAGGTGTTCACTAGTGAAAGATATGACCCTCTAGATTTCAATCAAATCCAAAGTTACCCACATTCTATCCCAAGAAGAATTAATGAATATTTTCCTAATTTTAGAGGAGGTTTTGAAGAATTAGCATCACACCATGTATAAGGCTTTCTTGATGTAATGGAAGATTGTCAAATAGTAGAGGAAGATGTCATGAAGTTTTTTGTAAGAACTTTAGAAGATAATGTCGAATATTGGTTCTTTAGTTTACCAATGCATTCCATATATTCATGGCATTAGCTTATAATGCATTTCATTGGTTATTTTGAAGAAGAGTGAATAAACAATGACTGCTTGACTGAAGAAAGAAGTTTGCATACCCAAGAAGAATATGAAGAGAAAACTAAAAATAAGGTTGAATCCAAATCATATATTGATGCACTGTGTGACATAGAAAGGTTTCACGATGAATCCATCTATGATTTTCATGATAGATTAATGAAATTTTTGTTTCCTATACCAAAATCAAAAGGACCTGATGAGTTATTTTACATTGATTTATTCTATGAGAATTGTGAGCTAAGTTTGAGTACTATGCAAGCTCACTTGAAGCCCCCTAGTCTTAAATGTTTATATCAATGGCTATCAATAATTGAAGAAATGATAGAGAAGTATGGAACTAATCTCCTTAATAACTTATGTGATGGTACTTTTTCAAGACTTAGTCACATAGATCTAGATGGTATAGTGGAAAAAAAGAATAATGGATCATTAGGTGGTGAGGAATGTGTTTCTGAACAAACCACACAAGAAATAAACCCACATGAATATTGCAGCCATAATGGTCATGAAAAGATAAATGAAACATATGAAGTTTCTTCTATTTGCTCTGAAAATACAAAAATAGAGAGAAGATTTTCTGTAGCAAATGAAGGTTGCAATGATGCAGATGATACTACAAGTATTTTCTCTTCTATGGACTTTCAATATACAGTTGAAGATCATGCTAATTTTGAAGTTTCATGTCTTCATGATGTGAATAGTGGTGTTATAGATGGAAGTTTGCAACCAGCTGCTGAAAAGTATTCTTATCTAGGTGATCACGATGACTTCAATTCTATTTGCATCCCTAGTAACTATGATTCCTCTCATGAGGAAGAGGTAAAATTAATCTCTTCAAATGGAGAGTGTTTAAACAAGGAAAATGATGCTAACATTTCTAAAGGCTCACAAGAAAATTATGAGGTATATGAATTGAATATCTAGTTTGAAGAAGACATGTGTGATCAGCAATGCAATGGTACAATTGGTCATGCTAATTCCATAAGTGTAGCATTGATGAGAGATTTCATAATGATGAGAGAAAGGATCCCTCTGATTTGGAGAGTACTTTTGAGAATGACAACATATCAGATGAAAGTGACAGAGTATGCAATGATTTTCAATTAGAGAAATCATGTGTGAGAAGTTGCACTGAAGAGATAAATGATAGTTTTCAATTTGATAGTGAAGAAGATAGCCTTGTTGATTGTAGCAATAGTATCAACAAAGAAGGAGATATGTATGCAAGTGACTCATTGAATGGATCAGGTCAAGTGGTTGGTTATGAGGAGCATGCATATGTTGATAATGATAAACATGGAACTCCTATTTTATTTGATGATTTACCTTCTTCTACTTCTTTTTCTGATTTTGAAGTTATCACTAAGTATCTGCATCATGATAGCATTGAAATAGTTGTACATGAAAGTGAAAATGTAGAAATAAGCATTGATACAACTAATGAACCTCGTTATGATGAGTTTGAACTTGAAGAACGTGATTGTGTAATTCACATGGATACATATGCAAACCTATTTTCTAGATCTGCAAGTGATAATTTTCCTCATAAGCATTATACTTCAGAGTTTCATGTTGATGCAATAGGAGGTAATACTGAGTATGATACTCATAGAAACAGTGTTTGTGTTTGGAATGCTCACTATGAGGAATCTATTGCAAAGGTAAATTCTGAGTCATCAAGGTGTGCATCTGAGGTTTACTTCTATGACAATATGAAATATTTTGATAACCTTGTTTTTAAACCTAAGTTGGAAGACATTGCTTATATACAGGATGCTAACATTTCCTTTGAATGTTGTGATTTGAGTGTGGACAATGGACATGTGAATGTTGATAAGCCTTATTTTTTGAACCTTGACGAATGTCCTAATGTGATGAGGCAGTTTTGTTGGGATGATGATACACTTGAAAGTGATGAAAATCATTTTAAGGAGTTTCAAATATGTGAGCACTCTTTGCTTGGCACACAGAAGGATTGCACACTATTTCTTAAGGGTGATGTCTTCTCTGAGCCTAATCATTGCGAGGGAATTAGTAAATGTGATAAGGTTGTGTCTTCACATAGTCTTGATCATCATCCTATGTCATTTTCCACAAGATCTAAAAACAAAATGAGTGAAAGTGATGTAACCTATGTCATTTGGTTTCCACACGATAGTAAAGTCAAATTCAAAGGCAGCCTGACCCATCTTTTTGCAAGAATGAAGTCACTCTTGTTGAAGTGGTGTGATAGAGGAAGCTATGGATTAAAGAGGATCAACCTTTTTAATATATTGGTATTTGATAGAGGTAAGAGTTGAATTCCCTTTTTCATTTGGTGGCCTGGGGGAATCAAGCGAAGTTAAAGGTTTTAATAAAGATGGGTATGTGTACAATATGTGTAGGATCATCATGGAAAAAATAGACCCTTAAGTGGCAAAAAATTTAGAAAAATTAGAGTTAGGCAATTTGACATAAAAATTTCAATAATTTATCTATATTATTTCAAAATAATGTAAGAATAGAATCTATAGAAAATTGAATGTAGTTTCTAAACTACTAGGTCTTTTTAAAAAAAAATCTATTTGGTGAAAATTTGAATTTTCAATGCAGTAGTTCTTAAATTTCAGGGAAAAAATAAGAAGTAGGTGTTTGTCTGACCACCCTAACCATAATTAAAAAATAATATTTTTTATAAGATTCTATATATAAGTAGAGGACTCATGTCCCAATGTGATGCATTTTTTTTGTAATTTTTTCCAAGTAAATAATTAATTATGATTTTTTATTACAACTTTTAAAACATATAAAAAATTGTATGTCGACCACCTTAACTTGGTCAAAACTTCATGAAATTCAATTTTTTTTTTAATCCTATAGTATATGAAGCATAGAATGTGGTGCATGTTTTGGATTCAAAAATGTGATACCATTTGAAAGCTATAGATTTTTTCAATCAGCCTATCAATCGGACTTTAGTCATAATAAAAATAGAAAATGAATAATAATTACTTATTAAATTCAAAGTAAAGCATAATTTATATTGGTGGAAACTTGATAATATCCTTTAAAAACCTTTTTGTTTCATAAATTTTGGGTAAAAAAAAATTCGCCAGCCACATACCCATCATATTGCCACTTTTTGGCCCATCATGATCCTGCACATACCCAGACTCTATCACCCAATGTTTCTGGCACTCGGTTGCTCTCCCAGAGATCTGATTTCTTGCTATGCCTATAAGGGGAATACATCCCCAAAAAGAGCCACTATTGGAAATTTCAAATTTCCAAATATTAAGTTCCCATATTGAAAAATTTGTCTTTGCACACTTAGAAGTGCACCTGCAAAATCTGCCTAAGCGACCTATTTTGGATGGTCACAATTCAGAGCTAGTTGATTTTCCTACCAAATGGATTGTTGTTCTCCATTCTCCTTACATTAATGTACTTGTTGGTTTGATTTCAAAGCCCCATTATCATATTTTCTATTTTTACTAGGTCAAAATGAAATGCAGTTTGCTCTATTTTCTATCTACATTTCTAAGTTTCAAAGTGGTCAAATTTGATCCCTAATATCTCGTGAAGAGTAATGATTAAAGAAAATCCCTTTTGCACACATACTCAATGTACCTAGATGAGCTTATGTTTCCAATGGATTCCCCCTAGAATTTGTTTTGATATTTTTCAAAGTGCTGACTTTGAGAGTCCTGATTGGTGTTAAACATGTGTAGTAGAAATGCCTGAGTGAACAACTTTGTCAATTAATATATTTCACCTCAAGAAGAATTTTTCCATATCATTTGTTGCATTGATTTTTTGGGTCAAGTGTGTACATTCCTACTTAGTTTCAGGCTCCCAAGATAAGTTCTAGTGGGTTATTTAATCATCTTTTGATTGCACCATGGCCAAAAATTACTTCCTGAAAAGTTTCAAAATTTCAAATTCTAAGGACAACCCATTTTGTATTTTGGTATAAACCCTCTACAGCTCCATTTTCATCAAGATTAGAGGTCATTTGATGCATTATTTTAATGTACTTCTATTGCGGTGAACACGTCCCAAGGGCCAGTTTACAAAGGAGGTGCCTAAATTTTAAGGGCTGGGAAAATTTTTAGGAAATGGGTTTTATCTAAATACTTTATTATGTTTGCACAAAAAAAAATCGGCTCCAGGGGTAACCATTTGTGTGTAGTGAAATTTCTTCGTTTGGGCTGCAAGCGTAATTAAAATTTGTCCATTTTCTAATATTTTAAATATTTTAAATATTGTGAAAATGTGAAAAATGCATTTAGGGCAAACATAAAGTGCATTTCAAATGTTTTGGAGGACAAGAAAGTTTAATTCTTTCTTTTGATTGGTCCAAAGGTAGCTTTCACGACTTTCACAGTTGCATGACAATTTCATCGCCCATCGCCAATTTTGAATGAAATTGGAGGAAGAAATTAGAGATACAATTTTTTCCAGTGATGAGTCTTAATTTGGGTGGACTAAATTAAAAATTTGAGCAGAGGATAAATTTTAGATAATTTTTTTAAGTTCTCCGATAGGCATCACCCATCGCGTTTCGAGTCCAGAATGCATAAAAAAATTAGCCATGAGCAATGCTTGCTCTGTCCATCGCCCATTGTTAATATATGTCACCTCTTCCAAAATGAATATGTGATGCATGATATTTCATCTCCCATCACTAATTTCTCATTATTTTCTCTACAACATCCGTGATGGAGCGATGGCTTTGCTCATCACTCATCTCCATCTTCTTTGTGATAAATCCATGATGTGCGATGGTGCAGTCCCTAACTTCGATCGTCACTATTTTTTTATGATCTTCCCTTCTCAAATTGATGATGTGCGATGGTTCACTCCCTAACTTCACTCATCGCTAATTTTTGATGATCTTCCCTCAAATTCGTGATGTACAATAGTGGCAGTTGGGGAAAAGTTCTATGTGGGACGGATGAATTTTTTAAGGCAAAGAAGCTTTAAAATATAAGGTGCTACTTTGATGGTAAATTTATATTTACTCAAAAAGTGATTTTTAGAAAATATTTTCATGAGAACTTGGCTGCATTATGCTCACCATTATATTTTTAGTTTTTCCCTTCTATTTGTGATGTGCGATGGTCTCTCGAGAATTTTTCATGCAAAGCAAATATGGGGCCATAAAACATGAAATATTATTATTATAAGATGATGGTAGAAACAAATCAAAGGTGAAAGGCACATGTAAATAAGAGTCTTTTGTATATGATAGAAAAATAATTAAAATTTTATTTGCTAAAAGTAAAAATGTAAATGCACAGTTGGGATTTACATGCAGAAATACATGGGGCTAATATTTGTGTTTCCCTGAATAAAAATTAAAGCCACCATGGGTAAATGAATTTAATTTTTAAAATGCTAGGTATTTTAAAATTTGTGAACTCACGGGTAAATGGCTTTCCCTAGCCATTTTAAGTTTTAAGAGTACTGAAAATTAAAATAAAGATGAAGGGGCGATTTTCATTTTTATAATGAAGGGTTTTTACAAGCTAGTAGAATATTCTCTATAGCAGGGCATTTCTTCAACGAGGGTAAAGAGCAGACAAAGAGAATGATGATTCTTCACAAAGGGGAATATTTTTCTGTTGTAGGGTAGTAGAGTGAGGAGCAAGAAAACAAAGAGCAAGTTGAAGATTATTCAACAAGAAAAGACAGTTAAAGATCAGCGAACCTAAATGTGCCAAGTGTCTTCTTCAGATGAACATTTAGGGTTTTTGTGTTTCCTTAAACATTGTCTTTCTGCCTCATTATGAGAAAAGGTTGTTTTGTAATTAATCACAGAGAACATTTTGATAAGAATACAAAGAATTTTAGAGTCAAGTTTTAGGGTTTGAGTTTGTCAATACTTATGTAATTTTGATTATGACACTAGAAAAATAATGCTCAATGTTTCAAGTTTGGTACTATTTTACTCTCCTCTATACTGGTTTTACAAATTATAAATAATACAATCAATGTTGTCTTATTTTTCTCTATCAATTTTAGATGGATGTGTGGATCTATTCTTGTTTATTAATTCAAAGAATTAATGTAGGTACTTGAATATCACTGTAAATTTGTATTGAACTAAGTGCTAGGATGCTAGTAAGAAATTAAGGTTAAGACATAATGTTGAAATTTTATAATGCAACATTTCAAAGTTGCATATACTATCAGGTGTGAAAATTGTTATCAAATTATGTATGTGTTTGAGTTGACTTCATTTCAAGGATGAGGCACTGATCTAAGTGTGCTATTCATGTTACATTTGGTGGTTAATGTAACATTTAATCATCTTTTAAATAAAATTTACTTATCAATCTTGTTGTGGGTGTGTGTGGAATTCAAAGAATTATATCTCTCATGTTTAATGTGTAACTGCAATGAAGGTTAGCCATACCTTTGGGGTATTGTGTATGTTAAGCATATAAAGGAGATTCATCTGTTCACTATGTGTCTGATACATTGGCACACAAGTATCTGAAAGCACACTATTGGGATCACCCTCCTAGGTTAAATAGAGCTTGAAGTGTAGGGGAGAAAGGGGTATTTATTCACTCTCTCGTTGGTTATCCATATCAACCTGTTGAGTTTGAATATGATAAAGTGGCTACTCTTTAGGATTCATTACATCTATTGATTTGGGAACCAACACAACCATAATAATTAACAAACATCCACAACCTTGATTACAAGATTGCAGAAACCTTTGGCTCACTATCTTTAAGAATCTAACACAATGAAGTACTTTTTCCTCAACTCACTTTCACACACTTCTTATTTTTTGATTTGTGGCTTACTTAGTTACTTTTCATCCTCATCCAATTCTTCACAATTCAACTTCTATTTATACCATCTTCAACCTTACAAACTTTCTCCAAGGTCGGCCACATACACCTCATTTTAAAAATTCAAATTAGGTTGGCAACTCAACATTCCCACGGTGAAAATGAATGAGATTTTACCAATAAAGGTACTTAACCAAGACCAAAAATAATGTCTTGAATCAACCACATGCTTCCTTAATTAAATTTAACTCTTCTAATAAATTGTAAACACTAGGTCAGCCAAACCTAATGAAAACACAAATGAACATTGATGTACATGCTTCCCAACAAGAAGATAGCACACAAACAATGTAAAATGCTTCATTATGCATGAGAACACATTTCAAGTTCCTTCAAATACATCCATAGCAAGTGCAACATTCTTTGAACACCGAACTCCTTCCATCAGTCCATCCGAACTATCAAAACATATACAACTCTGAAACTTGACTTCTAGATCACCAAACCACACGCGTCATTGCCAAAACCTAGAGAACACTATTATAAGACACATTCTAGATCTGCAAGATCTGAAATAGAACAGCAGAGGACTGGGGCGTAGAAAATTTCTCCTAGTCACATAAAGATAACTCTATGAGAACGGTTCACACACTGGTGAACACAGATTTCACATTTCATCAGATCAAAAGCTACAAATCAGTAGATATCACCATCAGATCATTAAAAAAACCTTTAGATCTGCACAAGCATAAGATCAACATAAAAGAAATGTGGAGCACATATCGGAGCAAATTCTAAACACATTCATAACTAACTTCCTCTCATTATTAATTTTCTCAAAAGCATTTGGAAACACATCAACTCAGTACATCTGCAACATGATAGGGATAACTCCATGTACTCACAACATCTCAATATTATCTCAACTATACATGGATAATCTGCAATATACTGAATTGTGTTGACATCAATGACAACATTAATGACAACACCACCAATTATGCTCATACTTGCAACAATACTATGTAGGTAAACCCACAAAAGTGATTTACAATTCTAGTCAAGAAGGAAAACTCATAAAAAATGACCCCAATGCCAAAAAAAATATTTTGGGGATTCGTAAGAACCTATAGGTTCGAGTGAACCCATGAGGGGTTCGCTTGAACCAAGGTTCGAGTGAACCCATTTGAATCTTGGCAGCCAAAAAAACAAAAAAAATGCATTAGGAAGGGTGGTTCGCTCAAACCAGGGTTTGAGCGAACCCCTAGGGGTTCATATGAACCCCCCTTATCCCTCATTTTTCCCCTAAAACACAAAAAAAAACCTAATTTTTTTCACTTCAGAGCTCGATTTGAACATGAAAATGGTGAAGACTTTGTAAACCCAATTAGAATTAGGTATTCCTCGAAACGAGCTATCTAATGAATATAATTTTAATATGTTTTGGTTTTTTTATGTGTTTGTTTTTTTAGTTTTATTAAACATAGGTTTTTCACTGAAAATGAAGGTCTTTGTTTTGCACATGTGGAAAAATAGTAGATTATCAAAAAAAAAATTGAAAAATATGAGTGCACCAAATATTAAAGTCCTTGATCCAACAAAAATGAATGAATTTCGATATATACAAAAAAAAATTATGTGTTATATGGTCATGCTATGTCTAAATTCTAATTAGTTTCACATTGAAACTTGATTAAAGAAAAAATATTCAATCAAAAAGTATCTAACCAAGTTGAAGCACTAGATATTAGAGTTACAAATCTAAAGTTGAAAGAATTAGAATTCTATCCTTCATGGAAAAAGTGTTATGCATTATATGGTGTACATCACTTTTCAAAATTCTTGTTTTCTGAATAAAACTAGTTTTCGAGGGAGATGGAAAAAAAAGTTCAATCTAATTCTAAAAATTTTGAAAAAATATTTTTAGAATCCATAGAAAAAATGTGATGAAATTGTAGTTTGCATCATCTTCAAATTCCTCACGGTTTAGCCACTATACGTGCCTGAAAGTGAATATTTAGTTAAAAAATTTATTTCAGTGTCCAATTTGGCCAAAAATTGTAAACCACTATTTTGGAATCACCCATGCAACAACTTGAAGGATGAAATATTGTAAATGCAAATTCAGAATTGAGCAATGAATGAAATGGACATTTAAGCTAGATTTAGTGAAATGCATGTAACAGGAAGTCAACCCAATGAAACAACTAACTAATGGAAGCAAACAAAAATACAAAAACAAGGTTTTTAATGCTATAAAAGGTAGCTTCAAATGTGCACTAGAACTAATTCACTAAAGGTGGGGAATGAGTCCTAGTAGGTTTTTTTTTCAAATTTTTCAAAAAATTTCAATTGATTTTTTGCTTTTTGGTTTGTATGATATATTTACTAAATGCACCTGTAGTTTTTAGATGCTTTTCAATGATTTGAGATGCAAAAATGCAACCCATATGCAATTTCAGTAATGAAAAATTTAGAAACCCTAGATTCCAATTAACTAATCCAAAGCCTAATGCAAAGTCAATTCAAGCTAGATCTAGGATGATGATGGACTCCAAATTAGAAAAGAACGTATTCTAAATTCAGGTTCACCAAAATGGAACCTATGAAAATGGGGGTAAACTATCACACCCACTTTCAAGAAATTACATTCAAGGAAAACCCTAGAGATCTCAGTGCAAAAGAGAAAGAGATATTGCAATAGGGTTGTCCTAGGGGCTAAAAGGAGACTAATAAGGGGTTCACCACCAAGTTAAGACTTGGAAAATAAAATGAAATGCAAGATGCAACAATAAACCATAATTCAATGAAATAACCTATTAAATGACATAGAAATGCAAATAGAATAAAATAGAAAAGCAATAAGATGTATGGTGTGCACTTAGAAATCCGGAAACGACTGATTGAAGCTCTGAAAAGCTGGAAATTATGACTTTTTGACCTAGTGGGACTAATTTTCTATTCTTGGAAAATCAGTCCTAGTTCTAGACTTTTGCATAGGAGTAAGTTTTAGACAAAAAGGTATCTGAACCTATTAATTTTTTTGAAAAACACCTACAGTGGGACTCATTCACCACTTGTGGTGAATGAGTCCAGTTTTGAATTTCTAGAACATCAAAGTCTGAATCTGCTCTTCTCAATTTGATCAATCTACTTCTCTAGGTTTTTGGATCCAAAACCCTAATTTTGAGGTTGTAGGTGACTTTTTGGTGGGGATTTTGACCTTGCAAATGGGGAGACAACTCCAACAACTTTATCCAAGCTTGTAACCTAATCTTCAATGATCTTCTAGTCTTCAAAGCACCTAGATCTACAATCACCCATGTAAAGAGGAGAAAAACTTGTTGATTGTTAGTGAATAGGGGTTTGCCTTGGTCAAACCCCTTTTAGGTCACTAAACCAAATGATGAAACAATGAAACAAGGACATGGAAGATGAAACATAGGATATGAAACATGAACAATGATACCTTGAATGATGTCTTATGAATTTGAAACTCAACATGAAATAGCCAAGAAGGATGTAGATCTTGATCTTGACAATAGGTGTAGAATAATACTTGATCTTGGATCTTCAATGCTACATCACAACAGTAGATCAATAACATGCTTGATGCTTGATATGCTTGACATGATGATGGATCTTATTTTCTACAATAATTGATGAAGAATTTTTTCGTTGAATGCCTTAAAAATGATCTTGAATCCTCTCTTGATGCACATGTGAAGTCTTGGAATGTTCAACCCTTGAGTGCTTGACTTGATAGCATGAATACTTGGTCAAATAATTATTTTGAAAGCTTTTTTCCATCTAATATCCCATTAATTGGATCCCACATGCCGAAATTCATGAAATTTAAACTTAAAACCCAAATTTTCCCACTCAAACTTTCAAAATAGGCCAAATGTGACTCAAACCTAGAAGGGACTCATTTTCCCAAAGTGATGAATGGGTCCCACAGGGCCTATTGTAACTATAAAAGTGTCAAGGATTGTGTAAATTAAGCTTATTTGTTGATATTGCTAGGTTTTTGATTAAAAGATGCCTTGCAATGCACAACATGGGGTCATAGGGACCTATTAATGATGATAGAAAGGTCATAGATACAAGAGGGCCCAAAATCCAATGTGAAGGTGTAAATAAATTCACTTTACATTATTAAATTAAGGAAAAAATAGGTCTATTTAGCTAAAAAGAGCCCTAAATCCAATGTGAATGTGTGGAACACATTACAACACTAGATTAGATCCACTTAATTTACAAGCCTCCTAAATTTAATGTGAAGGTATCAATAAGTATAATTTACAACATTAAATTAGGGAAAGGTTAAGTTTATTTATCTTTAAAAGGGCCCAAAACCTAATGTTGATGCCTAAAATACATCACAACATTAGATCAAGGCGACACTAAGTCCAATTTATCATTAATTATTCACAAATCTGGCAAGGAAAAGGTGTACTTTTTCTGTTGTCACAAGTTCCATCTCCCAAAAGATAAAAAAATAATTTTCTTCATTTCACTTCCTTCTGGGTCAAAATGAGAATCAAGTTTCTTCTTTTTATTTTCTTCTTTGCAATCCTTTTGAACATGTCCAAGCTCACTGCAGTTCCAACAAATAACTTTGAACTTTCCAAGAGACTTGTATCTCCCCTTGGGCTTGAATTTTTCATTCTTATCATTCTTCTTTCCTTTAGATCCTTAGGTCTTCCACAAACATTTAAGAACTCTTTGGCATTGATGGAAACCTTCTTGCTCATCTCTTTTCAAAATAAAGAACCCACCACATCTTTAGTCGTTAAAATTACAAAAGTACTTCCAATAGCCACAACAATAGAATCACATGAATCAGACAAAGAACAAAGAAAGGTCTAACAGGTCTCTTCCTCATCCATTTTAATGCCAACTGATGCCCATTGATCCACCAACATATTAATTTCTTCTAGATTTTCTATGATTCTTCCACCCTCTTCCATTCTTCAGGAATACAACTTCTTCCTCAAGAAAATATTGTTCACTAAAAATTTGTTCAGATACATCTCACCAAGCTTCTTCCATAGTTTATGTGCAAAGGTATCCTCATGGAAATTGATTTAAATGGATTCTTCCAAGTACAATCTGATTAGACCCTTGGTGTTATGCTTCATAACATTCTCAAGGGTTTGTAGCTTGAGTAGGATATGTAGGCCTTGAAACATTCTCATCAATAACATCCCATAGATCTCATCTATCAATAAATTCTCCATCTTTATCTTCCACATCTCAAAATTATTTCCAAAAAATTTCTCCACTTCTATTCTCCTTGATGAACTTTCCATCTAAAAATTCTTGCAACAAGACCACAAAGTATCTTTTCCACAAGCTCCCTCTCAAATCTATATTAGTTCAAAAAACCCAACAACCCACAACTGAAACCAAAGGTGAATAGGCTCTGATACCACTTGTAAGGAAGCTTTGGTAGTAGAAAAAATTCCAACACTAATCTTGAGAGGAAAAAAATGAAAAAAATTATAGATATTTAATAGTTACATAAACTTAGTCAGAAATAATATAAATATCATGCATAGCATGACACAATGATTTACATAGGGAAAAACCTTTCAAGAGAAAAACCAGACACTCCAAAAGCATCCCAATATATTATTCAAAAATTACAAAGATTATAATATACTTGCAAAGCAATATTTTCATAGGAGTATCACCCCTAGAGATCAAGAGACAACAAGACCATTATCATACTCTGAGAATACACTACCATCTACAATTGCAATACAAAACCCTCATAAAATAGGGTTACAGTCTAGGGAAAGACAAGCCAATGAAATATCTTCTATTAGATCTAAAACCTAATAACGAATGGTCCAAATTTACAATATATCATTATTTAATGTATGTCAACCATTTTAGTAGTTTCACACACACACACACACACACACACACACACACACACACACACACAAATATATATATATATATATATATATATATCTAAATGCAAATAAATAGGGTTCCACTTTTAGGAGATGAAATTAAGGGACCTATTTCACTTTAGTGGATTAAAGGAAACCAAGATCCCTCAACCAATTGGCTTTTTTGATGAATATAATAGTGTTAGTATGGTTTCCTTAGGTGTGATTAAATACAAGAGGGTGTTCACCACTAAGAAAAGGCTTAGAAAGAAAGAAAAGTAAATGATGTGCAAATCTAACAATGTAACCTAGAATATGAAACTTCAAATCAAAATAATAAACTGAGAATCAAGAGAGATTCCATTGGAAAAATGAAGAAGCATTAAACAAGGCCTACAATATTGAAATTATGACTTTTGAAGCACATTGGGACTCATACATTAGTTGAGGAAATTTAGTCCAAATTTAGGGTTTCAGGCTAAATCTGAAATCTACAAATGGTAAACCAGGATCTACAAAAAATGTCTAAAATGTGGTTTACTAGGACTTATATGCCCAAGGTTGTGATTTATACCAAGTATCATGGTTGATCTAAAACTGTGATTTCCTCTAGTAAACTTCTATAACTTCTCTCCCTTTCGATCTCCAAGTCTAAAACTTCAAATTTTGACTTGTAGGTAACTTTCAATAATCTTGAAAGAAAGGTGACAACTTTGCAACTTTGACAACTTTTTCCAATCTTTCTCTTCAATGGATCTTCAACCTAAATTTAGAAATCACACACAAAGAGAGGGAAAAATATTTTTTTGTTTGTGGATAGGTTTTTTCCTTGTTCGCTCCACTTTTATAATCAAACCTTGAAATGAATAGAAATGGAATGAAGGAATGATGAATGAACAAATAATCTATTTTCTAGCTCACCAAACCCTTGGAACAAAGGATACAATATTGTATGAAATGGCTAGCATGAATGTAGATCTTTACTTGAATGCTTGCTTGAATAATGAAAACCTACATCACAAATGTTAGTTAAAAAAAACATGATGCATTATGACTTTAACATGATGCTTGATTCTTGAATATAGCTCCAAAATACTTGATAATCAGCTCTTCAATTCTCTTGATCGCATACACTTGCTAGGATACTTTCTCATTAAATTTTCTAGATGACTTGTAAGCTTGCTAGGGGAAAATATGTGAAATAACCCTGTATTTACACTTAATTATGCAAAATTTCCTGAAATTACAACACTACAGGCTGACATAATATCTAAGAGAATAAAATATTTCCAAGAAGTTGAATTTAAAATAGGTCCAAGTTAAAGTGGGACCGATACACCAGTTGGGGTATATGATTCCTAGTAGCCTAGGCTTGGGGCATAAATTTCAAGAAATATTAAGTTCTATGAAAAACTCAGGATCAAGCCTCAAGAATTAGGTGGGACCCATATGTTCAAGGTCACATATGAGTCCCAAATCAGTAAATTTGTGGAACACAACCCAAAAAAAAATTTTTGATTGGTCATTTGATAAGTGTGAGGATTATCCTCAAAAAAACGTATTAAACAAGGCTTTTGGATGCAAAATAGGACCAAATAAGGTATAACGAAGTCCAATTAATTAATAAATCCCTAGATTAGTGTGAAATTGTAAATATACACTTTACAACAATCTATATAAGGAACATTCAAGTACATTTAGCTTAAAATGGCCCTAAACTTAATGTGAATGTGTAAAACACATTACAACACTAAATCAAAGCAACGTCAGAGCTCATTTTAATATTAATTATTCCCAAATTATGTGTAAAAAGGGGATACTTTTTCCTACACTACATTTAGCCCCCACTTTAGTGAGAGGAGGAACTTGCTTCAAACTCAAACTAGAGCACACATTCAAGAGTGGTCCAAGTGTACCAGTGTGGATGGTATAGGATGACTAAGATAAGGGAGGGTGATCAAGCCCCCAAGATCCAAGATCCTATGTCAAACCAAAATAAGCATAAAGGGACACACTCAGGGTGTATGATATGCAACAAAACAATATACACAAACATGCAATATCAAAGAAATAAAGAAGAAAAAAAATGAAAAGGGGTGGATCAATCCTCAACTGTTTGTCCAAGGTGATGTAGATTAGATCTAAGATGTTTGTCCAAAATGCACACTCACTCTAAGGCAATGAAAATTCAAGTTGTCAGCTAGGTGAGTATACAAAAAGGGTGACTTAGTGACAAATTCATGCCTCTATATTAGATTCTCACTACATAATGAGAAAGTCATGCCCATGTTTAGGCTTCTCATCATACTAAACATACCAAAGCTATCCCTTTGATAACTTCAATAGGGTGCCACAAAACATGAATGAGAGGATTCATGAGGCAAGAAAAAATTCATATGCTTGAAACCCATGAACAAATAGGATGGATCCACATGAAAGAAAAGTCTGTAATGGGTATACATGCAAGATCATCATGGAAAAAATAGGCCCTTAAGTGGCAAAAAAATTAGAAAAATCAGAGTTAGGTAACTTGACTTAAAAATTTGAATAAGTTATCTATATTATTTCAAAACTATGTAAGAAAATAATCTGTAGCATATTGAATGTAGTTTCTAAACTACTAGGTTTGTTTAAAAAATAAATAAATCTATTTGGTGAAAATGTGAAATTTCAATTGGCAGTAGTACTTAAATTTCAGGGAAAAATAAGAAGCAGGTGTTTGTCTGACAACCCTAACCATAATAAAATGATAATATTTTTTATAAGATTTTAGATATAAGTAGAGGACTCATGTCCCAATGTGATGCATATTTTTTTGTAATTTTTCCAAGTAAATAATTAATTAAGAAATTTTTATTACAATTTTTTAAAAATATAAAAACTCATATGTCTGACCACCTTAACTTGGTCAAAACTTCATGAAATTCAAATTTTTTTTTTAATCCTATACTATGCAAAGCATAGAATGTGACACATGTTTTGGATTCAAAAAATGTGATACATTTGAAAGCTATAGATTTTTTCAATAGACTATCAATTAGGACTTTAGTCATAATTTGAATATAAAATGAATAATAATTACTTATTAAATTCAAATTAAAGCATAATTTATATTGGTGGAAAGCTGAGACTCTCCTTTAAAAACCCTTTTCATTTCATCAATTTTTGGAAAAAAAAATTGCCAGCCACATACCCATCATATTGCTACTTTTTGGCCCATCATGATCCTACACACACCCTAATACAAGGTGGCCATATAATAGTTATTGTAAATATGAAGGTATTTTAAGATACTTTCAAAGGGATTTTTATTAGTTCATGCAAGGTCTCTTCTTAGGGAATGTTGGTTGTTTTTATAGTACACCCATAGGACTATCTAAAGAGTAGCCAACTCCTATACTTGAGAATCCCCAAGATGAATGGCCAACTTAATGAGTAAAGGCTTTAAGTGGATTTACTCGTTCACTTCAAGCTCTATGGGACCTAGGAGGGTGTTCCTAATTGTGTTCATATTGACTTAGTAAATAATACGTCAACTCATAGATTGGTTCCTATGAAGGGTAAATAAACATAATCTACTAAAAGATTGGCTAATCTTTGAGCAAGTAATTGTTTATTCACTAGGAACAAGAAAGTATTTCTAGTACATGTCTCATGGTTAACAAAAAATTAAATGAATTATGCTGTGATCTTGATTCCACAATCAGGTACACTATTATTATATTTCAATTTTGAATACCTATAGCAAATAAACTAGTGTTTCATTGATTGGGCAATGGAGTCACACATACGATAATCAGTAATATAGAAATTCTTTAACTCTGGCAATAATGGACTATTTTCAAAATGCCCTACATTATGAAAAATTGCTACTTCTAATACATGACTTCTTATCAGATCCTTTGTGAATTATCACAAATTCATGACCTTATTCAAGCATTTAATTGATTCTTTGAATCAAGGTAGAAACAAGAACATACATTCAAATAAGAATTTGATGATGAAAAAAGATATCTTTGATATTTCATTCATAATTTGTAGAAATTCACAAAAGGAGAGTAAGTTTGTTAGACATAATATTTGTTTTGATATCAGTAATTTCTATAAAACTACTTTAATATTAACATATACATGACTCAAAACCAATAAAATTCAGTTGTTCTATTCATTGGCATCTTTCTTTCACCTAACTTCTACCCTGAACGTATGCAAGACTCAAAATTTTAGAACCAGAACCACTTTGCAAATGAGCTATGAAATCCATTTTATAATACAAGGGAACAACAAGCATCCAACTCAAATGAAATTACATTACAAATGTTTCATTTCATAATCAATTTGAATTTTATTTCAAAATTCTCCACATGGTGATCTACAATATTTTTTGAAAATGGGGAGGAAAAACTAATAACCACAATCAAAGGGAAATATAAATACTACCAAAATTTCCCTTTAACGACTAGCTAGGCCATGTATCCTATTTCCACATCACTTTGAAAGTCCATAGTTAAAATACAAACCCAAAAGACCAGCATCACGCACGAGGAACAAAAGCAACCACCACAACAACCTTATCAATTAACAGAAAATTTGAAAGCCCACACACCAACCTTCTCAACTAGAAGAATGAGTAACACCAAAACCCAACCCATGGTACATTCCTCCACTTCGCATGCTTGTATGAGGAGAAGGGGAAGAAACTTCTGCTCCCTCCTCATCTTTATCTTTTCCTAGCACAAAGCCATCACACCCACTTGGAGTTTTGACAAATATTGGGGGTACTGATAAAACCTCCATTCCTAGGACTACAACTTGATTCAACATCATAAGATATTGTTTGTAATCTAACTCTATCTCCATTACACTTTCTGAAGGGCTATCTATGATAGCAATTGGCAAGCTCTATCTTCCATAAGAGTCATTCCCATACCTTATCTTCCTATGTACTACTAGTGCAAACGATGTTGGCTCCTAACTTTTTCTTTTGCCTCTTTTGTAGCAATACCTTGATGTCGTAACCTTCTACTACATCCAATGGGAGCACATGAAGGCTTCTCAATAGGGGCCTTCTCCTCTGCAAATGGAGCATGCTCAAGTAATTTGTGCCCCTGTACAGAAACATCACCCTGAGGCTTTTGTTCATTAAGCCTTGACAACCTCCTTACTTGTACTACAAAAGTTATTGGCCTACTCATTCTCGTTGCCTCATAGCTTCTCAAGCTCACAATTCAACACATTTTGCTCTGCACAAATTTAGAAAGATGCTAACTACTGAATGCAATGGTGAGAATGGAAATAAATCCATTTGTATTTATCGAGTAATTCTAAGGATATTTTATTATAAATTTTAGCGTCACATGCTTGAGGAAGAAATTTATCACTAGTGTCAGTTTCTTCACCATTAATCACCCAAGTACTTAGAGATTTGCATATCATTCCTCATAATTATTGGAAATTAATTTTCACATGCACAAAGACTCAATTTGAGCATTCCTGAAGAGAGCACACCATTAATGCTCATTGGTTGCAAAGAAAAATGGATAATACATGAATGTTTTTTTTATTTTGAATATTGGTCATCAACGTAGGACTAAGATGGAAGATCAAGTAGCCAATATGCGATCAAATCAGGTTTGAAAACACCATACCACAACTAGTCATCCTATGGCTAATGAGAAAATGATGGCTAGGAGCCACATCACTTTTTCCATGGGCTCAGCCAAACTCTGCATGGTGGTCAAGAAACTCCACATGTCACTCCTTCGCATACCTCACAATTTGTCTTGTAGGCATTAATCAAGTACAACGAGGTATGCAATGAATGGCTTGGATTAAGTCTTAATCTAGCATCATAGACATTTCTCTTCCCTTTATCAGGCACCAGAAAATTGTACAAAGGTTGGTCCCCAAATGACAACTACACGTGTCATGATATCATGGACCTCGCATGCTTAATAGCGGCTATCCACAAATGTTTGTGTGGTGTGCATTGGGTGATGGAGATTAAATCTTCAAATCTGATGGGCCACATTCCTGCACATGCCAAATGTTAAATTAAAAGGAGGGGCCATGACTAGGTCGATAGTAATAAAACCATTGAGGACAATGACTTAAGTCCCTTATAAATATTTTTCATGACTTTAGAAAAATTGGCTTGGGATACTACATGGGGTGACCATTTATCCTAACTGAAGGGGCCGATTAATGAATGCATTTGAAGGCTTAAGTGATGACTTACTCAACCAACAACTAGAAAGAACAAGTCACCACACAATTATAACCCTGAAGGGTTTTAGGATAGAATGTCTACAGTGTCAAGGCTTACAAACCAAAACCCTTAGCCCACCCTTAGATACAAAGCTTAAAAAATGATGGTTCAAGTCATGATTTTCTCATAATTTTGCAAAAAAATTGACAGCTCCATCAGGGAACATCAAGCTTAATGTCTCCAAGAGAGGACAAGTCAAGGGAATATAATGCTCTCTGAGGATATAAAGCCCAATGATATCACCAAGAAAATGACACATTGTAAGAATCAAGAAAACTACACAATAAAATATGAGTATCGATGTATGCCCCCATATTAAAGTGGTTGCTAGCACCATTGCTATGAGAAATTTATTTAAAGTAGAAGAATACATGAGATCCTATTCAAAAATCCCTATGCCAAGTCATATGTTCTGGAATGAAACTACATCATGGATAAGGGGTTGCCCCCAAAATGCAACTAAAGATAACTTAGTACATCACATGCAAGCAAACTTAAGGAATGTCATCCACATCCCAAGCTTACTCTTATATATACATGGAAGGCAGTCAACTATCCAAAAGAGAAAATGACAAGTTCAATATGAGGACAAGGCTACCTAACTCCTTTCCCTCACTTCATGTGAGACAAGGATGAGCTGAGATGATTGATGAGAAACATAAAAATTGGTATCAACAAGAGGAACTAGGTTCTTCAACATAAGAAAAAGCACCACAATCCTTAAGATGTTGGATTTTATTAATCAAATCCTTACATTCATAAGTAGAATGACCATGAAATATATGATATGCACACAATGAATTCTTGTAGTAAAATTTCTTTCATGTTCTTGGAGGGAGAGATATCAGATGATCTTGGAGGAGTCTTGACAAGATACTCTCTTGATCAATAGTAGAAAATGTGCCTTTATTTTGTGACAAAGATCTCTCTTTCTTAGTACAAGATTTCATACTTACACAAGCCTCTTTATATTGTGATATTCTATTGTCTCCTTGAGAGGAGGGTGTAAAATCTATCAAACTTCAATCATTAGTTTTTTGTGTGATGACAATGATATTAAGTGAGGATTTATTTTTTTATTTTTTTCTTTTAGAGGACAATACCCAAGACCACTAGTTTCTATTACTTCAAGATTCAGTAATGTTACACTTGACTTTGAAGAATCTTTTGAAAGAGTGTTGGTATTGAGTGACTGTTTGTTTATTTCTTTTGAGGGACAATAACAAAGACCATTAGTCATTTCTAGCGTGTTAGGCTCTATCGAGACACATATACCTTGTTCTATAGAACCACATCCTTTTCCACTATATATAATTTGTTTCATAAGTTCATAACATTTTCCATTAATATTTTTCATTTCTTTTAGATTCGGTTTTTATTCATAATCAATTTTATCAAATTTTGTTGTGTATTTTTCTTTTTCTTCTAAAGTGTTTGAGGTGGATGCTTTCAAATCTTGTGTTGACATTCTACTCTCTCTTTTCCCTTTTTAGACTCTTTTGTTATGATCTTGTATTCACCCATGAATATTGGTGTCAAATCCAAGGAACCCCAATCATCTTCTAATAGCTTTGTGACTTCCTCAATATGATTTGGTTTTTCTTCCTCTTACATGGGTTCCACTTGTGTGGTTGGTGTCAATGTCTTCAAAGGATTTCCCTTATGTTTCTCAATGTTCAAACAACTTTTTAGTTCATGGTCAACTTTGATTATATACACTTTTTTGTTGTAGACATACTTCATTTTATGATGAAGGGTAGAAGGCACCACATGCATTTCATGAACCTATGGTTTGTCTAAAAGAAGATTATATGATAGATCATGAGACATAACATGGATAGGATTTTGTAACATGACCTTTCCAACTATAATAGGAAAAGTGATCACACCAAGTGATAGATTTCCTACATTGTCAAACCCTCGAATCAATAAGGAGTCAGGTTCAATTCTTGATTTATCCATGCAAAGTCTATACAAAAGGGTTACACTACACACATTAATAGCTTAGCCATTTTCAAAAAGGTTTTTCTTTTTCCCTATCCGATTATATATAACTATTATCATGAAAGCTTCATTTTGTTTTTGTACCTCTAACAGAGGAAATTCATCTTGATGGAAAGTAATGTCTAAGTTGTTCAGTGTTATAGCTTGAATTTTGGATGCTACTTCATTTGATTGTACATTATGAGCGGTAGGAACTTGTTGTAATGCACTTTAAATCATGTTATGATAATGACGGGAAGCTTGAATAAGGTACCATGATGATATCTTCGTAGGAGTATTCTTAAGTTGTTCAACAAGATTATACTCCTTTTCATTATGTAAAGGAAAATGAGGGGGACTAGGAAAGATAGGGTTTGGAAATCCGGGGGATGTTGAAGGTGTTTATCTTGGTTGTGGATTGTTTCTAGTGTTATATGTATGAGCAACAATGTTATAATTTGATTGTTGTGAAACATTGTTCTTAGGTGGTTCAAGGATGAGGACGGGTTTGTTTTGAGTTTGAGATTAGTGTGAAGGTGGGTAAAGGATGAGTTGAGGTTGAAGAACATTAACTCCTCTTAGTGAATGAGAGTATTATGTCACTTGATCATCTTCATCTAAGGAAGCTTGATTACTAGTTTTTGAAAGAGATGTGTCAATGTTCTCATTTTCTTCCACCATGATATCTTCCCTAGTAGGAGAGTTTTTAGGAGAACTAAAAAATAAATGTTCATGACATTGAAAGGTTGGTTCTTCTAAAATGACTTCATTACAAGTAAAGGAGTTATCAATGATGGAATTGTCTTGTTAAATAATATTTTTACTAGGATTAATAGGACTCTCATAACTTTCATTTTTTTAATCTTCTAACACCAAAATATTTTTTTCACAAATAGGAGAGATATTAGGGGAAGAAAAAGTATGATTATCATGGTTATCTATGATTACATTTCTTTCTCTCATAATTTCTTCCAAAATATGAGAGGTAGGGGAAGAAAAATAAACAGGGTTGTCATAGATCTTAAAGATTTGATCATGTAATACAAACATATTGTCTTCACAAATAATCACATCCTCTTTCACTAAACAATTATCACAAGATGTTGGGAGATGAATGTAGACTAGTTGAATTGGTATTTAGGTAGGTTTCAATGGTCTCTTCTTGTTGTGCTATGAGATCATCATGATTACCTATGGTTTTGTCCTCTTGTTCATCAGTGTCTTGCACAATAAGAGAGGTACGAGGAGAGAAACACCTAGGACTGTCAAAACTCTCATTGCTTGGTTCTTCTAACACCAAAATATCTTCTTCACAAATAGCAGAGATATTGGGAGAAGAATGAATATAATTGTTACGATCACCAAAAATTGTATTCTCTTCACTAGACTAATCTCACTCATAGGAGGGATACTAGGAGAGGGATCAATATTGAAAAAAAGAGAGAGGAGAGGAATTCATATTCATATGAAAAAAACAAAAAATTCTTACAATAATCAACAAGATATGAAAATAGAATATGAAGTATGATAACCAAAGATTTTTGCATAGAAAACATGATGTAATAATTGTCCAAGAAATTTGAAATGTGACAATGATAGACCAAACATGCAAAATGACAATGTAATTTTTAGATTTAGAACATAATATAATCAAATGATTATTCTATGTAACAATGTGAAATTGAAATGTTGTAAAGGGTATGTGCAGGATTGTCATGGAAAAACAAGCCCTTAAGTGGCAAAAAATTTAGAAAAAATAGAGTTAGGCAACTTGACGTGAAATTTTGAATAATTTATCTATATTATTTAAAAAATATGTAAGAATAGAATCTGTATCAAATTGAATGTAGTTTCTAAACTACTAGGTTTCTTTTTTTAAAAGAACTATTTGGTGACAATTTGAAATTTCAATGCGATAGTACTTAAATTTCAAGGAAAAAATAAGAATTAGGTGTCTGTCTGACCACCCTAACCATAATAAAATGATAATATTTTTTTATAAGACTTTAGATATAAGTAGAGGACTCATGTCCCAATGTGATGCCTATTTTTTGTAATTTTTTCCCAAGTAAATAATTAATTATGAATTTTTTATTAAAATTTTTAAAAAATATTAAAAAATCGTATGTCTTACCACCTTAACTTGGTCAAAACTTCATGAATTTTTATTTTTTTAATCCTATAGTATGCAAAGCATATAATGTGACATTTTCATATTCAAAAAATGTGATACCATTTGAAAGTTATATCTATGTTTTTCAATCGGCCTATCAATCAGGAATTTAGTCATAATTCAAATAGAAAAATGAATACTAATTATTTACTAAATTCAAAGTAAAGCATAATTTATATTGGTGGAAAGCTGATATTCTCCTTAAAAATGCATTTCATCTCATCACTTTTGGGTAAAAAAAAAGTTGTCAACCACATACCCTATACATACCCATGATCATATCACCACTTTTTGGACCATCATGATCCTACACATACCCTAAATGTCATTTTGAAATTAATTAATGCAATAAATGAACCAAATTAAGCTAGATCTAATAAAATGAGTCAAACAAAAGATCAACAAACTGAAACAGTTATCCAATAGCAACAAACAAAAACACAAAAAAGATGTTTTTAATGTTGTAAAAGACAATTTTAGGTCTTGATCCCGAACTAAATCACCTAGAGGGGAAAATGAGTCCCATTTATGGTTTCTTGAAGGTTCAAATAGTTAAAAATAAACATAATATAAGTCACAAAAATCAAGGAAAAACACCTGTATAGGGACTAAATCACCTAGATGGGAAAATGAGTCCCAATTAGGGTTTTGAAGCTGCTTTTGATAGATTTTTAGATTTTTCTAATGATTTTGAGATTTGGGTCTACTACAAGAGGTTTCAATTTCAATTTTCTATAAATGCAATGTCAAACATAGTTTGAAAATGTGAAAAAATAATGACCTAAAGACCTAGTTTGATATGTAGTTTTATCTTTCAATGTTGAAATGTGTGTTAATATGATGTATATGATATGCAATATTAGTGAGTTTTTAAATATTTTTAGATTTAAATAATGCAAAAAATGCAATCCTAAAACCCTAGATCAGAAGGTTGTGTGTTCAATTCATGTCGAGTTCACCAAAATGAACACAATTAAATAGGGTTCCACCTCTAGGAGATGGAAATAAGGGACCTATTTCACTCTAGTTCATTAGAGGAAACCAAGATCCCTCAAAGAATTGAATTTATTAAGCAATGGACTAGTGTTAGGATGGTTTCCTTAGGTGTGATTAAAGAAAAGAGGGGGTTCACCACTAAGAAGAGGCTTAGAAAGAAAGAAATGTAAATGATACAAAAATATAACAATACAACATAGAATATGAAACTTTAAATTAGAACAATAAACTAAGAATGAATAGAGGTACACACGGAAAACTGAAGAAGCATTAAACAAGGTCTACAATCCCAAAATTATGAATTTTGAAGCACACTGGGACTCATACACTAGTTCAAGAAATTTATTCCTAGTTTAGGGTTTTAGGCTGAATCCAAAATTTGTGATTGGTAAACCAAGATCTATAGAAAATATCTGAAAAGTTGTATACTAGGACTCATATTCCCAAGGTATCAATTTAGTCTCAATATTAGGGTTGATCTAAAACTCTAATATCCTCTAGTGATATTTTTTAGCTTCTCTCCCTTCTGATCTCTAAGTCTAGAACTTTGAATTTTGACCTATAGGTGACTTTATGTAATCTTGCAAGAAAGGTGACATCGTTGACAACTTTGACAACTTTCTCCAATCTTTCTGGGTATGTGCAGGATCATCATGCAAAAAATAGGCCCTTAAGTGGCAAAAAATTTAGAAAAATCAGTGTTTGGCAACTTGACGTAAATATTTGAATAAGTTATCTATGTTATTTCAAAAATATGTAAGAATAGAATTTGTATAAAATTGAATGTAGTTTCTAAAATACTAGGTTTATTTAAAAATAAATAAAATCTATTTGGTGAAAATTTGAAATTTCAATGCAATAGTACTTAAATTTCAGGGAAAACATAAGAAGTAGGTGTCTGTCTGACCACCCTAACCATAATAAAATGATAATATTTTTTTCTAAGATTTAATATATAAGTAGAGGACTCATGTACGGATGTGATGCATATTTGTTTGTAATTTTTTTCCAAGTAAATAATTAATTATGAATTTTTTATTACAACTTTTAGAAAATATAAAAACTCATCTGTCTGACCACCTTAACATGGTCAAAACTTCATGAAAATTAATTTTTCTTTTTTTAATCCTATAGTATGTGAAGCATAGAATGTGACGCATGTTTTGG
Source organism: Sequoia sempervirens (assembly GCA_007258455.2). NCBI lineage: Eukaryota > Viridiplantae > Streptophyta > Pinopsida > Cupressales > Cupressaceae > Sequoia > Sequoia sempervirens. The sequence goes on from VDFB02000017.1 coordinate 216,442,486, forward strand.
ATTCAAAAAATATGATACCGTTTGAAAGTTATAGATATTTTTCAATCAGCCTATTGATCAGGACTTTAGTCGTAATTCTAATAGAAAATGAATAATAATTATTTATTAAATTCAAATTAAATCATAATTTATATTTTCTGAAATATAAGAATCTCCTCTAAAAACCCTTTTCATTTCATTAATTTTGGGTGAAAAAAATGTCGTCAGTCACATACCCTACAAATATTGCCACTTTTTTGGCGCACCATGATCCTGCACATACCCTTCTCTTTAATGGATCTTCAACCTAAATCTTCAAATCACACATCAAAGAGAGGGAAAAATGTTTTTTGTTAGTGGAAAGGGGTTTTCCTTAACAAACATCATTTTGATAATCAAACCTTGAAATGAATAGAAATAGAATGAAGGAATGAGGAATGAAGAAATAAGCTATGTTTCCACACACCAAACCCTTGGAACAAAGGGTACAATCTTGTATGAAATGGATATCATAAATTTAGATCTTGACTCTTGATTATATGTTATGAATCTTGACTTGAATGCTTGCTTGAATCATGAAAACCTACATGACAAATGTTAGCTCAAAAATAAACATGATGCACGATGACTTTGACATGATGCTTGATTCTTGAATATAGCTCCAAAATACTTGATAATGAACTCTTGAATGCTCTTGATATCATAAAATTGCTAGGATACTTGCTCACTAAAGTTCCTAGATGATTTGTAAGCTTGCTAGGATAAAATATATGAAATAACCTTGTATTTATAATTCTTTATGCCAAATTTCGTAAAATTACAACACTACAAGATGACATCAGATCTAGAAGAATAAAATCTTGACAATAATTTGAATTTAAAATAGGTCCAAGTTAAAGTAGGATTCATACACTAGTTGAGGTTTATGAGTCCTAATAGTCTAGGCTTGGGAGAAAATTTTCAGTAAATGTTAGGATTATCCTCAAAAAGATGTAGTAAATAAGGCTTCTAGATGCAAAATAGGACTAAATACAGTATAAAGAAGCCCAATTAATTAATAAATCCATAGATTAGTGTGAAAGTGTAAAGATACAATTTACAACACCCTAAATAAAGCACAATCAAGTCCATTTAGTTTAAAAGGGCCCTAAACTTAATGTGAATTTGTAAAATACATTACAACACTAAATCAAGGCAACATTAGGCTCATTTTAATATTAATTATTCCCAAATTAAGTGTGACAAAGGGATAATTTTTCCTATCAACAATAACCTTTATATAATTGCAAGGCTGAGACACATTTTCCCAACATCTTATTCTTTCAAGTACACATTTTCTCTTATCACCAATGATCTATTATTCAGAATGATTCTTCTACACATACTTAGGAATTCTAAGAATCTTTTCTGGAGCTTCTTCTTCTTCAATCTATACTTCTTTTTCCTTAGATTTTCTTCTTCTCTGCATGAAGACTTATCTCATTGATATCCATCTATCACCATTGAGTTCTTCTATAGTTCTTCATTAACCTTGACACTTTCACTTTCAACAATCTTTCTTAGCTTCTTATTGTGGAATTGGTAAGATTTTCTCTTAATAGAGTATCTAAGAAAGATACCTCCATTAGATCTTGCATCAAACTTTTCTAAGTTTTCTGCATCTCTTCTAATGTAGCATTTTCTTCCAAACTTGAAGTATTTTATAGTGGGAATCCTTCCATTCCATAGTTTATAGGGATTCTTTGTGTTGTTTGCTCTTTTTTGCGCTCCATTCAATATGTAAACAATAGTATCAATTGCTTTTTTCCAATATACTTATGATATATTTTCTTCTTTCATCATTATCCTTGGAGCTTCTTGAACAATCCTGTTCTTTCTTTCAATCACTCCATTTTGTTAAGGACTTTGAGGGGTAGATAAATACCTCTCTTTTCCATGACTCTCACAAAAGATATTGAAGTCATTGGAGTTGAACTCTCCACTTCTATTAGACCTAAAACATCTTTCATTTTCAACCATGACATGTATTAAATGCTTTAAACTTATTTAGAGCTTTTGATTTTTCTTTGAAAAAAGTAACCCGTGTCATTCTAGAATAATCATCTATCAATAACATTAAATACCTATCACCTTGAAGAATTCTTACTCTAGTAGGACCACAAACATATGTATGCACCAATTCGAACAATCTAGTAGAAGATTATTCTTTGACTTTGAAATATATTCTTTACTTTCCAACTTGGCATTCCTTGTAGACAACATTGATAGGAAAGTTGTAATATTTTTCAAATATCTCACAAATTGAACTAAACTTATTCTCAATAGGCTGCCAAAATTGATTCCAAAATTGATGTGACACATTATTCTATGCCATATCCAACTCTCGTTGATGTGAGTCATGAAATAATAATCATCAACACATTTGATCTAATAGACATTTCCATCTATCCTTCTTCCTACAGCAATGGAAATTTTGGAGCCTTTTCTTATATCACAACCATCATCATCAAACATAAGATTGTATCCTTTTCTACACATTTTTCCAACACTAAAGATATTATATCTTAAACCCTTAACAAAGAGAACATTATTAGTGTTATTCTTTCTATCAAAAGTGATCGAACCTTTTCCACATATCTTAATAGATGTATCGTCACCAAAGCTAACAAGTCCTTCTTTATATATTTCAAGTTTAATAGACTTACTCTTGTCACTGGTCATATGATTAGAGCATCCACTATCAATGATGTAGTAGTTCTTCTCCTATATACCATGAAAAGAAGACACTAAACTGTCTTCAACATTAGCACTTGCTTCAAGAGCCCTTTCCTTCACACATCTCTTATATTTAGAAAAATTAGTTTCATATTTTAAATCCATGAACAAGCATTCAACATCCTCATTATCCTCATAATCAAATTCATCATTAGCAATCCATGCATCTTCTCTAACATAATAAATTTTCTTAATCATCTTACCTTTGTTCTTCCTATTTTTGTTATTCAAAGCTCTATTTGGACATCTTCAAGCATAATGACCTATCTTTCCAAAAATGAAACATTTGAAAGGAAACTTACCTTTTCACATTCCAATACCCTTTTACATTCTTCTTACAAAGTTATCTTCCACATCATCAAGATCATATTATTTTGATTCCACAAACTTCTCTAATTTTTCATCCTTAAAATTAGTCTCAACTTTTGTATTACTTGTACTAGATTCTCTCATATCGAAAGAAGTTAAAGAACCATACAAATCATCTCTGGTATATTCGTTCAAATATTTTAATTCCTTAATAGTAGAAACATTATAAATATAAGATTTGGAAAGAGTCTTGAGTACCTTTTTTAGTACTTCTTCTCCATTTAGTTCTCCGCCAAGAACTTTGATGCCATTGAAAACACCATTCACCTTCTACAAGTATCTTGCAATTTTTTCATCTTTAGGAATTCACAAGGTTTCAAACATGATCTTCAAATTCTACATCTTAGCTTGGTTGACCTTATCATCTCCTTTGTAAATTCTTTCTAACTTTACCCAAATTTCTCTAGAAAATTTCATATTCATAATTTCACTAATTCTGAATTAGCAAGACCACTTAAGAGAGCATAGCTTACTTTACCATTTTTTCCATAGGCCTTGATATCATCTCAAGTTTTTGGACCATTTACAGGTATAGTATATCTAGCCTCAATAGACTGTTGGATGTTGTGGATGTACTGTTGATATGTGGCTATTATTGATGTCAACACTATTAGCATTAATGTGTTGAAAGTTGTATATGTTGAGGATATTGAGAAAATTGTTAAAAGAAGAGTTGCAAGTTCTCAGTGGTTTAGTGAAGGTCATGAAGGTATATTTTTTTGTACGTCAAAGATCAGTTGTTATGGATTAAAGGATTTTTTGGTGAGGGTATCTAGTTCATCTATGAGAAGTTTCAGAGGTCCATGTGAAGATTTGATTGTGCTATGAACAGTTGTGTTTTGAAAGTATTTGTGTGGTCTTTGTTAGTGTTCTTGAGTGAAGCTTATGTGTTTCTAGTAATTTATGTTGTTGTGGATATCTCTCTATTGCTTCTTGGTGCTCATGGTTGTTTCTAGATTGTGCTCTAAGTCAAATATTTTTTTGTGTGTTTGGTTTTTCATGTTCTTGGTTGACATGATGGTGGTAGCGTGTTGTGGATTTTTGAGGTGAAATCAATTAAATTATTTTTGTGTTGGAGTTGTTAATTTGGGTCTCCACTATTTATGACCGACCTTGGTGGAATCGCATTGCAAATTTATTTGTGAATTTGGGCCGACATTGAAAATATGTTTTATATATTTCTGGCTGACAAGGTTGTGGATGTAATCTCTTGTTGTGGATATATAAGAGCGATTGTTTCATTAGTGTAATGTGTGGTGTTGTACTCAGTGTTCTCCTATGTGTTTATATGTAAATATCATTCAATTACAGAGGAGACTATGAATAATATTGAGCAAAGTGTGAAGAAGTTTGAGTTAAGAGTGAAGAAGGTTTTTGTGTGCTTAACTGCAATTGTAATTAGGCTTGTGTAGAAGCTATTTCCTCAATTCACAATTTGGATAGTTTTAATCCAAACCTTTCTTTGGATAGTGAGTCCTCTTTTGTATTTGAGCAGTGATCTCTAGGCAGTGTGCCTAAATGCATATGCATTCCCATTATTCATATACTTTTAACATGATATAATATTGTGGACTAACCTCCATTATGGTTTTTCCCCTAATAGGGTTTCCACGTAAAAATCCTAGTGTTATCTATTTTTTTGATGTGTTAATTGTTCATGGTTTATTATTCATTCATCATATTTGAGATTAATTTAAGTAAATATTGAAAAGTTTAAATATTTTGTGACAACTAATTCACCCCCCCTCTTAGTTGTCTTTCCTTTTTTTCCAACAATTGGTATTAGAGTTAGTTCCTCTGAAGAATTTAATAAGCTTGAGGTGGTCCAAGATGGAATCATACAAGAAGGACAATCCTAGATTTGATGGAACAAACTACTTATTGTGGAAAGCTAGAATGGAGTGTCATTTGAAGTGTATTGGTGAACCTTTCTGGAAAATTACAAGGAATAGATATGTTATTCTTGTGAGTAGTCCTTCCACTGTGAATGAGGTTAAAGAGGTTGAGAATAATGTCTGAGCTACGGAAGCTTTGTTTAGTGCTCTAACAAATTTGGAAATGACAAATGTTTTAGGTCTGAAGACAACTCATGAGATGTGGATGAAGCTGGAAACTTTGTATGAAGGAGATGCTCATGTGAAGATGGCTAAGCTACAGTGTTTGAAAGGAAAGTATGAAAATTTGAAGATGGGTGAAGATGTAAATATGTCTTCTTTTATGCAGAGAGTAAATGAACTAGTGATGGGTATTAGATGCGCTGGTGGAATTTTGGATCAGGAAGAAATTGTGGCTGAGGTTCTAAGATCATTGCCTCCCTCATACAAAAATAAAACGCTCATGCTATTGAAGAAACTAGATCATTGAGAAATGTTACAAGGGATACATTGATTGGTAAACTTGTTGACTTTGAATTGAGCGAATTTGGTGATTATGTTTGTAAGACTGAAATTGCATTTAAGGCTATTGTATCCAAAAGAAACAAGCAAAGATATGATCTGAGAGAGTTCTAGAAAGACATTCAAGTATGAAGAAGAAATGAAACATCTTGAAGATGAAAAAATATAAGTAGAAGATTTGGAAGCACTAATTATGAAGAAGGTAGAGGACAAGGTAAGTATAAAGGAAATTTTCCTATCAAATGTTTTTCTTGTAGTAAAATAGGCCATTTTGCATCAAGGTATCATGAAAGAGTTCCTAGATCTAAGCCTTACAAACCTATATTTCAAAATAAATTCTATTTTACTGAAGAAGGAGTGACTGATGATGAGTCTGATAAAGATAATGGAAATGAAGATCATTGGGTTTTCATTACTATCAAGGAAAATAGTCCTGTGGCCACTGAATCTGCTAAAGTTGAGAAATCTCTTACAGTCCAAATTGAAGAAAAGGATGAGTGGTTCATTGAAAATGAATGCTCACATCATAGGACTAGTGACAAAATAAAATTTGTAAGTATAAAGAAGTATGATGGTGGGGTTGTGAGATTTGGTGATAACAATGATTATGTGATTCATGGCAGAGGTTCTATTTTTCTTGGTGGTAAGCATAACACTGATGATGTTCTTTGTGTTGAATGATTGAAACACAATCTGTTGAGTGTTGGATAGATGGTGGAAAATGGTTATGATCTTCAAGTCAAAGATGGAAGATGCAGGATATTTGGAAGAACTAGAAATGTAATTGCTTTAGGTAAATAGACAAAAGGTAATATTTTTCACATGAATGCTACTAGTGAAAGTTGTTTAATTTCTCAAATAGATGAAATCTAGTTATGGCATAGAAGGTTGTGTCATGTGAATTTTGATAACATTGTCAAAATAAGTTCCACTCAAGCAGTCAGAGATCTACCTAAGCTAGTGAAGCCTTCTAGCACAATTTGCAAGGAGTGTCAGATGGGAAAACAGACTAGAAGTTATTTTTGAAGCAAACAACATAATTCAAATGGACTACTAGAGCTGATACATACTGATCTATGTGGTCCTTCTAGAGTTAGAAGTCTCCATGGTGAAGGGTACTTTATGTTGATCATTGATGATTACTCTCGAATGATATGGGTTTCTTTCTTAAGAGAAAAATGTGAAGCATTAGAGAAGTTAAAAAATTTAAAAGTTATGGAAGAGAATATGAAAGGTCTAAAAATAAAATGCTTAAGGTTAGATAGAGGTTGTGAGTTCACCTCCAGGGAGTCTAATTCCTACTATGAAGAGCATGGAATCAAAATATAGTTATCTACTCCCCAAACCCCTCAACAGAATGGTGTTGTAGAGAGGAAGAATATAATATTCTTGGATGCTACTAGAACAATGATGATTGAAGGAAATGTGCCTCACATCTATTGCAGTGAAGCTATAATCACTATTGTGTACACTTTGAACTGGTTAAATGTAAATGGTAATTCTAGTAAGACTCCTTTTGAAATATAGTTTGGTTATAAGCCTACTGCTAGGTACTTCAAGATCTTTGGAAGCAAATGCTACATCAAGAGAGATGATGGTATAGGAAAGTTTGATGCAAGAAGCAATGAAGGAATATTTCTAGGTTATTCTACTAAAAGCAAGGCCTACTAGAGCTATAATAGAAGACCGAGAAAAATGGTTGAGAGTGCAAATGTCAGAGTCGATGAGGATTCTGCTAAATCATCCAGGTATTGTGGATATTATTTAGATGAAGACAATACAAACAAAGGGAAGAATGTTCAAGCACAAAATCAACTTCAAATTGTTCTATTTGTTTTGGTAAACCAAGGTAGTCAAGAAGTAGAGACAACTTCAAGTGTAGAAGAAAGATTAGAAGAATCAAAATTTCAAGAGAATCCTAAAACTCTGAGGTATGTAAAGCTAAATAATTCTAAAAAAAATTTTATAAGAGACAAGAATAAAGGTGTGCAAACTAGAAGGAAGATTACATAAGAGTATTGCCTAATATCCAAGATTGAACCTAAAGATGTTAATGAAGCTTGCAATGATGAACACTAGATGGAAGCTATCAAGGAATAATTAATGCAGATTGAAAAGAATAATACATGGATACTTGTTTCTAGACCTAAGGATAAAAATGTGATTGGAACTAAATGGGTCTTTTGGAATAAGCTGAATGAGCAAGGTGAAGTGGTCCAGAATAAAGAAAGATTGATATGCAAAGGGTATTCTTAGATGGAAGGTATTTATTTTGAAGAAACCTTTGCCCGTATTTCCATAATTGAATTTGTAAGGTTATTTCTTGCTTATGTTGCATATAAGAACTACAAGGTCTATCAAATGGATGTGAACTCAACATTTCTGAATGGTGAGCTAGAAGAAGAAGTTTATATTGAGTAGCTAGATGGATTTCAATTGACTGATGAGGAAGATATAGTTTGTCAATTGAAGAAAGCTCTATACGGACTCAAGCAAGCCCCCAGAGCTCAACATGCTAGACTAGATAAATATTTACTAAAGCTTGGATTCAATAAAGGTACTACTGACAACAACTTGTATTTCAAATTGGATCATGACAAAGAGTTAATTATTGAAGTCTTTGTTGATGAAATTATTTTTGGATGAGACAATAATCTATGTATGAAGTTTGCTGATGAAATGAAAAATGAATTTTAGATAAGCATGATTGGTGAGATGAATTTCTTTATGGGATTGCAAGTTACTCAGTTAGACAAGGGGATCTTCATATCTTAGTCCAAATATGTGAGAGATCTCTTTTGAAGAAGTTTGGCATGGATGATTCAAAACATGTTGGTACTCCCATGGTAACTGGATGCAAGTTAACACAAAATGAAGATTCTCCCAAAGAAAATCAAATAAGGTACAAATCAATGATTGGTGGATTTCTCTACTTAACTGGGACTAGACTAGACATTGTGAATGTTGTGTGTATGGTTTCTAGATTTTAGGTTGATCCAAAAGAGTCTCATGTGATTGCTATAAAGATAATTTTTAGATATTTGAAAGGAACAATTGATTTTGGACTTTTGTATCCTAAGGATGATGATCTTACTTTGAATGCATATATAGATAGGGATTGGGCAGAAGATGTTGATGATAGGAAGAGTACTAGTGGTGGTGCTTTCTTCCTAGCGAAGAAGCTAGTGTTTTGGTTGATCAAAATGTAGAACTTGATTTCTCTATTTACTGCTAAGCCAAAGTATATTGTTGTTGCAAATAACTATACTCAAGTGATGCCGATGAAACATATGCTGAAAGATATCAAAGTAGTATATGATGAACCCATTTCCATATAATATGATAACTCAAGTGCTATTAAAATTTCAAAGAATCTAGTACTACATTCTAAGACCAAGCATATATTAATCAAGTTCCACTTTCTGAGGGAGAAAGTGAGTGAGAAAGAAGTTAGACTGGAGTATGTGCCTACCAAAGAGTAGATTGAAGATATTTTTACCAATCCATTGTCGAAGGATACTTTTGAGTATCTTAGAGGGATGCTAGGGGTGATTACCCCTCCTGATATAAACTAGGATACATTAATTTGAATCAATCCATACATTTCATGATCATATTCTAATCAAGATTCATGTTTTCATGGCTGCTACTTAGGGGGAGTAGTTAGATGTGTAGATATGTGGTTTAGAGCTTATATGTGGGAAGATAATGCTTATCTTTTCCATTGATGTCAAAGGGGGAGAAGAATCATGTAAAAAATTGATGATTATCTGGGGAGAAAATCCTTGTGGGGAGAAGAGAAGAGTCAGAATCTAAGGAGTAAGTGATGATTGAGAGTTGGGTTGATGGTATTTTTCACATCATGTGTTTCCATCAATGCCAAAGGGGGAGATTGTTGGATGTTGTGGATGTGTTGCTGATATGTGGTTGTCATTGATGTCAACACTATTAGAATTAATGTATTGAAAGTTGTATATGTCGAGGATATTGAGAAAATTGTTAAATGAAGAGTTGCAGGTTCTTAGTGGTTCAGTGAAGGTCATGAAGGTGTCTTGTTTTGTACATCAAAGATCCATTGTTGTGGATTAAAGGGTTTTCTAGTGAGGGTATCTAGTTCATCTACCAGAATTTTCAGAGGTCCACATGAAGATTTGATTGTGCTATGAATAGTTTTATTTTGATAGTATTTATGTGGTCTTTGTCAGTGTTCCTGAGTGAATCTTATGTGTTTCTAGTAATGTTTATTGATTTGGATGTATCTTTGTTGTTTCTTATTGCTCATGGATGTTTATAGATTTTGTTCTATCTTTGTGGTATGTCCACATTGACCAGTGTGCTTGTAGTTAAATATTTTTCTCCATGTGTTCGGTATTTCATGTTCTTGGCTGACATGATGGTGGTAGCGTGTTGTGGATCTTCGAGGTGAAATCAATTAAAGTATTTATGTGTTGTAATTTTTAATTTTGGTCTCCACTATGATGTTTCTAACCTTGGTGGATTCGCATTGCAAATTTATTTGTGAATTTGGGCCGACATTGAAAATATGTTTTATATTTCTAGCCGACAATGTTGTGGATGTAATCTCTTGCTGTGGATATATAAGAGTGATTTTTTCATCAGTGTAATTTTTGGTTGTGTACTCAATGTGCTCCTATGTGTGTAAATGTGAATATCATTCGATTACAAAGCAGAGTGTGAAGAAGATTGAGAAAAGTGTGAATAAGTTCGAGTGAAGAGTGAAGAAGGTTTTTTTGTGCTTAATTAGAACTGTAATTAGGCTTGTGTAGAATCTATTTCCTTAGTTCACAATTTGGATGGTTTTAATCCAAACCTTTATTTGGATAGTGAGTCCTCTTTTGTATTTGAGCAGTGAGCTCTAAGTAGTGTGCCTAAATGTGTGTGCATTCCCATTATTCATATACGTTTAACACAGTATAATATTGTGGACTAACCTCCACCATGGTTTTTCCCCTAACAGGTTTTCCATGTAAAAATCTTCTTGTTCTCTATGTTTCTGATATGTTAATTATTCATGGTTTATTATTCATTCATCAGATCTGAGATTAAGTTAAGTAAAGATTGAAAAGTTTAAATATTTTGTGACAACTAATTGACCTCCCCTCTCAGTTGTCTATCCTTGTTTTTCTGACACAAACTTCCAAGTTTCAAATCCAAGAGAAACCAAAAATCCTTCCATCCTTGTTTTCTTGAATGCATAATGTAATCCATAAAATAAAGGAACATATTTCTTGTGTCTTTAATACCAATTGTTGAATGCAAAAGACAACTAAGAGGGGGTGAATTAGTTATACCTTAAAACTTCAAAACCCTCACAAACATTCAGATCCACATTAATTCAATTAACCCTTAATCTATTAAAATGATTTATTTGTGGCTTTGGCAATGTTAATAGGAAATCATTAGGAATGATCACATTACTTATTGAGGTTAGATCGTAGTTTTTCTACCCCTATCCATATAATGTGAGGACTTCTTTCATACAACCTTCTCCTAGGGAGACCATTGATTCATGCTATAAAAGGAGTCACGTCTACTCTTCACTATGAGATGAAATTTGAATACAACAACAAGATATACACAATTGAAGCAGATGAACTAAGTTATAAATCACATGTTAAAATTGATCATAACACTTCCAACTCCCCTAATAATATTATTCCAACTTCCAAAGTAGAACCTATAGAAGTTGATGTTAATACTAATCATCTTTCACCTACAAAAAAAACTCTTTAGTGATGATTGGGTTTTGTTATAATTTAATCTTTGTTTTAATGAAGAGTCCAAAATATCACCCTTAAAATCTAAAGATTCATTTACAAATGATTCATTTTCAGACCCATTTTTTAGTGGCGATTGGGGTTTATTATATTTTACACCCTCCTTTATGGGAGAGTGCCAAATCTCACAATATACACCTATAGCCTCTTGTGTTTCATTTTATCAACATTTTAATACATCAATAACATCACCCCATGGTCATGATGGGGGATTTTTAAATCTTATCCCTCATGAGAGGATGATGTTTAACTTTAAGAAAATTAAAAATGATTTTTGTTTTGGTGAAGAAGCCAATCCTTCTCAAAGCATAAAATCTCTTCATTTGAGTTGGAAGAATGTTATGGTCTTGGATAAAAACTCCGTTCTAAAAATGGGTATAATGAAAACATGGAAAAAAATGATAGAGAACAAGTGAAGTATATACTATACTCTTTCAAGAAAGATCTAGGTTTACCACCTTTATCTCCATCTTCATCTAAGGCCTTATCATCTACTAAGTGTATGATATCTTGTGATAAGGAAGAATTATCCCCTACTGTTGATAATTAGAGTATCCCGTCTAGGCTTCTCAAAGCCCACTTGATTTTTCTTCCTTCAAAACATGAAAGGGATTTTACAACAAGAGTTCAGTTTGTTCATATCATAGAGTTGATAGTCATTTTACTAATGAATGTAAGGATTTAAGTAATAAAAATTAAAATATTAAGGATTGTGGTGCTCTTCCATGTGTTGAGATCCTATTTCCTCTAATTGATATTGATTTTCATCCTATCATATTGATCATCACTATGTAGCTTTATGTGTTTTTCTCATCACCATTCATGGTGGTACAATGTTAGGTGCAACCATATTTCTCTTGGCAACAATATGATAGTTCTCGGTGGTTATATTTGTCTCTATGATTGGGGGGAAAGGATTACTTTGGGAGATGTGCATTCTTTGCAAGGATCCTCTATTTCTCTCTTTCTACTTAAAATACCAACATATAAATTTTGTTGACATTTTAAGTGGCGGAATATTGTCCCCTATTTGTTGTTTGCATGTTCCCTTCTTAGTGATGATGGCATATATCTCCTAGCAAGTGTGACCTTTGCATTAGCATTATTTTATTAACATTAGAATTATTTTATTTTGGTATTATAATTTTGACATTTCTTGTTTAGAAAATCATATCGATCATCTTGTGAACCTTAGTACAATGAGAGCTTGTAGACCTAGTGTAACTTTCTAATTGTACGGTGAGAGCCTACATAGAGTCATGACTTTCTCACTTAGCCACTAGCCCAAGTGTGAGTGTATTTTTCTAAATGCTGCCTACCATAACACAATTTTCTTTCCTATGGGGCCTTGGAATTTTTCCAAAGGCCACCTAGATAACACAATTTTCTTTCCTATGAAGCCTTGTTGTTTTCCCAAAGGCCACCTAGTTGTACCATAGAAAAATGGCAACTTGCTTGATTTGGAAACAATTGATGATAAATTGGACTTAAGAAGGCCTTGATTTAGTTTTTAAAGGTGTTTTATACATCCACAATAGGTCTTGAACCCTTGCAAAATGAATAAAAAGAATTTAACAATGTCTTGTAAAAGGTGTTTTAAAGTATTGTGAAAGACTTTCACACTTTTCTAGACTTAATGAACCCGTTTCCCCTTAATTCAACATTATAAAATGTATTTGATTCCATTATCACATCAATCTAGAAGGATTGTAAAATAAACCTAACTTTAACATAGTGTTATAATGTGTTTTACAAACACATTGGTTCTTGTGCCTTTCTAGGCTGCGTGGACCTCATTTAGTGTTGTAAAGTGTATTTAATCACACTTTCACATTAAATTTTGTGACCCAATCCCTAATTGACTTTCAAATCATCATTAATAGGCCCCTAGTACCTCATATTGTGCATCCTGAGGCAATATTTGATGAAATACCCAACAAAATCACCATATAAACCTTATTTCCTTATTTCCTAGCATTCTAGCTCACAAATGGGCACCACTGGGACTAATTTTCCATTTGTGGTGAATGAGTCCCATTTGGGTCAATTTTTACTTTTGAGCAGGAAATTTTTGGATTTAAGTTTATTATTCTTTCATGTTTTCCTTAGGGATCCAATTTATGGGTAAATTAGGTAAATTTCCTATCAAATATAGTCTCTAAACCCTAAATCATAACTATTCTTCATTATTCGTCCATCATTCTTCCATCTCAAATCAAGCAAGTTAGGGTTTCATCATTTCAAGTCATTAAGATAGTAATTTTTAGACATTCAAGGGAAGATTCTTCATTTTTCTTGTAGACATCCAAGATCAAACATGATGGAAAGGTAATAACTCCATTATTACATTCTTCATTACATTCTTTTCTCATTTTGGTTTAATTACCTAAAAGGGGTTTGACCAAGGAAAACCCCCATGCCCTAACATTAAACATTTCTCCTTCTTGTCTTGTGTGTTTGCAAATTTAGGAATCTTGAAAATTTGGAAAGAATTGAATATAAAGATGCAAATTTTTTGAAGACAACTTCCTATTGACTAAGGAAAAATATCAACAAAAATTCATTTTCAGGTTTGGAAATTAGAGTTTCGAAGGCAGACACCTGTCAGGAGCCGAACAACAAATCAAAGACTTCAGTTTCTACTTTTGGATTTTTAGAAATTCAAAAGTGGACTGATTCACCATGGATGGAAAATGAGTCCCACTACTAGGCCTAATTTTGGTTTTCTACAGTTTTGGATACCCATTTGTCTAAAATGGGCTTCGGTTCAATTTTCCATAACTAGGACCAATTCACCCGAAATGGTTAATGAGTCCTACTAGGCCTAAAAATCTATATTAGTGGCATTATAGAAGTCATTTCCTATCTCCATCCATATGTTAGGTGCACACTTTCAATTTCATCCATTTTTGTTAAGTTTTGTTCACATTTTTAGGTGTTTTTGCATTACACAATGTGTTTTCAAATAAGGTGCATTTCTCTAGTTTTCATCTAATAATCAATAGATTTTACTAGTTTGTTGCATCTATATCATTACATTTAGACATAACTTCATCATACTTACATTACATTGAGTGAACCACCTAGATTTTGGGTGTGGGATCTATCTCTTTCTGTTAGGTGAAAAACCCTAATTGAGTAAAAGAGACATAATATTTCACACTTATTAAAATATTTGGTTCATTTTGGTGAAATTTCTTTTAGAATACTTTTATTTTCTGATTTATAGTCCTTAATCATAAATCTAGCTTGCATTGACCTTGAATTAGGGTTTGCATGGATTAATTTGCATGCTAGGTTTCAAATTTTGCATTCATAAAAAGTGCATTTAGGTTGCATTATTGGAATCTAAATTCATTTATTTTTTTTGAAATTCTGCATTTTTAACTTAGGTTTGCATCATAGCACTCATAACACATCAAAATCAGTAAAAATTTTCTGAAAATTCTGAAAAAAGTTCATACTAGGATTCATTCGCCACCTTGGACGAATCATTCCCTTTTTATCCCTAAAACTACCTTTTATAGAGTTGAAAACCTTATTTTTATGCTTTTGTTTGTTGCTATCAATTATTTTCATCAGTTGGCTAACTTTTCGTATCATGTATTACATTTGATCTAGCCTAAATTAGCTCATTTCATGCATTGCTTAATTTCAAATTTACATTCCCACATTGTTGCATAGCATCATAAATCAATTATCATCTTAAAATTTCATTTCATTTCAGCCTTTTACATTGCATTTTGAGTTTGCATAGATTATTATTTCAAAATGTCAGTATCTGTCCTTTCTAAGTTTGCAATGAAAAATTTAGGTCACAAGAATTCTAGTCATTCATTCAATGCATTCCCTAGTTATGATAGTCTCTTAGCACAAGATAATGAACATGTTAATGCTTGTCTTCAACTTACACTCCCTCCTATCTCTCCCATTTGTGAGGATGATGTGTTAGAAGGGAATACAAACATAGATAAACATGATGATCATAATTGCACTGCTCCCAATACCTCTCCTTTTAGTGATGAAGGTATCTTGGTGGAAGAAGGTACAATCGTCGAGCATCATAAAGGTCTTGTTTGTCGTTCTCATTCCCCTTGGGAATATAGTATAACAAAACAAGATGAGTTCATTTCCACTACTTGACCTAGTCTCCCTTCATCTCCCAACACCGATCCATGTGATCTTTAAGATATGAGTGAACCTGCATTAGATTTGTAATTTCAAGATGTAAGATACATGTTTAGGAAATACCTTTAAACCATTCAATATAAATGTCCTTAAATAATTGAATACAATAAAATATGTAAGCCTCATTTATGTCTATGGCACATGTTACTTGAATGAAAATACAATTAACTATTAATATTATATAATCTTGCATGATCTTATTATTGTTAAATTTAGTTGCCTTGGGAAACTTTGATCACCAAATTTTAAGAACTTCTTTGATCCCCTTAAGAAATTTCATATTGGGACCCCTTAAGAAATCGAATTATGATTTAGGGTGATAGGATGGCTAAAGGGGATCTACGTCTAGTGAGGTAATAGGAGAAAATGGCATGGCTCAAGTGAATAAAATTTGGTGAAGTTTCCCAAGGCAACCAAATTTCATTAAGAGCCTTTAAAGAAAAAATAATGGCTTTAGGGTTTAGGGTTTAGACTTTAGAGTCTAGGGTTTAGGGTAACATGATAGCTTAAGGGGATCTACATGTAGTAAGATCCTAGGAAAAAATAACATGGAATAAGGGAATGAAATTTGGTGGAGTTACCTAAGGCAACCAAATTTCATTAAGAGCCTAAGAAAAAATGATGGCTTTAGGGTTTAGGGTTTAGACTTTAGAGTTTAGGGTTTGGGGTAATAGGATAACTTAAGGGGATATATGTAGTAAGATCCTATGATAAAATTACATGGCATAAGGGAATGAAATTTGATGGATTTTCCTAAGGCAACCAAATTTCACTTTAAGGTTAGGTAGGACAAAATGAATGGTTTATTGTTTAGGGTTTAGATTTTAGAGTTCAGGGTTTAGGGTTTAGAGATCTTAGGGTGAAGTTTTGGTGCCCCTTGGAATATAATGAAATTACAAGTTAGTGAAGAAATTTTCTTGGGAATAGTTGAGTTAGAGATCCTCTTGTTCAAGTGACCAACCTAGATCCATGAAATATCATTCATATTATAATCTTACATGATCTTATTGTTAATTTGGTTTCCTTAAGGCAACTTCACCAGAATTTAAGAACTTCTTTGATCCCATTAAGAAATGTCATATTGGGACCCCTTAAGAAATTGATTTATGATTTAGGGTGATAGGATGGCTTAAGGGGATCTAGATGTCTAGTGAGGTCCAAATTTAGTCATACTATGACCTCATTGGTTCCATCTAGCTCTGGGTCAAAAGTGTTTACCCCTCTAATAAAAAAAAGTATCATGTTAAAAATGAATCAATCTATACATATCACAAAAATAACATACATCTATCAAAACAAGTAGAAATTTCCTCCTACATTAGAGGATATCAAAATAAATATGAAATATTTTAATAATTATACTTGTAATCACTTATTAATAAGTTATATCATACATAATTTTAATCACATAATAAGGGAATAAATATACATATGTAGAAGATACAAAAATAAAAAGAGGCTACTCACATGGATCTTTATCCTTCTAGGAAGTGCCTAGATTGTTGTATTTCATGTAGGAATCTATGTCTAGGTGTTGGGACCTTCACCTCTCTCCTTGTATATTTCCAACAATCCCACTCACTCCCTCTATAGAATTATTTCCTTTGTTATTATCTAGTTCTTTTAATCTTCTAAATTGACCTCTTATTTATAGGAGCATAATATGAATCCTCCTCCTCTCTCTATTGTAATAATAGCCTAGTTCCTCCAACCTATCATCATGTACCTCCTCCCTTTCCTTGTAATAGGTGTACCTTAGGTGTTAAATGGTTCCATCTTGGTCTCGTTATTGATGCATTTCTATTCTTCCACATAAATCTACATAGTATCAAAATATAGGTAATTTTATGGTTATTGAATCTCCCTTAATTGCTAAAGAATTCATTATGCTTGAGGATGGGTGGATTATTATCTAGGATCACATCTTAAAAATACTATAGAGGTCATGGTATGTGTTTCTTAATACATATATTCCCATACAAACCTCTTTCCATGTATTATCAACTCTCCTATAAAATAGACACCTTACTAGATTTAAATTTCATATGATATATACCCAAGTGTTTCCAATTGGAATTGATAGAATTATACTTTTATGGTATTCTAGATATTCATAATAGTTTTCATAAATATACCAAATAGATCCATTCTTGACATTGAACCTACATAATTTTAGGTATGTCCAATGAAGGAAACTTTACCCATAGCACTCTCACTCGTGCTCTCCTATCTTGTGGATATAATAGAATAAAGTTTTCTTCCAATGATTTATATTCCTATTGATCATGTCTAAGTGTCATAGAGAGTGATCATCCACTCTTCATAAACTTGTAGAAACCAAAAGGTTTTATATTATGTGTTGAAATAAGTAAAAACATTACAAAAAGCTCTAATGGATGGTGACAATAGAGGGTTTTTTAAGGCAACCAAATTTCATTTTAAGGTCCTAAGACAAAATTCAAATGCTTTAGTGTTGAGGGTTCAGATTTTATAGTTTAGGG
>VDFB02000017.1:216460591-216510182 GCA_007258455.2 Sequoia sempervirens
CTTTGGTCAGTTTGTATTATTGTTGAGTGATCTCTTTAGGTGGATTCTTTTAGGAACACAATGGGCATATTGCTTTAGGGGTGGAACCTTCTAGTAGGAATCATCAATCTCCATGGTTGATTGATCATATTTTTTTCAAGCTATGCCAAAAAATTTATTTGTTTTCTGACAGTTATCTTTGCCAAATATCTAAAAGCCATTAATGAAGTAGTTGGGCCTTAATGAGTGAAGATTACCACTATTTAATCAAGATCTAAGATTAAATTGTTGGTTATTAGGATCAGGCATCTAGCAGTTTCTACTTCTGGAATGTTTGTGGTAATGCTCTCTTCCTCTAGTTATAAATAGGGCTTAGCAGCATAAGTTAAAAAGTTTGAAAAATTACTTCGAAAATATTTTCAAAGGATATAGATTTAATAGGGAGTTTATATTTTCTCAGAAGTATAATTTTTTTATAGAATACTGCTATTCTCTTTGGCATATTATATTTTAATTCAAACTATCATTGGATTTGCATTCGACCTTTGTTTTTAGTTCATATATTATTGAAGTTTGATCTATTTGGGAGAAATATTTTAAATTGTGTATGATATGGCCTTTTCAACTTTCCTTTTTATATTTCGTTCATGTTAAAAACAATGTGTTAAGTTTTCTTTGGTAGTTCAGATAGCTAATTTTCATGTTGTTAAGCTTCTATGTTGAATACTATCTTTTAGAAATTGGATTATGTCTATTGAATTTTTTAATTTTTTGTAAAGAGTTTGCCATTTTTCATATTATGCTATGAAGGAAGAAGTGTTTTGTAGTTTCTTGATATCTCTATTAATCTTTAATTTTTTTCTTATTTCTAATTGGACCTTAATGGGTGCTTACTACGGGGAGATTTGAAAGACTGCACTATTCTTTCTCTAGCTTTTGTTCCTAGTTCTCTTCCCAACAATGAAGTGTTAATGGAATTTTGTTTCTATCATATCAGTTATAGGGAATAGTTAAGGTTTGAAATGTTGTAAAATATTCAGTGCATTCCCATTTATATATTTTGTTTGCATTTCTTTCTACCTTTTCCCCCAAAACACAAAGAAGAGTCACCTTTCTATAAAAATCCTAAAGTTCATTCAATGAGGCGTAAATTGGTCCCCCACTCATTGAATTTCCCATAAGGCTATCAAAGAAGTGTGAGCTTTGATGATCAACAAGATTCAACATGAAATTTTTTAGATAATTAGTTATCCCCATAATGTGAGGGAGGAATATTTTTGTGGAGGATTATTTAAAATCTCCTATGAAGATGGTGGACATGACCAAAGTTTCTTATTTGAGTGTTGTTGGAATCTTGATGTATTCCATCGTCTATACGAGGCCAGCCATTTCCCAAGTAGTGGGAGAACTTATTCAGCTTATAACTAATCCTCGATAGATACAATGGGATGTAGTGAAGAGACTATTTAGATATTTGTGGGGTGATTCCAATTATGCCCTATTCTTTCATGGTTATCCCACTAGAGCAAGGAATTTAGTGAGGTTTATGGATATATGGATTCTGATTGGATAGGTGAGATTGATAGAAGAAAATACAACAGTGGATATATCTTCATGGTATTTGGTGGTTCTCTAAGTTCAATGAGTAAGAGGTAAGTTATAGTCACTTTGTAATCTCTTTAATTTCTTACATTTGTTCAATGCTTGTAATCTCTCAATGGAAAGTGGTAAAAATGGGCTATGGAATACATAGTTTATCAAGAGATGCTTCAAGAAGCTTTACAAAAGATTCTCTTGCCTGTCTCTGCTAGGCCCATGGATGTTAATGCATTGTTGGCTCATATTTGTTCAGATTCATCGAATATCATGTTCCACCCGCAAGAACTCCCACCTCTGGATGTGTAGAAGCAGGAAGAGCCTTTGATGATTATAGTCAATGTTAACATTGGTATTAGACACACCCTCATGGATATCGGTTAAGATCTCAACATTTGTGATATAGACCTACTACCTAAAACTAAAATTGACTCATCTTCTTTTGTAGCTTCATCCTTATACATTCATGGATTAGATAACACTATCCACCAAGCTCTAGGTATGATAATACTACCTCTATAACTAGGCCCCGTTACCTTACCTATGTGATTCCTAACCCCTTACCATATAACTTCCTCTTTGGGAGACCTTGGATCCATGTTATGGTTGTGGTAACTTCTAATTTACAGTCCCTTGAAATTTTTCACAAATAATTGAGTAGTCACAGTTAAAGTGGATCCAGAAGGCATTCACCTCTATGAATTGGTTTCTACCAGTCACATTTCAATTATATCTACTCTCAAGAATTGTATCCCATCTTTGACTACCGATGCAATGGCATTTTCTTCATCGATACCCTCTGTGAAAGTGGTACCCAGGGTGAGTGTCAAAAATAAGGAACCACCTAAAGCAAAGGACCCTAAGTCTCCCTCATCATCTTCTCAAACAAATTCTTTCCTTGGAGATGACCGGGGTTCCTTGAATTTCTTCTAGTTCTTTATTGTGGAATATAAGGTGAACCCATCTTGCGTAGACCTTCCAAGTTCCCTTTACACGAAGGTGTATGATACTCCCATGGAGAAGGAGAAGTGTGACCTTGTTCAGGGGACCACTCCTTCCTATGATAAGGAGGAAAATCCCTCTCTTATAAAAGGGATTAATGTTTGAGAGTCTAACAAGGAAGGAGGGAGTACCCCCGTAGAAATGTTTGACTTCCATTGGTGGAATGAAACACTCTACATGGAGCCACTACCTCCTGAGGTTTTACAAACTCACTATGGGTTCAGATATGAGCTCGCTTCTTAGTATGGCTATGGGAAGAAATGTGTGGGATGTATCAAGTAATGGATTCAGGTCCACATCTAGTTTAAACTGTGACAACACCATCTATGTATGGGATGTTCCATTGAATAGTCTAAGAAAAAGCCTTGGTGGAGTGTTAATATGATCTCGGTTGAGCTGTTGAATCTTGTTCACCCTGAGTTAATAGAGGAAAGGGAGCAAGCCAAAAATATATTTCTTGATGTCTTCTCTTCAGATGAAGCACTAGATTAATTTTTAGGTGCCTATTCCTCGTTGCCTCCATATCATCATAAGAAACAATTCTTGTATCATTTGCATAGCCAAGCATACTTTGGAGAGTCCATTTTGAGCATTGATAAGGAAGACCCTCTATCCAACACCAATGAAGACATTGTGGTACCTCATCATGAAAACCCAAATTCCTTTCTTAAGGGGGACACTATTGAAATCTCTACAAATCTTACATCCTCTAAAAAGGTGATCAAAATCAGGAAGTGTCTCTCCTTAGAAGAAGCAAACAAAAAATCTAATTGCTTGCATTCTCATCCTAACATATTCACTTGGACATACAAGGATATGCCCAATATTGATGAATCTATAGTAGTTCACAATATCGTCTTATGTCCTGATGCTAAGCTAGTTAAGAAAAAAATTTGGAAGATCAATCCTAGGGTGGCATTGATGGTCAAGACTAAGATAGAGAAACTGTTGAAAGAAGGCTTTATCCATCCTATTGACTATTCCCCTTGGATTTAAAATATATTTGTCGTTTGTCAGCCTAATGGTCATATTCACATATGTATCAAATTTGAAGACCTTAACAAGGCTTCTCTTAAGGATGATTTTTCATTGCCTAATATAGATATGATTGTCGACTTGACTACAGGCCATGCATTACTTTCTTTCATGGATGACTTCTCAAGTTACAATTAGATCCGTATTAACCTAGATGATTAGTATAAGACAACCTTCACTACCCCGTGGGGTACTTTCTATTATGTGGTCATGCCCTTTGGGTTAAAGAATGTAGGAGCAACTTACTAATGGGTGATGACCCTAATATTTCATAATTTTATCCACAAGATTTTAGAGGATTATGTCGATGACATATTAGTGAAATTGATAACCCATCAAGATCATGCCAAGAACCTTTGTCTTATTTTTTAGAGACTTCGGCTCTATAAAATGAGACTAAATCCACTTAAGTGAATCTTTGATATTGACGTCGGAAAGCTTCTGGGTTATAGTCTCTCACCATGGGATCGAAGTTGACACTAATAAGATTGATGATATTGTTAACATGCCTCCATTGAGGAATATCACTGGGTTGCAAATTTTACAAGGGAAGATTTAGGCAATTCAAAGATTTATATCTCAATTGGCTAATCGTACCCTTCCTTTCACTTGCTTATTGAAAAAGGATGTTAACTTCATATGGGATGAGGAATGTCAAAGAGCCTTTGAGTTAACCAAAGCCTATTTGGCCAATCAACCCATATTGATGCTAGCTATGCAAGATACACCCTTTTTACTTTACCTTGCCACATCACCATATGTTTTGGCAGCTCTTTTAGCTCAATACATGATGACACTAGAAAAGAAAGAGCAGTCTACTATATTAGTCGCATCCTAGTTGACTATGAAACATGTTATTCCTCCATGGAGAAACAATTCCTTTCTCTTGTCTTCACTATGCAAAAGTTGAGGCACTATCTCATCCATTCTGAAATGTGCATCATAGTAAAAATGAATCTTTTAATACATTTGTTCTCTATTATCAACCTAGCAGGGAGGTTAGCGAAATGGGTTATGTTGCTTTCTAAGTTTGACATAAATTTTGTTACTCAAAAATAAATAAAGGGTCAAGTGGTTGTGGATCAGCTAGAAAATGCTCCCTCATCTCACTCTTTTCCTAGGTTTGATTTGTTTCCTGATGAAAACATCTTTGTAATTAATCACAACCTTGAATGGAAAATGTATTTCGATGGATCAAGGTGTCAAACTGGTTCCAGAGCAGGCGTGATTCTAATATCCCCTGAAGGTAAACTTGTTCCCCTATCCTTTTGACTAGATTTTCCTTGTACCAATAACATCCTTGAGTATGAAGCCCTTATTGTTGGCTTATGTGTCATGATTGCATTAAAAAATTAAACTTCTTCATATACTAGGTGACTCTGAACTTATAGTGAACCAAATAATGGGAATCTATCAAGCCAAGAAAAGTAAGTTGTCCCAGTATCTAGACCTTTCCTTGTCTTTGCTTAAACAGTTCTCTTATTTCACAATAGATAGTGTCCCTAGGAGAGAAAATATACCTATTGATGCCATGGCAAGCGCGACTTCCTTCATACCCTCTGAAGAAGATACGAAAGAGTACCACTTCGTGGTCCAAGTCTTGCGAACCCTTGCAATTCTTGATGAACCTGAAGTCGAGTCCCCTATGTGTTCCCATGTGGACTTTGGAGAATGGTTTTTTGATATCTATAGCTATCTTAAGACTGGAAACTTCCCCAATGATGCGACAAAGAATGATCACACTTATATGAGGAAGATTTCATTTCACTATGTTATCCTGTCTAATGTCCTTTATAGGAAAGCCTATAATGGCATGCTTCTTAGGTGTCTTACTAAAGCATAAATAACCCTTTCCCTCAAGGAATCCCATGCCAGCTCTAGGGGTGGAAATTTTGGTGGTAAATCCTTTGCAAGAAGATTGGTACACATGGGATACTATTGGAAAATGATGGAACAAGATTCCTTTGACTTTGCTAAAAAGTGTCCTCAATGTCAACAACATAGTTGTCTCATTCATGCACTTGCCCAAGAGTTACAAAATAAAATTTCCCCTTGACCATTTACTAAATGGGGGTTGGATATTATTGGAAAGACATCACCTCCCTCTTCCAAGGGACATGCCTTTATCATTAGTACTGCTACGGATTACTTTACGAAATGGGTTCAATCTATCCCACTCTGATTCATAAACACTGAAGCTATCTGTAGTTTCCTCATGAACATCATTTCTCGATTTGGATTTCCTGCTACACTTGTTTCTAACAATGGTACACCATTTAAGAACAAGGCAGTGAAGTAGTTCCTCAAGAAATTTCATATCAGCATAGGTTTTCCACACCGTACTATCCACAATCTAATGGTCAAGTGGAAGCATCTAACAAAACTCTTGAGCTTATTCTCCATAAAATAGTTAACAAACATGGTAAAGATTGGCACATTTAATTGATGTATGCTATATGGGCCTCTCACACAAGTATTTTTATGGCTATGAGAACAACGCCCTATGACCTCGTGTATGGTACCAAAGCTATCATGCTTTTGGAGTTGGAGATTTCATCTCTACAGGTTTCCCTTAAGGGGATAATTGATAATGAGACCTATCAAGCTAACTATTTACATCAGCTGGAGATGCTCAATGAGCATCATTTATGAGCCCTTGAACATCTTAAGGCTTATCAACGGTGGTTATCTAAACAGTACAATCAAAATGTGCTTCCTATAACCTTTAAAATATGATATTTGGTTCTTTATGAAAACCAGAGAAATATAAACACATCACCTGACTACTAAGGAAAATTAGTCCTAACTAGTTAGAACCTTACATTGTGATCCTGGTATATGGTTTAGGCACCTACGAATTATCATCTATGGATGAAACACCTTTAAAAGAACTCGTTAATGCAATGCAACTTCATCGATTCTATGTGTAGTGTTCTAGGTGTCATCTATGTGGCGGTCTCTCTACAGAAGGGTAGTAGCACTACATATGTTGACATTATTCATTAACTCATTATGTGAATTTTTTATTGTGAATGACCACGTGCATGTGTGTGTGTGTGTCCATTATATCATTATTATATTTTATTGATATAAAACTATGTGTGTTTATTAAATCATATTAGCATCTAATATAAGCATACATCCACATGAGAGTATAACATCCATATCATAGACATATGTGAAAAAATAAAGAGCACACACATCCAGATAAACAATGTCATGAGGTCATAATCGATTAAACATATATATATATGCAATGTATATATCCAATGTCATGTACATGTATTAGGCCACTACTATACAAAATGAGTGACCACTGAATATATTTCTATACAAAATATCTTGTTGTGCCCTTAGCACACGTGCCCCATTCGGAACGGGGACCCTCTTTTCTTTCGCCTTGTCGGGTTGGGTCATTTTATCACCACCTCATTTATGCCTCCCTAATTTGATGTCTCGGGTGGTCGATGTTGCTTCAGAGTCCCATCATAAATTGACCATGCCCTCGCCCTTTGGTTTTGCTACGTTCCAGTGCCTCACGAGGTCCCTTTGGCTATTTGGCCCTAAAAATGGCCCCGGGCCCTTGCGGGCCCGGGCGTCTGGGATTCCCTCTTCAGGTTTCCCTTCTGGAAATGCTGTTATTGGTGGCGTTCGCTGAGCGTACTTTTGGACCCCGGGGTTTGGAACCCCAACCACTATCTAAACTTGTTGAAAATTTTCTGGAGGCATTCCGCCATTCGGACCTCGAACCCCAGAGTTCTCCTTCTGGGGTTCCGTCCGTTTCTCGCCACCTGCGACAGCATACTCCATGCGGCATCCTGCCCCCGGGTCCTATCGTTCTTTTCGCTGTCTGAAGTCTTTAGGGCCACCTGCCTGCCATCGGCTGTTCTGGGCCCGGCTGCCTGAAATTCTGTGATGGTTCTACTGTCCCTGACGGCGGATCCTTGGAGGAATCCCGCCCTCCGGGCCCCGAGACGCTTCTCGCCGCCACTGATCAACCAACGAAAAAACTTAAGTTGCCGCCGTGTCGCGCCTCCCCAGCCACTGAGCCCCGACGTTCTCGCCGCTGTCGCCGACCTATATTCAAATCCACCAACTTTACTCATGGTTGTACCTGCATTTAATGCATGCATTCATGGCGGTTGGGATATAAAATGCCCAATTTGGCCAATCATTTTCATCAAGCAGGATTGGAGAGAATTGGAGAAACTGTCATTTGGAGCCCACCACCTTTGACAATGTCACAATCATCGTCCTCAGCATCATTCCATTGACTGCTAGTGGATCCCATGTCTCGCCACTTAGCGTGTTTGAGGTAAGCCATCCATTGCCCTCCTATGCGTTGTTTTCATGATTTTGGAAGATTTAAATCAATTAAGAAATTGTTAGGAGGGTATAAAAAGATAGAACATCAAATTGTGCACCAAACCCATGTGTTAGAAAATTGGTAAACCTCCTGGAATGCCCTCCCCACCAATCTGGAGTTTCTCCCTACCGCGGCTATTCTTTGCGTAGGGAAAACATCCGCTTCGGGCCCGAAACCCGCCTTTGCCATCCGATGTTAAACTTTGAACACCTACCGATGGCGATGCTGCCCTCCAAGCCCGGCCCATCGAACTTCTCCTTCCGAGGTTCCACCTACATTCCGTCGTGCCTAAACTGCTAAATCTCCCCTACCTCCCAGATGCGGGATGCCAGCCTCATCGTCGTGAAACTTAAACTGAGAATGCCTCCACTAGGCCTCGCAGGCCCAGGACCCCAGGGATCTGGCTTCGGGGTGCCCCGGCTGTTTTTCTATCGCCCATGGCGAAGCTTGTCTAGCGTCCCAGTCTATGGGATCCGCCTTCCCGTCCACCTTTGGCTCCTCACGATTTAACTTGTGCCTTCCCTGTGGCCTACGGGCTCCGGCCGTCGGGTCTCCTTA
Source organism: Sequoia sempervirens (assembly GCA_007258455.2). Lineage (NCBI taxonomy): Eukaryota > Viridiplantae > Streptophyta > Pinopsida > Cupressales > Cupressaceae > Sequoia > Sequoia sempervirens. The sequence goes on from VDFB02000017.1 coordinate 216,469,128, forward strand.
CCCCGTTTTCTACCACGCTCACGGTGAACTCCTTGGTGCCGCCCGTGCTCTAGATCCATCCTGCTTCCCCACTGTCGGCTTACTTTTCGTGCTGACGGAGCTCTGTTCTCCAAACTTGCCGAGCCCCGATGTCCGAACTTCCACTCTCGAAAGTCTGCCCTTTTTTCGCCATCAGGGAGATTTCCCCTCATCCTTCGGGTCACGGGCCCCGAGCTCTTGTTAGCCGCTGGGTTCTCGCTGAAACTCTCGCTGACCCTTCTGCTCCACGAGCCCCGTATCTCGGGACTCCTATTGTTCATCGTCATTGCTAGACAGAAAATGCCGACTGCCATCCTCGCTTTCGGGCTCCACCTTGTCAATTGTCGTGCAATGAAAAAACAAAAAGCATGCCGTTGGGCTTCCCCTATCGGACTTCCCCTCCCAGACTTCCATTAGGTGTTTGCTGTCTCAAGCAGCGAAGGTTGCTCACCATCCCAGTGTCGCTGACATGAGCCCTTAGAAGCGAAGTAACATATACCGGCCGCCTTTTGGTCCTCCGGGCCCCAGACCTCAGACTTTTGTCCTCAAATTTCTGTCAGCTGTCTGCCTCTCCAAACTACTATCTCCTAACAGCCTTTTGGCTTAAGACCTTTGAGCCCTCCTAAATCGATCCTAACGAGGCTAGATCCGAGACCTAACTTCTACCCACATGCTGAATTCTGCTCTTTTTCATCATGAGTCTCTTAAAATATTGAAATGTTACCAAAGAAGGTCTCCAAGAGCTTTTTCGTTGCATTTTCCCTTCTAGACAGCATTCTCGCGAGCCCTCCAGGCCTGGATTGTCCAAATGCCCTGAAACAAAGATCAATAACATCTTGACATGAAAGTTTATGATACACTTGATTGCTTATTTGAAATAGATGTTGTTTTCGAGATATGGACTAACATGAATGCTTCTGTGACCCACTATGCTGACTTTGTCCTTACTTGTAGAATATATGGAATCGTGTGCAGGAACTTCAAGGGCATCCACCGAAGGGGACAAAGGAAAGAAATCAGGAAGGATCCCTTGAGGGAAGGAAGAGAAACACCAAATGAAGTATCAATTCTAGGGCGAGCCACTCCACTCAAAGGTCACAATGGACTGGAAGGAAATTATAGACACCAACATTGGCCAGGTAGATATAGATGAATTCACATAGAGGGTCAGGGTAAACCCAACAACAAAGAATGCCAGATTGATAAGGCAGAGTGGCATAGCTAAGGCTACCGGTTTCCCTCCATCTCTCGTGACACCCGAGCTGGTCATGGCTTGCCAAGAAGCCTACCAGACTGATACCAGAACAATTGTTGATAAGGAGGGAAATATTCTCACAGATATGTCACCAGAAGGGATCACCAAGACATTCCACATTTCTACATTCCAACAGATGAAGGTCCCCACATTGGAAGAATGTCAAGCGGCGTGGGATAATAACCCAATAGGATGCAAGAAGTCAATAAACCTCCATTGGCTTTAGGAAAAATGAGCTAGTGCTAGGAAGGTTCCCTAGGAGCTCTTGCGTATTGATTTCTATGAGGATTACCATGACCTGGTAACCTTGTTGAGCAGGGTCATGGGTCTTCCAACAACCGCCTGCTTTCAGGAGTGGATGGTGTACTATATTGAGTAGATCCTGCGGGGAAATGAGGACATCACAACCAAGGTCTCGTTCTACTGGGGAGGAATCATAAGCAACTACTTCCATGAGTAATTTGTCAACGTGAAAAAGAGCTCCAAATTCTACATGACCTCCTACCTCGTCTACTTCTTGGTAGATGAAAGACAATACAGTGGGTTGTTTGTAGCACCTGATTAGAGGCAGAAGCGGGGACTTAAAGCCTATGACAAGTATCCACAACTCTAGTACTAGAATTTAAAGAAAGATTATTGTAGGGTCCATGATGCCTTCATTGGCTATATCATCAGATTGATCGCCAAAATCTTTGAGAGGAGAGTCTCCCATAGTGCCAAGGTGCTTTTAAAGTAATATGATTTTTTGTTCATCTAGTATCCGAAGTTTACATACATCTGGGACCAGGGCTTCTCTGAAAGATCGAATAGACTGCCCCGATACCCCAATGATAGGATAATCCTCCTGGAGCTTTCTTGGCAGCTCCAACACCTACAGGCCATCTTCAGCAACAAACAAATAGTAGGGATCTCCTATCCCATGACTCTTGGCCAGGGCATGTATCGACTGCAGACCTTCCAATGTGTTGGTAACTCTGAGAAAGAGCTGAAGGAGTACCATTTCGATTGGCACACCGCTCACCCACGGATGGATCCACATGGCCATGTCAGGAAAGCACTGGGGCCAGCCTATGTCCATCAATATCACATTAAGGATTTCTGGGCTGACTGCCAAGATGACAAATAAGTGTGTGCAAGGCACTATCTGCGCATGACTGTACAGTTCCTAAGAAGGGTGCAACCATTCCTGGTGCCAGACCAAGTTGAGGAGGACAAGTCCATAATCATGCATCTGAGGTACTCGATGGTTGCCAACCTACCAATACCCTCAATTGATTGGGATGAATAGGAGGTTGATGACCTGGACACCATAACCTAGCAAATATTAACTCGTACCAAGGAGTGGATCGATGGGTAGGTGGCTCATTTAAAGCGGCAGGGGGTAGTATTGACTTATGAAGGGCTTAAAAGCGAGCCAAGTGCCACGGAGGATGTCACTACCACCACATCAACTGGCGAGACCTCCAAGTCTCCTCCAGTCACCAGGTCCCAGAAAAGGAAAGGAACAGAGACCGCGCAGTCTCCAGACCCTAAGGCCTCTGCAAAGAAAGAAGAGGGAGGCTCATCCCCCAAAAGGATTAAATAGGCAGAAGGTGTGACAGAATTGTAGCCTCCCTTGGCTCTCCTTGCCCCTCCTATTGCACCACCCACCTCCTTGGCTGTGGTCGCTGCTTCCCCGCCGGCAGTGGACATTTTTATCCATCTTGCCCCTTCGCCTTCTGTAGAATCGATAATAATCATTAACTCCTCTTCTAGCATGACCAATCCCCCTTCTTCCGCTACCATGTCGCCAATCACATCACTCCCTCTGGTAATAATAACATCACCTATTACCCTTGCCACTATGTCCGAGGCTCTTACAAGGCACACGCAAAGTCTCCCCCTTGAGCTCTCCCAAATTCTAATGGATCCAACTCTCCAAGTAGCCTTTTCCTAGGTCCTTGCAATGGCTCAACCTTCACAAATACCAACAGGGCCGCCAACTATGGAGGCCACTATGCAAATTTCAAAGGAGTTGGAGGAGCAAGAATAGGAAGGCTCAAAGCCTGTTCAGGAGGAGTCTGATGAGTATCATGAGCATCCCAAGTATGAGCACCGAACCATCGACAGGGTGGTTTATGAGGAGGAGACAGGCTCTTCCGAGAGTGGAGATGAAGAGGATGGCTCTGACACTAAGGTGATCATCTAAACATTCGATGATGACCTTGAGGATAAATTGGCATAGCAGCTAATGGACGTTGGGGTGGAGGCAGAAGAGTCACCACATGGTGAAGAAGGGCAGCCACCAGAAGAGAAACAGATAAAGGACTTAACCGGGGCTAAAGCCCACGTCTTCAAAAGCCCTGAGGCTGAGGCTATTGAGGGGAAGAAAGAAGTAGCAAAAGAAGAAACTCCCATCCATCAACCATCCACCGGGCTACCTGTCAGATGCCTCGTGTTTGTTCATGACTCTGATGAAGAGGAGGAGGATGCTGCTAAGGTGAAAGGAGAATCCCAAAAGGAAAAAGAGGTAGAGGTCTTTCCCTTGACTGAGAGGGGCGAGGGTAGCCATGATTCACCTAAAGGGAAGTCTGCTATGCCCAAATGGTTAGAGAAGCAACTTGAAAAAACAACCCCTGTGCTGAAGGACCCAAGGGTGAGGTTGGAGGCCATCTTGGCTCGAGCCAAAATCACAACAAAGAAGGAGAAGAAGCCCAAGGTCCAATCCAAAGTAACAATGGATGCTTACGACTCCTGAGAGGCACAAATTGCAACGCCCACTGTTGGCTAGGCTGGGGTAAGCTACAACATCTCCACCATTGACTTGGAGACTGCAACCCGAGAGCAGAAGGTTGAGCACCTTGAGGAGTTGGTGGCCACAGTGGTGCACATGATAAAGTAAGATAAAATCTTCAAGGATGAGCTCAAGGCATAGGTTGTAGCATTAACAGCTTATATACATCAATGGTCCTCAGTGGATGACCTACCCACCACCTCCACAGCCACACCACAGTTGCTTTCCAAAGAGAAGATCGAAAAAATGGAGAGAAGGAAGAACTTGGAGAAAACCAATGAGGATTGGTTCCGACAAGTCTCATACGTCGGGAACATAGGAATCAGTCGGTCTGTGCAGACAACCAACAAGTTCTTGGACCTAATGCAGTCTCTCTAAAGTACAAAGAAACTCTACACCAATTTCCCTGCAACTTACGATTATGTCTTCCCAAGGATCGAAGCTATCCTTCAAATGCCTGAGGCCACGTGGAAGGAGAAGCTAGAGTTTAAAAAAAAAGATCACTAGCTAATGGATGTGTGGTGCAAAGACTTCGACAACTGGAGGGAGAGGTTGGAGAAAATCCTGAGCAGGGTGGATTCTGATATTGAGTGGATCAAGGAAATCTAGGAGGAATGTGCCTGATACCTTAGGCTGATGACGGGCTATGATATGCCCACTATGCAAATGGATCTAGAGAAGATCAAACCATACTTCCAAGAGAAGATGAAAGACATGACAGCTGGAGAAATCACAACGAAGTTCCTGAGTTTTGCTGCCTGCGCCTTCGACCAATTAGTGTTGTTTAAGGACCAAGGCTTGAAGTATGAAGAAGATTGGAAAAGGCTGGAATAAAATGCTAAGAAATGGAGCTATCAGGCGTTCCGATGTGAAATCCTTGAAATAGACAAGATCTAGGTGGTCATCCTCAAATACATAGAACACACAGCTTCTGAGGAGCAGGAGGACAACCCAACCAAAGATGAGGACCTTCCTAAAGAGTAACTACAACAAAAACAACAATCCACTAAATGAAAAAAGAGCTACAATGCCATTAGCTAGAAGATGAACTAGGGAAAAGACAAGAATGTAATTTTAAATTGCTAAATATTGAGGGGTAGGTAAAACCCTATTTTGTAATGAATCTTGGCCACACAATGAGAATGAATCTTGGCCATTCGTTTAACTTTTGGAAAACTATAAATAGGGCACTCTTCTCATTTGCAAAGAGGGAGTTGAGTTGTTGTAAAGACATACTACATAAATTTATAAGAAAAGAGCATTGACTTGGTGTATTTTCTTGATTTCTCTCATGTTGCTTGATTCAGTCTCCAATGTTAGATGTTTGACTTAGATCTTAATGTTGTTTTAGTTAGTTGTTTTCTTTCTTTGGGTAGATCTTAGAAATACTGTTGGGTGATTATAAAATTTTTTGCCATGTTGATGATTTCTTGGTCCATACTTTTTGATGTTTGCTGATGGTAGATAGCTATGCAAAGTTAGCCTAGACTTGATTTCAAAGCTGCTCCAAACATTTATCTTAGATTCATGCATGTATGTGGTGGATGAAGGATAAAATATTTGCAGACCTTAGAAGATAGCACCATTTCCATGATACTGTGACATCCCTGGTTAAGTGGGATATTGTTTTGAGGAATTGTCCATTGGAGGAACTCCATTGTCACTATTCATAGCTAGTTTCAGACTTAGGAACCTTCTCCCTTCCTCACCTTTTCTTCTTTTTTTAGTAACTGACCTATGTTAGGGTTTATTGCACATTGTAAAGCCAAATCCAAGAACAAAATGGAGTCCAAGACTGCTGTTTGAACCTACAGCCAATGCATAACGACTTTTGTCCTAAGAACTCCATTTCAAGATCCAATTTCCATGCTTTGTGTCCACACTTTGTATTTCTTGTAAGACTGCCTTGTGATTCTAGCAAATCACGTCAAACTACTAAGGTATCTAAGCACCGTCATGCCCTGACATCTGAGAGACCTTTGGATAGTGTTCTGCAATTTGATTGTGGGAGATTATCTTTCAAGAGAGGTAGTGCACCTACGCACTGCCTGTGTTGAGAAGTGCATAAAAAAACCATCAACAGAACTGGCGCTAGAAGGAGGGCTTGACACATTGGGAATACAAAGCTGAAGGTTGGAAGTGATTCATTCCATGCCCTCCTTCTCGTAATGCCATCAACAGAACTTGCGCTAGAAGGAGGGCAATGGTGGAAATAGCAAGTTAATGGATAAATTGAAGCTGGATCGAATCGGATCATTCTCCTCGGAGATGTTTCAACGGATTCTACGGTCAATACCAAACAAGGGAGAATTTGAAAAATTACAGCCTCCTACGAGGGCAAAGCAAGCTCAAGGAAGTAGCGTTGCCTCTTCCTCCTTCTCCATTCCATCTGCCTCCATTCCACCCTCACCTTCATTTGGATGGCCTTTGTCTTCCACCCAACCATCTCAAACTGCATTTGCACCTCCTATCTCTAGCAGCCAGGGGATTGCTCCTCTCTCGGCCTTTTCAGCCCAAGGCACAGTCTGGGGAGCCATAGCTCAAGTGTAGCCTTAGATTGCTATTGTGTTGGAAATACAACCCCAAATCCCCGTTTTCCAATAGCAAGCACCACCTCCGCCACCCTCCATGCCTTGGCTAGTGCATAACCCTTCACCGATACATTTTACTGTCTATAATGATATGCCCAAGAATCTGGAGGGCTTTTGTTCAAAGTTCCATCTGCGCGATCTGCAAAGAACAGCTAAGGAGCATATCAAAATATTTGAGACAACGATCACCGAAATGCAAGTTGACCACGAGGACATTGCATGTCACCTTTTTCTGCATTCATTGGGGGAAGAGGCCTTCTATTGGTACCTCAACTTGCCAAGGGGATCCATTACCTCATGAAATTTGATGAAAAATGCCTTCTTATAGAAATACAAGATCCCCATTAGCCCTTCAGAGCTTTACTAGCAGTTCATGTCTGTCAGGAGGGAAGTTAACGAATCTATTGGCTCCTTCAATGACCGCTTCCATCGGGCCTACACAAGGCTTCATGACTCATACCTACATAATGATGCAGTGGCTCTCCCGGTCTATTACGCGACATTAGACAACCTCACGCCAGCCTTGGTGAAAAGTATGCTCCCACCGCTCGCTACCCTGGTGACCACCTATGTGGAAGTCGTTGTCGCCAGTGCAGACTTGGGGTAGAATATCTCTGGCCCGCTACCTTCTTTGGGGCCGGTAGCCCACTCAATGCAGATTCAGGGGCTTAATCAGGAATTTGCTCACCAAACCCCTCTTATAAACCAAGTACCTCAATTGCCCATAGTACCACATCTTGGAAATCCATTGAATTATGTGCCTCCCGCACCTTCCTATTTGCAACCCCAATAGTAGTATAACTATTCTCAGGTTGCTCCACAATAGCAGGTGTATTCCCAGTAGCCCCAAGCGCCATTGTACTTATCAGGACAGGATTTTCCTTCAGCCTATCAAAATCAGCCGGCAGCTCTGCCTACTTTTCTCTAAAATCCAGCGTCATCACCTAGGAGCACGACTGAGAAAGACAAGTTAGAAGAACTGACCGAAATGATCAAGAAAATGTCCATGAAAATGACACACCTAAATAACCAGAATAACCAGTTGCAGGCCTCCTAGCATAATTTTTAGGCTAATCTCAACTGGGACAACTGAGACAATAGGGACAGCAGGGATAATCGAGAAGTAGGCACTTCCTCTAGGAAGAATTATGAGAGGGGGAAAAAAACCAATCAGAATACAGAAAGGAGACCTTTTTAGAGGCAGAATCGCACATGGAACATTAGGCCCAACAATGGTGGTGTTCCTACGCCTTTCAATCAACTGAAAAACAATAACAAAACGTCGAGCGGTGTATATCTGGCCGAAGCAGCCTTGTTTGGATGGTGTTGACTTCACAAAACTAGTAGACATTTTGAGTTGGATTGTCCCGAGTTCCAGACAGCTGCTGAAATCTTCCAGGTGGAGGTACAAAATGCAGTCGATAATGCCAGGTATAGGGACATCATTCCATCTGAGCCATATGATTCCTCATATCTCGTGGTTAATCAAGTGTCATTCCCGCAAGGTGACTGCAAAGAGCCCAAAGTCGAACTTGCTCCTGTCAAGGGTGAGGAAGCACAAGAGGTAAGTAATGAACAAACCTTGACTCAGCTCTTTGATTCAGTAGATAATGGTCTGGTAGATAAAGAAGAACCATTTGTAGATGAGGTGCACATGTTCCATCAACGGTCGAGTCCCTACTTCCTTAGGAATAGACAGGCAGGTGGACCCTTTACAACTTCTACCCCACCAAACAATTTTGTCACCCCGCCTGATCCAAATGTCAGTAATAACCCTGGTCTTCCTCACATACCTACCCAATACCTCAATAAGAACAGATTCCAAAACTAGTCACAAAATCAGCCTCAAGGCCAATTCCAAAATTCGTCTAGACAAACGAAGGCCCAGCTTCCTAGTTCTACTATAGGCCAGACTTTTAGCTCAAAAATTGAGCAAATGGGTGAATATGTAGCAGAAGAGTTCAGGAAGGTAAAAATTAGCTTGTCAGCCTTCGAATTACTTAAAGTTCCTACCGTGAGGCATGCCTTATTTAGGGTTCTTAACGGGACTCCATCCTCTAGTACAACACAAGAAACCCTAGCTAAGAGGGTAACCTTTGAAGAGTTTGGGAAAGAACCAGAGATATAGGATAACATCGAGAAAAGGAAGGATGTTCCCGTGAATCAATCAGCAAGTAAACAAATTGAAAAGGAGCCAGAAAGGGCTAATAGGTAGTTTTCCAAGGACCAGCAATTTAAGCAAACCAAGGATATGGGCAGTGATAGGAACAAAGTTCGGGTAGCTCACATGGACACGCCTACGGGCATCCTCTAGGGGAGATTGAAAACTCCCCCTTTCCTAACCACCATTAGGATCTTTGGGAAGAACCTGCATAACTGCCTACTCAATTCAGGAGCGTCTGCCAATGTCATGCCCCTGGCAGTATGCAAGGCTCTTGGCATCACTCCCATGCCTTCAAAGAGAAAGGTGACCCAACTAGACAAAATAAAGATCAACATTGTGGATGAAATAAACCATATCCCAATGTAGATTGCTATAGACCCACAGATACAACAGGTCATCGATATTCAAGTGGCTGACATTCCCGATGCATATGGAAACATCTTGGGAAGGGAATTCACCAAGGAACTGAATGGATACACCACCATAGACTTTTCTCACATGTGGCTTCCATGGAAGAGGCTACCAAACCAAATCCGTATCGACCATGAACCCCGTATGAAGTACATGATCATGAAATACAACAATCTTAGCAAGGTGTTGTTCACCAAAACTAATTTAGTGAATTACCACCTTTTTGCCTACCAAAATAAGGTCGGCTTTAGAAAGAATGTGGGGACGAAGTGTTACTGGTGTTGTGTAGTCCTTTGATTGATTCTACACAAATTCCCCCAAACACAAAAGTGTTAATAGAAACCGATGATGAACCTGATAAGGATGACGACTGGGGACTACTTAGTGGTTTCCAAGAATTCATGGAGAAGTGTGCAAGGGATCAGCTCAGCCTAGGGGACCGAATGAATTATAAGATCTCTTATTGCCAAACTGGTCCAAGGTTCACAATGTGGCACATTCTGAATTTTATTATTGCTTGTGTTAAGTAGCAGTTGCACATGTTAAAAAAATAGTGGCTCTTCAGATAGAAAAGCCAAAGGAGGCACCCGTAGAGCCGCCTATTGATCATTGTATCGAACCAGAAAATTGCCCTAAGATCACAGGGCCAACCGACCAGCCAAAAGGGAATGGAAGTTCAATCAGACATGAAGAAAAGGAATCCTCTGCGTGTTGGACGCTCTGATTTGATGGATCAAAGTCCAGGCAAGGAGCTGGAGCTAGATTCGAGCTCATAAGCCCAACAGGTAAGACATTTCTCACTGCCCACAGATTGCAGTTTTATTGCACCAATAATGTAGTAGAATAAGAGGCCTTAATCCTTGGCCTTCTTATAGACTTAAAGAAAAATGTAAAAGTGCTACAAGTTTTCAAGAATTTTGAGCTCGTAGTTAAGCAGGTCAGAAAGTTGTATTCCTGCCATGATCAGAGACTCACAAAATATAGGCATAGGGTTTGGGATCTCTTGGAGGGCTTAGATGCATTCAATATACAATTGATCCCTCATGCTTAGAATCATACAACTGACGCCTTGGCTCAAGCAGCCAACACTCTACAACCCCTCTATTTGGCTGGGCTCAAGAAATTCACTGTTGAGCTTACACCATGCCATCAGTCCTAGATAATGTTACCCACTTGCAAGTCTTCAATGATGACAAGCATATCCTTCAATTCATCACGAGTTCTGATGTCTTTGCAGCTCAAAAAATTGATGAAGCTGATCCACAGGAGGCCGAATTGGACTTAGAGTGGGTTATTAACCTCAAAACCAACACAATCCCTAGAGGCATGGTTCAGTTGGAACACATATTTGACTTGGATCAGATCAAAGATCAAAATTAGCAAATGGAAAAGGAGGCCATAAGCAACCAGTGTAATGCTCACAACCTTGGGACAGCAGAGGATACGAGGAATGTTTTTATCAGCAAGGTGTGCATGCCAGAGGAAAATAAGGGAATCATGGATGCGTTGCGAAGGTACCATGATGTGGTGGCATGGAGCTATGAAGATTTAAAAACATATGACACCTCTGTCATTACACACACCATCCCTCTCAAGACAAAAGTTAGACCATTCCGCCAGCGGCAACACCCTATCAATGCCTTGGTGGAACCTGTCGTTTACAAAGAGGTACAAAAGTTGCTCTTAGCAAGAATCATTTTTCTAGTTAGACACTCCACATGGGTGGCTAATATGGTCCTGCTCAGAAAAAAGAAATGGGAGATTAGATTGTGCGTGGATTTTCACAATCTGAACCGTGCCTCGGAGAAAGACAACTATCTAGTACCTTCACTGGATGAGGTGCTGCAAATTGTCAATAGCTCTTAGATGATGTCTTTCCTCGATGGATACTCTGAATATAACCAAGTGATGGTACAATATGAGAATTGTCACAAGACGACGTTCACCACTAAGTGGGGGATGTTCACATACAAAAGAATGTATTTTGGGCTCATCAATGCTGGCGCCACTTTCCAATGCACCATAGATATCGCCTTCAAGGACCTAATTGGCAAGTGCATAATCATCTACATGGATGATTTAACTGTGTTTTCTAAAAGGCAAGGCGATCACATCTCTGACTTATGCAAGGTATTTCAGAGGTGCAGGGAGTTTGAGGTTTCCCTTAACCCCAAGAAGTGAATTTTCAAAGTGATTGAAGGCAGATTGCTCAGGCATATCATCTCAGAACAGGGAATCTCCATTGATCCTGAGTGCATCGAGTCCTTACTCAAAATTCAGCCCCTAGGGAGCAAGAAAGAATTAAAATCTTTCTTTGAAAAGATCAACTTTGTCCGAAAATTCATCATAGGTTTCGCAGAGACTGTTAAGCCTCTCAATGCCATGCTAAAACAAGACGCCAAAGTTGAATGGATGGCCAATGCCAAACAATATTTTGAAGAAATCAAATGGGTCGTTGCTCAGGCACCTGTGTTGGTTAGCCCAGATTATCTAAAGCCATTCTACATCTACTCATTTGCTTCAGAGCACTCCTGTGCTAGCATGTTGACCCACAAGGATGATGAAGGGAATGAGCACCCGATCGCCTTTATGAGTGCTCCCCTCAAGGATGCTGAATTGCGTTATCACAGCATTGAAAATAAGGCATATGCTCTTGTCAGAGGATTGAAGAAATTTAGACACTATATCCTACGCAATAAGGTGTTCGCCATTGTTCTCGACCCAGCAGTAAAAACGCTGCTCATGCAAAATGAATTGGGCGAACAAAGAGCTAAGTGGGTCACCCTGCTCCAAGAATATGACATGGAGATCCAATCGATGAAACTGGTGAGAGGACAGGCACTCACCCGCACAATTACTGAAACAACAGCAAAAGCTGGGCCTAAACTCACTGTGTAGCAGTACTAGCTTGAGGACGTCTCCCCCAGAGAATGGTACTAGAATGTCATCTATTATCTGCTGAAACATAAGTGTCTGCCACACTTGCAAGGAGTCCAAAAGCGGGCCCTGAGATTGAAAAGAAATGGCTACATGCTACAGGGTTCCATTCTCTACAAGAAGAATCATGAAGGAATTTACTTGAGATTCCTTGGCAAAGAAGCAAATTGATTTTTGAAAGAGTTTCACAACAAATTTGGCACGGGTCGTGGTTCTAGTTCATCCACAACACATTAGATATTGAGGGTAGGATATTATTAGCCAACCATCTTCAAGGATTCCCATTGCCATGTTCGTTCATGTCACACATGCCAGACCGCTTCCACTAGGGAAAAGAACACTGCTATTCCACTGCAGCCTATGCTAGAGGTAAGGTCGTTTGCATAATGGGGTCTCGACTTCATCGGTATGGTAAACCCTCCATCATCTGCGGAACATAGGTACATTCTTACCACTACTGATTACAGTACTAGATGGATGGAGACAATAGTATGTAAGCAATGCAGAACTGAAGTAGTTACTAATTTTCTAGAAAGTTTCATTTTAAATCACTTTGGTTTGTGATAATGGACTTGCATTTGCTTCATTAAAATTTGCTAGTTGGGCATTTGACTATGGGATTTCCCTTAAATTTTCATCTAATTACTACCCTTAGGGCAATGGCCTTGCCGAGTCCATGAATAAAAACTTGATTACTGTGATCAAGAAGCTTCTAGATAGGAATCCCAAGGAGTGGCATACCCAGCTCCATTTTTCCCTTTGGGCTGATCGCACCGGCCACAAGGCTGCCCTTGGTGATTCCCCATTCCACCTTGTTTATGGTCTAGAACCCGTATTCCCCATCCATCTGAAGATTCCTACTCTCTAGTTCATCAACGATTTTTATGAGGGAGGAGATTCCAGCTCTTGCACTTAGAGGAAGTCTGAAACTGCGCAATAGAAAATTTTACCAAACATTAGGGCATAGTTAAGAGATGGTTCAACCACCGAGCCAAGATGAAGGTGTTTAGAATTGTAGATTTGGTCCTATATTAGGATAAGGCCCATGAAAAGAAAGGGGGACACAAAAAATTCGACAAGCTCTGGCTTGGCCCCTTTCAAATAGCTGAGATTTTGGGAGATAATGCCTTCCGCCTAAAGACCTTAACTGGTGAGAACGTCCCATTGCCAGTTAACGGGCAGCACCTGAAGCATTACTTCTAGGCCTGAGCTCCTTTGAGCTCTTCATTGTAAATACTTGTACATAGGTTAGGGTAATTTTCTTTCTGGCTTGCTTGCATTTTGTTTGTGTCACTTTTGTTTTTTATTTTCTCCCCCCCAACAATTTTGTTTCGAAAGTTGTTTCCCGCTCAGTTGCAGTGGCCATGCTTGCTCGACAAGCGGTTCACTTTGGTTTTCGTTCTTTGTGTTCTTTGGCTAAACATTCACTCTCAATTATCGGTCTTTGAAAGTCGTCTATGAATGATTTCCTTGCTAGAATTCTGCTCAAAACTTGACCCTTGGCTAGATCTTCTTACCCACATCTTAGATCTCTCACAAAGCACATAATAATAATTTCTAAAGGACCGTACTACGATTGTTATGACACCCTAGTGAGTGAAAAATCTCAAGTCTGCTCCAGTGACCACTGCAGTCTCAAACCCATTGTAGGCTTCAATGCTTACCTGATCGAACTAAATGATGAAAAAGAAGTGAAATATCAAGGCAAAAGAGAAAAAGGAATTCTGAAAAAAAGAAATAAATGACCGTATGGGTGTTTGAATAACTCTATCAGGGCTATGGACACCCAATCGGTAGTAGAGCAATATCCATGAGATTGTGGCTATAACTCCATCGGGGCTATGGACGCTTGACTAGCAGCGGAGCAATGTCCATGTTACTTTTGGTGTTAGATGATTTATGTAGCTCGCTTGGTTGACTTGATAACCCTGGTCACTATCCCTAGGAAATGAATGAACTCACCACACACACTTCTGAGATGTCCTGTAAGCTGACCCAATTAAGGATCTCATTCTCCCAGATTCATCTTTGGGAAGCCACTCCTGGTTTGCAAAACTAGAGATTCTGGGTCTTAAATAAATATTTATTCCTAGAATGCTCGAGAGCGTTTTCCAGCGGAGTCGCCATTTGTTGTGCCCTTGGCACACGCGCCCCGTTCGAAATGGGGACCCTCTTTTCTTTCACCTTATTGGGTCATTTTTGTTGTTGCCTCATTTTGTGTGCCTCCCTTTTTGATGTCTCAAGTGGTTGATGTTGCTTCAGAGTCCCATCATAAATTGACCATGCCCTCCCCCTTTGGTTTTGCTGTGTTTTGGCACCTCGTGGGGTCCCTTTGGCTATTTGGCCCTGAAAATGGCCTCAGGCCCTTCCGCGCCCGAGCGTCTGGGATTCCCTCTTCAGGTTTCCCACCTAGAAATGCTGTTATTGGTGGCGTTCACTGAGCATCCTTCTGGACCATGGGGTCTGGAACCCCGACCGCTGTCTAAACTTGTTGAAAATTTTCTGGCGGTGTTCTGCCATCTGAACCCCGAACCCCAGAGTTCTCCTTCTGGGGTTCCGTCCGTTTCTCACCGCCCATGACAGCGGACTCCATGTAGCATCCCCCCTCCAGGTCCTGCCGTTCTTTTCGCCGTTCAAAGTCTTTAGGGCCACCTGCCTGCCGTCAGCCATTCCGAGCCTGGCCATCCAAAATTTTGTGCCTAGAATTTTGTGACAGTTTTGGCATCCCTGACGGTGGATCCCTGGAGGAATCCTGCCCTTCGGGCCCTGAGATGCTCCCCGCCACCGCCGATCAACCAACAAAAAAACTTAAGCTACCGCCGTGTTGCGCCTCCCCATCCACTGGGCCCCGGCATTCATGCCGTCATCACCGACCTATATTCAAATCCACCAACTTTACTTACGGCCGTACCTGCATTTAATGCATGCATTCATGGCTATTGGGGTATAAAATGCCCAATCCAGCCAGTCATTTTCATCAAGCAGGATTGGAGTGAATTGGAGAAACTATCATTTGGAGCCCACCGCCTTCGACAACATCATGATCATCGCCCTCAGCATCATTCCATTGACTGCCGGTGAATCCCATGTCTCGCCACATAGCATGTTTGAGATAAGCCATCAGTTGCCCTCCCGCACATCATTTTCATAATTTTGGAAGATTTAAATTAGTTAACAAATTGTTAGGAGGGTATAAAATGATAGAACATCAAATTGCGGACCAAACCCATGTGTTAGAAAATCGGTAAACCTCCTAGAATGCCCTCCCCGCCAATCTGGAGTTTCTCCCTACCGCGACTATTCTTTGCATAGGGAAAATGTCCACTTTGGGCCCGAAATCCACCTTCGCCATCTGATGTTAAACTTTGAACACCTGCCAACGCTGATGCTACCCTCCGGGCCCTACCCGTTAGACTTCTCCTTCTGGGGTTCCGCCTACATTCCTCATCGTGAAACTTAAACTTAGAATGCATCCACCGAGCCTCCTGGGCCTGGGACCCCGAGGATCTACCTCCGGGTTGCGCCGGCTGTTTTTCCGTCGCCCATGGCGAAGCTTGTCCGGTGTCTCGGTCTGCGGGATCCACCTTCCCATCCGCCTTTGGCTCCTCACGATTTAACTTGTGCCTTCTCTGTGGCCTCCGGGCTCCGACCATCAGGTCTCCTTACCCCATTTTCTGCTGCCCTCGTGGTGAACTCCTTGGTGTCACCGATGCTCCAGATCCTGCCTGCTTCCCTGCTGTTAGCTTGCTTTTCCCACTGACACAGCTCCGTCCTCCGGACCTGCCGGGCCCCGGTGTCCAAAGTTCCATTCTTGGAAGTTTGCCCTTTTTTCGCCGTCAGGGAGATTTCCCCTTGTCCTTCTGGTCACTGGGCCCTGAGCTCTCGTCAGCCATTGGGTTTTCGCTGAAACTCTCGCCGGCACTTCTGCTCCCCGGGCCTCATATCCTGAGACTCCTATCATCTGTCACCATTACTAGATAGAAAATTCTTACCGCCATCCCGGCTTTCGGGCTCCACCCTGTCGATTGCCACGCAACAAAAAAACACAAAGCACACCGCTGGGCTTCCCCTCCCGGACTTCCGTCAGGTGTTTGTCGTCTCAAGCAGTAAAGGTCGCTCACCATCCCGGTGTCACCAACCCAAGCCCTCAGAAGTGAAGTAACATATACTGGCTAACTTTTGGCCCTCTAGGCCTAGGACCCTGGACTTCTGTCCTCAGATTTCTATCAGCTGTCTGCCTCTCCAAACTGCTATATCCTGACAGCCTTCTGGCTTGAGACCTTTGAGCCCTCCTAAATCGATCCTAACCAGCCTAAATCTGAGACCTAACCTTGACCCACGTGCTAAATTTTGCTCTTTTTCATCATGAGTCTCTTAAAATACTAAAATGTGACCAAAAAAGATCTCCAGGAGCTTTCCATTGCATTTTCCCTTCTAGACAACATTCCTGCTAGGGAAGTCCGGCCCTTCGGGCCTGGATTGTCCAAATGCCCTGAAACAAAGATCAATAACATCTTGAAATAGAAGTTTATGATACGCTTGATTGATTATTTGAAATAGATGTTGTTTTCAAGATATGGACTAACATAAATGCTTCTATGACCCACTATGCTGACTTTGTCCTTGCTTACAGAATATATGGAATTGTGTGCAGGAACTTCAGAGGCATTCGTCGAAGGGGACAAAGGAAAGAAATCAGGATGGACCCCTCGAGGGAAGGAAGAAAAACACAAAATGAAGTATCAATTCCAGGGCGAGCCGGTCCACTCAAAGGTTACAATGGACTAGAAGAAAATTACAGACACCAACATTGGCCAGGTAGATATAGATGAATTCACGTAGAGGGTAAGGGTAAACCTAACAATAAAGAATGCCAGATTGATAAGGCAATGTTGCATAGCTAGGGCTGATAGTTTCCATCCATCTCTCGTGGTGCCTGAGCTGGTGATGGCTTGCTAAGAAGCCTACCAGACCAATAGCAAAACAATTGTTGATAAGGAGGGAAACATTCTTGCAGATATGTCGCTAGAAGGGATCACCAAGACATTCAACATTCCCACGTTCCAACAGATGGAGGTCCCCACATTGGAAGAATGTCAAGCGGTGTGGGATAATAACCCAACAGGATGCAAGAAGTCAATAAACCTCCATTGGCTTAAGGAAAAATGAGCCAGCGCTGCGAAGGTTCCCCAGGAGCTCTTTCATAGTGATTTCCATGAGGATTACCATGACCTGGTAACCTTGTTGAGTAGGGTCATGGGTCTTCCAATGGCCGCTTACTTTTAGGAGTGCATGGTGTACTATATTGAACAGATCCTGCGGGGAAATGAGGACGTCACAACCAAGGTCTTGTTCTACTAGGGAGGAATCATAAGCAACTACTTCCATGAGCAGTTTGTCAATGTGAAAAAGAGTTCCAAATTCTACATGCCTCCTACCTCATCTACTCCTTGGTAGATCAAAGACAATATAGTAGGTTGTTTGTGGCACTCGATCAGGGGCAGATGCGAGGACTTAAAGCCTATGACAATTATCCATAGCTCTAGTACCAGAATTTCAAGAAAGATTACTACAGGGTCAATGATGCTTTCATTGGCCATATCATCAGATTGATCATCGGAGACTTCAAGAGGAGAGTCTCCCATAGTGCCAGATTGCTTTTAAAGCAATATTCTTTTCTATTCATCTAGTATCTAAAGTTTACGTACATCCAAGTGCAAGGCTTCTCTGAAAGGCAGAATAGACTGCCCCGATACCCCAACGATAGGATCATCCTCCTGAAGCTTTCTCGGTAGCTCTAACACCTGTAGGCCATCTTCAACAATAAGCACATAGCAGGGATCTCCTATCCCATGACCCTTGGCTAGGGCATGTATTGATGATAGACCTCCCAATGTGTTGATAACTCTAAGAAGGAGCTGAAGGAGTACCATTTCGACTGGCATACCACTCGCCCGCGGATGGATCCACATGGCCACATCAGGAAAGCACTGGGGCTAGCCTATGCCCATCAATATCACATTGAATATTTCTAAGCCGACTACCAAGATGACAAAGAAGTGTGCACAAGGCACTATATGCACATGACTGTGCAGTTCCTAAGAAGGGTGCAACCATTCTCGGTGTCAGACCAAGTCGAGGAGGATGAGTCCACAATCATGCATCCGAGGTACCAGGTGGTTGCCAACCTACCAATACCCTTAATTGATTGACTGGGATGAACAAGAGGTCTATGACCTGGACACCATAACCCAGCCAATATTAACTCATACCAGAGAGTGGATCGATGGGCAGGTGGCTCACTTAAAGCGGCAGGGGGTAGTATTGACTTATGAAGGGCTTAAAAGTGAGCCAAGTTCCACGGAGGATGTCCCTACCACCATGTCAACTAGCAAGACTTGAAAGTCTCCTCCAGTCACCAGGTCCTAGAAAAGGAAAGGAATAGAGACAGCCCAGTCTGCAGACCCTAAGGCCTCTGCAAAGAAAGAAGAGGGAGGCTCATCCCCCAAAAGGCTTAAACAGGTGGAAGGTGCGACAGAATTGCAGCCTCCCTTGGCTCTCCCTACCCCTCCTGTTGCACCGCCCACCTCCCTGGCTGTGGTCACTGCTTCCCTGCCGGTAGTGGACATTTCTATCCATCTTGCCCCTTCACCTCCAGCCGAATCAGTAATAATCATTGACTCCTCTTTCGGCATGACCACTCCCCCTTCTTCTTCCACTGCCATGTCGCCAATCACATCACTCTCTTTGGCAATAATAACATCACCTGTTCCCCTTGCCACTATGCTTGAGGCTCTTACAAGGCACATGCAAAGTCTCCCCCCTGAGCTCTCCTAGATTCTGATGGATCCAACTCTCAAAGCAGCCCTTGCCCAGGTCCTTGCAACGGCTCAACCTTCACAACTGCTGACAGAGCCGCTAGCTATGGAGGCCACTGTGCAAATCTCATAGGAGTTGGAGGAGTAAGAACAGGAAGCCTCAAAGCCTGTTGAGGAGGAGGCTAATGAGTATCATGATCACCCCGAGTACGAGCACCAAACCATTGACAGGGTGGTTTATGAGGAGGAGAGAGGCTCTTCCGAGAGTGGAGATAAAGAGGATGGCTCTGATGCTAAGGTGATCATCCAAACATTCAATGATGACCTTGAGGAGGAATTGGCACAACAGCTAAAGGACGTTGGGGCAGAGGCAGAAGAGTCACCACATGGTGAAGAAGGGCAACCACTAGAAGAGTAATAGATAAAGGACTTAATCGGGCTGGAGCCCACGTCTTCAAAAGCCCCGAGGCTGAGGCTACTGAGGGGAAGAAAGAAGAAGAAGCAGCAAAAGAAGAAACTCCCATCCAACAACCATCCACCGGGCTACTTGTCAGACGCCTCATGTTCATTCATGACTCTAATGAGGAGGAGGAGGATGCTTCCAAGGAGAAAGGAGAATCCAAAAAGGAAAAAGAGGCAGAGGTCTTGCCCTTGACTGAGAGGGGTGAGGGTAGCCATGATTCACCTAAAGGGAAGTCTACTGTGCCCAAATGGTTAGAGAAGCAACTTGAAAAAAAAACCCCTGTGCTGAAGGACCCAAGGGTGAGTTTGGAGGCCATCTTGGCTCGAGCCCAAATCACAACGAAGAAGGAGAAGAAGCCCAAGGTCCAATCCAAAGTAACAGTTGATGCTTCCGGCTCCCGAGCGGCACAAATTGCAATGCCCACTGTTGGCCAGGCTGGGGTAAGCTACAACATCTCCACCATTGACTTGGGGACCGCAACCTGAGAGTAGAAGGTCGAGCACCTTGAGGAGTCAGTGGCCACAGTGGTGCACCTGATAAAGCAAGATAAAATCTCCAAGGATGAGCTCAAGGCATAGGTTGTAGCATTAACGGATTATATACAACAATGGTCCTCAGTGGATGACCTGCCCACCACTTCCACGGCCCCACCATAGTTGCTTTCCAAAGAGCAGATCGACAAAATGGAGAGAAGGAAGAATTTGGAGAAAACCACTAAGGATTTGTTCCGACAAGTCTCATACGTCCGGAAGATGGGAATCAGTTGGGCTGTGCAGACAGCCAATAAGTTCTTGGATCTAATGCAGTCTCTCGAAAGCACAAAGAAACTATGCACCAATTTCCCTGCAACCTATGATTCCACCCTCCCAAGGATCGAAGCTATCCTTCAAATGCCTGAGGCCATGTGGGAGGAGAAGCTAGAGTTTAAAAAAGATCACTGGCTAATGGATGTGTGGCGTAGAGACTTCGACAATCAGAGGGAGAGGTTGGAGCAAATCCTGAGTAGGGTGGATCCTGATATTGAGTGGATCAAGGAAATCCAGGTGGAATGTGCCCGATACCTTAGGCTGATGATGGGATATGATATGCCCACTATGCAAATGGATCCAGAGAAGATCAAACCATACTTCCAGGAGAAGATGAAGGACGGGACAGCTGGAGAAATCACAACGGAGTTCCTGAGTTTTGCTGCCCGTGCCTTCGACCAATCAGAGTTGTTTAGGGACCAAGGCTTGAAGTATGATGAAGATTGGAAAAGGCTAGAAGAAAAGGCTAAGGAATGGAGCTATCAGGCGTTACGATGTGAAATCCTTGAAATAGACAAGCTCCAGGTGGTCATCCTCAAATGCATAGAACACCCAGCTTTCGAGGAGTAGGAGGACAGCCTAGCCAAAGATGAGGACCTTCCTGAAGAGTAGCTACAGCAAAAAAAACAATCAACTAAATGAAAAAAGAGCTACAGTGCCCTCAGCTGGAAGACAAAATAGGGAAAAGACAAGAATGTAATTTTAAATTGTTAAATATTGAGGGGTAGGTGAAACCCTATTTTGTAATGAATCTTGGACACACAATGAGAATGAATCTTGGCTATTTGTTTAACTTTTGGAAAACTATAAATAGGGCACTCCTCTCATTTGTAAAGAGGGAGTTGAGTTGTTGTAAAGATATGCTGCAGAAATTTGTAAGAAAAGAGCATTGACTTGGTGTATTTTCTTGATTTCTCTCATGTTGCTTGATTCAGTCTCCAATGTTAGATGTTTGACTTAGATCTTAATGCTGTTTTAGTTAGCTGTTTTCTTTCTTTGGGTAGATCTTATAAATAGTATTGGGTGATTATGAAAATTCCTGCCATGTTGATGATTTCTTGGTCCGTACTTTTTGCTGTTTGCTGATGGTAGATAGCTGTGCAAAGTTAGCCTGGACTTGTTTTCAAAGCTGCTCCAAACATTTATCTTAGATTCATGCATGTATGTGGTGGATGAAGGATGAAATATTTGTAGACCTTAGAAGATAACACAATTTCTATGATACTGTGGCATCCCTGGTTAAGTGGGATATTGTTTTGAGGAATTGTCCATTGCAGGAACTCCATTGTCACTATTCATAGCTAGTTTCAGACTTAGGAACTTTCTCCCTTCCTCACCTTTTCTTCTTTTTTTAGTAACTGACCTATGTTAGGGTTCATTGCACATTGTAAAGCCAAATCCAACAACAAAATGGAGTCCAAGACTGCTGTTTGAACCTATAGCCAATGCATAATCACTTTTATCTTAAGAACTCCATTTCAAGATCCAATTTCCATGCTTTGTGTCCACGCTTTGTATTTCTTGTAAGACCATCTTGTGATTCCATCAAATCACATCAAACTACTGAGGTATCTAAGCACTGTCATGACCTGACATCCGAGAGACCTTGGAATAGTGTTCTGCAATTCGATTGTTGGAGATTGTCTTTCAAGAGAGGTAGTGCACCTACGCACTGCCTGTGTTGAGAAGTGCATAAAAACACCATCAACATATCTACATGTATATATAAATGTATATGTATCTTGCTACAAAAATGATATATGATGAGTCTCTGAACACTATGGTGCATGGCTCCTGGAGCCCTTTGGCTTTGGAAGATTCTCTAGAAGCCATGGAAGTGACTGGACAGTGGTCATGCAGCATGAGCAATGTGAGTGTGCTATGGATATGGCTTCCTACATCCCCCTGATCTCCCCCTTTAGAGAAGATATCATCAGCTCCACCTCCCACAACTGATCACACAATAGAACATTTGTCGGGATCACAGCCACCGACTACTTGTCGAGGTCATCAAGATGACTTTGGAAGGCATCACGTGCCTACTTGGTGGCCTCAACCCTCCTCACTATCATGTATCTCTTGGAGAGCATTGTCCATAGCTCCCTTACAATTGATTTGTGTAGTTTTTGCACACATGCCCTGCTAAAAGTTGGGACCCTCTTTCTTCCTTTGCTTTCTTGTTTGCTTTTCATAGGGTCCTAACTTCATCCCCTTAAGGGATAAGTTACTCGGTCTGAGTCATGATTCACCCATGTGCTTACTAACCTTAGTCTAGTCAAATAATCAAAGCTACCTCAAATTACCTGAATCCGACCTCACATTGCATTTCTGAAATCTTCGATCATATTGTCAAGCATTAATGAGGGTCATTTATTATGCGAGAACAACTTTATATATGGGCTTAGCCCTCACTTTGAATAATTTTGTATCCTTGTAAGTTGAAGATTGAGAGTTCCTTTTATCCTTTGGTAGAATTGAGCTTTGTTGCAAGGATTTCTCCTTTGTTGTGTGATATTTAAAGGTATGTCTTCTCATCTTCACGATTGGTGGGAATTCTGAAATTAAATATGGAATTTGTTTGGATGTATGAATTTATCTTTTGTTTTCAATGCTTTCTTCCTAGGATTCATGATTCAGGTTAGAAAATAGAGGGTAGTGCTTTATCTAGTGGAATCAAGATAAAACCATAGTTTTATGAAGTTTCTTACATTCAATTTGAAGATTCAATGGACAAATATCAGAGGCACCACATGAATCTCTCTAAACTTCATCTTAAGGTAGTCATCATTCAAACTTTCATGAGGAAATCACCATTGTTTATCGATTTGGAAAAGCACTTAACGAATTTTCAAGTTTGAGCCTATTTCAGAAATTTTGAGGGACCTTGGATTTTCCAAGGCCTAATTCACTTAGAGAATCTGAGCCCCCTCATATTATCTATGTTCTTTGAGGAACCCAAATCCCAAACATAATTGATGAACATAGTCAAATTTTAGGCCTAGCTTTCAATTGGTAAATTCAGGCATGCTCAAATAACCCGAACATTAGTTCACCTAGGTAATCTGAGGTCTCTCAAAATACTTGAACCTCATGATCAATCGAGCCATATGCATAAAATCACTTAAGCTTTGAATATGGATGATTCACCAGGTCTTCAAGGGGTTATCAGTGATTGAATATAGTAACATGAACTTGGTCTATTGAGTAGTGCAATGGATTTTTAACCAAAATACAAGTAGAGGGAGGAATTTCAGTGAATCCGAGCTAGCTCAGATTGGCCAAACCTCAATCTGGTCAACAATTCTAAGCCTGCTTGAATTATCCAAACTTTGTCCCTAGTTCTCATATTTCATGTGTCATGAATGGATTATTTACATATGATGATTTCTTGGCACTTCTTAATGAATATCAAGCTATTTGGAGTTGGTTTTCTCTTGTACCATTGTGGAATTTGATTATGTTGCTTGTATTTATTTCTATTTGAATTTGAATGATTAATTTTCTTAAGTTAATGGAATAATCATGATTATGGTCTTGTCTCTAATAGATGTAGGCTAAGGTAAGCCCTGATAAAACGACCAAGACAAGAGCTTCTCAAGTACAAGAGGAGGTCAAGAAGAGACAAGAGAGAATGAAGTATGACTTTAAGGGCATATGGCCAGAGACAAAGATTGCAGATACTAATATGGGCCATGTAGAGTCTGATGATTTCCAGCAAAGCATGTTTAAGAATGTACCAACTGAGTTGGCTCAAAAGATCACTCACATCAGATTGACACAAGTAGCAGGATTCCCACCATCACAAATATGTCTAGAGCTAGTTTTAGAATGTGCAAACCATTATGACTCCAGAACAAGAATAATAATTGGACCTCAAGGTAGAGTTATGGAAAACCTAACTGGGGAGTCTACTATAGAGGTCTTCAACATTTCCTCTCACCACAAGCTCATTGAGGGAACAAAATTGGGGAATCTATCAAGTTCTATGAAGAATACCCCAATAGAGCTTTGGAGATAATGAACAATGCATGGATCCTAAAGCCCAAGCCACACTACTCAAAACTTCCCAAGTAGTTGCACAAGAGTGATTTCAAGGTAGAATATGCTCATTGAGGATATCAACATTGAAGAAGTTATCAAGTTCTATAAAGAAGACCCCAATAGAGCTTTGGAGATAATTAATAATGCATGGATCCTAAAGCCCAAGCCACACTACTCAAAACTGCCCAAGCAGTTGCACAAGAGTGATTTCAAGGTAGAATACCATCACATTGTAACTCTTTTGGGTAGAGTCATGGGAGTGGAAGAGGCCCACATCTTTCACACTTGGATGTTCCATCCCATCACATATATTGTGGCAAGTAAGCACTATCATTGGGCTAGAATCATAAGTAACAATGTGGATGCCCAATTAAGGAGCGTGCAGGAAACCAACAGATTCACAATGACATCATATCTTGTATGCATGTTGGCACACAAGACTAAGTATAAGGGTCTCAATTACAAGTGAAACATTGGGAAGAAAAAAGTATGGAATGTTTACCCATATTTATAACATAAAACATCCAACTACAGAAGAACCAATGATTCTTTCTTCATGTATATTCCCAGATTGTTGTAGGACGCTCTTCACATTAGGGTCTCCTTAGATGCTATGGATTTGATCAAGAAATATGGCCAATGGTTTATTCAATTTCAAAGGTTCACTTACATCTAGGTACATGGATCTCTAGCTATTCCTCTCAGGCTACCCAAGTTAAGGTGGCCATACATATGAGTTTTTATATTTTTTAAAAGTTGTAATAAGAAATTCATAATTAATTATTTACTTAGGAAAAAATTACAAAAAAAAATACATCACATCAAGACATGAATCCTCTAATTATTTCCAAATTATTTTAAGAAAATATTATCATTTTATTGTAGTTAGGGTGGCTAGATAGACACCTACTTCTTATTTTTTCCCTGAAACTTAAGTACTACTACTTTGAAATTTCAAATTTTCACCAAATAGATTTTTTATTTTTTTTAAAAGCCTAGTAGTTTAGAAACTACATTCAATTTTCTACATATTCTATTCTTACATATTTTTGAAATAATATAGATAACTTATTCAAATTTTTATGTCAAGTTTCCTAACTCTGATTTTTTTGAATTTTTTGCCACTTAAGGGCCTATTTTTTCCATGATGATCTTACACATACCCAAATAAGGTTTTGGGATATGAATTCCCATTGAGAAAAGTAACTTTAGAGGAAATTCCTATTTCCATATAGCTTTGGGAGATTTCTTTTGGTTTGTAGTGTTGTCATTGATGGCAATTCGAGTCTTCAGTATGCTCCATAGTTCACAAGTACCTCATTCCGACAGGTAAAGTAGAAGACATTATTATATCAGTAGAAAGCATAAAGAACAAAGTATATGGTTGGTAAATTGATCAGAATACTTCACTAGATCATTATTTTGTTGTGTGGATCTCTAGGGAATATTTTCAAGAATGTATGTTACTTGATTGGTAAGTTTTATAATGTTACATTAATCGGTGTACGAGTTTGGAGATTTGGTAGTATGATTTATTGTTTATTTTCTCAATATGGAGGACTTGGTGTATATAGCATGTCGTAGATGTATAAGGAGTTGTTGTTTCAACTATTTCTTATGTTAAGAATTTCTATTTGGGTCCCTAATATAGTCTAGCTGACTTTTGTGCATATGCATTAATTATAAGTGGTTATTTGAGCTGACATGTGGACGCATATTACATCTTATATGAAGCCAACAAATAGAAATGTAATCCTTGTTAGCGGATATATATGAGTTTTGTAATTCATTTTTCATAAGAAATATATGATGTGAAGAAGAGTGAAAGTGTGTGATTTTGTGTAGTACAAAGTAGATGTATGTGTGAATATTAGAAGGGATTCAGAAAGGAAGAAAGTAAAAGGGGTTTTGTGTAAGTAGAGAAAATAAAAGTAGAGCAAAAGTGTGAATTGAACATAAGGTCCATAATATATTTTATGTGCTTCATTGGAATTGAATCTAGGCATTTGGAGATTCTATTTTCTTAGTTCAACTTTTGTTGTATTCTCAAATATTTTTTAAGGCAGTGAGCCTTTCTTATTTTGAGCAGCGAGCTCTGGGCAGTGTGCCAGAATGCAAGTGCATTCCCTTTTGATCATACTTTTAACAGAGTATATATTGTGGACTAACATCCACTGTGGTTTTTCCCCTAATAGGGTTTCCACATAAAAATCTTGGTGTTATGGTAAACACATTCTCTCTTTAATGTGTTTGCATGTTTCCTTCTATTTATATGTTGTAGATGTTATTAAAGTTTAATATTGTTGTTGATAGTTCAAGATTTGATTTGAAATTCAAATATTGTGGAACACTGATTCTTCCCTCCTCTTAGTGTTCCTAGTGTCCAATAATTGGTATCAGAGCATTGGTTCCTCTATATAAGTTTAATAGCTTGAGGTGGATCTTGAGTTAGAATTGACTCTTGTGGTATTCAACAACAACTTATGGTGGCACTTGATGATCTTTATTAGTCTAAATTAGAAGTCATGGAATTAAAAGAAAATCTTGTGGATCCTGAGAAATTCATTCAATTACTGAAGGATAAAATAAATGATTCAAGGGAAAAAAGGAACTATGTGGATAGTTGAAGAAAAAAGAAAGAAGAGGCCCAAAAGATGTTCATCTAAATAAAACCCTAAAAGAAATAACAAAATAATGTGAAAAGATTGCTAAGGAAAATACTGATCTAAGGCTTGAAGTGGAATTTGTGGCAATGAAGTTAACCAAAGAGATTGAAGAGAGAAAAATTAAGGAGGATAATCTTGCCCAGTCCTTGAAATAAAAGTTTGAGGATTGAACTGCAACAATCTAGAAACAATGAATAAGAGCTTGAGAGACAGATAGTTATTCTAAGAGATGAGCTTGTCACTACAAATGAGTTTAAAGAAAAGTTTAGGATCAATTTTGTTAAGCTTGATGAGATGACTAAAGGAAAAAAGGATGTGAATTATAAGTGAGGTCTTGGCTATGTGAAGGATGAGAGCTTCGGATTTGAACAAAAGCACCTTGAAAAGAAAAATCAAAAGAACAAAGGCAGAAGATATCTGGTAAGGCAACCCAACACTCATAAATTTAATGGATATTGCTTTGTTTTTAATAAATTTGGATAGATGGCTTCTCAGTGTAGAAGTAAGATAAATTCTAGTAGTCCACCATTTTCTTGTTAGTGTTTTAATTGCTAAAAGTTTGGTCATAAGTCATTTGAATGTACAAGTATGTCTATCAGTATACAGAATGCTAAATGCTACACCTGTGGAAGATTTGGACATGCTTGTAATCAATGCAAATTAGGAGGAAATCAGTGGAAGGGATGGTATAGACAGAAAAATCTAGTGTGCTACAATTGTAACAAACTTGGTCACATTGCAAGATTCTGCAGGAACAGAAACATGGATAGGAGAGGTTCGGTGTATCAAGGAAGAAATTCACATAAATGTGACAAAAAAAAAGGAAAAGAATTTGTGGAAGAGATAAGAGATCAGATGAAGAAAGCATGGGTAAAGAAGAGTGGATATGATGAATGTAAAAAGACTGTATTGAAAGCTCCCTCTGATAATTCATCCAGTAATTGACTTCAGGCCATTGGGCTAGGGGGAGTTTTCATGAAAATATTTTGGCACCTTATGTGTAGTTGGTACCAGATCATAGGAATTTGTTAGTAGGTGTATTATACATTCTCAAATGTATCAATGATTGCTTTTTCAAAAAGATGAAATCTTGAAGGTCCATAGATGAATTCTACTCTTGTTGTTTGAGAGTGCAAAATAACCAAAAATTTTAGGTAAAATCATTTAATGCGACAAGAAAGTTAGATGTGCAAAGTTATAAAAGGGAATTTGAAACCCTCATTTTTCACTGTGCATCGAAGGAGAAGAGTTGCAGATATTTTTCAAAAAAAATTTGAAGGAGTGAAAGTCAATTCAGTGGCGAATTCTCTAGGCATTTAAGTTGCTTGTCAATTTTGTACTTATTTAGTGATTGATAGAACCATGTTTGGTACAAAAAATGAAGAAATTCAAAGGAATAGTAACTCTAGATGAATATAGTAGTCAAAAGGTAAGGGATGTAAAAAATTTGTTGTCAACCAATGAATTAAAGAAGGTTGGAGGTATGAAACATAAGAATTTGGACATTTGGAATGAATTCCCTTACTTTGTCAATATGGAGGTAGTCTGATTTATCTTGAATAGATTGGATGGTGATATCCTTACTCTAGATAAACCCTATCCAATTTCTAAGGATGTAATCATAAATCTAATAGGTTTGTGCAAAATTGGAGATGTCCCGAAAAAGAAATCAATTCAGAATGTTGAGGTCGAAGCCCTAACCAGTGTAAAAGGAGATTTGAGGGCTCTGATGATTTTAGTGATCAAAGTTCCATTAAAAGGTACATTACATATGGAATTTTGTACAAGATCTTCTTCAGAAATAGAGAAGGTGCAACCTCTATAGGCACAATCTACATTGCGCACAAAATGATAATGGAAGGAAAATAATTTGATGTATGTGGATTGTTGAAGGATCAATTTATGGAGAATGTGCAATTGACGAAGGATATATATTACTCTTTTATGTTTGGTACCCTAGTTATATGCAATATGATATATTTCTTGAATTTATTACCTTAGAATGATAATATGGTATGGAAGGAAAACATACCAATTTGTAAGCAATTTTTTTAGCATTTCAACACTTTTGAAAATGGTGAACAAGTTTATGAAGACTTCTTTGGAAAGTTGTTAGGAAAATTTGGCATAAGTGCTATTCCTCTCCCGATAAAAGTATTTAAATTTGGATCATCCTCCAGTAAGGCGGTGAAAAAGTAGAAGAGAGAAAGAGAGTTGGATGGTGACACTCCTCCAACACCCAAGTCAACAAAAGTTGAGGGAAAAGGTAAAGAGCAGATAGTTGTGGATGTAATCGATGAATATTCTAAAGAATATACATCAAGAGATGAACCAAAACCAATTGAACTAGATGTGATAATAGTAGAAGAAAGCAATGAAGAAGGTCCTTTACTCAAAGCAAAGATACAACAAATTGTTTAGGAAGAATATGGAATACAAAAGATAACTGACATATTGATAAATGGACCACCATATGAATAAGACTTCATTGAGGACACTCTAGGAAGATACTTTGTGGAAAATAACATTGAATTGGATATTTTGTAGAATGTGCTTCCAGAAGAATTGATTGAATGCATCAGGGATGCTATGGCCTCTGTTCCTCAAGATATAAAAGAGGAGGAAATAATCTCACATTTGAAGATGTAGTTTAGGCTATCTCTCACCAAACTGAAAAGAAAATGAATGTACTAAGACAATGCATTAACTCAGTGAATAAGATCTAAAATTATTGTCTTAGGTGGCCTCATGTGGTTGGTAAATATAAGGACAAGTTGGAGCAAATTGAGAATGAGTTGATCAGAATCGGTCAAGATTACAATATGTTTTAGGACAAGGATGGAGAAGTTAAGAAGGTTCATGAGTTGCAGGTTGAGCATGGAAAGGTTCACTTTTCAAAAAACAATCTTATGGATACTTTCTAGAAAGTGAAGGATTAGACTGAATGCAGATTAGAGAAACTGGTTGAAGTTTTGAAGAAAGGACAAAAGTTGGAAGAAGCCATTACCATTCATGAATCCCTTGTCTAGGTCATCAATAGGACATAAAAAAAAATAGTCTGATAATAGCTATTGGGAATGCAGTGGACTCTTGCAATAAATTTCTTTCGGAGATGAAAGATAGGCATAAAATAATTTTCTAAATTTAGCAATAGTTGCAACCTTTTCTTTATCAATTGGGGGAGAGAATGCAGTGAGAGAGAGTGCAGTAAAAATACTAAGGGGAGAGATAAATTAGTCAAATTTTTTGTCATTGATGTCAAAGGGGGGGAGAATGTAGTGAAAATTTCCTTGCATTCAAAGGGGGAGTAGTGTTTTTTTGTGTTTTGAAGCTTTGAGTTTTGGTCCCAACACTTAGTCATTTTACACTAAGTGTTGCCATCAATGCCAAAGGGGGAGATTGTTGGAATATGGCTTTGGGAGATTGTTTTTGGTTGCTAGTGTTGTCATTGATGGCAACTGGAGTCTTCAGTATGGTCCATGGTTTAGTAGTAGCTCATTCCATTAGGTAAAGTAGAAGACAATATTCTACCGGCAAAAAGTAGAAAGAAAAAATTATCTGGTTGGTAAGTTGATCTGAATACTTCACTAGATCATTATTTTGTTGTGTGGATTTCTAGGGAAGCTTCTCAAAAATATATGTTACATGATTGGTAAGCTTTACAATGTTGCATTAATTGGTGTATGAGTTTGGAGATTGGGTAGAAAGACTTATTCTTTATTTTCTCATTATGGCTGACCTGGTATATATAGTGTGTCGCAGATGTATAAGGATTAGTTGTTTCAACTATTTCTTATGGTGATAATTTTGATTTGGTTCCCTACTATAGTCTAGCCAACTTGTGTGGGTATGCATTAATTCTAAGTGGTGACTTGATCTGACATGTGGATGAATATTATGTCTTATGTGAAGTTGAAATATAGAAGTGTAATCCTTGTTAGCAGATATATATATATATGAGTTTAGTAATTCATTTTGAATAAGAAATATATGATATGAAGAAGAGTGAAAGTGTGTAAATATTAGAAGGGTTTTAGAAGGGAAAAAAGCAGAAGTGGTTTTGTGTAAGCAGAGCATAGAAAAGCAGAGCAGAAGTGCAAATTGAACAGAAGGTCCAGAATCTATTTTATGTGCTTCATTGGAATTGAATCTAGGCATTTGGAGATGCTTTTTTATCAGTTCAACTTTTTTTGTATTCTCAAATATTTTGTAAGGCAATGAGCCTTTCTTATTTTGAGTAGTGAGCTCTAGGTAGTGTGCTTGAATGCAAGTGCATTCCCTTTTGATCATACTTTTAACAAAGTATATATTTTGGACTAACATCCACCATGGTTTTTCCCCTAATAGGGTTTCCACGTAAAAATCTTGGTGTTATGGTGTACACATTGTCTCTTTAACATGTTTGCATGTTTCCTTCTATTTATATGTTGTGGATGCTATTAAAGTTTAATATTCTTGTTGATAGTTTAATATTTGATTTGAAATTCAAATATTGTGGAAAACTTATTCACCCCCCCTTCTCAGTGTTCCTAGTATCCAACATGTCCTTCTATTCAATGTGATCAACATTTAGAGAAGGAAATGACACAATTTGAGCTCTATTCACACACTGATAGAAGTTATTTTGATCTTTATGGAAAGGCTATGAATTAGTCCAATAGAACTTTCAAGCATAAGGACCACATTGAAGACTATTGGGAAAATTTATGTAGTGAATTTGAAGGTATAAGAAGGAGGTTCTCAAGGCTTCCTTTGAAATCAATAAATATAAAGTTGTGGAGGTGCTAGATTCAGTATAGGATGATGATGCAAACTTGCTTCAGCACCATGACTTTGAACCATACAAAAATAAGCCATTGCCTCCAATCAATTGGTTTAAAGAAGAAATCACAAGTTTGAATCAGGTTAGTAAACCAGTGAAGAAGTATTCTAGGTTATGGGTGAAACACAAAGTATTGCAATTGGAGGTAGAAGGTGTCAAGTTCACCTATGATCTAATGGGAGACTTGGAGTATCACAATGAAGAAGAAACAAAAATCAATAAAGTGGATGAATCTGCTCAACCTCATGAGGAACAGGCACATGAAGAGGTGGATAAACTAGTGTTCATCAAGAGGAGAATAAGGAGCTAGGTATAGTTAAACAAGGAGAGAATCCATCTCCTAAGAATAAAAGAGCTCCTCAAGTTGGCACTATTGTTCAAGAAGATGAAACCCTGGAACCAGTGAGGAAAATAAGAATAATCATAGAGAGGCAAAAGGTTGCTAAGGAAAAGAAAAGTGAAGCTACCACAAATTCTCCTTCTACAGAAAAGGTGGTGGATTTGGAGAGTTCATGGGAAAATCCGCAGGTATATGTTAGGAGAAATTCTCCTAAATAAAAGGCTGCTCCACTAGAGGAAGTAAGAATTGTAGAGCAGAGGCACAAGTTTCTAAAGAGGCACCTACTGATGATGCAAAAGAGAAAGAAGCTACAAGATTATACATGTGGTCATTTTGAAAATAGATAAGTTCAAAGATGAGGTTAGGCCATCAGATTATAAGGTGCAAAAAATCAATCTAGGGCCTACAACTAAGGAACAAGAGAAAGAAGAGTTCAAGGAATCCTCTAAAGCAATTTTGAGGAGATTAGATAAAGAGACGGAGAAGAAAAAACTACAAAATCAATTGAATGATGTTTATAGATATGTACAACACTTGATGAAGCCTCTGTAGTCAATGGGAAGTGAAGGAATTGTGCCAAAAGGATTTTTTCCTAAGGAGGCTATGTCAGAGATAGAGAAGTTAAAATCCTCAATACACAATGCACATGAATGGCTATAGGAAATCCATAAGACAAGGGATGAATGAATTGAGAATATTTTTGGTATATATGCTGAAGAAAATTAAATTTCTTGAAGATATTTCCTAGTTTGTTGTAGACTGCAACAAAGTTGATGACACAATTATGGAAGAGTTTAAAAAGATCCTCTAGGTACCTAAGGAAGAGTTGGCTAAAATTAATATTTCACATCAGACAACATGGCCAATATAATGGAATGGCTTGAAGTGAAGAATTATAGAAAGGAACTCTTGTCTAAGGCCTTAAAGAAGATGACAAAATTACAAGAAAAGACAAAGGAAATACATGACAATTGCATTACTTTTTTAGAAATAATGACTAGAAGGAGAAAGTTTGGCCAGAAAAATATGAACATAAGTAGGTTTCAGGGGTGGTGGCATGAAATTTATGCCCCTTCTGATGTGCACCAATTGCTAAGGATCATTTAGATGATGCAACCATATACATCTCAAAGCTGGATAAATATCATGAGCTATAGGTGGAGTGGGACAAAATAATACCAAAATATGTTGATGAATTAAAAGTCCATAAAAAAATAATTAAGTTTATTCCAACTCCAGATCTAAAGAACATGAAAGAAATATTGGAGAAAGTCAAAAAATTATCTAATAAATTAGAGGTTGACAAGGAGAAAGAAAATTGCTAGTTTGTTTCCACATAGATTTTTGTGCTAGACGTGTAACTTCTAGCTAGATAAATGGACGACCTCAAATTTTGTGCCACTAGGAGGATGAAGCCCCAAGCATTAAATGCAATTTTTTATTTTATTAATGTAAACCCTAATTTGAGCCGACCTTGTGAGGGATTGTCTATAAATTGAGGATCTTGCCTCATTTGTGGGGGTTAGGAAAAATTAAGTGATAGTTGCAAGAGCTAGAGCTAAGTTAGGAGTTAGTATTTTTAGAGAGCAAGTGTTGTTACACTGAATACTGGAATTGATGTAGCATTGGGTGATTCAATATAAGTAAAGCTATTGTTCTTTGGTGATATTTCTTGTGTTGTTTCATATTGCATGTTTCTTGTTATTCCATCTCTTTGAGATTGCTTTGATTTTATTAGTTACATCTTAGATTTTAGATTTAGATGTGATGCAAAGGTGTTTATGGTTTGATATTTGAAGTGTTTGAGCAATCCTTGGTCCATACTTTTAGCAACTTGTTGATTGTAAGTTGTTTTGTAAAGTTAGCCTGAGGCCAATATTTGTGTGCTAAGTTCAATTATGGGTATTTATTCATTTCAATTGCAAAATATGATCGATTTGGGTGGATGCTTCATAATATGAAAATATTTAATTCCTTAGAAGATTGCATTGTTTCTGTAATATTGCAAATTAGATCTGGGTTAAATAGGATTTGGTTTTGAGGGATTGGTCCAATTTGAGTGTTTAATCATTTGCATTATTGATCTTAGGAATTACTTTATTTTTGAAATCTCTTTGAACCCTTGTATTTTGTTATTTCTTTTAAAATATGAGTTAGATTTAGGAATTAAAGTATCACTACATTATAGTATCTAATAATGTAGTGATACTACCATTAACAAGTTGGTCATGCTACCCTCGCGTGGCCATCAACTTTGCATTTAGTTGGACAATCTCCATGCCCTGATCCTCATAAGCAGTTTGTAGGCATGCAACCTGATCAAAGCTGGGGGCATGACATCCCATAGATGCTAGCTAGTATGCATCGAGAAGCGATGCCTAAATTTGCATAGTAGGGGAAACCTCTAAAATACACTGAGCTATGAGCCCAGTCCATCTCTCTGGGTCCTCTACAACTAGAGAGAAATAAAAAGAGATTAGTATCGCATCACAAGTATGGATACATACATCATAAGCAAAAAAATGAAAGTATAGAAACATAAACAACATATCATGTATACCTAGCTCCTGTTGATTGTCCAAATTGCACATCAATAGTTAAACAAAATATTACTATCCTACTCTCTTGAAAGAGAAAGATGATCACATGGATATCTTAGCTCCCAAGGTCTTTGTAATTGGTTCTCGACTATGCTGACTTTACTCAATGGTTGATGTGAATAGTAATGTTCAAAGGGCCTACTGGTGTTGAGCTTCTGGATTGTTCTAAGATCAAGCATAAATTCAAAACCTATTTTAAATGGGGTTTTTAAAGAAACAAAAAAAGATAGATCAAATCTTGGAACTAAAAAGAATAATAATTCATCCTACTTAACCAGACTTGTTACCTTCCAAGGAATTGCTAACTGAAATTGGAGAACAAAATCCACTTGTGACTGACACACAACTTCATTCATCCATAGTGCTAATTTTAACAATAGATTGTAAATCACTATTTAAACAAAACATAAAACAAAAATTCCTTCCTTGAAATATTTTCAAATCAAATGATTAAGTCAAGAAAAACACCATTTTCGAACACAACATGAAATAGATTTTAATCTGGTTGCTTTTATTGTTAGTGAAATAGATAGGCAACATTTACAAATCTGGCACAATTACCAGTGTACAGAAAATCCATGACTCCAAATTGTTTCCATCTATACTAAGAAAACCAGAAGTATACATGACTGTTTATGCTGAATCTAACTCCTATTCTATTATTATTCTTAAGCTTTTCTCTACTACCACTGAGAAGATTACTACTGTCCTTAAAAATTTGTATCCCTATGTCTCTGAACCTCTTCTACAAAAAGGAAAAAATTCCATATATACAAGATGTGCTCAAAAGAATGCATTGGCCCCCTATTTTTAGGGTTTACAAAATATCTACTTGTTGCAGGAGTGTCAGCCCTTAGATCTTTTTGAATAGAGTTAATGCTACATTGAATGGCATCCCCACTGTCCATGTTGGTGAAATATTGTTCTAGGGATGATCTGTAGATCTTTTGTAACTACAACATTTACTTCTAGCCTTTGTTTCCATCCTCAAACTTCCTTGAAGGGCTGCCTTGAATGCTCTAAAGCATTGTCATTAAAGTGGATCCATCTCTGCAAGCAGACACCACAACCATGCTTGAGACTCATGGCTTCCTCCTTCTTCCTGCTCTAGACCTCTCTGCACATTGACCATCCCCTAGAAGCAGCACCAGAATCTCTATTGAAATTCGAACACCATCATTCCCGGGCTGATCCATCGGCTCATCCACATAGTAAGTTCATGTCATTCACATTCTATTGATTTCCTTCACAGGGGTAGTCAATCAGTTAAACTGTTAGTGGTCAGCCCTTTTGGCTTCTTCTGATTGGTGGAACAAACTCCACGGAAGACTCTCAGGTAGTCAAAAGTGGTTCATACCGAATAGCATGTCGGTGAGACACCATCGGTGTCTCCCCGATGTGATTACACTCTACAGTAGCTATCGGCATGACCCACGATGGTTGGCAAGAGTCCATGTCGAGCTACACAAGCTAATCGATACCACAAAAACCATTGGCAAGATTGCATTCCCTCAGAAAGACCTCACATCGAGCCTCTCTTCCTTTGGTGAGCACACCCATCTTGGGGAGAGTCCTTCGTGTTCAGGAAGATCTCACCCTGAACTCACGTCTTGTCATTGAGACACCCCTGGGTCGGCGAGACCTTTCATCTAGTGCATTCCACTACACCAAAGGGAGAAAACATGTCGGCGAGAACACCGCTAGTTGGCAAGATATCATGTTGAGCTCCCTTTTCTCCCCGAGCTCACTTTGTTTTGTTGAGACCTTTCCTCTTCGGTGAGACCTTTCACCAAAGGCAATACCTCTCGGTGAGATGTCCCCGAGCTCAAATTTTCCACCAAGACTCCCCCGGCTGGGACCACTATTCCATGTCGGTGAGACCAGCTCCCTTTGCCGAGACATTACACCAAAGGGAGAACCCTTTAGCGAAACCTCCATGCTTCGGCCAGACCTCCTGGCGAATACAAATATTTCTCCCCAATGTGGCCCTTTGAACAACTGTCAGTAGGAGATTAGGTCGAAGGAATAACCTACGGCATGACATTCAATAGTTGAGGAGATATCATGGTGAAGCAATTCCCTCTCGCCAAAACCTTTATTTCATGTTGGTGAGATTTTTCCCATTCGGCCAGATCTCATGCCAAACTTAAATCTTTTGGTGAGACTCGCCGTGTCGGCAGGACATCCCGCTAAAAGCACAACCCTATACCGAAGGCATCCTTTCGGCGAGACATCATCCGGTTGCCAAGACTTCTTAGCGAGCCCATACTGCTATGCCGATGCCACTTCACCTCACCAAGATTCCACCCTATTGGTGAGACATCACCCTGAAGCCACCTTTTGTCACTGAGACCTTGCCTCTTGAACCAAACATCATGCCAAAGGTATAACCCTTCATCGAAACCTTATGGGTTGGCAAGACCTTTCATCGAGCATAAATCTTTTGGCAACACTAACCTTATGTGCAATTGGTTGGTAGGACATCAACATGTCGAGGAGACATATGAAAACTTATGGCGATTAAAACTTCCTAGCCAACCGAGGCATTTCAAAATGAATAGAACCATTGCTACTGGGCAAGACATCTGGAAGGTCTTGTTGACTCTTGCCTTAGAGGGATTTTATGCCAAACTAGATTGGGGGATGCTTTCCAACTGAGCTCCCTAAAAAATATCATCATGTGCATGATTTAATCTTGCAAAAAAAAGTATCCATTAATCCTTAGAAGCATATAAGATAGATTATCATAAAATAAACTATTGCTTATGATTATTTCATTTAATTTTTAGCAAGGAGAAAACCAACTCAAGGTGAGACAAAACCAAAATCTGATAAAACAAAATACAAAACCAGGAGGAAAACGAAGGAAATTCCCAAGACCAAAGCCAATAAACAAAGGCAACGAAAGCAAAAGGAGAAGGGGGACCCATTTTGTTCCAAAATAAAATGGGGTGGTTATGCAAGGCATAACAAATGGCGAATCAGCTGGGAAAATGGTTTAACCATTTTCAAGGAACTGAAGGATTCAGCTGCCTAGAATCTCTGGTTTATGAACATCACAACTCTAGTTGGGTCAGTTTTAAAAACCAAGGCTGAGCTAGAATCTCAAATGTAAATCAACAATGGCCACCCCTGAATCTATGTGTGTTCTTGATTGTGCATCACTCTTTTATTAATTTTTCTTCATCTTTCGAACAACAATGTGCAAGATTTGAGCTACATGAGTTGATTCCCTTTAGCTGTCATGCAATGATGTCCTGGGCATTGCTCTGCTACCAATTAGGCATCCATAGCCCTGACGGAGATACCTCTAGTTTTCTCATAGCATTTCTCTACTGCTAGCCAAGCATCCATAGCCCCGATAGAGATACTAGAATCACCCATTCATATTGAGTCCAATTTTCTTTTAGATCATTCTTTTCCTTTTTTCTTTTTTCTCTTGGAGTTTTAGATATTTCATTCAATTTGTTTTTGAATATGTCAGATGTTTAACATCTGTTTTGGGTTGAAAACTACCATGGACCTCATAACAATACTCTAGAGATCAGATTTCTCACTCAAATCTTACAACACTATCATCCTAGGACAAATATACCATTACAAATGAAGATGATCTTGATGATTTGTGACAGATTTAGGGGGCTAATGAAGGTCATTTACTTTGCACCTTATTTTTGAGACTTTCCACAACTCTTATTGAGAATGGGCATAAAATAAAGAGTTTAGCACAAGAGCACCCAATTAGCAAACCTAAAAATATATAAACCACTTCTCTCCTAATAACCAAAGTATGCGTCAGATAACAACCCACCATTTTAAAATGGAAAGAACAAAGAAACCCTAAAGAACAACAAGACATAAACCAAACAACAAAGGAAATGAAAGGACAGAAAGAAAGAACCAGCAAACAATAGTAGAACTATTTACAAATAGAAAAAAGAAAATTATTTACAAACATGAAAAAAAAATTATTTACATAAAGAACAACAAACTACTTACAAAGGAAGAGAATTAGCAAGCTTTATGACTCAAAATAATGCTTAAGAAACTACCCATTGATAGGCAAGGGAACAAGTTCTTTAGTTAAACTACTGAATTGGAAAGCATTTTCTCCTAGGATCTCAACAATCTGATAGGGACCCAACCAGAGCTTATCGAATTTCTGGTAACTGCCCTTCTTTTCACTAGCTTTATCCCATAACAACACAAGGTTAGATATCCTGAAAGCCTTGATTTTGGCTCTTTTGTCAAACCAACATTTGACAACAGCCTAATGTCTAAAGAATTGCTACAAGGCAGCATCTCTCTACTCTTCTAATTTCAACAAGGAAGCTAACCTTACCTCTATCCTATCATCACTAGAGTAGAACTTATGCATGAAATCAAGGATAGGTATTTGCAAATGAATAGGGAACATAGGCTCTTGGCCATACACTAATTTTTCAGTGATGTCTTTAAAGCAGCCTTGATCCTAGTTCTATCCACCCATAATGTGAATCTCAGCTAGGTATGCCAGTCCCTAGGATTGTTTTCTAACAGTTTCTTAATTACCCCTAAGAGATTCTTATTGGTTGACTCTACAACTCCATTGCCTTGTGGGTAATAGTTTGAAGAATATTTCAAGACAATTTTGTGATCATAAGCCCACGAAATGAACTCATCAGAAGAGAAGGAAGAGCCATTGTCACATACCAAAGTGAAGGGTACCCCAAACCTAGTTGTGATGCATTCGGTGAGGAACTTGATCACTTCCTCTGTTGTGTTGTTCTTACAAGGTATAGCCTCTATCCATCTTGTGTAGTAATTAGTAGTAGTCAAAATAAATTTGTGTCCTATAGAAGAATTTGGGTTAATGACCCTGATAAAGTCCAATGCCCATTGGGTAAATGGTCTTACCTCATAGACATGCTGCAATGGCATGGCTGAATGGCATTCTTTTGATGCAAAAATCTGACATATGTGACACATTCTTATATGTTGATGGGAATCTTTGAACACACATGGCCAGTAATAACCAGATCTAAGGATTTGGTGTTCTAGTGAGTCTGCAAAACTATGACCTATGTCGTGTTTCCCATGAAATTCAGTGATCACGTGTTTAGCCTCTTATTGATCAAGGCATCAAAGGTACACTCCCTCAAAATTATTCCTGTATAGTAATCCTCCTTTGAGTATATAATGAGAGCTCTTCATTCTCAATTCTCTCCTTTGAGTGGTGTTCATTCCCTTTAGACATCGATTGTTGAGGATGAAATAGATGATATCAACATACCAAGGGTCATTGGAAAAGGACCGAGTAGTGTATTACTAGAAAATAATGTTCTCACTAGCATTCACCATGGATTTAGATAGGCCTATGCCTCAGACAAGTTTCATAGGGCGTATGTCTAGATTGAACTCTTGCAAGATGGCCATCCATTTCCCTCTTCTTTCTCCCAGCTCGCTCTGCATAAGTAGAGACTTCACAGCAGCATTAGGAACTACAACAATGATTTAGCTTCAGAGAATGTAGTGCCTAAACTTTTTGACAGCTCTACCTAGCGTAAAAGCTTGGTTCTCGAGAGGTGGGTATTTGATCTCAACATTCTTAAATGGACAGCTCATGAAGGTGATTGGCCTCTTCTCTCCCTCTTCTCTTCGTTGAGTTAAGATAGCTGCCCAGGAATGTTTAGAGGCAAAAGAGTAAATATAGAATAGCCTCAAGTAGTCAGCACTGGTGAGGAATGGTGCTTCCGAAATGGATTGCTTGACCTATGAAAATGTGGCCTTCGCCTCATTACTCCACTCCATTTTGGAGTCATCATTTCATTTAGTGGTTTTACGATTTCTACAAAGCCCGCAATAAACCTTCTCACAAAGTTGATCTTTCCAAAGAAGGACCTCATTTCCTTCTTGCTTCCTGGCCTGGTGATCTTTAGAATGGACTCAACTTGGTCTAGATTGATTGATATTCCTCTTTCAGAGATTACGTGTCCCAAAAGCTTCCCTTCAGAAACCCCGAACACACACTTTTTAGGATTCAAGGAGACACCATACTAGATACATCTTTAAATAACTTTGGCTAAGTCCACAATGTGGTTCAGTCTATCCTTGGAGAACATTGTCAGGCTGTCCATGTAAACAATAATGCATTTACCAATGAAGTCCTTGAATGCTACATCCATGGTGTGCTAAAAAATTTGCTCCAGCATTTATCAGACCAAATGGCATCCTTATGTATGCAAATGTTCCCCACTTTGTAGTGAAGGTTGTCTTCATTCTGTCTTCAAAGTTAACCATCACCTGATTGTATCTAGAGTAACCATCCAGGAATGATATCATCTGGGATCCATTGATAGTTTGCAATACTT